>JAIEZT010000068.1:5784020-6449071 GCA_019594935.1 Periophthalmus modestus
TATTCTGTGTAGAAAAAATGCAATTCAGGTATATTATATTAGATCAATGGAGGAATCAAAAGTGCTGCTGTATCTGTTGTAAATTAATAATTATAAATAAATACAGAGTGTTTTGGTTTAGTGCTTACAACTCAAATGATGAAGACTTTATCTAGATCAGGACTGTGTGGTTGTTTTCAGGTTAGACATAGTTTAAGGCTGTTATTGTCCTAGATTTAGTCCTTGTTCCTGGCTTTGTGATGATCAAGTTCTAGAGTTAATATTGTTTAAACCTGGGTTAGTATTACTTGTGGTCCTAGTTTAGGTTTGTTTAATCTGATTAGTATGGACCATCATATACCTGTCTTTTATGCATCCACATTTGACACATTTCATTTCATACGCATTCAGTTAAACCTACTATACTGTCTTGTCATACGCCTTGACTTTCATACCATAACCATGAAAAATGATATAGAAAATGAACACAGCTTATTGTGATCAGCTCTATAGTACACACTGTATTTATATCCTACGTCACCAGCACAGTCAGATGATTCACTGTGTATGTTCTAGCTCCAACAGTACAAAACCGAACAGAACAGCTAAATCCACTCATCCACTCACCTTTGGCTGTCTGTGGAGGACTGGCTCTCCTCTGGCTTTGGATGGTGCGTGTGGAGAGTGGTCCCTGCGATGGAGGAACAACACTCTGCTTCTTCTGCACAGCCATGCTAAGGCTGCTATGATGCTATGAGGCAAGCGTACCAATGCTCGCAGTCCACGCTCCCCCTCCCCTGTCCTCTTTTCTCTCTCTCCTCCTTCTCTCTCTCTCTTTCCTCCTCCTGGTTTGAAATGCTATTTTGAGAAGCCTTGGGGGTTTCAGAGTGGAGATCTGCCTTTTGCATCAGCAACCTGTCCATCTGATCACAAAACCAAAGCAAGAATGAAACGCTATAAAGCACATTGATCATTTAAATTATACCTGTATTTTATACATGTATTCTTTATGTCAATTTGTTGTCCTTGTTTTGGTAAGACTTATACAAACTTTTCTTAAAAATAAGGAATTAGCCAATAAAGGAATAAGCCAAAATTGTCCAAACGGTGTAGTGACCATATTTGCATGTAAAATGCATGATATTCTACCTTCACATTGTCATTTGTGGATTTTACCCTAAATTCTCATCCTGTATGTACCAATACCAGCCACAAGAGGGAGACATTTATGTACCAACAACGGTCACAAGAGGGAGACATATATGTACCAACAACGGCCTCAAGAGAGAGACATTTATGTACAAACAACGTCCTCAAGAGCAACATTTACTTTTTTTTTTTTTTTTTTTTTTTTTTTTTGTTAAAAAGGCTTGTCAGTAGCTAATGAAAATTGGATGGAATGATATCTGTTTCCCACCTTCATGTCATTGTTGATAATTTTGAGAAATCATTAACATGATCACTGTCTTCACATAGATGATTATTATTTATCATTATTAATAATGTATAACCAAATGCAAACTGAGTACATGTGTTATTTCAGAAGAGCGTATCAAACTGGCAGCCCCTCGTATGACTCAGTGCCCATGAAGTAGCTCTCAGTTTCAAAAAAGTTGACTCCTGATATACCAAAAATGGCCACAAGAGGGAGACATTCATGTACCAACACCGGCCACAAGAGGGAGACATTTACGCACCAACAACAGGCACAAGAGCTACACCCGTGAAACAACTGAGAGTGTAATCAAACAAATCTTCTAAAATGTAAACTTCGGTAGGCTATTTCTTAACACGTGAACTCATTTCCTTAAGCAATACATAACAAATATATGGTCTATTCGGCTTAGTACTTTTTTTTTTTTTTGACTTTCAGCCCAGTCTTTGAACACTGTTTCCCCCTCAGCCTGAAAATGAAAGACCTGAAGATGAAATCTCAATACACTAGAGGGCGCTATGTGACATCTTACTTTAGACTGGAGCATGTTCACTTATGGAGCAGTAGCATGGCGAGGGATTCTACAAAGTTACTTAGGGCGGAGGATGAGTGTAGTTCTCTTGGGGTGACCAGAGGACGCTTTATGCGGGACTCTACCGCATTTTACATTGAAATCACGCATCAAGCAGATATCCCGCATTTCAGTCATCAGCAGATATGGGCCTTTTAGAGCGCTCAGCAGCAGCCACTGTCTCCTCACCACTTCCACTTATTTAGTCCCGCGGTGTCGGAGCATGAGCTGAAGTAAAACGGGAGGTACGGGAGAAGGGCGCGCGGACCCGGAGAAGGGCATGCGGACCCAGGGCACGCCACCTCCGCTCTGTGTTTATGAGGAGCAGCTCGGTGTGAGGAGCAGCTCGGTGTGAGGAGAAGCTCCTCTGTTTATTCAAAAGTTCAAAATAGTTCAAAAAGCTCTGAAAAGTTCCCGTGACATTATCCATGTTAAATCATAAACATGAACTTATATGACTTTTCTACTGCAGTTTAGCCCTTGGTGAACTATACCAAGTTATTTTGTGTTCTATTATTAGTGATGTTTGTAATGGTGCAGCGGTAAATGGAATACAGGAATATAATTTAAAAAAAGTTTAGAAGGTTTCCAATAGAGGGTGATAGAGTATCAGAAAAAAATACAAAACATAAGTTTGTAATACAGTAAATATTGTTAGTTGCAATTTGTAAATCTATGATTATTTGATTAGGTTTGAACAGTTTTTTCATTCTTTTTGCCTTGTATTCCACAGCAGTCGACTGCTTTACATCTCCACAATGATCTACTGACAAAGTGCTACACATTTAATTCAAACAAAAATATTATTTTGTGTAGTTTATTCGTATGGCAGGACAGCTGTGCTTAAATGCAGCAAAGACTCTTATTGTGGAGGGGCAGTTGGCTGTGGGCCCATGATGCCGTCCAGCCACTCGGTGTAATGGGACACGATGGTGTAGATGCCTGGTTTTCTGAGCTGACCACACTTTATTCCTCCATTGGACACAATTCCCACCACAACACCATTGTAGAGCAGAGGACCCCCAGAGTCGCCCTGCCACAAGAAAATCAGGACAAAAATAGTTACTTTTATTTGTCATTAAGAATAGAAAGGCTCAATATGACTTCTATAATATAATGCAATATAATCTTAGGTAGGTAAAAGAAAATTATTGTAGTTGCCATTACAGTAGGTCTATATCTTAAGTACTGGCAGAATAGGAAGCAGTAATTGCCTTGTGAGTGAGACTATTAGAGTCACCAGGACTAAACCAGTACCAAGCCAAGTCTAAACACGGACCAAAATTATGACTAAACCTCGGCTAAACTATAGGACTAAACCAGTATCCATCCAGGACAAATCCAAGACTGAACCAGAACCAATACCCAACTGAACCAGAACAAAATCTGCACTAAATCAAACATAAAATAAAACTACACCAGGATTAAAACAGAACTCAACCAAGACGTAACCAGGACTAAGCCCGTAGCACACTCACATCACAGGTGTCCTCCTTTTTCTTGAGCCTGCTCCCTGGTTTGTCGTACACATGATGGGCACAGATCATGTTGCTGGTGTATCTGGGCCCAAAGTAGTCACCGCGTCCACACAGCACTGGGCTCACCACCTCCACTGTCAGCTCCTTCAGCTTGTCCGGTCTGGAGCCCAGGTTATCAGAGGCCCCCCAGCCTGCCGTCTCCACCTGCTCGTCTGTGGTCGGGTTAGTGCCACCACTGCGCAGGAATCTCACCACTTGAACTGCACTGGTGTTGTTGACCGCACGATCCAACTGAAAATAAAAAAACATATTACCGTATTTTCCGGACTACAGAGCGCACCTGATTGAATCCGCATGCTTTAATTTTAGAAAAAAATACTTGTACAAGCCGCACAGGATTTTAAGCCGCAGGTATCCCACACAGTAATATGAAAAATTAAAAAACGTTCATTTGCGAGGGACCACCAGTGCAGTTTTGTATGCTTTTTTTTTTTTACAGTGTATGCAGGCACGTGTTCTGTGTCCTGATTGGCTAAAGTTCTGCATCCTGATTGGCTAAAGGAGGTACCGCGTCTCCTGTACAGTACAAAATGCATTCAGCCAAATTTACCAAAATATTCGATGTTGCAGCGTGACTCTGAAACAATCGCGTTGGACACCTTTGTATTTGACGACAAACGCCTCCGACACGCGTTGTGGACGCTCTGGACGCGTGTCCACAGACACTTTACATGTGAATCAACATAAAGAAGGAGGAAAATAACATAAGGACGACAGCAGAATAAGTTTTAACAAGGAGCAAAAAGGGCTGTGCGGATGGAGTCTGCTTTAGTTTGTGGATCAGTGACTGCAGGAAAAAGAACATTACGAGACATTATAGCAGCGCCAGGATGAAGAGGCAGGGACAGAGGAACTGACAAATACACCTGCAGCTGCAAAACATATAGAATAATTGTAAAAAAAAAAAGTTTTCTACTTTACGGATTTCGTTTATACTAACCCCCGCGATAAACCTGTAAGAAATGAGTCACTGATAGCAGGTGACGAGCAGAAAGGTAAGGCGCAACATCCACTCTTTTCACTTTTATGTCTACTGTTGCTGGGTAAAATGTTTTTGGCACCACGGAAAAAAAAAATGTATAAGCCGCACTGCACCATAAGTCGCAGCGGTTAAAAACTGGAAAAAAGTAGAGGCTTGTAGTCCGGAAAATACGGTAACCACTGTTTTCTAGGTCTGGCTCAGTTTTGCTTTCAGAAAATCCTGGGCCCTAGGTGCAAACTCATTTCATTGGCCCCACTACATTTTCTCTATTATAAAGTCACATCATTGATTTTTGGGGGGCTCCTTTGGCGTAGTTTATTTCAGATTTGTCATGGTGCAGCATTGAATCAGCACTTTTTTGAGGAATGTTTTACCACTTATATACATATAAATTGATATGAAAGAAACAATTTAATGAACCAAATAAAGAAATGTCAAGATCATATAAACTGTGCACAGTGCAGTGGCATTTGGGGTTCAAAACACACAGTAATATACAAAACTGTGCACCATATTAGACAAGAACATTTTAAAGTTACAGCAATTCTTGTTTCATTACCAGAGAAAAACATCCCTTTAACAACAGGAACAAAGACAGAAGACTCGAGTGTCCTCACCTTGATCAGAGCGATGTCGTTGTCGAAGTTCTCTGCTCTGTAGTTTGGGTTTTTGTGAAGCTCCAGAATGTCAAAGACTTGTTGTGTGTCCTCAGTTTCAGTCAGAGAATGGAGTCCCAGCACCACCTTTCTGTGCTCAGTACTGAAACAGCAAGAAGAACATGACTAAATGAGACTTCATGAACAATTTGCCATGTTATGTGCATGGCAAATTGTTCTTGCAAATTAATTAACTTCAACAATATGGTTTTTATATAGCACTTTTCCACCTTCAAAGGAACCACTCAAGGAACCACTCTGCCATTCACACACACACATTCACACACACAACCACTTAATTAAGGGATTAGGAGTTAAGCAGATATAAAGCCTGAATTATCCTTAAATTATTTATTATGAATTAAGTCTTTGCTCATGCTTTAACTAAGATGTAGTTATTTTAAAGTTTAAACTTATATAATTAATCACTGTTTACCATACGTCCTTTGAATTTAACTAATTAGCATGAACACAGTGCAGTGATTAAAACATGTTAAGTTAATTTTGATATTTTAATATTTAGCATTGAACATTCACTTCAGCTGAACTAAACCGGACAGTGGTGCAGATGAATGCCACAAAGAGAGAGTACAGACAGATATTTGTTGGGGAAAACATCAAACATTGGTGAGGGAGAGGCTGAACTGGCTGAGGGTCTTACTGCTGCGGCGAACTTCTTTACGTGCTTATTGTCTCACCCGTATGGGAAGCAGTGCACAGCGGTCATGACCCACTGCTCCCCCACCAGGAAGCCTCCGCACTCATGAGTCCTCTGCTCCCCGTTGAAGAGCTGGATCGACGCCATGTACGGGCGAGAGTGAGCCACAGCTTCACGGCCGCCTATTATACCCTCACCTGGACAGCAGCATGTAACAGAGTCACTTATCGTTAGATCACAGTCTCCTGGCTTCTTTTTGCTAAACTTATTTCATTTTGATGCCACTTGTGCAAAAGATTTTGTGATCATTTTCAGATAAAAAAAAAAATTCTGGTCATTTTAATTTGGCTTTCTAACCTGTAGTTTACTTTTAAGTGTATAAAAACATAGATTTCTGAATTACTTGAGTGACTGAATAATTAAAATGAAAATGTCCTAAAACTTAGTAGAAGTACCAATAGAAAAAAGGCATGAAAATAATGTTTTTTTTGCAACGCGTAACTCACAATTGAGACAAACAAAGCACATAAAGTGGAGATAATCTGGAATTATTTGGTCCTCTCAAAATGCTATTTACAATGAAACGTTTCAACTTACTCTGTGAAATGAGAGCAAAGATACAAACTGCAGCCGCCACGAGCATCTCTCCCTTTGACCCCATCACGATGTCCAACAAACCCAAAAAGTCTAGTTCGTGTGGTTTTATGGACTTTCACTCAAAAGAGGAAGTGATGGAGATATGGAGCATCCTTCTCCTTCCTGACACAATAACAGGAAAACACACTTCTGCCTTTGATAGTGCACAGGCTTCACCATGTTTCATTCATGCACTTTTATGGTCAGTTTAATGTTTTTCTATAGTGTTGTCCTTGTGTATTCACTCTCTTTGTGTTTGATGTCCAGTTATGACATGACAAGAAAACAAACTCTGACCAAACCTGTGTGCTCCACCCAAAGTCCAGGACAGGAAGACATCTGTTTGAATCTGAGATATCAGCAGAAAATACGCTGAACATGAAAAAGTCCATGGTTATGCAAGTGTTAGCTGAAAAATACAAAAAAACTAAACAAAATTACACTGTATTACACTTTGAAAACGTCAAACTGGCTTTGATATGAGCAATGGTGGAACATAATGAGATAAAAGTAGTAAAGTAGTGTACTTAAGTGCACATTTTATCTAGCTGTACTTTACACAAGTAAATTTTAAACTGGAAACATTTTACTTTTACTTCACTTTGAGAGCAGATACTGTATCTACTTTCTGCTCCACTACATTTTTGAACTGGACTTAAAAGTTGTTGTTTTTTTAATCATTGTTAACCCACCAGCCTATTTTTAACGCAGTCATAGTTTGAGCTACAAAAATGTACAAATAAAAAGGTCTTTATTAAACTGACTACAGTTGAAGCTTTATTAGAGCTCAAAATCTACCTGAATACTTTTACTTTTGACTCTTTAAGTACATTTTTAAAAGGGTACTTTAATACATCTACTTAAGTAAAAGTATGGAAATTAATTAGAAATAAATTTTTCATCTAGGGTTAAAATCTAACCCACAACCCCTGCACTGCCTGGGTCTTTGATAATTATTTCTAAATCCAGACGTTTACCAAACCTGTAATAGACAGGGGACTGGCTGGGATCTGCTCAGACTTGAAGACTGGACAGGGCACCTTCTGTGGACTGGATTTGACATAAACCCCATTTCCTACAAAGAAAAAAAAAATAGGTCTCACAAACAACATGCTCGACTATTATGTATGCACAGAATAAGCAAAAACAGTTCATATCGTTCATCCAAACAGTGGTCAGCTTTAGCTTTGCGATAGCTTTAGGCTAATGTGCAAATGAAAGGGCTTTTATACAGAGTCAGCATGTAAAAGGCAGAAAGAACAAGCTAGCACCTGACCAGTGATCTTCAGCACTACTTTAGCATCATGAGTTATTAGAGATCACATGGACTCACTCCTTAAGGCTTTCAGATATAGTTACCAGGATAATAATGCTCATATAGAATAAAATCCCAGTCTACAGTGTCATTGTTATCATTACGACAAGCAGGTCAAACTATATTCCAAATGTCCAAACAATGTAGTGACCATATTTGCATGTAAAGTGCAAGATATTTTACCTTCACATTATCATTTGCAGTGACGTGCAGTCAGAGGAGGCAGGTGAGGCAGTGCCTCCCCTGTCATCACAGAGAAAAAATAAATAAAATGGTTATATTTATCCAATGATTTGTGCTATAAATTTATTTTCTATTTAACTTTGTGTTGCTCCTCTGACCAGTGGTTCAGAGGGCATATGCCTCGCTGAAGTAAGCCTGTTAATAGAAGAATAGACAGAGTGCGTGTGTTGAGCTGCGTTTACTTCAGACAGAGGATTGATTCTTCTCTTTTGCACATTACATAACAATCAAGTAACATGAATCCATATACATATTAATATTTACACATATTAACAATATAAACTGTAAATACATTTCATTTTGATACAAATCTTACATAAAATGAATTCATGTTTTTATCCCTTTTTATCTTTAACTTATTTAAACTCGTATCACTATTTATATTTTTAACAATAACCCTTGACATATTTAATTAATTCACTATGTTCAACAAAATGACAATTCAACAAGTGTCCATAAGATGGCGCTAGTCTCTCAAGCTTCACATGACCCGTCACGTGTTTATAACACATTTACAATAGCATTTCTAGTTCTTAGTAATAAACTCAAAAAGTACACCTTTAATGTAACATAAAATCCAGTAAATGCAATATTGTTTGAAAAATGTTTCATAGATGCCTGTAAATAATATTATTCAAGTGGTTTCTTGCACCTTAGACTGGTTTGGATTAGCTTTACCCACGTTGTACTTCCCTTACACTTGACCACTAGCTTAGCAGGTTAGCATACAACACGATCACACTATACTCAAAAACACTTTATAAACTCTTGTTCCACTTTTTCCTACAGTACTCAATTTAATCTTTGACATCTTATAACCTTGATACTTTACACAAAACACATGATTTTAGTGTTACCAACCTGTTAATAGAAGAATAGACAAAGTGCATGTGTTGAGCTGCGTTTAATTCAGTCAGAGGATTGATTCTTCTTCTGCAGCGCTCAGTCTACTCTCTACCAACCCTGCGCAATATTCGCCATCTACTGGCCAGTGAAGGAACTGCACTTTAACTCAAAAGAGATAATTGAGACACATGAATTGTTAAATGAAAATAAAATACTAAAATAAGAAAGTAAAATTTTAAGGGGTGTCTGGTTTTATGCTTGGCATTTTTCCAGCCTCTACATTTGCAATTTTATTATTTTTTTTACTCAAAATCATTGAATTTTTACGTTTACCGTTGAAATACTAAGAAGAGACGTGCGGAGAGACAGCGGCCGTTCGTGCCTCACATGGACTGACTGTGCTGTAGCTCAGAAAAGGCGCCGGGTGAGGCACGTAGTTACCTGGCCTCATGTTAGGGGGCACTCGTGAGCCCAGGGACTCTTGCAACTCCCGCAGAATAGGGACCGCAAAATACAATTTAGAATTAGCAAGTCAACTCTAGCAATTCACTTTTTTCTTCTTGTCTGGCCCTACTTTTTAAATGGAGGAAGATACATATTAAAGCTCGAGCAGTTTTATAAACTGGACTTTCAGTCGAAGCAGGAGGTTATAATTAAATGAAGACCAACGCTAAAGGAGCTAAATGGTTTGCTCCAGACGACAAGACGAAAGACTCGCTCTTTTCAAAAAGAGACGAACAAAATGGTAAGAAATGTAATTACTTCAATCCATCGAAAATCGGGGAAACAAAATAAGGATAAAAAATAATATAAAACCAGCTTTTTATTTCAAACTATTAGAGCTATTTCCGCTGACTTCGGAACATTTATTTTGAAATTCTTTTTTATTCTGGCCCCAAGTCACTGGGAGAAAAATTGGCCTGGGGTCAGATTTACTCGCTGACACCTGGTTTATATGTTTGTAAATCTGATTGTGACGACATCAGTGCCTCACCAGCCATGAACCTCACTGCACGTCACTGGTCATTTGTGGATTTTATCCTAAATTCTCATCCTGTTTGTACCAATACTGGCCACAAGAGGAAGACTTTTATGTACCAATAACGGCCACAAGAGGGAGACATTTATGTACCGACACTGAACACAAGAGCAACATTTACTTTTTAATTTTTAAAAAAATTATTATTATTATCATCATCATTATTATCATTATTGTTATTGTTAAAAAGGTTTGTCAGTAGCTAATGAAAATAGGACATTTTTCCTACGAGATGTGGTGATGTAAGTGATCATCTGAAAATGTTACAATTACTAAGATTAATAAAGTTAAAGTGCTGAATATTGATATCTGTTTCCCACCGTCATGTCATTGTTGATAATTGTGAGAAATCATTAACATGATCACTGTCTTCACATAGATGATTATTATTTATCACTATTAATAATGTATAACCAAATGCAAACTGAGCACATGTGTTGTTTCAGAAGAGCGTATCAAACTGGCAGCCCCTCGTATGACTCAGTGCCCATGAAGTAGCTCTCAGTTTCAAAAAAAAGTTGGTGACCCCTGATATACCAAACATGGCCACAAGAGGGAGACATTCATGTACCAACACCGGCCACAAGACGGAGACATTTACGCACCAACAACCGCCACAAGAGCAACTTTTTTTTTTTTCTCGTGTGAAACAACTGAGAGTGTAATCAAACAAATCTTCTAAAATGTAAACTTCGGTAGGCTACTTCTTAACATGTGAACTCATTTCCTTAAGCAATACATAACAAATATATGGTCCATTCGGCTTAGTACTTTTTTTTTTCGACTTTCAGCCCAGTCTTTGAATACTGTTTCCCCCTCAGCCTGAAAATGAAAGACCTGAAGATGAAATCTCAATAGGAGTTTGACAGAAATCTGTGTGTAAGTTCACAGGACTTACCTCACTGTAAAGACGCGAGTGTCATGTTTCAGGATGCACTGTGTGCTGTTCCAGAGATAACACTAGAGGGCGCTATGTGACATCTTACTTTAGACTGGAGCATGTTCACTTATGGAGCAGCAGCATGGCGAGGGATTCTACAAAGTTACTTAGGGCGGAGAATGAGTGTGGTTCTCTTGGGGTGACCAGAGGACGCTTTATGCGGGACTCTACCGCATTTTACATTGAAATCACGCATCAAGCAGATATCCCGCATTTCAGTCATCAGCAGATATGGGCCTTTTAGAGCGCTCAGCAGCAGCCACTGTCTCCTCACCACTTCCACTTATTTAGTCCCGCGGTGTCGGAGCATGAGCTGAAGTAAAACGGGAGGTACGAGAGAAGGGCGCGCGGACCCGGAGAAGGGCACGCGGACCGAGGGCGCGCGACCTCCGCTCTGTGTTTATGAGGAGGAGCAGCTCATTATGAGGAGCAGCTCGGTGTGAGGAGCAGCTCATTGTGAGGAGCAGCTCATTGTGAGGAGCTGCTCGGTGTGAGGAGCAGCTCGGTGTGAGGAGCAGCTCATTGTGAGGAGCAGTTCGGTGTGAGGAGCAGCTCGGTGTGAGGAGCAGCTCCTCTGTTTATTCAAAAGTCCAAAATAGTTCAAAAAGCTCTGAAAAGTTCCCGCAACATTTATCCATGTTAAAGCACAAATATAAACTTATATGACTTTTCTACAGCAGTTTAGCCCTTGGTGAACTATACTAAGTTATTTTGTGTTCTATTATTATTGATGTTTATAATGGCGGTAAATGGAATACAGGAATATAATTTAAAAAAAAAAGTTTAGAAGGTTTCCAGTAGAGGGGTGATAGAGTATCAGAAAAAATACAAAACATAAGTTTGTAATACAGTAAATATTGTTAGTTGCAATTTGTAAATCTATGATTCCATTAAGATGGCGGCGCGTGCACACGCAGCGGCTCCTCTCTACAATCAATAACTTTATATATTTAGCAATACCTCACTTTCTATCTGCAATCTTTGGCTATCTTTACTTGAATGTTTCTGTTTTGTTTATATTTTTAATGTTACTTGGTTTGCACATTTTCTTTTTTGTTGTTTGCATTTTTTTTTTATTTATTTTGTATTTCTTTATTTTTTTTAATCTTTATCTCTTATTAATATGTTTGCACTGAGGTGGGAGAGGACAGCAATTTCATCTGTGCTATATATCTTGTATGTATATGCTCATGTGACAATAAAGAGAAATTGAATTGAATGAATTGAATTATATGATTATAACAGTTTTTTCATTCCTTTTGCCTTGTATTCCACAGCAGTCGACTGCTTTACATCTCCACAATGATCTACTGACAAAGTGCTACACATTTAATTCAAACAAAAATATTATTTTGTGTAGCTTATTCGTATGGCAGGACAGTTGTGCTTAAATGCAGCAAAGACTCTTATTGTGGAGGGGCAGTTGGCTGTGGGCCCATGATGCCGTCCAGCCACTCGGTGTAATGGGACACGATGGTGTAAATGCCTGGTTTTCTGAGCTGACCACACTTTATTCCTCCATTGGACACAATTCCCACCACAACACCATTGTAGAGCAGAGGACCCCCAGAGTCGCCCTGCCACAAGAAAATCAGGACAAAAATAGTTACTTTTATTTGTCATTAAGAATAGAAAGGCTCAATATGACTTCTATAATATAATGCAATATAATCTTAGGTAGGTAAAAGAAAATTATTGTAGTTGCCATTACAGTAGGTCTATATCTTAAGTACTGGCAGAATAGGAAGCAGTAATTGCCTTGTGAGTGAGACTATTAGAGTCACCAGGACTAAACCAGTACCAAGCCAAATCTAAAGAAGGACCAAAATTATGACTAAACCTCGGCTAAACTATAGGACTAAACCAGTACCCATCCAGGACAAATCCAAGACTGAACCAGAACCAATACCCAACTGAACCAGAACAAAATCTGCGCTAAATCAAACATAAAATAAAACTACACCAGGATTAAAACAGAACTCAACCAAGACGTAACCAGGACTAAGCCCGTAGCACACTCACATCACAGGTGTCCTCCTTTTTCTTGAGCCTGCTCCCTGGTTTGTCGTACACATGATGGGCACAGATCATGTTGCTGGTGTATCTGGGCCCAAAGTAGTCACCGCGTCCACACAGCACTGGGCTCACCACCTCCACTGTCAGCTCCTTCAGCTTGTCCGGTCTGGAGCCCAGGTTATCAGAGGCCCCCCAGCCTGCCGTCTCCACTTGAAAATAAAAATACATATTAATCTCTGTTTTCTAGGTCTGGCTCAGTTTTGGTTTCAGAAAATCCTGGGCCTTAGGTGCAAACTCATTTCATTGGCCCCACTATATTTTCTCTATTATAATGTCACATCATTGATTTTTGGGGGGCTCCTTTGGCGTAGTTTATTTCAGATTTGTCATGGTGCAGCATTGAATCAGCACTTTTTTGAGGAATGTTTTACCACTTATATACATATAAATTGATATGAAAGAAACAACTTAATGAACCAAATAAAGAAATGTCAAGATCATATAAACTGTGCACAGTGCAGTGGCATTTGGATTAAGGTTCAAAACATACAGTAATTTTTAAAATTGTGCACTGACAACCTATATTAGATTAGAACATTCTAAAGTTGCAACAATTCTTGTTTCATCACCAGAGCAAAACATCCCTTTAATGATAGGAACAAAGACAGAAGACTCGAGTGTCCTCACCTTGATCAGAGCGATGTCGTTTCAGTCAGAGAATGGAGTCCCGGCATCACCTTTCTGTTCTCAGCACTGAAACAGCAAGAAGAACATGACTAAATGAGACTTCATGAACAATTTGTCATGTTATGTGCATGGCAAATTGTTCTTGCAAATTAATTAACTTCAACAATATGGCAATTTTTTTTAAGGCGCTCAAGGCATTTTCCATCAAAGAACCACTCCCCCGTTCACACACACATTCACACACCAGAGCACACAGACACAGCAACAGCATTCATCAGTGGAAGTGGATCTGACCAATGAAGTTTATGTCGGGAGTTGGATTCGATCTGCCATCCTTCGGATCAGTGCAAAAACACTCAGCAAACTGAGCTACTGCCGCCCAATATGTGGTAACCAAATATTAATTTGTTTTTGGTTAAATTTCAGCTTTAACTACATAACTACATTATACTTAATAAAACATGAACAAAAACTCGGTAACCATTTAATTAAGGGATTAGGAGTTAAGTAGTTACAAAGCCTGAATTATTCTTAAATTATTTATTATGAATTAAGTCTTTGTTCATGCTTTAAGTAAGATGTGATTATTTTAAAGTTTAAACTTATATAAGTAATCATTGTTTACCATACGTCCTTTGAATTTAACTAATTAGCAAGATGTCTGTGTAAACCCTCAGTCGTCCAGGTCTGATCCATAGCAAAAGAAGTTTAAATCTCTCATCTCTGTTTTATGAGCATAATGTCTCTGTACATTGTCCCTTCAAATAAAGACTAAACTAAACTAAATCTGTCAACTGGATAAACTGTTGTAGGACTGAAGACGTTTCACTGCTCATCCAAGCCACTTCTTCAGATCTGGTCAGATTGCTGGTGGACACTGCCTTATATCATATATTTATATCAGATATAAAGAACTGAAGTAGTGGCTTGGATGAGCAGCAAAATGTCTTCACTCCTACAACAGTTTGTCCAGTTGACAGATTTAAACTTCATCTTTTGCGAATTAGCAAGAACACTGCAGTGATTAAAGCATGTTACCTACATTAATTTTGACATTTTACTATTTAGCATTTAACGTTCATTTCAGTTGAACTTAATCGGACAGTGGTGCAGATGAATGCCACAAAGAGAGAGTACAGACAGATATTTGTTGGGGAAAATATCAAACATTGGTGAGGGAGAGGCTGAAGTGGCTGATGGTCTTACTGCTGCGGCGGACTTGTTTACGTGTATTACGTCATGACCCACTGCTCCCCCACCAGGAAGCCTCCGCACTCATGAGTCCTCTGCTCCCCGTTGAAGAGCTGGATCGACGCCATGTACGGGCGAGAGTGAGCCACAGCTTCACGGCCGCCACTTGTGCAAAAAATTTTGTGATCATTTTGGCTCTCTAACCTGTAATTTACTTTTAAGTGTATAAAAACATAGATTTCTGAATTACTTGAGTGACTGAATAATTAAAATGAAAATGTCCTAAAACTTAGTAGAAGTACCAATAGAAAAAAGGCATGAAAATAATGTTTTTTTGCAAGGCGTAACTCACAATTGAGACAAACAAAGCACATAAAGTGGAGATAATCTGGAATTATTTGGTCCTCTCAAAATGCTATTTACAATGAAACGTTTCAACTTACTCTGTGAAATGAGAGCAAAGATACAAACTGCAGCCGCCACGAGCATCTCTCCCTTTGACCCCATCACGATGTCCAACAAACCCAAAAAGTCTAGTTCGTGTGGTTTTATGGACTTTCACTCAAAAGAGGAAGTGATGGAGATATGGAGCATCCTTCTCCTTCCTGACACAATAACAGGAAAACACACTTCTGCCTTTGATAGTGCACAGGCTTCACCATGTTTCATTCATGCACTTTTATGGTCAGTTTAATGTTTTTCTATAGTGTTGTTCTTGTGTATTCACTCTCTTTGTGTTTGATGTCCAGTTATGTCATGACAAGAAAACAAACTCTGACCAAACCTGTGTGCTCCACCCAAAGTCCAGGACAGGAAGACATCTGTTTGAATCTGAGATATCAGCAGAAAATACGCTGAACATGAAAAAGTCCATGGTTATGTAAGTGTTAGCTGAAAAATACAAAAAAAAAAAACTGAACAAAACCCTGTATTACACTTTGAAAACGTCAAACTGGCTTTGATATGAAGCAATAGTGGAACATAATGAGGTAAAAGTAGTAAAGTAGTGTACTTAAGTGCACATTTTATCTTTTATATTTTTACTTTTGACTCTTTAAGTACATTTTTAAAAGGGTACTTTAATACATCTACTTAAGTAAAAGTATGGAAATTAATTAGAAATACATTTTTCATCTGATACTTTGAGTATTTTGTACTCCAGTATCTGTACTTAAGTAACAAAATTTTGTAGTTCTTCCACCACTGGATATGAGTGCCTAAAATAAATAAATACATGCACACATACATACAAACATACATACATACATACACACATATATACATACACAAATACATACATACATACACATACATACATACACACAGACATATTTATTTATTTATTTATTTGAAGGACAACGTGCAGATACATTAAAAAGATGGCTGCACCAGATTTAGCAAAATGCTACTTTCCATCTGTAGTCCTTTGCACCACAAATATTAAAACACAATTCACATATAAAAAGTACAATATAACAAGACAATACAATATACAATTGTGCAGAATTTTAAATATAATACATACATACATACATACATGTTCACAGTATTATTTGTAGTTTTGTAGTTTCCAGTAGCACAGTAGCATGGTTGTCCTAATATTCTCAACTGGATTACATGTTTATATTGATACTTTTCAAAGCTTCGGGGGCTTACCAGAAGCACAACCTCTTCCTAATACCCCTTATAATACACAACATTAAATATTTGTTTTAGTCACTTACTATACTTAAAAGCTCTCTGTTCAAGGGTACCAAGGCCTAAGTAGTTTGAACTGTGTTTCCCACTGCAGGAAACATACAAAGTGAAAACTGCATCAACATCATCGTTTAATCTGCTGTTTTTTTACTTTATATTTGTATCAGTTAATAGTCTCTAAAGAACTGACTACATATAAACAATGTAGTTATTAGCCTTTGTAAAGAGAGTGAAAACTGCCATTGCCGTCATAGTCCTATTCACCTTATTCTGGAGGTTACCACGGGCACCGCCATCGTCATTCGGGTAGTGTTATTCTGCATGGGATTACCATTCTTGACAGTAAATAAGTTCTGGGAGGCTTTAAAATGGCTTGTTTTAAAGCCTCTCACTACAGTGGTGACTTGTTGATGAACACACTGAACCTTTTACACAAATGAAACTCCTTTACATCATATTTTAGCTGCAAAACTTTCTCAAAATCTCTATTGAAATAAAAGGCATTCCCTCTTAACCAGAAGCCCCACCTCAAAGAAAGTGCACTTTAGTCACATTTATGACAAAAGGAGGCAGGGCCGAATAAGGTCAATAAAGTCAATATCATATTTGCCTGGCAGCAACAGATGTCAATCACACCCCTTTATTACAGTGATGCACAACAAAGCCACCATTGTGATCAGAGGTGGTTTTTAGAGCTCATAAACCTCTACATGATCTGTATCCTAGAGTTGCCGTTGCCACGGTGACCGAGAGTCCACCTCACCTGTCCCGGGCCCACCCAGGTGTGTGCTCCGCGTGTGTGTGTGGTCTGGCATCCAACCAGTTATCACAGTCATTTTCCACATTATGAATCTCAATTACTGCACCTCTGTGCCACTCTCTCTCCACCCACCTCTCTCTCTCTCCCCTGTCTGAGCTGCTGTCTCTCGTCCCTTGATCGGCCGTTCATTCCCAGACTATGACTCAGTTTCTGTGTGTCTGGCAGCAGCTCGGTCCATCAATCATTTAATGCCTTTGATTTTTAATTCATATTTGATTTAGTGATTTCATCAAAAGAAGAAAATATTTAACTGTTTTTTATGATCTGGAAAAGGTTTAATCCAAGTGCACACAAGGAAGACTATTTACTATCAGTGTTTGTTGAAGAAATATATAGATAATCTATTCTTAACAAGTGCAAGAGCTGGATTAAGCCTTGTCTAAACTAAAGCAAGCTAAATCCACATGTCACAACCTGAGAATGTTGCATTTTATTTCCTCAAAAAAAAATATTTCTCATATTTCTGGTTTCTCTGCACTGTGAAAAAGTAATTTTAACATATATTTTAAGCATAAGAACCTTTGGTCTCCTTTTTGACCTGATCTTTTCACTTATTTTCTTGTAACACAGTATTAGTTTACTTTATTGCAGATATTGTAGTAGCAATTTGTCTTTAAAGCAAACAAAAACTGAACCAACCCACAACAAAAAAACGAAAAGATCATTGTGGCAGTGTCAAAGGGCTTTGCTCAAAAAAAGAAAAAACTAAAATATCTGTGTAAACCCTCAGTCGTCCAGGTCTGATCCATAGCAAAAGATGAAGTTCAAATCTGTCAACTGGGTTGATTTGTCCAGTTGACAGATTTGAACTTCGTCTTTTGCTAAAAAACTAAAATGTCCAAACCACTGCATGAATTTAAAGTAAATTTCAAGTAATATTTAATCAGGCCCCTTATCATGACACTAAAATAACTTAAGACAAATTAGACATAAACATCTTTTCAGAAACAGATGATCAAAAACTAAATAATCTAATAATGACGAGTGGATGTTGGCTTTAGAGCGGTGGTCTGTGGGCCCCTCCTATAATCCTGGAGTAATGTTTGGTGTTTCCTCTGAGCACAGGTCTGTGAGAGCTGCTCCTCTCTGGGACCTCCACATCCACATGTGCTCTTTAACTGTAATCTGCCTGATCCACTGGATTACTGCGCCCACAGTCTCACACAGAGATGTGAACACTTACAGACATTATGAAAACGCAACATGGGAAAAAGTCATGCTTAAGTGGCATTTCTCAAAAGGGTAATTACAGACTTCAACCTCATTGTGTTATGCATGTGAGGATGAGGATGATGCCTTTGTTAATATTTCTGATTTGTAAAGTTCAATTTAGGTAGCTGTTTTTTTGTGTGATTGGTGACAGAGACAATATGGTCTCAGTCTGTCTCAGCCCCAAATACCAAAATGTCCATGTCATTTGGGTTTCTCCCTTGTTTGTTAGAATGCAGATTTGAGTCAGGAGGTGAGGTAGAAGTTGCGTAAAAAGATAAACACAATTTCTCTTTTAAAAATTCTTTAAAACCCGACTATAAATCTACAGTTGTCTCTCTACACTAAAACTGTATCCATTCTTATAGGTCCCCACATGTGACTGTCTCCCACTCTCCCATCCTGCTCTGATGAATTCTGTCTAATCCGGCGCTGTTTGCCAGAGTCTCTCAGATATTTGAATAGCCGTGAGTGTTTGAGACCTGCCAAATTTCACTAAAAAAAAAAACGACAAGTTTGAATCCGCCTCTGACTGTGCGAATCCCTGCCTCTACTGTTCTCAGCAGCAGCACAGGTCCACATTATCGTCTATGGGACTGTATATTCAAGTGCGTCAGACATTGCATTTCCCAGGCTAGACTCAAGCCGCTAATGCTAATATGGACTTTTACATGACGGTGGTCTTGGGGGGAATGAGAGGGAAATTCCAAGTTTCCCACAATGCTCCTTGATCCACCTGACTCCAACCATAAGCTGCCTTTTGTCATCTGCTCAGATGTCTTCATGTTTGCTCATCCAGGCATTGTCAGATGAGAACCATAAGAATAAAAAGCACTGTCCATATTCCCACTGTAATAGTTAAACAAAGTCAGTGTTCCTCTCTTATAGGACCTTTAAAAAGTCTTAAAGCTAAATCTGATAAAACCCTTTGTAAATATCAAAGACTAATTAGACGATTGACTGGAAAACACTGGCTTTCAAACAATCGTGGGAAAAGTTGTGGGTCCACTAAATGTTTTGGAGTTTAAGTTAGGTTCATGCCCTATCTACCATCTAGCTATCTGATGCTAGCTGTTGCTCTGACATGTTGGGTAGAAATTGTGATCCAATTTTTTAACAAGAAATTCAGATAACAGAACTTATGTAATGCACAAAAAGGCAGGGCAGTTTGAGGAGAGTAACAGCCCTCAGGACAAAAGTGTCCATCCAAACTCTCTTGACACACAACAGGAAACTCTCTTCTTAGCCTCACCCTCTACTGTTTGATTTGGCGATGAGATGGACCATTCCGTCAAAGTACACTTAAGAATTTTTCATTTTTTTCAAACAATATTTAGATAATGCAGAAATAACAAACTGACCCTCCCCTGTCTTGTCTTGTCTCATGCAGTCTTATGGCGACAGTGTTCCTTTAATGAGGTGTGTTTGAAGTGCAGATGGAACAGGAGCAGCGGCGGAGGGTCAGAGGAGGCACTGACCCGTCCACACATCTTCACACTGGATTGGGAGTCACTCAGCGGGACAGACACCCAAGGGCTTTAGGAGCTACTCAACTATGACCTTTGATCCTATTTGGGCCAGACAACATTTCCTACTCAATTTACCTTCATGTATTTGTCAAGCACAGGCGTTTTAGAAATTAGAAGATGTTTTTTTTTTTTTTGTAGGGATGACAATTCTAAGAAGAAATGGAAAGTCTGGATTACAGGGAGGGCATCTGTAGGCCTGTCATGATGAAAACTATATCAATTTTTTGGTCATGACAGCTGGGACTTTAATTATTGCTATTGTGTCAGTGGTATAAGTAGTTTCAATATTATCATTTATTGCAGTTTATCTCTGTACCAATATATTCATGCTTCAAAGTTTCTTATCGTGACAGATCGAGGCATCTGACAGAAAAACAAGCCATTGGGAGATGAAAAGAATAACAAATAAAAGCAAAATAATTGAGAGAAGATCAGCTTTCCCAGGTCAGACCATTTCTTGAATGTCATTGCTCACTCTTTACCCCCCTTTTGCATGAATTAGTCTACACCACAATTGTGTATAAGTGACAAAGATTAAAATACTATACTGCACTTATAATATACAGTTTTTTATCTAGTTTAACAATACAACCTTCACCACCCCACCAGTGCAAACAGTCTGCTATATTTGAAGTACCTGAAGTGTCAGTCTCCAGACAAGCTGCCCTTTTCATTTCTAATCCTAGAAATCTGCTTGTGCTAATTTGTTTCAACACAGTTACGGTCGTCAAGGTAAAATCTCCTTTTTTTACACATTTTCATCAGCGTTGTTTCTGTTGGAAGTTCGTAATTCCTTTGCCTTGGGCCTATTATGGCTAGACAGAAGCGCGATTGTCAATAACTGTCATCCGCGTTGCAGGAAGAACAAATCTGCTATCACCTGCTGCGCGATTAGCACTAAAACTAAAGACGTGTTGAACTTCACTCTAGCACCCCCACAGAGTCATAGATAGCATCGCTGGCCGTATAAAACATCAATGGGGAATGTGAAGTAACAAAACTGAGCTTACTGGGGATTGGACACAAAGGATGATTAATATAAAATGCTGATTGAAATATCTAAACTGTGGTGCGGTCTCCAGTTGAGTACAGTTGTAAAATGCACCTGTTTCCCAGAGGGCTCGGCACTAAAAAGCTCAATCCAAACTGCTAATGGATTTATATGAATATGGAACGCACTCGGGAGACAACAGCGCTATTGTGATCTGAGCTTGCATTGTGTGTCACTGCAGTGGGTTAAGCAATCAGAGCAGAGTGAAATCATAGAAAAACAAATAGTCTGCTGCTACTAATACGTGTAGTGTAGATACAATTTGAATGGTGACATGTGTAAACATGAGATATGAGTGAATATTGAGGACTCTGAATCAACAGGGTTTACAAGACAATTTCAACTGGCTTTATAAATCAGTAATATAATTGTTAAAACATTTTAAATTTGAAAACAATGTTATAATCTATTACACCATATGATGATGATTATGTTATAATTTGGACCTTTTAAGTCAGAATATTAATCTAAAATGACTTAATAAAAGAGACAAGCCCACTGACTCCTGTGTTAGAAAACTGCGGGAGTTGACGGCAGTGTAAACGCCATCACAGAAAGTGTCGGCACCTCCGATGGATAGCTGCACATTATTCTAGTGAGAAGCAGATTTTTTTTCCATTTGCACCAAAATGACTACGCACTGTTGCTGAACCCTATGTGTGTTACCCATTAATAAAATAGAATTGAAGAATGAAGTAAGTACAGAGCAGGGGGTGTACACCGGTGGCAATAAGGATTGATCTGCAATATGGCGTCTTGAAAATAAGTGATTTAAGATGCTCAAACATGCACGGATCACTTCAGATACAATGTCGGGTGAATAAATGGTGAAGGGAAAACAACTATAACATGGTTAAAAATTCTGGACAGTTGATTTTGCAGAATAGGGAGCTGCTTTAACATCTTTTTAGCTGAAAAACCCTGTGATTTTTTTTAAATCACATTAAATGTAATAGTGAAGATTACACCAGGAGGTTTCCTTTGAAATGTGTAACAGTTTCTTTTCTAAAATGTCACTCAAACCATTTTCATATCATGCTTTCAAATACGGGTCATATTAAACCTGGAGACTCATAAGAGCAAAGATTTAGCAAAGTAATAAATGAAGTAAGTTCATGTGAAAAAACAAGATTCAGAACGGTGAAAGCAGTTAATTTGATGTGGCAACCTTTAAAAGGGTTTTTATGATTTATGTAATTTCCATTAAATACTGTTGTGCCTGAGTGTGAGGGTAATTTTGTCTTGTCTCAACACAGCAACAGAGCAAACCATGTCAATTCTTCTCTAAGGCAAATATTACTTTTACTTACTAAATCTGTCAATACACATTCAAAGTACTCTCACTGATTATCATTAGTTTGTAAAGTATACAGTACATTTTAGGCTAATAATAACTTGCAACCGGTGCAGAGATATAGTGTTTTTTACTTTGTCAAAACATGTAAAATTCCTCCAGACATGTTTATGAATGAAACAATAGCAGCCTTGAACATATTTTGGATGGCGTTAGCTTTCTCATTGAAGTGTCATTAAAGTATAATTTATGTCTTGACTCATTAGACAGCCACACGCAGACAACTGACGTAGCCAAGCTTGTCTCTATTCGCCCAAAAAACAACTGCACTGATTTCCACTGATTTCAGAGTGCACTGCAGCAGGGCCAGAGAGTGCCTGCATGTAACTGAAGCACTTTAAGAGTCTGTCAGCGAACGGGACGTCCTCTTTGAACATTACCCACAGAGGCCCCTGAACCCCCCCTCATGTTGTTTTGGGCTCAAAGTTGCATCAGTTCCCTCTCAGGTGGACTATAGCACTAACTGTCAACCAAGTGCTGTTGACAAGGACAGGTCTGCTGCACCTGGTTACCTGGAGAGACGCAGTCAACATAACAATATTAATGAATCGGAGTTATATAATGCCTTTCAAGACACCTAAAGCGCTTTACATTTCATTATTCATTGCATTATTCATTCACCCCATATTAGACGGTAGCAAGCTACTACTCCAGCCAGATCTGCCCTGGGGTATGCTTACAGAAGCAAGTATGCCAATCTGCACCATCGCCCCCTCCAACCACCACTGGCACGTACACACACCACATTCAGACTAAGTGTCTTGGTGAAGTGTCTTGCCTATAGGACATCGCCAGTTTCCACTGAGCCACTGCTGCCCCTCTGTGGTCTCCCATCGTCTCCCTTACCACGCCTGGACTTGTTTAGATTCCGAGACCTTGATGAGATCAGGCATTGACAGGCAGGTGGCTACAACATATGAAATTTGCACTAATATTATGCATTAAACCAGTTTACCCACTGCTGGGAAAATATTCCAGGCTTTATATGTGTTTCAAATCCTGTTATATTTTGTCCATTTTGAGGACAACTGACCATTCAAAAGATATATTTAGTTTTGAAATGTTTACTGCTATGGCTACTGCCCTAACGCTTCATCATTCTGAAACACATGGATACTGTATTTGCCAGGTGAATCCAGACTGAAGTGCTCTGGATATGGATCTTTGGTCTGGTCACCACTCCTTCCCATGTGTCTCAGGTAAAAATCTAAGTTAAAAAAAATCAAGTGCTGATGCCTGTAATTTAGAACAAACTCAAACTTTCTCTTGATGTTAACATGCAGAGTTTGCTTTGTTGATTAAGTCAAAAAATATTTCTAACATCTGTGTTATTTTATTCATTTTTACGCCTCATGAGCCGCCACATGTTTTGACTGAACAATCTACCTGTCAATCACACGCATCTGAAATCTATGAGACCAGAGCTGGGCCCAAACTACAGCTAAGAAAAGACAATATTTAAGAATCACGGCCATTGTTGTTTGCTTGATGGATGATATAAAATAAGTTCAGGTGTATTGTCAAGATCTATGTTGATAGCATTTCTATATCAACATGCAGTGTAAGAGCATTGAGGGCACGAGTACATTCACCCTCATTCTCAACATGAATCCAACTGTTTATTTGATCACAGTTTAAGTTATAATACATGATTGACATATTCTGTGACTCATCTTATTTACTGTAATAAATGGCCACATCTTTATATAGCACTTTTACACCTTCAAGACACTCAAAGCACTTTACGTCAAGGAACCACTCACCCATTAACGCACACACATTCACACACCAGCAGACACTGTGAGCGAGGTGGGTTGAGTGTCTTGCGCAAGGACACAATGACGGCATTCATCTGTGAGAGCTGGAATCACACTGATAACCTGTTCATTGGACAAACACTCGCTACTGTCGCCCTATCAACTCTCAACTGCTACATTTGCACTTAGCATTTATATTGGTTGTGAGTCCTATTACTTTTACAAATTGCGTGCTGTTGTGTGTCAACTGTGAGTGCATACAGTCATATCTAATAAACAGTGCATATAATTACACGGCTTTAATGCTGCGGTTAAATGCTAATGAGCGTTGCCATGTGTAAACAGGTCTGAGAGGAGCCTGTCTGTCAACACTGGAAATGACAATAATACGTTGTGTTCCTCTATGGGTTGGCGAAGCATGTCCTATTATTAAACATTGCTGGCATCGGCTGTGGTTGGGGCTTCATTCACGGCTTTGGGTGCCGTGGTTTCCCAAGTACACAAGCCAGACAAATGTCAATTCATTTTACACTTTCTAATGAACTTTTACTGCCATTTCTGGTTCCTTATCAGGGTTTTGAGGTGCAGTGAGGCAGGCTGGATTTGTTGATGAAGCGTTGTCTTTCATTCAACTTAGTTACACTTGTTTATCAATCAAAACATATGAGACAGAAGATGAGCTGAAAGATAGCTGTTACACATTTGATTTCTGTATTGGAAACTTCATCACTGAAGTGGAGTACTGTTTTGTGGTCTTCTCGTGGGTGGGCATCTATGTGGGTGACTTAAGCATAAAAAGTTCAGTATCTATTGTATCATCTATCTTAGTACAGTGATTTGAATAGTGACGTATCAGTACCTTGCCTAATTAGTTCATGTTTTTATGTTTTATTTCTATGAGTTATGGCCTAAATTGGCAACCTGTAGCAACAGCAACACATTGAGCAGGTTGAAGGAGTGGTGTCATGGTGGGTGTTCTGAGTTGGGCACTTTTCCCTGTGTCAGTGCGATCTCGATGTTGTGTAACATTAAACCCATGTTGGACTGCTTCCCACACACTGTCATACACTGCGATCGGGGATTAACACCATGATGAAGACAATACTTCTAGGCAAAACATTTTCAAATGGCTGACTCAGATCACAGACATTATTAAGTAATAATAATAATATAACAATAATAATGATAATAATAATAATTGTACACCCACAACACTTTTCTTTGGTACAACTGGCCACACCTGTACTATTCTGACAGCATTAAAGTGATGGTATGTAACTTCTTGGAGGTGGAAAGTCAACTGCTTGATTCCTTTGGAATAGAAAGTAAAAATCATACTTTGGGAGATTCTCCAAGGAGATAGATACGTTGTATGCCATACTGTAGAATATTATAGGCAAAGGACCAACATTTCCATGGAAACAGGAGGAGGCCCAGGCCAAGAAGAAGACCATTCAGAATAAGGATGCAGTTTTTCTCCTCTGGTTTTAAATGCAATAAAAACATATATAACAAAAAAAAAACACTTTTTATTTTAGTTTATTGTTATGCAAAAAAGTCACTTACTATGGCTTATATATTATATATATATATAACAGATATTGTTTGCAAAAAAGTCACTTACTATGGCTTTAATTAAATCTAAACTGATTGCTTAATACACATTGTCTCACATAAACAATGGTTAATTTTTTTTATGAGAGAATCTGAGTTATGCAATCATTACCAGTGTGAAATATATGTAATTCACTGTAAAACTATAATTCCCATACCACACTTACACTTGAAGTAATCAAATGTAAGTAATTACCCTTCTGTTTTTGAATGAGCATTACTTCTCAAACTATGTTCTCAAAGCAATTTGATCTTACTTTGTGTAAAATACCTCATAGCCTTTTTACATCTCCCATAAAACCACTTTACATTAGAAGTGGATTTCCCCTGCTTTTTAGCTGTCTATCATTTTAAGTATCACTCATTACAATGCCATTTTTTCTATAAAAACCTTCAGTGAAAGTTGAGCAAAAACACACATTTTTCAGTGTATTTTTCCCAGACCAGACTGTCCCACCCAAACAGCACAGGGGACATATTATTAAAGTAGATTTAGGATCCTTTATGCTGTTCGCTCTCCCCCCTCCGCTCTACCTCTCGCAGTTCATCTTTATTTGTCGTAATTCCAGGACTGGCCGGGTCTTGTCTGGGATTTGGAGAGTGCCTGGTTTCAAAGGGGTAATTGACACCTTACCTGTAATTTCATGGTTTCACTCCACCTGCCTTTGAAGTCTGCTGTGGATTTGAGGGATGGATCTGCGAGTCTCTTTCTGCCTTGACAAACAGCAGAGGAGAGGTGCAGGGGTTTTCTGTGGGACGTGTGAATGACGTCTCAGGCAAACTAGGTTATTACAGGAGACCTGGGGTATGAGGGCTTTATTGTGGTCACGGAGGATGACTTCACAGACAAAGAACACAGACGGACATAGATGAGGACAGCACTCTTTCATTTGATATCAAAACTATATATGAAAACAAGCAAGACAAAGAAAGTTCCTTGTTCCTGAGATCAAGGTCCATACAATTATAGTTAAACACTGATTCCTATTATAACCTAAGCTTGGCCAGGCTCCTCTTGATGCAAAGGAGGAGCAGCAGCTATACTCCGAGATGTTATTGGGAAATAGAGCTATGTAACTCATCTCTCAGGGACAGCACAACTGGAAGAGACGTATCATATCATTTCTCATGACCATGGATAACAGTAAAAACGTATCAACTAGGCTCAGCTGCTTCTTCACCACACGATACATCAACCACATTACTGTATGACTTACTACATTTGCCCGGCAATCTTATAACCATTAATCTTGTGGCTAGAATGCTCACACTTAGGTCCATCCAAGGATCTATGCATCCACTATAGAGAGTATTATAACCTTTGAATGTGCAGGTCAGATAACGGGACAGTTACCAATTAGGCTTCCTATTTCAAGACATTAACAGATGAAACTTACATCCAAAAAAACAAGGCATTACCAATTTTACAAATGTTATTGTCACCTTTTCTTTGAACATGTGTGACTCCCACTAGAAGGTCCCGATTCCCTGTTCACCCAGGCCTTTCTGTATGGAGTTTGCATGTTCTATCCGTGTCTGGTGAGTTTCCTCCAGGCACTCTGGTTTTCCCTATCAACCCAAAACATGCACAATCGGTAAAACGCTTCAACTAAGGTAGTCCTGACCAAGTCTAGTGCAAGATCATGAGGACGGTTCTGTTTAGGTGTGCATATGACTGAAAGGTTTTTATTCTGCACTCTTCTCTATTTATGGTAGTTTTATGATAATTATTTCTGTTTTGGTTTGTTTGTATTGTGATTTTTATGTCTTTCATACTCTGTAAAGTGCTTTGAGTAACTTTCTGTATGAATTGTGCTATACAAATAAACTTGCCTTGCCTCCTGATAGGTAGCCCCAGCAGTCCTGGTTAAAGAATGGGTCAAATGCAGAGAATGAATTTTCCTCACAAGGAATCAGTAAAGTATACTTTAACCTTAACCAACCTTCCTACATTCTATCTGGAACTGTGACACTACATAATTCAGCTACGTAATTTCATACATAGTGTTATTTTACGCTGGAAGCAATGGTGCAAATAAATACCTCCATTAAAACCAAAAGCTAGTGTTTAAGCACTATGGTAGTGCTGAGAGCCTGAGTTTGGGGGTGAGCAGAGGGCTAGCTGTGGATCCAGGCGAACAGCGGTGAGAGATGAGAGGGAGTTGACAAGAAAATTACATTATGTGCAACCCATGAATCATTACAAACAAGTGTTTAAGAGGCAGGCTGGCTGTAATTGCCTGCTGTGTGCCACTCTGTACCGCCCACTTTATTGCCTCCTATTACCAACGCTTAGGCTGCACAGCTTGCTGAAGCACATGTGGACCTCACAGACAGCAGGTGAACCGTAAGAGCAATAAGTGCTAAAAAGGAGGTGAACTGTGTAATAGAGAACATGTTGACTACTCCCAGTCACTGTCATGCTATCATTTATCAGGTTAAGAGTTGTGGAATGACCAGAGGGTGTTTGAGAGGCTATGTGCCTTTGGTTGAGTACATTTGGACATTTGACTGTAAAACCCATCCAAAACCCATGACATACTGGTAAAGCATTTTTTTTTTTTTTGCAAAGGCAGAAAAACATGGAATGATGTAGGATATAAATATATAATAAATTAGTCCAGTGAGGTTCATCTGATCTTCTGATAATTTATTTTAATAGATTATTTTTTCAAATCAAGGTTCAGTTTGTTTTCATACCTGACAGTTTCGACTGCTCACTAGTGCTCCTCCTCAGAGCGATCACTTGATGTTGCTGTGATGTGTCCAGTCAGGTGACTTAAACAGGTTATGGACTGGGATGGAGCAAACGTCATAGGAGCAGAGGACAAGAAACACTGGATTACATCGCTGGATTAAGGAGGCAGTCAAAATACCAAAACATGCCCACGGGACCTTAAACTCGGATGAGGGGGCTTCTTTACTCTCACACACCTGGGATACTGTCCTGAAGAAGTCGGTCTGCAGATGGCACTGTCGTCCTGCCTTCACCTGTAGGAAGACAGCACCAAAACCCGTTTACATCAGCTGACCGGACACATCACAGCAAAATCAAGTGACCACTCTGAGGAAGAGCACTAGTGAGCAGTCTAGACTGTCAGGTGTGAACACAAACTAAACCTTGATCTGAAAAAAAAATATATCAAACATTATAAAAAATATTGTCTTCCTGAGAAATAAAATAATAAAGTAAGGACTAGAGATAAAACAAAATTATGTTTAAACCTCTGTTAGATATAAAAATTGAAGAAATACAATCCAAAGGAAATTCAATGGGTGACACTCAAACATCTGAAGTATATCAGGATTCAGAATTTTAGCAAGTAATCTGTCATAAAATGTATGTTATACGGTTATAATTATCCTGGGATTGATGGGCATGTAGAATGGTCAGTTGAGGTTTTTATCTCCTGCTGGGTGCCCTCCCTGTGCTCGCTCCTCCTCCTCTCTGGCAGGCTCCACTGGGCTCACGTCCAGATTTTTGTCCAGATGACCAGCTCCGAAGAAGGCCAGAGGGGTGAGAAGAGCTTGCCCCCTGCCCCCTTCACCGTCCCGGGGCAGAGCTGGCGGACCGGCGCGGATGACCCTGGTTTGTACCTTTGGAGGGGGGTTTCCACTGCTCCCCTGTTCACACACTGCAGACCAAAGACTAAGTATGACATTCCGGAAAAATGGGCTTAGTGTCTACTTGTACTAGCTGCAGCAGGAATTCATCTTGGCATAATCCTTGTTATTTGTTAAGTGTACAATATTCTTGCTAAACTTGGATTATATTTTGTTGTAACCACATTATAGTAAATGGTCACACATGGCCACATTTCTATATACTGCTTTTCCACCTTCTAGGCATTGAAAGCCCTTTACATCAAGCTTATTCATTCACACACGCATTCATACACCAATGTTCGCAGACACTGGGGGTCAGGTGCCCAAGGACACAATGACAGCATTTACCTGTGGAAGCTGGAATTGCCAACCTTTTTGGTCAGAGAATCTCTACCAATTTTGTTTATGTCGAGAGCAGTATTCGAACCGCCAACCAACAAACACTCTACCAACTGAACCACTGTCTCAACCACTGCGCAGGTCATTTGTGTAGATTGCCAGTCACACTTTCGTCAGTTCTGCACCAAGACAAATGTGACTGCAGAATCGGTTTACTACTGCCAAGTGAATTAATATTATTGCAATCATCATAATTGTAGCTTTATATTATGGTTTGTCACTAATGACAAACCATAATATAAAGCTACAATTATAAAAACTATAAAAACTTCACTTTCCTAACGCATTCTGAGCATCCTGATTCTTCACCAGTTCTAACTTTATCAACACATTTAACAACGTTCAGAGATCAGAGCAGAGTTTTGCCGTCATGCCATTGCTAACAGTAACTAGCATGCTACCAGCTCCCCACATTATTTCCTGGTTCACAGAGGATGAATAGACTTTACAATTAGATGCAAACAGCACACAGCGGTCTTTCTGGAGTATCCTGTGCTGATAAGGGGTATCATGGCCTGTGAGCGGCGTCCCAGGGAGTCCCTGTTTGTCCTGGGGCAGTCTCAGGGTGAGAGGTGTGTTTACCTCAAAACAAAAAGCAACAGGCTGTGGCAGTGGGCTGCTGTGTAAACTGTAAACAACACACGCACACACACATGCGTACACACACATGCACACACACACACACACACACACACACACACACACACACACACACACACACACACACACACACACATACCTACTGCTGCCAATCAACTCACTACTGACCACAGCCCTTGAGCAAGGCACCAGACAGAAATTGGCAAGTATTTGTCATAATATATATTTATATTTTGTGACAGTATTTTGTGAACATAAAGAAGACATTATTTAGATGTACTATATTTATTTTCAGTGGTTTTAAATGGGCCGTGTTGACAAAGAATACAGGATTTCTGTTTTGTTTTAAAAAAGTTTTAAATCTGAAAATTAGTAGTCTAATTGTATAATGTTACTAAAAACATTTTCCATTGATTCAATATGGGCCATTTCAATCTGATTTCTGTTTTGGTTGAATTTTCAGATTATTCCCTGCTCCCGTCCAAAGGACCAAGCAAACATTTTTCCAGCCATTAACCCTTTGTTCCACCAGGACCCTGTCTGTTCAGCCCAGTGACCCTGACGTCTGTGGGGTGAGGTGAGCCCCCCTCTGCTGGAGCCCCAATCCAGATCTGAGCCAGTGCACACAGCTCCTGTCAGTGAGCCGCCACTTCCAGCTCCTGACCACAGCTGGGCCCTGACCTGCGCACTCACACCCAGAGCGATGAAGCACAGCCCAGCCTGCTCGTCCACGGAGGCTGCCTCTGCCCTCCGGATGAACCCTCCTCCCGGACCACAGCTCATGGGGGGCAGGATTTAGACCAGGACCAGATTATGTGAATGTGTCGGTAATATTTAGGAATATTTTTGTTACAATATGTATGTCGCTAGAACCTGAATTTTTTAATATTAAATTATATATTAGATTTGCAATGATCCAGGGCCCCTGTATATGACAGAAAATGAATGTTTGTTAAAAAATACCACCTTAATAATACTGGATTGATCTCATCTGAATGTGGATGTTAAGGGGGGAGGACCAGGTGCCATAGTGGGGCAGCAGTGACAGCAGTGGTTGAAGTGCATACTGTTGTCGTATCCTGGGGCTAGACACTTCATGCACCTCGCCTCCAGTGGTGTATGTGTAATAATGAGAGTTTTTTTCAAGAACAAGTGTGGGACAAGGGATGGAACTTACAGCCCATGGCTACAGTTTGGTGTGTTTACAGAATATATGATGTATGTTCAATCACATGCACTGCCCTGTTTTTAATTTATGGCACACACAGGATCATAACTGACAAGTATAGCCTACAGACATCTACAGATTTTTTATTTTTATTTGATATTACCTCTTTCTCTTTGGGTGCCCTTCCTCATACAGGCCCCTCTTCATTTGTCTGGGCTTGGGACAGACACACACTACCACAAACTTATATCATCAGAAAATAATATTCACTCCTCTTGTCTTATGTATGAACCACCTCCCCCTCAACCTCAAAGACTCCCACTCCCATCATGCACCTGTTCAGAGTCCTGTCCTAACCTGCTCTTATCCCCCCTTTGCTACAGCAGATTTCAAAAACAATGTCATCTTTCAACTCAGACCCACTCAAATACAAGAAATTTAATTTCCATCAGTAATTAATACTACTTTCTCCACAAGCTGTTTTATTCTGATAGATTTATGACTTTGGTTTAGACCTTATTAAATGTGACAAATGACTCATGGGGAGGTGTGTAGTAGAAGTACTTAGGCAGTGTACTTTGTGTGTACTAAGCGCAGTATTGTAGTCGATTGTAGTCACAGACAGACAGGGCAAGTCCTGGTCTAACCTGTCATTTGGGGACTGAAGCTGTTGGGACTTGTTGAGCACTGTATTAGGCGCTCTGGGAAGAAACTTATTATTGTCTGCAAAGCAATAAGAAATAAGCTTTGCATTGATTGCATTAGTCAAAAATAAACTACCTCTAATCTTGAGCCTAATGGGCCAAGATAGCTGACCTGATATGACAAAAAAAAAAATTGGCTTCAGATTACATATTATTTTTGTAATTTCATATTGTGATTGAAACTACACTTTTCTCCGCCCACTTGTCCTATTGGTTATTCTCTCTCATGCTTTGAGGGAGTGAGAACTGGATTTAACCAGTCACTGTGAAGTATGAAGTGTCAGAAGCAGAAGATTGCTTGGGTTGCCTCTTAATTTCATACAAAAAAACAAACTAACTGCATGAACTTGATGACACTGAAATAGTTGCCCACCTCTAATTGCAGTTCACGTCCCAGGTGGTAAGCTACTCTGCCCTAGAACTGACAAATTTGAATCCCAGTCTGAACCTCCAATACTTGCCCAATGACACAATTCCATCATGTTCCATGTAGCGTTCTAAGCAGAAACTCCCAGACTTCCCTCATTCTTGACTCCCTGGATTACCAGCTCCTCCACGGGGACCTCAAGGTGTTCCCAGGCCAGTCGAGAGACATAGTACCTCCAGCAGGTCTTGGGTCTTCCCCACGACCTCCTTACGGTAGGACATGTCCGGCACACTTCCTCAAGTGAGGTGTCTATGAGACATCTGAAACAGATGTCCAAACTACCTCAGCTTGCTCCCCTTGACATGGAGAAGCAGCGGCTATAGTCTGAACCCTTCCCGTGTGACTGAGGTCCTCATCCTGTCTCTGAGGGAGTTCTGAGGTACCCAATCAACTGTATCCACAATCTTCTCCTTTTGACCCAAAGCTCATGACCATAGATAAGGAGAAGAACCAGTAAATTAAGAGCTTTGCCTTTCGACTCAGCTGCTCTTCATCACAACAGTCCGATACAGCGATCGCATCACTGCAGACGCTGCACCGATCCACCTGTCAATCTCACGCTCCATCCTTCCCTCACTCGTGAAGAAGACCCCAAGATACTTGAACTCCTTCACTTGAGGCAGGGCCTCCCCACCCACATGGAGAGGGGAAGCATCTTTATCTGGTTGAGAACCACGGCCTTGGATTTGGAGGAGATGATTTGATGCCACAAGAGAGGTACAAGCTGGTTAGAGCAGTGATCAAAACACCAAACCACCATTTTGTTTTGCACAGTGAATCCTCTTTTAACTTCTCTTCTTTTACTACCTTCTTAAATCTCACCCCTTCCTATTCAGTCTATCAGCTCAAACCTCAAAATCTTTCTGCTCTTTCTCTTTCCACGCCACCTCAGTATATAATGTAAAGAGCAAAATACAACATTAAATACTCACCAACATGTGGCTGGTGTAGCTCCTGACCTGCTGCTCTGTTTGACAGGGTCCCACTCAACAAAACAGGCGCTGGTTTCCTGTCAGGGATAAGGCACAAAGTCATATTTTCACCAAAGCAGCAGACAGCTCAACTGAAGCTGTTACAGTTTGTTTTTTGGTGTTGGGGTGGGGACCAGTCAAAGTCACTTCTTCTCTCCTTGATCAGTCCTTGTGTTTACTTGCTCCACACACCCCCTCCTGGTCCCCCTGAGTCCCAGGACGAGGAGGGCAGAGACAATAGGTGAACTGTGTTGTTCCGAAGCACTGTCACACACAATGAGCACGTCCATGTGGATTAATGTGGCGCGAAGGCGGTGCCGGGGATAATAGCTTATTATAGAGTGCAAAGTGACAGTGTGATTGGGAGACAGGCCAGAGAAACGAGCCCAGAGCAGGCTGCACGGGACAGCACTCATCCATGGGTTCTGTTGACCAGCAGTTTGGAGGTTTAGAGAAGAGGGCTTTTGGGCATGATACAAACTTTAATGTAAAATATGGTTTCATTCAGTTTATTTGCTTCCTTCTCCAGTGAAGCTCCTCAAACATTTCACTATATCAACATTGTAAATGCTTTGTGGTGATCTCTGGCCCAGGGGAGCTGTGGAAACAGAGGGATTTTCTTTAAGTCAAACTTTTGCAAGACACCTCCACTGACACTGTAGACACTGTCTGACACATGATGAAGTGCTAAGTCAAACTTTTTAGTGTCCTCCTCAGTGGTTCTTTTTTTGTTTCAAGCTGAGCTTTGTCTCACAATTACAGAAACCCCTAACTCATCTATTGGTGATTCTTTATGTTTTCTAGTATAATGTCACTTATTACTGATGTCCAAATTGTCCTACAAAACATTCTTAAAGCTGTAAATTGATCTTCAAAGTTTCATTTTCAAATTATGTTCATTTTTTCTTATGCAGCATTCCCCCTGCTAACTCCCTGCTAAGCTCACAGACCCCCAGGTTCACTGTACCACTGTTTGGGAAACCCTGTCCTAACTCAACCTCCTCTTGTCCTTTATGAGAGTGCGTGTCTGGGTACAGTTGGACTGGGCCTGTGTGAGGGTGAGGGTCAACGGGGCATTTGAGTTCAGAGCCAAAACAACATAAACTGTCCTGGCACCAGTTCATGTGCGGACTGGTAAAGTCTCATCAGAGCAGGTCTGAGATGGGCAAGCAGGGCTGTTTACTTGTTGACACAGTTTCAGGGAGAAGAAAGTGAGAGGATTAAGCAGTATATTTTGTACAATTATATTAGAAACCTTAATTTTGAACTCACTAGTGGATTATGCAAACAAAAAACTGACTAATACTTTCTAGTTTTTTTTCCACATTTTAAGTGATGAGTTATATTTACTCTAGGGATTGTTCTTTTCTTTAGAGAAAATGGACATACATGTATTTGGCTCACTGGTAGTGTAGTGGTTTAAGGCATTGCACAGATGTGGCTGTTTCATGGTAAAGCTCTCCTGTCAAATAAACCCTTCAGGCCACTGATTGTGCTTTATATATATATGCAGATAAAATTATTTTGTCTAATGAAAGGATGGCCAATTTTGTAGATGTGTACACTCAGCCAAAACCTTTGTACCAAAACGAGTTTGAACATTTTTATGAATGGGACGTTTGAGGAACACAAGGGGTTAATATAGTCCATGTCAGTAATAACTGGTCTGTCCTGCGTCTTCATTGGACTGCACAGTTTCCATTGTGCAGTGCTGGTGCAGGTGTGGATATGCTTTGTTGACCATAATCCCCGTCCCGAGAGCGGACTCTGTGAGTATGTTTGACGTGGCCCAGCGTCCCGGGCCTTTGCTCCTGGTCTGCCGAGCTGCTCGCGTCCTCCTGGACCGCTCATGGGATCTGACAGGCGGAAAAATAATGAACAACACCTCAACCCGGCACTGACCCTGCCCGCCTCACCCTCTGCACACCGGGGGGCACTCTACCACTTAATAGAGCCTCCAGCATCAAACCAGACACAGCCCCTCCCACACACCAGACATGTCTTCAACTTTCAGAAGTACGTTTTATACTCGGTTAGTGTGTGTGTGTTACAAAGAACGTGATTATCAATGTAAATTGGGAAAGGGTATAATCATTTTCATTGAACTTTCTATACACCTATACATACCTCTCTCCTTTTACATCTCATGCCAAAAATGTCACTAATTAATCTCGAACTTCTGCCATTTCAGTGCTGTTTCTATTAATTGTGTAATTATTGGCATTTTCAATGAATTGCTAAGTTGTTTTTATTGTGTTCTTTTTTAAGTGATTTCTGAACCATTACAGAACTTTGAGTATATCTAATGCACTGAGCAGATTTTCAGTTTCAGTTTCTTGTCTCTCAGAGTCTGAGTGATCTGAACTGTCCAAAGGCCGTTCTGCCCATGTCCCTGGTGGAGCCCCGATGGCCCCATTCCTGTGCCCAGTGACCGCTCAGTGACTCCCGCTCTCCAACAAACACCTGCTGCAACAACACAACACACTTCTGACCTTGGCTCCGTCTGACAAAGAAAAAAAACTATGTTTTAAGTTTTGCTGCTGTATTACCTTTGACCAACCTAAGAGCCAGTGTTGGCCACATGCCCACTAGGAAAGTTTACACAAAATTTAAACAACAATGTGATTTCCTTCTGATTATGACCCCTCAGATTATTCAAATCAGAATCTGCAGTTGGCGTGCCATTTTAATCATATTATAACTCAAGAAATGTGATAATAATCAGATTTTTGTGTGCATGTAAACAGGCAGTGACACTGCGTTCATTGACGTGATTTGACCCCTATGAAAACATAATAAATGCTTTGCCAAATGGATGACAATCTTGTAAACTCCATCTGCTCATTTCATGTTGGTGAGTGTTGAGCCAGTAAAATGGCTGTCTGACCAGCTAGTCCCTTGTACATTCTGATTGAATCTAGAAGGGTCTGGAACCAGACAATAGAGGGTGAAAATCCTCCGTCCCAACTTGAGACGGTCCAACCACAGTCGCTAATTTGTATCACATGTTTTGAAAAAGCAAAAGACATCTTCTTTGAAACTTTGAATCTCGTAACATTCAGAACAAAATATAACTCATTTTTCCTGAGATAAATAAGAGTTTGATGTGTGTTGATTCTGGAAAAATTGGCACTGTTTCTCAGTCCTTAATGTTGTTTTTTCCCCTTTTACATGTAAGCAGCCATGTTTGTTTTTGACACGAATGGACCATGCGTCTCTGATCTAACTGTCAATCACGCCCTCTGAAATCACAGAGATTTCTATGATTTTTGTCAAACTGTGTGGTTCTGGCTGGCCAAGTAAAATGTGAAACGGTGTGGACACATGAGCAGTATATCCTTCTGGTCTGACTGGGAACTGAGCTAGTTCTAAGGCAAACCCCTCAACACTTTGTGTAATTTCAAGTCTTGTCAATGTAACTTTTTATACAAGTGCTGCTCACAAAATAAACTGGTGCCATCAGCCTTTAGAAGGTGAACTGTTGTTGTTCATTGTTAGTGTGTTGTAACATTAAAAGCCGTGTTAGCAAAATAACACAACATTGTAAATAAAGAATAAGTAATGTATTTGGTTTAGGGTCGTCCCGTTTTAGATTGTTCTTGATCTATTTGAACTAGCCCACACCGTAATATTATGAAGAAGCTTTTATTTTGTGTTTAAAGAAGTAAAAAGAATATCCTTAGCGTTGGAAACAAGTTATAAATTATAGTAGACTAAGACTAATTTGGTTTGCAAACATTTCAAAGTTGCAAATAAATCGGATTTTGCAGTGTCCATTGTGTCCTTGTTTGACAGTGGTATGGGCTCTCTTCTGTCCTCATGTAAACCATCACAGCCGGAGTTTCTTTCACAGAGCTGCTGTCTAGCCTCTGTGCTCCGGACGCTTCCAACATTTCTGCTCTCTCCACTTCCCCCCAAGATGTCTCTCATTAGCAAGCCATCACATCTTCCACAGTCCATTCTATCGGGGGAATAATTTGGGTTAAGGGTCCTGTCAGGTCTTTTGAGGACACCAACATACAGTATCCTGTCCTAAAGCATCCATTTTAGAGCTTCTTCTTCCCACCACCAGACCTAGTGCACTACAATGGAGCTTTTCAGATGTCACCCAACAGATCTGACTGGGTGCCAAATTGGGACAGGATTTGAGCTTGTCCCAAAGTGATCAAACAGAACTTGGGTCAGTGGATCTATCTCTAATTATGAGTCTGCTGTCTCAGGACGTCACACAGAGGATAGTAGAAAGACCAGTTTTACTAAAGGTGCCTCTGCATCAATCTGATATCAGAGGACTCTTTTTATCCATCACTGGCTATGAATTAAGGACTGGTAAGAAAACACTGAATTAGCATCAACTTCACCATAGTAGCCAAGTGACAGAGTAGCAAATATGCCCACAACTCTTCAAACTTTTAACCAAGACACAAGGGAAACCATAGTCTGTAAATGATACATTTGTGGCGTTAACCTATAAGAGCCATGAGGTTCTACTTAAAGTGATCTCACTCCTTTTTAATTTAGACAAATCTGTAATTATCACTGGGTCATTAAACAGAAAATATTAACATTTGGTTTGTTCATCTGGTGCATTTTATAATGTGATATTAATAGACATGTAAATACATGTACAATTACAAATACAATATTCAAAAGTATTCAATAAAAAGAGAATCCACTTATGTGGAAATCTTAGTCTACATGTTGCTGTCTGTTTACTGCATATGTGTTAATGTCATTAATTCTATTCATGGACACATTACACACACAGCACAATGTTTGTGCATAATGAGCATAATGCAGACGTGTGCATTAGCACTAAGACGGCCGTGTAAAAAGGTCAGAGTCAAGTCAAGAGTGTTTTTTCAAAAGCTCATGATAATTAGTGGGTCATTGTTTTAATGAAGCTGAGGTCAACCCTGGGTCACAACCCCAAATCTAGCGTTTTATGTTACGTGACATATTTAGTGGCAATAAATATATTCAGATGTTGAGACTCACTATAACATATGCACACAGATTCTTAATCAGAAAGAAGCTATATATGACATTTAAACTGAAAATCATACAACCAATTGTATTACTATACTACTACCATAACAACTGTTGGAGTGTAATTACATGTTTTTTTTCTTTACATTAAGACCTACTTCACTGACGTCCTGTGGAGAAGCTACACCGTCTCTCCTCTGGTACATTTGTGCAGTCAGTGAAAGTATATGTAATCCATGCATAAGCACATGAAATGTTTGTTCTGCTATTTCTAAACTGCGATAAACCATTATGTGATTGTCCCAAATCTTCTCACTGTGGGTGGCTTCTGCATCTCCCTGGTTACACACATCCAAGCGACTGTCTTCATTAGGAACACTGGCGGTCCAGAGCTGACCTCCTGTAAACATATAGCTCTTATGACTAAAGGAAGTGGGACAGTTGGTCTTTTGTTTCATAACAGTGAAGGAGGAGGAGAGAGGCTGGCAGATCTGCTCTATATACCACCACGCTTTACACTTCAGAGTTTAGCTTCAGTGCATTATGACACTTATACTTAAGTGAGAATAAATAAATTAATCAAACAACAAAAATGTGTAAACTATTTTCAAAACATTTACAGCAGACAAAAAACAACAAATGGGTGCTTTAAACCATACTGTGCCTAAAAACTATAAAAATCATCATTTCAAAAATAAATATAATGTAATGTTTTAAATTGTTAATGGCTATAGCAGAGGTGGTATTTTCTTTAATATAAATTATTTATTTATTTTTCATATTTTGTTGCCATGATGGTCTTTTGAAATTAGATTCTACACATTATGTGAAGAGAACATAATTTATTATAGGGGGAAAAAAACACACACAGTTTAAGTTAAAATATACACTGTACTTTTAAAGAGTGGTCCAAAAACAAGCAAAGGCCACACCGTTGGACGTCAGAAGAAAATATGAGCTATAATCAAGCTCCAGTCACCTTTTACAAAAATATACATTTATTATAGGCATGTGTTCTGTACATCAGCAGTGGTTCAGTCAATACGAGAGAACATAAGGCAGGATTTGTGTGGTACAAATTCTAGTACTACAGTGTACTGCATTTGGGCACATGGAGACAGGGCACTTTGAAGTATTTGAGGTAACAGTGGTCGACAAAGGCAGATAAGGCATATTAGTGAATGAGGATCAAATAGAAACAAAGAATAAATTAGTGAGGATGTGGCCTGAAGAAATCCTCAAATGACCCTCAGAGAAACTGTGTAGAATGTGAAGTGGTATATGTGCCAAAACAAAACATGTACATCACAACTTAGATTTTTAGATGTAAAAAAATGATATAAGTTCCATAAGGATTTTGCTGCTTTTGAAAGCTGATGCAGTACACGTCTATCGCAGCTCACAGTGCCAATGCCTCAAATGACATTATTAAAAACACAAAGGATGATTGTCAGTAGTGTCCCGTGATTGTCTTAAACACTATTCAGTTGTAAATAAAAGATAAGTGCTGTTTATATTGTCGCTTCAGTGCAGTCATTAAGTGCCATCAATATCAATAAGTCTTTACATGTCCACAGTCGGATCAACACTGGACTTAATGCAGCACACGAGCCCGTTTCTGACAAGTATCTGCATTTACAGAGTGCAACACGTTTCAAGTGAAAGAGGACTCATTTTCATGTGTAATATCCAGTGTTCACTGCCTTTCACATGTCTTGATATTTGTTGCAATAGTGAAATTCCACCTTAGTCAAATCATTTGGAATTTGGAAAAGTGGAAGACCGTATTAACCTATTTAGAAAAATAATTATGCTTTAAATTTTGCACCAAACTTTTTTTTTCATGAGTAAGTCTCTGTGAGTGTCTCCTAAAGCTCAGATCCATCTCGTGGGTAGATCAAGCTGTTGACACTAAAACTATTATAAAAATGTCCATTAAATTGTCCACTCTGTCCTCCACTGCTGAGCGTATTGTAGTAAACTCCTCTGTTGAAGTGCAAGCTCGAGTCCCCGTGCTCTGTGGCCGCAGTAACGTCCTGTTGCTGCTGTGGTGCATTGTGGGAAGTGTGGTAAGGAGACAGGGCTGCTGTAATGTTCCTATTGGCCAATTCATTGACCAGTCCAATTGCCCCCTGTGATCTGTTGGGAGAGCTGAGGCTGGACATGGCGCTGTAGAAGTTATTAAAACACGGTGAGTTTGCCGCATGTCCCTTGTGGTTTTGGTGGTGGTCTTCCAGTTCAGGAGAGGACTGTCCCAGCAGAGATGGAGGGCTGTCGGGGGACTTGAGGGAGGACCCCACTCCCCCAGGCCGCTCTGGGACGTCTTGGACTTTAGAGGCGCTTACAGAAGACACAGGTCCAGAGGAGCTGGGGTCTGAGCGCCGCTTTCTTTTCCTCCGGAAGTTCCCGTTGTCAAACATTTTCTCACAGTTTGGATCCAGTGTCCAGTAGTTCCCTTTACCTGCAAACAGAGAAGATGTATGAGAATAAGGAGCTTGAGATGCATTTGGGTTTGAAGAGTCATTAATACAAGTCAATAGATACAAATATTATTGCACAATTTTAATGTGTTGAAATTAAAATTCTAAACGGCTGAAAAAATTACAACAGATTTGAACTAATCAAATTATTCAATTGCCAACAGATTATTCAAAAATAAATTGGCATAAATATTCTTGGTGCTCAATTTGTAATTTGTAAAGTAAATTTAATATAATGGCATTTTTAATTACAATTAAAACCCGATATTATAAATATCTTTGCAATATTGAAAGTGATGTTTAACAGTTTATGATTTTACATTACATCCAGTCAATGCTAACTTAAAAACGTAGTAAAAGTAGTGATAGTTCCTCTGTGAAGAATCTGTGAAGATTTTTGTGCAAATATGTTCAATTTCTTTTAAATAAATGTTTATTAAAAATCAAACACAAGCCTTAGATTTTCTTAAAATCACTTTTGGATTGCTCTTCACCTTCACCTCTTTAGACCCTGAACTTTTCATTCATTTTTAAGATCAAGCACCAACATTTTTTCCATCTAAATAATAAAGTCAGGCTTACTTTATTTTTTCAATCTTTGTATTAGATCATTAAAACATTCTGTTGGTGAATGATTGGCTTTGATTTATTATATAAAGACTGATGATGAATAAAAGTCTCGTCCAAACAGAGAGTGTTGAAGTTTTACGCACCGGGATCGTCCTCGTCTCGTGGCACCTTCTTGAAGCAGTCGTTCAGAGACAGGTTGTGTCGGATTGAGTTCTGCCAGCCCGCTTTGCTCTTTTTATAAAAGGGGAAATTATCCGCCACGTACTGGTAAATCTGGCTCAGCGTCAGCTTCTTATCGTGCGCGTTTTGGATGGCCATGGCGATCAGCGCGGAGTAAGAATACGGAGGGCGCACCAGCTTCAGCAGCTCCTCTTGACTCGCTATAGACAACCACCCGAGATCCGTGCCCCCAAACCCGGGCGAGTTAGTGATGAACTGGCGCTGGGAGCCGTACGCAGGAGGGATGAACGGGCCCGGGCTGCTGCCGTGGTGCAGGTACGCGGCGGAGGTGGAGTTCACCGCGGGCCCATTGAGCCACAGGTACGGGTTGGTTGATGAGGTGTAGTCCCCGAGCGCGTGAGGGCCGTATCCCGGGGGTCTTTGCGCGCTCTGGACACTCTGCTGGTGATGGTACATGGAGCTGAGGTTGTCACAGTAAACCGCGGTCATGTCCTCAGCTTTGGAGGGCGCAGGGTGGGCTGTGGAGTGGCTGTGGTGGCTGCTGTGCTGCTGGTGATGGTGCGGGTGGAGAGGGTCTATGGAGTTCATCACAGAGTCCCGGAGACAAGAGGCGAAAAGTGTCTGTGAATGAACTGGAGGACTGACTGGAGTTTGGACTGAGTTTGATCAAAACATAAAGACTCAAAGGAAGAGCAGCCAGCACGAGGATGGGAATGAGACCGGCGCCAATAGGAAGGCGTGGAGGTGAGAGGGGGCGTGGTCAAATTCATTCAGCAAAAGATGTCTCCTCTTCTCCTCCATCAGCAGTGGGAAAAGAACAGCAGAGCCTTCTTATGAGTTTATAATCTGAGTGCTGTTCCTTGTTGTCATCACATACAGCCTTTTGCTACATGTATAGTTTAATTAATTATTTAAAAAGCAACCACCGTGTTAAAACTGCAGGGCTGCAAGGCTTCATTCAAATGTAGGCTTATTTCTTATTTTGGAAAATGATTGGGTGAGTGTGTGCAGTGTTTACTTTTGTGTCTGTAATTATTGCTCAATTAGTCTCGTCAGCCTGCCACAATCAGTAAATCATAGAGTTACACAGGCCCATTAGGTGACAGCACTTGGTTTCTCTTCAAGTTTGTTCATTGTCCTGCCAGGTCTGTTGTTATTCTTAGATAACTTTCTTAAATTTCATTATGTCTTATAGCGCCATCTTATGTTTAACTCATGTCAAGTCAAGCACAAATTAAATCATTATTTTATCTGACCACAAGATAGAGCCATTTTACTATTATTCCATTAACCAGTTTATAAATGCAGTACCCACAGAGACCACCAGAGGGAGACAAAGACCAAAAATTCAACCCTCGAAAGCTGCGTTTTTATGAATGAAGCTCCAGAGATCCTTTATATTGGAAACATTGAAAGCTAGGCTATTAAAAATGTTCAATTATTTTCAGTCGGTCCATTTGTTATCTACTGATTCCCACAGTAATGTTGTGAACAGGCATCTGTCAAAGCTGAGAGTGGTATCCAGTTTATCTTATTGTGTTAGTTTCTTATTTTGTCCAGTTGTAAAAGGCATATATGCCTGTAAATGTTATTTGTCAAAGTACCTGGAACGTTTAGCTATTAGATGGAGGTTGTGGGAGGATATTTCCCCGCTAAAACTAAATTGAGAAGCCAGTGGTAAAAAATGAATGAGAAAAAAAACAAAAAAACAATCAAAATTATCTGGCTCTGTATTGGCTCTGTATTGGCTCTGTATTAATTCTGTATTAATTCTGTATTGGCTCTGTATTGGCTCTGTATTAGCTCTGTATTGGCTCTGTATTGGCTCTGTATTAACTCTGTATTGGCTCTGTATTGGCTCTGTATTGGCTCTGTATTGGCTCTGTATTGGCTCTGTATTGGCACTTATTGGCGCTTTGTCTTCCTTCCCTGTTAACAATAGTAGATGGACCCAGGCTACTCCCCCTCACACAGCCTCTCCAGCGCTCCAGCCGCAGGGTAATAGTGCTGCTGCAGCACGAGGAGTCTCTCTGTCTGACTGTAATGCTATAATATTGGGGTTAGCTTCAACAATAATCCCCTCCAGCTCATCGCACGTCACAGAAAACCCAACTATGAGAACGTGAGACAGTGTTATGGGCCCTGTGAAGTTTTTCCCTTTTTAAGTACATTATGAATTATTCTTTTATTCTGTCTTTACTTTTGAGGGTTTTCAGGGGTAGTGAGAAGAAATGTGGATTTGCAAAGAGACCGCAGCCACATAAAGCAATGATTTGTCGTGTTTTGTTTTTTTGTTTTGGTCAGAGGTTGGTGTCAGTTTTATGGCTGTTTGAAATGCAAAGGAAATAAACCAAAACTTTATTACATATGAAGCAACTGACAAACCAACCACAGAAAGGCATGGGCAAAGAGTTAGATGTCTCCAAGAAAATGCAGGCTTATGATTATAAAGTTATATTAGTGATTTGTGATCTCTGACCAGTGTGATGTAAGTTTGAAAAAGTATAATCTGATCAATAAGTGTTTTGTCCAATGTTTTGGTGGCATCTGCTGGAAGAACCTCTAATTACAACTGTGTAATTATGTTGTATAGGTATATAGTTATGTAACATATATCTCAAGTGATGTCATCATTATTCCTTGAGAGAGTGAAGCTAGCTAGAGGCACTGCTCTGTCTGAAGCTTTGTTAAATTACACAGTGAGCCTTTTGAACTTTTTTTTTTTTTTTTTTAATTCTGTTAGCAGCATTCATCTTTTTAGCTGAAATCAAACACCTAAACGGTACTATGGAGACGTGTATTGATCACAGGCTTCAAAAATGTGTTGTTAAATTCCATTTTGTGTATTTTCTTAGATTTGAAAGAGAAAAAAAAACACATCTAGCTGTTTTCCTATGTGCGCAAAATTCTGATTAAACTGAAGCCAGGAGTAGCATAAAAATCTGGACCTCAAAGCACGTTTAATATCACATATCGCATGGCTGGTCAGTATTTCATAAACACTGAATGAAAACTGTTTGAAAAGCCTCTCTGCCTCAATGCCCATGTTGTATGTTATCAATAGTGCTCATGCTCAGGTTAGCATGCAGCCCTGTAATGGATCAGTGGGGGGCAAAGAGAAGCAAATTTGTCAATGCAACAAGGTTTTTATTTGTGTTTCCGAAACATTTAGTTCATTGAGGAGAGACACAGGCCCTGCTGTTGCTCCAGGTCTATTTCAGTCTGATATTTGTGCTCTGTGTGAATCCACCGCTGTTAAACTGATGGAGAGGGTTTACTCAGGAAGCCATAGGAAATAAACATGTGCCGTTATATCTCTGTAGCCTCACTCGAGCAAACACACAGACCATAGACTGTATAGGAAAATGGGGCCAGTGATGAGAGGCAGAGGTCTGTGCAGAAAGAGTCGCATTCAGTTGTACTTAGGAATGTAATATGGAGGCAGCTTGATATGACTCAATTTAGGCACTAATTTTCAACATTTCAGCGCAATTTATGTCAGGAGTTTTAGTTTATAAAGAAAATAAACCCCAAATCTATTTTAATTATTCATAACATTTAAACATATCATCCTTTACAGGTCCTATATTACACAAAATTGATTTTGTGAGCTTTAATCCATGTCAGAATGTTGTTACCTCATCAAAACATACCTGGAGTTGTGTTTGGTTTCAACAACACATGTCTGAGTAAAGCTAGTTTATTCATCTCCAAAGCTCAACATGCTCTGGCCCAACTTGTGATGTCAGGTAGTTTTCAAGATAATAGTGCCCGTTACCAGCCCAATACTAGCTCAATAGCAGCCCAATACCACCTTAATACCAGCCCAATACCAGCCCAATACCAGCCCAAAACTAGGGCAATACCAGGCCAATACCAGGCGAGTACCAGGCAATACCAGGCCAATACCAGCTCAATACCAACTCCAATACCAACTCCAATATCAGCCCAATACCAAGCCCAATACCAGCCCAATACCAGCCCAATACCAGCTCATTACCAGCCCAATACCAGCCCAATACCAGGCCAGTACCAGGCCAATACCAGCTCAGTACCAACCTAATACCAGCCCAATACCAGTCCAATACCAGCTCAATACCAGCTCAATACCAACCCAATACCAGCCCAATACCAGTTCAATACTAGTCCAATACCATCCACAACACCAGCCCAATACCAGCCCACCAGTCACAGAGCGTTAGTATCATTTATTTTTCAGCTCTTTATCATATATATATATTTTTTTCTTTCTAATTTAACATCAAAACACAATACGGGGTTAATGCTCCAGTTTGTAGAGAAAAACTTAAAGGAAATGCCTGTGGTCATGGCTTTCTACACATATGGAGCGCTAACATGTCGAGAGCCCACAGGACTGAGCTGCTCTGTGTCACCGCCGCCTGCCTCTGGACGTCAGAGTGTACACAGGCTGGTATGTGCTGCTATTATCTTCACACAAATATATCTCCATACAGCTCTGTTTATGAAAAGAAACAATATACAACAATAGACCAAGGCAATGGGTCGGCCGCAGAAACCAGACAGAACATGCAACAGTGTAGAGCCAGCAGAGTTCAAGGAGACAGAGGATTCGACCATGTTTAGGCTTTCTCAACAAAGATAAACAAACTGCTGAGTATCGTCCAGTATGTTGCGAAAATATGAACTGATCTGTTTGTGTTTGACTCAATTTCACAAAGCTCAGTTAGCAGTTGGACTAAGAAATAAAATGTTAAGGCAAAAGGCTGCAGCTGAGCACATAAACGCCACGTGTCGTTATGGTGCATGTGAGGTAGACAAGAGATGCTAGTCTTAAAGTTCATGCTAATTTATTGAATCATGTTCGTGTTAATATGAGTCCGTTTCTCTTTCCCTGCTTCTTTGTGCCAGTCTAAACTTTGTGGAGGGTAATTAGGCCCAGAAGCTCAGCGCTGGTTTTGGATGCCGCTGCAGTAGGTCTTACTCCTTAAACAGGCAGGACTGGAGCAGTGCAGTCTGTGATGTGCCATCCAACTTTAAAATAGTGCTTTTCTGAGTACTGCTTCTTCAAAGACTCTTCTCTCTTTCATTCTTTCTTTTTTTCCCTCTCTCTGCCAGGCTGCTCAGCTCTGCCGCCTACCCCAAAAGCAAAACGCAGTAAAAAAAAAACGCATATGGCCAGTGCTCTGTACTTTGATTGGCTGAGTAGAGATATCTGGCTTAGGTAGAACATGTGTACCTGTGCAACCCAATTCTGAACAGTACAAATAGATGATCATATAACATACTTGTGCCTATATTCACTTTAGTTTATTGTAGTGGTTTAGTTGTGATACCTCGCTAAAATAGTCAGAGAATGTAGGCCTATGCGACATGGACCTGGTTGTTGTGATCAGGAAGCATTCTGTGTTTTAAATTCCCTATGAGTCTTTCAATAAAAAAACAGGCTTTGTATTGTAATAACTTTTTACTAATGGATTTGTCTTTAAAACTGCACACAACATCATTAACTGGGGCATTCTTATTCTAATCTTCCCCTAAGCTTTCCGAAACACTTTCCTCTTTGTATGCTCAGAGGAGGGGGAGCCACCTGACCGCCGGGCCCCGTCCAAAACCTCTCGTTTGGGGTGGTCCCGAAGCACAACATCTCCAAAACCACGTCTCTGCTCTTTATGTGGTCCAGCTACAGTCCTGATGCCAGCTCTGTTCCCTTCTCTCCTTGCACAAAACCCTCCTAAGTTAAACTTGCTGCTTTTTGTTGACTTTTCTGGCATCCATGGAGCTTGTAAGAGGTTGTTCCCTTTTTGGGACGCACAGGAAGAGGCTCTGTGCGACTGTAGCAGGTGCAAAGACAAGAGTCAATGACAGCTTTGTCCAGATTGAAGATGTATTATAGAGGGCCCAACGTGTGGCCCTCTGTCGTTGGGAATATGGGCCACAAGTCAAGTGACAAGTCAGGAACTTTACGCGTGAGCAAATATATTCTTCGTATATCTTATCTAAAACTAAACAAAACAATTATAATTTCCCATTTTGTCTAAAACGAGGACAATGTAATTTAAAAATATTTGTCTTTCTAATCAGTGAATCAGCAATCATATTGTAATTGAACTTTGCTTCATTGCACTCTAATGGAATGTCGTGTATGTATCCTCATGTTTTATGACTGTAACTGGAATGAGTCCACGTTTTACCCAGTGTGATATGTGTGATATACATCTGTGTGAGGAGCAGGTCTCCCTTGGGCCCTCAGTAATTTCATGGGGCTCTGGAGGAGACCTCTGGAATAATGGGGGGCGCTGTGTTTGCCTCTAGCTCTCCCAGCTGCATCCACCTGTTCCACTGTCCTCTGCCAACATTGATGTAATAAATGTTCACATACAGTGATCACTCAGCATACATGTACTTCTATATATGTGCCATTCTTAGTGCATTTGTCAGACTTATCAGACTTTTTCTATGTTTGGTGTGGGGAGTGTGGGGACTTGAACTGCCAACCTGCATCTACCTTTAATGCCACTGGGACAACCAATCAGGAAGAGTGCGTGACAACCCTTTTATTAGCCTACCGTGCAAGTATTTTCCAACTGCATTAAAGGATTGACATCACAAGGTGATTAGCTGATAGAAAGAAAATGCTCACAACCCACACAAAGTGACTACATACACACCCTCGTTCAACTCTTTGACCTGAAACTGGCAGGAATACCACATTAATAAACCAGGGGCAAAACAAAATCACAATATTTCCAAGCCATTGTCATGTTACAACTTTAAAAAGCAACGTACCAAGTTTTTAGAAGAAACATCACAACTTTACAATGACATTGTCAAACAAACAAATTCTCAAATTAATTTTACTATGATATAAATAAATGAATAATCACTGTTATTAATGATGAACCAGATCATCTTGACATCCTAATGTATTTAAACTTTTATCGAAGCAGTCCAGAGAGACACTTTAATCATCATCGTCGTCATTGTTGCTGTATTTGAGAACAGAAGCAAACAGAACTGCTCCCAGGGCGACCGCTGCGGCTCCTGCTACTGCTGCCCCTCCGACCGCCATGGCATTTGTCACCTGGAACACACACAAATATTTACTTTAATACAGCTCATTTCTGCTTGGTCTTTAAGGAGCTGTAACAGGAGCTGCAATTCCTAAGATCACCTGTTACTATTATTTATCAACATCTTTTATCCAGTGTCAAGGACTGGATGTAAAATTATCTAACAATTCAGAATCTTTCGTGTTTATAATCAGCATTTTTTTTTTTTTTTTTTTTTGTCTGGAGTTTTTCTAATCAAATTGTATTCAGAAAGACATCTGCTTCTCCTCTGGACTGGAGTATATGAGACTGGCCTATTGTTGCGGCTCTGACAGCGTGTGATCAGCTCATCAGGGGCGAGCGGAGGCAGAGGACTCAGATCAACACAAACAAGTAAAGTTATTATTTGTTTAAGCGTCAAATGCAATCAACCAACTCTTTCACATTTAAATTGTCTTTGTATTGTTCCACCCTATGCAATTTCAATATCCCTGTTACTTATATCATAGACAAATCACAGTGATGAATTAATATTGCAGTTGGAGTGGCCACAATTAGCAAATCAAAAAGCAAACAACTAATTATCTTATTATGCTAAACAAAAATGACAAAATATAACACTTAACTTGAAAAGCATGGGATTCTTGTATTAGTTTAGTCTCCTCTCAAATGTCAATCAGTGTGTGCAATTAACATATATTAACATTTGAGGTGGACCCGATAGCGTTCTGTAAAGTGCACTTATGTTGTTCTTTACTCTGAATCAGCCTCACCTGTCTGGACTCCGCTCGGCCATAGCGCAGGTCAGTGACAAAGTGTTCACAGTTGTATGAAGCCACTATAGGGCAGCACCCGTCCCACCAGCTTCAGGGCGTCCCTCACGATTTTGTTCGGGTGCTGGGCTCGGTATTTGTGGTCCAGCAGATTGTTGACATGGTAACGGTCCTGACCCACTACGTCCCAGATCTTCTCACACTTCACCTCCGCACTGCTGCTGTCAAAGTACTGCACAAGGCTACCAAACCCCAGCACATCATCCTCCATCTGAGCTACAGAGGAAATGGACATGTGATGTTAGATTAGTATAATGTGTTAAAAAATAAACTGCTACTGTTACAGCTTTAACTGGTCTGACTCTACCTAGTTGAAGTTGAGTTTTAACTTTTAAGTATTTCAAAAAAGGGGCCATTTATCTATGCCATATGAACATACAAATGATGCCAGGCCAGCAGGAGTCCCAGGTCATTAAGGAGGATGTATTTGTAGAGAAACTATTACCAAAAGTTTTTCATACAAATAATATAAGAGTACAACTTGACTCTTAATGTATATGACCCAACTAAGTTCTCTAACATATATCTAACACATTCTTATCAAATGTTTTTTTTTTTTTTTTTAAACATATCACTTACTTGGTGGAATCAAATGAACCACTTCATTTTGTCCAACATAGATGGCCCAGTGTTCATAAACCCCTCTGTGAATCTCAATCAGGTCCCCAGGCTTTGGAGGGTTGTCAAACTATAAAAGAAACACATAAATTAACAGTAACTGAATAACTGTAATAATAATTCTTAAAATTCAGATTGGTACATAATTCTGAGTTTGAGTCAAGAAATAAGCTTCTAAATCCATTTAATATTGATAAATTTAGCCTATACAGTAAAGGAGAACAATAGCAAACAATAAACGTTCAGAAGACACAAACTACTCCCGTACTTTTCCATAAATACTACATAAATCCCTTACAAACTAAAAACAAATGTGATGCCGACTCACCAGAGTTGGGGCCATGTCTTCTCCTGACAGGATCTTGAACTCCCTCCACTTTATATCAGAAAATAAACCTTATGTGTCAGCACAAGTGTTGAAATAACTGCTCCAACAAGTAAACACAAAACAGGGCTCATGCAAAGTGACGACCCAATAAAATAAGTTGCATCCATGAATCATTAACTTTATAATGCAAGCCGGGGCTGGACCAGGGAGATATCAGAGGGAGAAGGTTAAGTTTCTGTTCGTCTGAATTGCACAGTCACTTTACTCAAGTCTTAGGAAAACAATACCAATGAAATAACAGAAGTAAAAGCATGTTTACAGTTTGACTCTAAAACATCTGGTAACTTTTAAGAACTGTACTTCTTCCTAATATGAAGATTCTGCTATCACCTTTATTACCACACTATGGTTTTGATGAGAAAATAAGATAACAACATGATTAAAAGCATAAAAGTGTTACAGTGCTGTCTGTAACACAGCAACAGTTTAAAAGTTCAAATGTGTAGGGCCGCATTGTATGAGACCTAAAGCATCGCATATTCTTAAATGACAATGACTACTGACTTACAATTCATTTTTGTACAGGAAACAAGCCAAATGCCACATTAATCATAAGAGGAAGTCCTCACTCAGACCACAAGTCCTATCAGTGCAGGATGTTTAGAGAATCCCTCACTCGGATCTATTCACTTTTATTATTAAATACATCTGGAAAACTGTATGTGCCCTGCCAAGAACCGCCTTTTACACAGTCCCCTCTGTTTCATATACTCTGGTGTTCCTCACTTCACTGACAGCAGACACAAGCCAGAGACATCCGACACCCCCATCCATCTCAGCTCTGACCCATCAGCTCTGCGCTGCACAATAAGAGCACCTGTTCCACTATAAGCACTTACATGTATGGCTTATATGTAATGTTAAAATGCAAACTGATCTCTCAAGGTTATGAAATTTTGTGGCTTTAGGTGTACTGCAAAACTACAGTACTGTATACCAAGAATACAGAGACATAAATAACCAAAAAAGTAAATTTTCAGCTTGTAGAAAAGTGTCCATACAGTACATTCTGTTACTAATAACCCTTAATCTGAATCTCAGATAATTAAAACGGTGGCAGTTGAGTCGCTTCGTAACCTCTGAAAGGTTTGTAGTTCCTCTCAGCTCATACTGTCTTTGTGCCACTGGGCAAGGCATTCGGGCCCTTTCTAGCTGCAGCATTAATATTTAAATAACTATCCTACTCCTTAACGAACAGTTAAAAGTAGTTGTAAATCACATGTTTGTCATGATAATATGCAAACGTTTTATTTCATGCATGCCAATCTTTTTATTTTAGTTTTCTAGCTTGGGCCGTCCTGTCAGCAGATCCCAAATTCACTTGAGATTGCATTGTTCTTCCTTGATTAAAGTAGGTCTTCTTGTAAGGCATAGAATAGTGCCTTAGTAAGCATCGTCTCCCATCTCTTTTACTGTAGCTCCTGCTGTTTCGTCTGCGCTCAATACGGCATTAAAAAACTTGGAAAAAGAAGAGCTGCATTAGCATTTCAAAGACGCACATCGAATGCAGCATCTGTCTGTCTGCGAGACCCTGGTGAGATCAAACTTATGCAGTCAATGGAGAAGGAATAGAGACAACCAGAATAACCCCCAAATCAAATACAACAAGGCAGGGTTGATGTGTGAAAGGTCAAAGGTCAGAATTAGTCCAAAAAAAGATGAGCATTGACTGAATTCCAGACCGCCAAATAAAATAACCAGCAATAACACACAATAATAGATATTTGAGCACTAAGGCAGGCAGATATACATAAAACAGACACAGTAGTGTAACATTGTGTTGTATTTTATGGATTGTGTGGCCCCAAGTAACTTCTGCAGTTCCTTGGCACTCATTGAAGTGATGGAAATGGGTCTCTGGTACTTGACAGATCACTGGGACAAGACCAAAGTCCATTTCCAGGTTGATTGATAACATTTTTTTGTTTCTATTGTGATGTGTTGGAACAAAAACAAAAAATCGGCTAAAAATATCAAGAAAAAAAATATTTTTTATGGTGAATAGTTGCATCTCCACATCTCTGACATAGACTCTTGGGCGTCACCTACCTTCACCTACTACTCATTTAGCTCTAATGCCATACTGCGGAATGTTGCAGGGAAAAACAATAACTTCTCAATAGACACAGACCTAAAAGAAAGAAGGAAAGGCCTATGCAAGTATAAAAGAAGTACCACTGGCCATATTGCACTGGAATTGGCGTGAACATTTCAGAGCTGTACCCGTCCCAAATAAACTAGAGCCCTGAACCATAAATCACCCCAGTGTCCGGGTGGCAGAAGTCATGGATCATCCTACAATAGTGCCATTAAAGCCAGATCAATCCAAAAGTACCACCTCTGCTCTCACCCTGCTCAGGACGGTCCCACGTTCAAGAAGGTGGGAAAAACTTTGACGCACTTCGCAATGTTTGCTAAAGCTAGTGCTCATATTTGCACAGAGACACAAAGACACACTGGTTTCTCTGGCACCAAATGAAAGACGTTTTTACAGCAAATAGAGTTTTTTTTTTTTTACCCACAGTTCTCTGCTGTTCCCCGAATGCATCCAGCCCAATTTGAGAAAAATGAGATGCCAGTTGTCATGGTGATTGGTCAGTGAAGAGACGGGGTGAAAGGTTGTTTACTCTAACATAGTTTACATCAGGGTGCCATGACATAACACGGCGTCTGGGGAACAGTGAATGATGTGGGTGAAAAAAACAGCATGTAGCCTGTGTGTATGAATACATATTTTATTATGGGAGTAATTTAGTGACTGCAACGTTTTGTCACAACCTTTTGACTGAAGTGAGCTCCTTGGTTGCTATTACCCTTAATGTTTTAATCATTAATTTAATACTGAAAATGGAGAATTTTACCATTGACTTCAATGGAATGAGCTCTCCCTATAGGATATCTTACTCTAAACTCCTATTTACTCCTTTTAAATTGTACACTTTTTTAACTGTTGCTGTATGTCCCTCCTTTTTACTGTAACTATACATTTTCACTAAACTCTTGTTTGAACCGTTTTCTTTTCATATTTTACCCAGCTTGCTTCACAGCTGGCATGTTTAACTAATTGGGTGCCAACAACTCCAACAGTCCAGGAGATTCTGCATAAGTTCTTTATAGTTTGTTCAAGTGTAATTCTAAGGTCGTTATCATTGGAGCTCCTGTAATTTTCATGCTTTTTTATGGGGCATTTAACTATCACTCATGTGTATTTAAACGTAAATGTATGTCTCACTAGGTCTTGTGCTGTCTCTGGACAACCAACTGTACAAACAATGGCTTCTTACCCAGATGTTATCCTGTTACTGAGAACCTCCTTTGTGCCAGGGCGTTGTTGAGGAGATGCCAGCTACTGTTGAGCTGTCATCTCCAAAACTCAGAAGACATGCCAGAATGAGTCATGGTAGTAGCAGCAGAGGATTATGGGAGATCTGAAACAAGCTGGTGGTCTCCTACACACGTTTCCAGCTCCTGTCCAATCAGACAAATTCAGTTTTAACTGTCTACAGAGAACAGACAGTGGGCGGCTATTCTGAGTCCAAGCTAACAATTAAACGCCAGTGAAAGTGACAGAACCGGAGAATCACTAGTTCAAATAGTATACTATTTTCCATTCTTTTCAGTGGAAAAGTAGAGGAAGGTCTTGCTGCTAAAACATTATATAAAGTAGGATGATTTGTGTAAATGTTCAACAATGCACCATTTCTCTGAGTGGCTTAAAAACAGCTTTGTAGTATACATAACTTATCTGCTGTTGAGACTTGCAGCCCTATGCAAATCATACTACTACAAAGATAATATCAGTGTCCTTGGCAACATCCTGAATAAGGCTGATACCAACTAATTGAATTATAAAATGATTGTCCCCATCCCCACAGAGACATGAGGGTAAATTACACAGCCCAAGTTTGAACTAAACCATCAACCGTCAGAGGCTGCAGTCTTTTTTTTATTAGGGCACTGGGCCTCTGACAAGTAAGACCACAGCTTCACTTTGTACTGCAATTAAATGATGATAGACACTTCCCAACGTGTCAGTGTGGAATGGAGTAATCCACTTTTCACATGGGGTATGGTGCAATTGCTCAGTATGTAACAAGGCTACCATACTGTGCCTAAAGTTTACATACAGCAAAAAAGCACTTTTTCACAGTGAATGACCTTCTTATGTCCCCCCTACATCCTATGGAAACTCCTATAGCTGGTATAACTGTGTGGATCTGACAGTATGGGAACACAAGCCACAAACATAATCAAACTTCAAGCTTAATTTGTCATTTTCTGCAGCAGAAGGCAGGAGATGATTCACAGAGAGCTGTCCTCCTCCTGCTGCTATGGTCCCCTCAGAGAGCTCCTCAAGTGACACCCATATTTTAGTTTGAAAGGTGTCCAACGGTCACTGACTCACACTTCATAAACTGTGGCTACTGTGTCGTGATGTAAAGCATGCCAAACTGAAGAAGGAAAAGCAGAAAGAGAAAACTGCACACAAATGCCTTGTTTGCAGAAGAGTTTATGATAGTTGATATAAATGAAAGGACAAGTTACCTTTGTCATTGTATCAGAAGTATGCAAAGTAGCATATACACCCATTCTACAGATGTTTTTCTGAAGTGTACTTAACATGGTTTGGGTTGTAGCAAATAAGTGAAGAGTTTAAATGAACATGTGAATGAAGTTGTGAAGCTGTATGTGGCATTGTGGAACCAACATTCACCCATGTAACGCTTTGTACGTGTTGTTTTCAGGAATCCTTTTATCTAAACAGAACAGAGGTGCAGGGACATAAAGCTATCTTTCATTTCTGGTCTTTTTTTACTTTGAAGAAGTTTTAGGCTATGAGAGAAAGAGAGAGAGGAGAGAGAGAGACAGAGAGACAAAGAGAGAGAGACAGAGAGAGAGAGACGGAGAGACAGAGAGAGACAGAGACAGACAGAGAGACAGAGAGACAACGAGAGAGAGAGAGAGAGATACAGAGAGAGAGAGAGAGACAGAGACAGACAGAGAGACCGACAGACAGAGAGACTCTCTCAGAGAGAGAGTGAGAGAGAGAGAGGGAGAAAGAGAGACAGAGAGGGAGAGAGAGAGAGATTGAGAGAGTGAGAGAGAGACAGACAGAGAGACAAAGAGAGAGAGGGGGAGGGAGAAAGAGAGAGAGAGAGAGATTGAGACAGAGAGACAAAGAGAGAGCGAGAGAGAGAGAGAGAGAGAGAGAGAGAGAAAAAGAGAGAGAGAGGTCATGTGTCTCAACAAACAGATTACATCATGACGTCTCCGTCAGAGGACTGTTACATAAAGGATTGGTCTTTGTCAGAAACAGTTTGAAGTCACTGTGAATGTTTCTCTTAAACATCAGTGCTTTAGAACAGGGCTTTAAAGACAAGCCACTGAACCAGCTTTTATGTGATTAAAGTGTGCTTGGCATTACTCAGCATTTTCTATTTTTTTAGTAATTTACTTTTTTGTGATTATGAACTTGTGCATTTCAGCTCTCCTACTAATCTTTTGGGAAAATGTAACTGATTTTCTTTCTGAGGCAAACCAAGCAACAAGCTTATAAATGATTCTCACTATAATGATCACTGACTCTCACAATGTGGTATACCTTTTCTATTCAGCTGATTCAGTAGTTTTATGTTGTTATTAAAAACAAATAAAAATTACTTCCAATATAAATTTCCCAAACGTAAACAAAATACACTATTAAATCGCCATTTGAGATCTTCCTCCAAAGTCTTAACTCTTCTCCAAACCACATGTTTTGACAGCTGTAGACCTCTCATTTAAACAGACCCAATGAAAAGAGATGATGATAAAATATGACTGAATCTTGATTAACCGCACATCCTTCCTGATTTTGATATCCTCTTTGTGATAAATAAGTCAACTTTCCTGTCAACCCTCACTGTTTGATTGTTAACTTGCTCCATGACAAAACCCCTCTGCGGGACACTTTAGGTGAATGCATCCCTGCCCCTCTCCTGTCTGCGAATGGTCAGCTGATGTCCTATCACTACCCCATAGTTTAAAAATCATCCTGGGACTCAGATGATGGATCACCCCTTACCTTCTCCTACTGTGGAAGAGCATGGTTTGGTTACAGGCTGCCTTTCTGAGCCCATGAAAAGCTTGGCGCCCTCTTCTGTCTCTGAATTGAAGGTGTCTAGGCCGGGGCTTGCAGTGGAAGGCGGGAGGGGTGGGGGTTCTCTGTCCCACTGACGGATGACTTGGGATTTGTTGAACAGGATCCAGGACATCGTTACCGAGACGATCTGACAGGGCTCGGTGGCTGCCAGGGTCCAGTGGGCTGTGAGCGCTGCCGTATAGTCTGAACAGCTGCAGGGAGGGAGGGGAAGAGAGGAAAGAGAGAAAGAGAGACTGAGCACCTGCAAGATGCACATACAGTAGCTACAGCAGCCACAGAAGAATCAATACAAATGTGTGGGGTTGGGATTCTGCAAGCTCGAAAAATGACAAGAAAATGTAGCAATGAACTGGCCTGTTATATAATTGTGCTTAGTTTCTCAAAGTGCATTATAGTGCTCCATTCTTCATTCAGTCCTCACTATAGCATGATGGTAATGTTACTCCCAGTCTCCAAGCACCAATCATGTATAAATAGGCCAGGAACATTAAGTTTTTGCGGAAGAATTACAGTATGCATGGATCAGAATTGGAATTGGACTGACAGCATTCTGGTTGTAGGATGACCACTCTCATTAATCCAAACTTTATACAGTGGTCCCTCATTTATCGCAAGGGTTATGTTCTAAAAAAGTAGTCAGCTTCATTTTTTACAATTATTATATATGTTTTGCGGCTGTAAAACCCTCACCACACACTTTATACACTTTTCTCAGACAGGCATTAACATTTTCTCACATTTGTCTCTTGTTTAAACTCTCTCAAAGTTCAAACCTTCGTAGGTGCCTTAATCGGTGCAGAACGTTTCATCGACATTGTGGGTTTTGTCAGGGAGAAAACTTGCAAACATACAGCACTTCAGAGTCACACTGCGATCCAACATTTATGTAAATTGGGCTGAACACATTCTGTACTCTACTGGAGACACGGCACAGAGATCTACAGTCCCTTAGCCAATCAGGAAGCAGAACACAATGCACGGTCAGACTCACTGCACAAAAAAAATCCGCAAAATAGCATGAAAGGTGAACTGCGATATAGTGAGGGACAACTGTATTCTAATTTTGCTTCTATTTGACTTTAAAACTACCATCTGCAAGTATGTTTAAATTTTCCCAAGTGGATGACAAATGAAAAACCAGCCCCCTCATCTGGCCTTTGCTCAGTCTCACCTGTGCTCTCTCTGGTCTTCTTCTGTCAGGTCAAAGATGCACACTATCAGACTGAAGTACGTAGGTAGCATCTAGTGGTGATATGTGAGAATACAAAAGGAGCTGGCAAATCTAATTACAGATGGTAGCTTTAACAAAAAGTAAAGTAAAAAAAATATATATAATTTAAAAGTCGTTTGCATGTGTGAGTGTTGTTTACTAACATCGCTAATTGCTGGAGTGAAGCCCAGTTAGAAAGAGAGAAGTTGATTGTTGGTAGTGTTTAAAGTTAAAGGCAGAGAAGAAGAGAACTTCCTGTGGGGTTTTTAATTGCCTCCTTTTTCTGAGTTGGCGAGATTTCTCATTTTTGTTATGGAACAATGAGGCCCACTATGGACTTTATCTGAGCAAAACAAACACTAACCTTTTCAAGTCAAGGTCGCCAGCAGCAGGAGTGGCTTTTGATTCACGCTTATGGAGGTCAGAATACAGGGCGGCTTCCTCTTCACTGCTACCACACCCGTACACACAAAGTACCTTTATCAGTCTGCAAGTAGGGTAAACGGTACTGAAAGCTACAGAAACGCTATTTTGTTCTCCTGCTTGAACAAGATTAATGGCTTGTGGCGGGTTACTTTGCATACTTAATTCAGATCTCAGACAAAAAGGGAAAAGGTAAGTCTAGGTCAACTATAAACTGCTTTGGACACTTATCATTAGTTTTTCTACCCAACATAAAGAAATACTGTGAAGGTGTGAAGGGTGAAATAAACCATATATGTAATGTAATTTCTATCTGCATTAATTCACTTATTTCTGATGGAAGCCACACGCAGATAGTCCATATGTTGAGCTTGGATTAACTCAGAACATATTCATATCTAGTTTGTCAATGCTTTTAAACTCTTTGGTTGCTCAATTTGAAGCTGACACGAAGTTGGTTACACTAGTATTCTGGTTGTGCACTTGGCATCCATCTTGCCTCCTTTAAATGCGAGACCAATGCACATCCGTGAGTGGGTTGAATGTAATGATGTAAAGCATGTGACAAAATTAGGTATTTAATATGTTAGACTGTAAACTTTTTGTGAATTGCCAAAAAATGATATGAAGTTCAACTCAATATTTGACCTGCCCTTTCACATTGCCATATCATTATTGGAAAAAAAAAAATGGGTTCCAGCTTCCTTTTATTGGCAACATTTGGACTTTTGATGATTCAGAAGATAGAATAGGTAAATTATTTGGCAACACTTCCAATGTTTCATCATTCTAAAGCCCATGAATAGAGAACACACAAAGCATCCCAACTCAACAAAGAAGAGAGAGACGCTGGGAATTCAAACTTCAACCATCTCACTGTGATGCCAGACCAAACCAGTGTAGACTATACCACTCTCTATATGTAAGATTCACTTCATATTCACTTTCCTCCTTCTCCCTAAATGCTCTCACACAGCTGCTCTATGTAATAAGCCAGTGCAGGTTAAGTGCTGCATGTATTACAGCACACCGGCCCATTGGAGACTTGAACCACTGACCTCCTGTTCATTAGCATCTTCCTCATTTTCCTAATGCACTCAGCGGAGACTTGAGCTCCTCCACGAACATCCCCGCATTCTGTTGAATCAAAGCTGACTTTTAATCGCACACTTGTAGAATGAGGAGATGGGAATTTATAATGAGGGTAGTATTAGGACTAGCATCGTCTTCTTCTAGTGCATTGAGACGCTTTTGTAAGGTGACAGTGGCAGAAGGCATCATGGGAAATAACAAGCCCAGTGTAAAACGGGCAGATGTAATGTATACCTGTCACAAAACAAATGAAACTTTCTGTAGAAATGACTTTTACTATGAAAAAAGTGCATCAATAGAAACAAAAAGCAACTGTCAAATCCTTAGATGTAGGCCTATATGTAATTATTGTGAGTGCAGATATGAGATAAATATATTTAAAGTTTAATAATCAAATATACCACTGGATCTGCCTTGTCAGTTTCATTGCAGCTTTTTGTTTGAACTTGATCTTGAGCAGTAATGTGTAAGAAAACGTAAAATCATCACGGGGACGTTCTGAGATAAAATAGGGAGTCATTAACAAGCACAGACATAAAAAGCCTCGTGACTTTATTCTAATAGGATCATCGTTTGAATTGGCCGTCTGGGTTTTGTTAATCTGGGTAAACATACTAAATTAAAAGTAAGTTGGATCCCATATGGCCTCCTGTGTCTCTCTCTCCTCCGTGCACCTGTCCTGTTGTCTTCCCCCTCTCAGACCCCCATGTCCCGGGACGGTTAATCCAGTGTGACTGCGTGTGGAGCAGTTGTTGCTCTTGGTGTAAACATTAGTATTGGCAGTGGTCCATCCGCCCTGCCATCCAACAGCTGAAGCAGAGCAGAGACCCGCGCCGGGGCTGATGGGAAATCAATCACCCTGTTCTCTTCAGACATGTGTTTAAGTCTCTTCTCATGCACAGGGGCAGACTTCCTAAAGCTGCACACTGTCAGGTTTGTAAAGGCACTTTTCACTTACACAACACTGTTCACACATCTGTTGACTGTGAATCATGCCTGGGACATATGGGGAGTTTTGCACAGCTAATGCAACCGGTGTGTTTTACCACAAATTGTTTCTTTCAGCACAAACAGAGCTCTAATCAAAGTGCTTTATTGTGTTTACTGTAACCATAACAGTATTCAAACGAATATAATTATCTGATTGGGGTCTCTAGAGAAAAGGATCTGCTTCCAGTGGGTTGTGATTCATTTATTCATTGTCATGCCAGATGAGGTGATCTTCCCACAAAGGTGCACTATGCAGCTTTTTTCATGAAGGGTCCGTCACATGCTTGTTTCCATGGAGATGTTATTGATTCACTGTAACTGAAATGTTTCACAGAATGGCATTAAACCTATTTATGTCCATGGAGACAAGCATGCACCTGCAGGCCGAGTGGAGGCGCAACCCCAAAATGAAAACACCCATAATAAAGTAAATGCAAGGTAGAGATGTTTAATGCCATAGTGTGGAACATTTCAAGCAAAGCAATGACATTTATGGCAACAAGTAGATAGTGGAAAAGTTTTACTGCAGCTTTAACTGTCACACTTTGTCATTTGAGCTGTTCCATTTGAGCTTCTATATCACACAAAATGTACTATCTGTGAGCTTTAAGTCATGTTATAATGTTGTTACCTCCTCAAAAACATCACTAGATATGGGGTTTGTTTCATTCACACATGTTTGAGTAACCCTTTATTATTGTCTGGCTACATCTTAAAATGCTCCGCTCCACCTTGTGATGTACTGGCAATTCCAGGGCTGAAATTATCCAAATGATTCTAATGAAGTTGTATGGAGTTTAAAAACACAGTGGAGCACTTCTTACATTACCACATGACATCACAAGGTGGAACAGATGTTTTCCATTTGAGTTAAAAATTCTACATATGCATGGTTTGTGTGTTAAACATGTGTGAATGAAACAAAACATAACTTCAGGTATATTTTTGATGAGGAAACAGGATTATAACAGATCAGAAAGATATTTTTTTTAAGATATTTGTGTTTATATTTTCTTCCAAATGTTCTTGCAGTGCATAACAGAGTAAGAGCAGTTTTGTTGCCCTGGGTGAACACCAGTGATTTGCATGTGTTTTGAGACTGTCTGATCCAGCAGACAAGTGGCTGTAGTTAAAGATGATCAAAATGTTTATATTCGAAATACCATAATAAAACTGAATGGAAGCAATGTTGTAGTAGTGGGCGTAGATCAGATAGAGAGGATATACCAAACACATAAGGACGTCTCCAGGAAGAACAGAATTTACTTTAGATCCTTTTAAAGACAGATCCCGAGTCCGGATGCCAGGGACCCAGCGGAGATACTGCGCAGGGTCTTCAGGTTTACTGCTTCTACCCACTCAGGCTGTCACAGGAAGAGCTGGGAAAGATCAGGATCTAAACTGTTATACTTTATACATGACGTTTGGTGCTGAGAGCCAAAGCCAAAATAGTGTATTAGATAAGAGTGACCCAGGAAGGGCTTATTTTCTCACTGATATTGTTTGGATACTGGGCTGTGGATGAGTTGGTGACTTGACTTTGTATTTTGCAGAAGTGGACTAGGTTTTCCAAGTTAAATTTAGATTAAGATTATGTTTAACTGCTGCTGCCACAGTTTATACGATCTACTCAAACCTCAAATGTTATTGTACAAACCACTTAATATTAATAATAATCTGAAGAGGTGCCTTGTTCTAAATATAACCTCACCGGTCAAGGGCCTTAAAGCTACAGTACCAACCTAATAAATAGTGAATAGTAATAGTAAATATATTTTTTCCCATATTTTGTAAAAACAGCTACTTTGCTTCACTGTCTGAAAAACAATGTTCCAACAAAATCCATGCATGTGAATACCAGTGATTTACCAAAGAGTTTGTGAGAGCTAGGAAAAAGTTAGATAGATTTTAATACCTACTTCCTCCTTTCAAAATCGTTTTCCTCTGATTTAACATTATGCCTGAGCTATTGAAAATGGGTTTTTGTACAAGGTGGCCCAAAAGTCCCTGACACTTTTAAATCTTCAATAGCTTCTATAATTCTTAAGTTATACTCACCAAATTTTAGCAGTAGGTAAACTGAACCTTCTGAGATTTTTTGGCAATACATACAGTTATAATTGTTCACTTACACTTGAACTTATCACTACTTAAACTAGGGGAAGTAAAAATTACCTAATTTTCAAAAATAATGATTTTTTTAAGTGTCCACCATTTTCCGTTTGGCACTGAACAGCCTGATCCAACACACTCTGCATAACATTTGAAAGCATTTCCGGGCTTGTGGCTCTTATTTGATCCTTGATATTACTTTTTAAGTTGTTTATTAGCTGAGGTTTATTCACAAACACCTTTTCTTTAAGATAGCCCCACAGGAAGAAATCGGGACTAGTCAGATCTCGGGAGATCACATACTGCCCCCTGTCTTTGAAAAACACTTATTATTCCTTTAATGACATTTACGCTCGAGGCATATTATTAAAATGTCGACCGTAACACCGCTGGGTTTCTGAATTTGACCCATGTGACTCAATGTACCACTGTACAATGAGGGTTCATTCCTCGGTGCTATATTTGCTCATATTAATGTCAGAAGGATAGTTCTAAATGCTCTGAAAAAATAAAAGAAAGATATTTAGAAACAAAAGAGTTATGATTTTTTTTTCAACTGTCAGTGACTTTTGCAACACATTTACCAACCCATTCACATATGAGAGCACATCCCCAGAGCTCATAACACCCACTGTATGAATATGAGTGATGTGGTTATAATTGGGATACATTTTTCTCACAGTTAATCTTATCATCATTGCTTCCTCTTCCTGATCTCCGGTTTTCAGTCTGGCACATTTTGTACCTGGACTGAAACAGGGCCCAAGGTCAGAGCGACCACATAGGTGCAGACAGTGGATGTGTATAAAACATGTGGGGGCTGAGTTTGAGAGTGTCTGCTGAAGCCACCCACTCTCCTTAACAACAGTGTCTGAAAAGGGCTTTTATAATGTTGAGTGCACAAAGATGGAAGGACAGACCTACACAAAGATAATGTGAAATATATACAGTACCGTATATACAAAATTGGTGGTAATTTATTTTATTATGAAACTCAGTATTAGTCTATTTCATTTCTTACTGGGTTCTGTCCATGGGCTTAAACACAGCTATGCCTAAAATCGACAGTGCACTGAAATATGACCCCATATTGTTGGAATATAAATTCTTTATTCAAACTTGAAGCAGTGACTGTGGAGCAGCACGCTTCAGTGGGAGGGCTGCCTATCAACTCTGACTTGACATGTCATTCAATATTTCCGCTGTCACGTTAGAAATAAATGTTTGTGCCACATTTGTGGCCCCCCGTTGCAGGGGGCGCTGTAGAGCCATTTTTAAAGATAGAAGTTTAATCCACACATCATTTTGTCCAGCTCATCAAAATAGGCAAGGCAAGTTTATTGGTACAGCACAATTCATACACAAAATAATAATATCGAAGCGCTTTACAGAATAAGACATTACAATCACAATACAGACAAATCAAAACATAAATAATCATCTTAAAATGAACATTAAAGAAGAATAGTGCAGAATAAAAACCTTTCATACATATGCAAAATACACAGACAGTAGATTGGATTTGTCTGAATCCGTTTGCAAAAGTTACAGGAATTTCTATTCTTTCAAAATGCCCACTTCTTTAAGAGCTGTGACCACACAGTGAGGCTTATGTACAACTTTTGACCCCAGAAATGTCCTGATGATGCTGACTCAGTTTGGAGTGCATCAGATGAAAACCCTTCAACAAGTTTGTTTACGAGGGCTAGAGGTCATATTTTGATTCAAAATGGTTGCCTTCAAGTCAGACATAGGGATTGACCACAGCCAACACTTTATTTAAAATGTAACAGATAACCTTTTATTACACATGTTTTTTGTGTCTTTTGGCAAAATCTGAAGTATTTTTGATGTCAAAAGTTTATGATAAGTGATTTTGTCCTGGGTTTGATCCAATATGGCGGACTTCCTGCATTTTTTTACATTTCCTGACATGACCTATTTTTTATACTAAGTTTCATTTGTCTACGATGACATTTTTCTGAGCCGGGCTTTCAATGGTGCAATGTAAATACATTTTTGAAGGAGCGCTACTGAGCCGTCTTTCATTCTTTTTTCTCGGGAGACTCACTCAGAATTAGAGCTCACTGAACTCTAATTTTTAATTCCACTTAAATGTCTATAAATTATTATTTACTGCTTGATTTTTGCCATTTTCATCAAAATTGTACAAATACAATAGAACTGACTGGCCCTCCTCACACATTCTCCCTAATAATTCAATATGAATTACATGAAAATACTTTATGGTGAGAAAAAGCTGGTCTCTGGCAGGTCTTACCCTGTGATTCCCAGACATGTTTCCGTCAGAGCTCCTCCTTCAGAAGTGAGTGTGTCTGGAGCCAGTGTGAGAAGCCCAGGCCTCAGCACACTGCCTCTATTAAACACACTGAAGAGCTCTGTGTGTTGAAGGACAAATCTAATATTTTCTGATCTTTTGGATGTCATCACCTTAAAAATCCACCTTGATCTACTATATTCATGTATTTCTACCCTGCAAATGCAAAATGTTTGAGGTTTAACCAAGATTTACAAATATTTAAATGATTCCTGAGTGAAACAGTGAGTTTTTATCGGCCCTGGGCTAATTCAAATTTTACTTTAATGTTGATATGAATTTCAGCATTGTTTTTTTCTGTGGAATTTTATATTATTTTATCCAAAACACAAAGTCATACTGTGGGCTTGCAGGTAGTGGATCGTCCAGTAGAAAAGTTACATAGTGCTACTTTAATCACTGGATACAGTCAGGGTAAGGTCAAGGTTGTACAATGATGTCATCTAAAATGTTTTGAACAAAGGAAACCCCGAGCTTACAAGAATCCATCCACATCAACATGAACTCAGTGTAGTTACTGCATTGTACCAGGCTGGAGTAGGGCTGTGGGAGTGGTGTTAATGGTCTTTTAATAGCAGGCTTGACTCGCTGATTTGGGCTCATTTGTGGCGGCAGTGGCTGTGATTGGGTTCCTAATCTGGTTTCATTAACTGCTCGTCGCCTCATCCTGGGTGATTTATATTGATTGTCAGATTTCTGAGTTAATTAAGCGATAAATGAGGAAACACACATTAGACTGACTAAAGTGGGGCACTGGGGCTTCGTGAGGGCACAAACAGGACATCAGCCGCACAGACAAGAGGCTCCAGTCGGACTATAAAAAACGATCAGTTTATTTAAACTACACACATTTACACGTCTGTTTCTGGGGTTCAGAGGGAATCACACAATATTCTATCCGTGGGTTTCAGAGTGATGAAAAATTTGCACTGTTGCTATAGCAATAAACAATTCAAAACAAAAATAACATCTTTAAATGGGCAAAAATGCATGTATACGATAATAATATTTAATACAGATGAGACATAGTGAGTTCTAGGATGTAGTTACTAATATAAATGATCGGCTTGGTATTTTTTTCTTTCTTCTCCAGCAAAAAAAACTAACAAAACCAAAACAAAACATGGCTTGGCAAATTGATAATGTAAAATTGTGAATGAATGAAGTAATTTAAGTGTCTGTCAGCCCCTGCAACAAACCAATCACACCCCACCAAAAGCCTACAGTTTGTATTCTGCAAATACATAAGCAATAGTTACTTTCCCTTTAAAAAGTTAGCAAGTAACAAAAAAACGACTTTATTTTAGTTCAATTTAACTTTTAATTCAAAAGTGTTAAACCACTGGGTAGTTCTTCAGCCTTTCCAAATGAAGTTCTTTGTCTGGTAACTCCCATTAAATGATGTGTCTATAAGAGCCATGCGCTGCTGAATATTAATGCAGTGCAGCAGGACTGAGGTCGGGGGCATATAGGATCTGACATTTACAGACATCACTTAATGACTTCAATGAGGGCAGTCTAGGGAGCAATACTGTTATTAGTGTGGGCTGTTAATTATAAAGCTGTTCACACTTGTAATTAAAGATACAAAAAAAAAAAGAAATACTCGTTGTTGACCCCTTGTGGTTAGGTTGTATAATTTGCCATCCTCTTGCAATTGTAAATAATCCTTCTTTACTGTAATTATCATATTTAACACCTTAATATTAGTGGCCACAGTTGTCCTGGGGCAGATGACAGAAATGTGGCTGTCATTTTGCTCCGTTACCTTCACAATACAGTACAACATGAGCAAATAAAAGTACTGTGCTTATCTTGTACTTTACTTTCATGTCACATATAGCTGTAAACATGTTTTTGTTTACATCTTGGAAAATCTGCTATAGCTCTACTTTATTTGTATGCATGCTTTCTGCTTTGTTTTATCTGTGCAAATTTGCAAATAAACGCATTGATAAAATCTGTGCATTTTTGGCCCAGGACCATCTCTCACTGGAAGCGATTTTGCATAGTCTGTTATCTGATTATAGTCTTAGCCTGCATCAGAATATGTGTGGCTGTATAACAAATGTCTTGAATGTACTTTTTAGCCCCTGGTTAAATGAAAGTCCTGTGTGAGAATGGCTGGTCTATACATTCAGAGCACACTCAGTAATTATCCTCGCTTCTTAGTCCTCTCCCCTAAGTCATTGCTAATGTCTAGGGATTCATTATGGTGTAAAACTGATAAAAATTCAATTATTTCCTCACGGGATTGTCCTTTTCTCGCTGGCCGTAGTATCAACAGCACATCACGACCCAATAGTGAATGCCAGACTTCTGCTCAAATAGACAGAAATTAATTGGGAGAAAGCCGGAAATACGGAGATTTGTTGAGAAGAAAAAGGGAACGGATCACTGTAAATGTCTTCTATAGTCGGCTCTGTGTTGGGAAGTCTTAACGAAGAAAACTGTTCTATGTCTGGTGCAGAAGATAACAATTATGTGTGCATGAAGAATATTAAGGAAGAGGAAGTCAAACAGTCATTTTTTGCAGTGAAAAGCAGATGCTTATAAACTCACACTATAATAGTTTTAAGAGTCTAAACAGCCATGACACAGATCAGATCACAAGTTCTGTGAGCAAGAAATCCAACACAATCATTTAAGATGGTTTATTTTGACTCAAGTGCGCTGGATTCATGACTGGAAGGGCATCTGGCATAAAAATCTATGAAAAATCAATCTGAAAATAACTGGACAGTTCAGACAGTTGTTCTGAAATTGAAGAAATTACAGAGCGACATTTTATACTTGAAAGTAAGCAGATGTCTGTTTCATTTCACGGAGTATTAGTGTCGATTTTGCAGTTGTGTTGTGCATGGTCTCTGGCTCGTCTGACCCTCTTCACTCCCAAACACATTTCCCATTAGAGATCTGTCCACAGAAGTGAGGGGGTCTGGAGCGAGAGCAAGACCACCAGGACCTCCCCACACAGTGCTGCATTAAAGAGACTCCTCTGAAGGGCCGTGTGCAGGAGGAGGTCTAAAGATCACGGAACATTTTTCTGGCCTTTTGGATGTCATCACCTTAAAACCTGGCATTGATCTTGCTATGTAAAACTGCATGTAATTTTAAGGATAGTTTATGTAGGGGACTTTGCCAAGACTTAAGATGTTTAGACTGTGCCCAGTGCTGTGGAAGAACGCTATTAGGGAGCACCTCAGTGTTTGTAAACTGAACCAAAGGTTGGCGGTTCAAATCTCGGAGCAAAGTGTCCGATAGATAGATCAAAATACTTTTTTCATCCCTAGCAGGAAAATGCAAGATTCTTGCTGAACGACACACGCACAATGATCAACAAATGCACAGGTTGGTGGTTTGATATCAGCTCTCAGAGGTGCATGGTGCTGATTTGTCCTTGAGCAAGACACTTATGTGTCCCTCAGTGTCTGTGCACACTGATGTAGGAATGGGTGAGTGGTTTCACTGTGCTTTTAGGGCCCATTAGAGGTAGAAAAGTGCTGTATAAACACCATTTACCATTTTAAATGTGACCATGCATTTGCCTAAACTTTAACTTTCACCAATAGATTTGGATTTTTAAACTTTATACCTATGAAGACAGTACATGTCAACACCCAAAAACAAAGCCCAAACAGCAACTAAAATGTACATTACCCTATGTCTACTCAGCATATGCATGTAGTTTACATGTGAGATTTTAGACAAAATACAAAACTTTTTTTGTTCTTATTTTTGTTTTTGTGTTAATTTGATCCAACTATTAGAATCTCTAGACTAGTTCTATACACATTCCAAGCATTGTCAGACATCCCTTTCACTCTGGATGGTTTAAAAAGTGCATGAATTCTTATGTGCTGCTGCTTCTGGCTCTGAGGCTTTTACCGCTCTCAAAGAAAATCCGGCTCAGTCAGTTTCACAAACACAACACATGTGAGAGGAAGAGCCCGCCGAGCTCAGGGGCGGCTGTTATCGCTGCTCACTCCACCGCTGCTTTTAAAATCATCACCTCAAATCTGCACCGGCACATGTGTTAGCCATAGCTGCTTGGCCCCGCCCACCGCCTCTGTTCCCAATAAAAGGCCTATCCTTAGATTCCCCTTATTCCTGACGATCCAAGGAGGATTAAGACCCAAACTGTGGATAGCGTCCTGATGAAGAGTCTATTTCACACATGATTGTTCCTCCATCTCGCCCCACCGCTGTTGCTCTGTGAATGGATATACAGGGGTGCAAAAGGGGGCTGTCCAATTGATGTCTTTAAGCCGCTGGGCCTTACTTAACTCATCCCGGAGCTCAAGGTGCGACCAAGGCCCCACTTTGCATGAGAAAACCGGGATTAATCCAAATATTTATCCGCGCTGAGAGAGATGTTTTCCCAGTCTTTACATCCCACCAGGAATTCTGCACATTTTTACTCTTTGAAACTTCCGCACCTCCCTCAAGTGTAGTTAGGCTTTGTATAGGCTGCAAATAGAAATAAGCTCTATACATTGAAGAAAATCAGGAATAAGTACACAGCGCAGTTTGAATGTCTCATATAAATTATAATAATTTCACTCTAAGCAAACTCAAATTGGACTGTTACAGCAAAATGAATGTAAACATAATCAAAACAGTTTTAAGAGATGTATTTAACAGTTCTATATGGTTTTATAAGAACCAACTTGGTGTGTGCTATACTCAATATAGTTGCAGGACATACACAGACAGGAAACAGTTCATTCATTCATTTATTACCAGGCAGTAAGACACTAAAGTCTTCAATTATGTGCATAAAAATAGTACAAAATGAAGCATAAATAAAAATCTAATGCTTGGCCAGTGCTTGGATGAGGAAAGAACCGTACGATAACCAAGTATATTGACGAGGCGGGAGGGGGGAGACGGGAGGTTGCAGTAACCATGGCAACCACAGGGCAAGCCTAGTGTGTACTGTACAACAATTCAACTTCATCCTCACATCTCATTCAGCACAGTGTCTGTTCTCACCGTCTCCTTTCACTGTGCTCTGAATGAGGAATAAATAGACCAGGTATTGGCAGATAGAAGAAAACTATTGTATTTTTTTATGCATTATAGACCAAGGACATCACATGAAGACATTTTTCTTGCTACTGGATCTAATAAACTCTGACTGACTGAATTCATGCTGTTTTTAGCAAAGATGTGCACTGTAATTTGAACCAATATAGCAATAGCATAATAGCAAGTTTTGGTAGCAGAGAAGTTAGTCTTTCAAATCAAGATCTTTACTACATTCATTCATAAAGGCTACTTACATTAAAATGAACTTTTAAAAAGATAAACGACTGTGTTGATGGACAGAGGATTCCTGGATTTCGCTTAATCAAACCTTTCGATATGCAAATGTATCATACATGAGAAAAGGTATGTATGTATGTATATGTCATATGACTTGTTTAAATGAAATGTGGAGATTGTGTAATGTGCATTGTTTTAATACAGGTTAAGTTGAAATGTAATTTTGTGGTGTCTTTCATTATTTTACATTTGTGAAAGCGATTGTGAACTAGAATGATTACAGCATTGGCACTACTTAATGAAGAGTTAAAACTGAAAGTGTTCAAACATTTCAGCATAGTGTTATTAGTTTTACACTGTACACGAGTATACAACAATCAAATCTTAGTGTTACATCACTCTGCCAGTGTTGAGCTTTCAACCCTGGTCAAGTGTTGTTACATCACTCCCAGTGTTAAGCTTTCAGCACTTTGGAAAGCGTAGTTTTAAGTCATTCTAGTGACTATGTAACATTGTGAAGTGTTAAAAATAATTATGTAAGAGTTGAATCAACACATTTGACTTAGCTGTGTGCGCTACCACTTCTATAAATAGAAGATAGATTGACAGAGGGCTCCAGCCACCTGCAAAACTCAATGAATGAAAATAAAATTCATAACTCCAAATTCATTTCACAAGCCTCTAATATTTTTTTCTAAAGAATGTGGGCATGGATTTGGTTTATTGGAAGACATAAAACTTTATAAACTTTAATATCTTTCCCTGGTCACTCTAGCCCTCATTTTCTCACAGCACACACCTCGTCCCCCTCCTCTGTCCTCTGTATCAGGACAGCTCCCGTCCTGTCCGGCCTGGTTCCTGTCCTCCCTGTCTCAGCTTGTGCCGTGTCCTTGGGAAACTCTCCTCTGTGTAAACTCCAGCTCCATCATAAATCCCACTGTAGCACAAACACTGCACCATTGTCTAAATAAGAGGTTCTCAATCGGTGGGATGGGTACCACTGTTGGCACATGTAGGCCTCTTCTGGGAATGTGGGGTAGGCAACTCAACTTCACCAGGTTTATTTATGATATATATGGATTTATTTGATATAAATGAAGACAGGATGAAGTGAAGCTTTTCAATTCATTTTTTCCTGCTAGTTTGATCATTGTCAGTAAGTATTTAGGAACAATTTTCAGTTAAGAAAGTGCACACTTATAGAAGTCATGTTGTTTTATAATCAACAAAGCAAACATATAAAATGGTCATATTTATAAAGGTGCTTTTAAAGTGCTTTATAACAAGGAACCACTCACACACACACATCCATACACTCATGTTGAGAATATTACATTAACTTATTTCCTGGAGACTGATCCTAACAGTTTAGAAATGGATCTCTCAACCTTATTCCCAAACTTCTAATTTCCCATTATCCCTCAACGATTCGGCTCCTTTGAACGGTTCCTTATTTGAACGACTGAACCCAGATCTCATTTTTGAAAAGAGCTGAATCTTTTTCTTTCTCATTTTTATGCATTTTTATACAGATTAATGCTGGACCAACACAAGAATCAGCACAGAAGCAAAGCAGGCAACACGAATGAGAGCTTTGTGCACAAAAAACATATTTGGGATCATTATTGATGTATTTTTGTTTTATGTAGATTATGGGTAAACACACTCCCACTCTCAGTTTGAATCATTTTTAAACTAATCGTAGTCTTGGTCATTTCTCTTTGATTAGTTTGTTGATGAAATGAGTTCTCACATTAGGTTCTGTCATATAAATAAATATAAAAAGAGACAGTTTTTTGAATGGCTCTTTTATATGAACGGATCCAAAAGAGCCAAAAGTCCCATTATTACTCCCAGCTACAATACTTTGCGTGAAAATTCATCTAAATCTCATTTTACCTCACCTTTTATCCCAAACCTCTTATTTAGCATTATTCTAAGTGCAGCCGACGGCCTGTAGCACCACACTTTGTCCTGCACTTGTTCTCTAGGGGGAGGGGGCTCATAGTTACTGCTTTGGGGGAGTCACACAGAGCTATTGATGCATTGGAATAGTGGTTAGCAGCCAGGAGGAGGGCCAGTCCAGCCCACGCAGCATGGGACAGGGGGTTCATGGGAAAGGCCTAATGGGACCAGGCACCTCCCCAGCAGCTCCAGGACAAAGTGCTCCTCTGGCACCTCCTGAGGCCGGAAACACAACAAAACCAGTTAGTACTGCGCCCAGAGGAGGAGATTGATATGATTAGAGAGTGAATGGAAAGGCTGTTTGCTTCAATGGCTTTCACTTGGAATTGGGCCAATTAATTGATGCAACAATTACCATTAATTAATGATAACCCCTACCACCCCACCAGAAAACAACTCCAGACGCAGACGCAGAATGAATACGACTTTGAGAATACTACTGCTCCATTTGCATGTGTCTTGCAAGCACTATCATTCCACAAATATTTTTAATACTCTTCCAAAATGAAATTCTTGTTTATTTCATGTTCTGAGAAATAGAACTACTCAAACTGACTGTTGATTTACATTTGATATTATATATGGCCTTGTTAAATAATTCAGCTTTACTTGTCAATCCTGCAACTCATTTTCAAATAACTATACACCACCAGTAAGCTTGTAATCTTTTTTATTTACCAAAAATATTCAATAGCCATTTGTGTGTGTGTTTCAACAGATTGTACTTAACAAGGACCTGAACAACAGTGATGGTATTGCTAATTACATTGTTTTGCCCATATCCATTACACTATGAGTTAAATACACTGTTAGCGCCTATGGAAAACCAGTACCGACAATCAGTGCCATAATGATTATTTTTCTTCTCTGCATGAGATCCCACACATTCCATTATCCCATCAGCCCCGCAGGGTAAACATCTGTACCCGCCTCTGCCAGTAGGGGGCACTGCAGCCTCACCTCCTCCCCTCTTCACATGCCAACACACTACAGTGTATGGCAATAAGGCAGGATCCACCACACCCAAACCACACTGGCACACAAAGCCCAGGATGGCCACTGCTGCGGGAGGGACAAAATGCAGGCCTATAGCACTGTCTGGGACAGGGTTCTCTTTTTAGGAACATATACTTAAAAAGGGGGAAAAAAAATCCAGTTTCTACTACAATCAGAAGCATGAAAACTATGAAAATGTATGTGGTATCTGGCATTTGGGGGTCTAACTCCTTTTTCTGTGCTGGTGTGATTCGCCTTTGTAGCAAAACACATAAATGATTTTAAAAAATGAATCAGTTCAATTGTAATGAAGCCTTTTCAGAAAGACCCCAACATGTTTTGTGTAACTCTTTTCATTTGAGACATTTTAACATGTCCTGAACAGAGACTTTTCTGTCACCCTGCTGGACATTCACTACAAATGTGTCAAAAATTCAAATAAATAACTTAATATGTCTATAGAGCTAGTTGAATAATTATGTAACTATCCCATATGAAAAATATGAATACAATATATCTTTTTAACAGTTAATTAATACATTTTTGCCAGAACCCACTGCAGAACATCACTCTGGCCCATGTTCAAAGTTTTTCCGAAAAGTTGTATTTTTATAAAAATAAAACAAAAGAGATTCGTAGTGTAATATTTTTCTTTAAAAAAAAAAAGACCTTACTACATTATTTATCTTCTGCTCATCAAAGCTGGTATGGATAGAACACATTTTGAATGAATCATCTGCCAATGGACTTTGTTTTGAGTGAAAAGATTAAAGTGTGAAGTGAGTGGGGTCCAACATTCAGCATTTTATATTTATGGACAAAGGTTTTAGAGTGAAGATCTTCACTTTAAAACTTTTGTCCAGCTGACAAAATTGATTTTTTCCTTTGCTATGGATCATACCTGGACAACTGATGACTGATTACACATTCAGCAATTTACCCCGAGTGGAGAATCAAACCCACACCTCTGAGGCCAGCACAGACCCCACCATCAGCCTCATGTCCCTGTGGACTACACCACTGTGCACTGGATGGCACATTTTCAACATCATTTCAATTTTAAATATTCAACACAAATAACAACAATCTCAATTCAGAGTAAAGAAGTTGTTTTAAGGTGAATATTATTAGTAGAATAAGCAAAGAGTGTGAGGCTGCTGTCGCCCTGGGATTAGCCGTTCTGTCTCGGTGGCACTTTGAGTTTACATTGGCGGTGCTGGCAGTGGGCAGTCTGAGAGCTAAGCACATATTAACACTTCACATTCTCAAAGAGTCATTTAGCAGCTGGACAAATACAGTGCTAAAATAGTTAAAGGTGCAATTTTAAAGGTCTTTTAAGAAAACTATTTTTGGTATTGCAAACTCACTCAGATCATTACAGTAAGTGGGGTGCATAGGAGGACATTAATGAGGTGCCATTTTGAACACCATTCAAAAGATGTGGTATTGGTATTGTGGTATTTGCCAGGGCAAAGGTGCTAATTCTTCATGTCACTCTGAAACCCATGGATAGAGTATCAGGAATGTGACGTCACAGTTGTTTAGTTGCATTTTTAGTTAGCCCAATAAACCAATGAAGATTTTAAAATGCTAAATACTTAAGGTTCATTCCAAAGTATTTTCAGGCTACAGTGAGATAAAGTTGTTAACTAGTGCAGATCGTTTTACAGCTCTTTTGTTTTGTTTACTTTTGAAAATGTTTTGTCTCTATGGATGTTTTACATGTTTGCATCCAACATCATAATATTTTAATGTATTATTCTAATCCTGGATAGACTGAGAGTTGAGTTGTCACTAATTGCAGTGGATGTAAACTATGTGCTGAATCAGTATGCACATCACCACAAGCTATAGGGAAAACACACATCAAGGATATTACTAATACAATCTGGACAGTGTGACAAAATAATGAGAATCACAAAATCACAAACTGTGCAATGCTAGAATAATTTACTTTTTTGTTTTTAACTGATTTGCAAAAATCTAAGGTATCCATGCATTTGTCTCCAGTAGATTAGACTACTGTAATGGCCTGCTCACTGGCGAGTGTAGACAGCTGCAGTACATCCAGAACTCAGCTCCTCAGGTCCTGACTAGAACCAGGAAGTACTTCACACATGAGTCCTGTGCTCAGGTCTCTGCACTGGCTCCTGTGGCTCAGAGAGTAGACTTTAAAGCAGCTCTGTGTGAACAAGTCTAGCACCAAAGAACATCTCCCACATGTTAGAGCCACATGAACCATCTGACACTCTGAGGACTTTAGGGACCGGCCTCCTGCTGGTGCCCAGAGTCTGGACTAAAAATGGAGAATCAGAGTTTCAGTTTTCTGCAGTTAAAACCTGGAACATTCTTCCTGAAGATGTGAAACTGACCTCTACTTTGACAATGTTTAAATCCAGGCTCAAAACAGTTCTGTTTAGCTGTGCATATGACTGAAAGGTTTTTTATTCTGCCTCTTCTATTTTAATGTTAATTTTATGATGATTATTTATGTTTTGATTTTTGATTATTGTGATTTTCATGTCTTTCTTATTCTCTAAAGCAATTTGAATTACTTGGTGTACGAATTGTGCTATACAAATAAACTTTCCTTACTGCGCCTACACTTGATGCCAAAAAGAAGCAAGATATTTTAGCGTTAAATTTAAGAGAACAGGAGAAAGCGGTGGTGACGGGCTGACGTCTCTCTCAGCGTTGGGAATGTCTTCATTGTGGAGTATACACAACAGCTCTATTCAGACTCCTCAATGAGATGTGGACCACAATGCACTGATCAATGGACGCTGAACCAACAAAGAGCAGATAAGAGCTTCTGGAGGATCAACATGCCAACACGGATCTGACGAGGAGGCCTGAAAACAATGAGCTCTAAACACATAGACCTGGTTTAGTTCTGCTGGAGACCTGATTTAGTCCTGGTTTAGACCTGGGTAAGTCTTATAGTAAACCATTTGACACAGCACAAGTGGAGCAGGTTCATGTGGACTGCCTCTGATGTTGTAGTAGAGTTATTTTCTTTTTTTTTTTTTTTTGTTTGTGGCAGTGGTACTGAGTTGAACTGCTACTGGTACCAAACATAACACCTACAAATATATGTTGGGACCCAGAGACTGAAAATGTACCATAAACTTACTAAAAATATTTTTTTCCAAATAAAATAAATACAATTTAAAACTAAATAAATAAATAAATACTCATCAATTTGTAATTCCAAATGTACTAAAAAATAAATAAAAATCAGCTTGAAAACCAGATGCTACTACTGCAAGAATGTACAATATTCCCTACTTTCTGTTGGTTAGACTCTAGAGTAGACAATGCTAGGTTATAAGTGATATTTCTGATTAACTCTTTGTGGTACTGAATAATTTTCTTGGTTTAATTTTGGCTGTGAGTTGAAATTTAACCATAGAAGTGCCGCTGAGACATCACCACTGCCCTATTGGTTCCATTCGCCCTTATACATCTGAATTCATGGATGTATTATCTTATATTATCAGTCTTTAACACATCGGCATACATCTACTCTTCCTCCTGAGTACATTTGGGGAGCTCCTTAAATTAAGTCATCACTGTCAAACACACATCTTTATCAAAACTCACTCAGGGGAGACAATGGCAAAGAGGAATCCTATTGTTATTTCTGACACAGCCTAGCCTGTCTCTGTAGCATCTCGTACTGAATCTGAATGAGCTCACATGCTACAGCTGAGGGACTTGTAACTCCTCCATGACTCCGGGGGCACCCACAGTTCAGGGCACACAGTAGCATGTTAGGCCAAGTGTGATCGGATTCGGACCAGGATTTGGAGAGGGATTTTGGGACGAATTGACTCGTAGTGTGTGAGAGGAGACCACACTGAGAAGTCAAGACCAGACCAGAGGGAGTAAAGAGGAGTGATTCAATGAGACTGCTGGGGAACAGGTCCGAGGAGTTCAAGACTTCAACAGTTTTTAAAGTGAATTTGACAGGTTTTTATGATTTATGACTTTGGTAGGATAGTGCATGTGGGAAATATGGATGTTTTTTACCTGTGACAGTGGCAGTTTGTGTAGAAAGGTTGCAGAAAATAGTACTAAATAATACCTATACGGATTACATCTTGCTATATGAGACTCAATTTATGTGCAAGTTGCTTTTATATATTTTTTCTTTGTCAAAAAATAAATATTGTGTAAAATGGAGGAGGTTTATTCCAGTGTACTGTATGGTTGCTATATAAAAGTATGGAATGACCTACATCGTGTAGGACTTTAAAAACACAGAGGAGCTTCAGATAGATGGACAAAATATGCAGGATTAGTGAATGAATGAAACAAAAAAAAATCTCTTAGTGTCTTATTGACGCAGATATATGGTTGAAAGCTCCAAAAAGTTACATTTACAGAACTTTAACCAAACTGAAACTTCAATTTGAAATAAATGCTAAAAGGTTACATTTTTATAAAGCGCTTTTCCACAATCAAAGCGCTTTACATCAAGGCACATTACTCGCCCATTCATACACCCGTGTACGCAGACATCGGGAACGAGGTGGGATAAGTGTATTGCCCAAGGACACATCAACAGCATTCATCTGTGGGAGCTGGAATCACACCGTCAACCTGTGGGTAAGTGGATGTAACTGCCCAACCATTAATGATTAAGTCGAGAGCGGGATTCGAACCACCAAATTATGTGCATGAGTTTGGGATTAATAGAAATTAAAAGCAATGTGTAACTTACATATAATAACTCTCTACACCTTTTGATTCTTTTTCTTGTGGATCCACTTGAATCAGTCTTTCTCTGAAGGTAAGAAGTGACCTAGATTGTGTTCAAACACTGCTGGTTGTTAAGTGCAGACGAGTGCTGGTGAGACTGGAGACTGTGTGGAGAGCTTTGGGGACAGCCGAGGGGCGAACACTGCAGCGTGTCTTCATGTCTCTCTATGGGACACACACAGGCCCGGGGCAGACGGGGACGGGGGTGGGGGGGTATTATGTGTGAGTGGGGTGGGGAGCGGTACAAGCGGCTCATTCAAACCTGATGTCTTATTTCTACCCTGAGCTATATGTTTTAGAAAGGATCACAGTTAGCTTTGTTAGTCCAAATCTATCACCACGCCCAAACTTATTTCAACATGTGTAATTTCTTTCAGTGTTTCGTTACACGTTCTCACACATTTTAAAGCCTTAGTCTGTTATATTTTATTGAAAGCTGAAATTTTCTTGAAATGTATTCCACTGGCACCAGGCATTTTAGGATGGGTAATATAAAGTTTTACATGAACAGGAAGCCCTACCACCTCACAGTAGGAGTTTTTGTCAGCTAGAACATAACAAGTGTCTAGTGAGGTTGAAATGGAAAATACTGTAGTTCTTTCACAGTGGGAGACAGTTTGCAGAAACTTTTGAGAATTTGGCAAAACAACTTCACAAACTTGGTATTCTAATTTCATATTCACTGCATATTGAATACATATTGAATACAATAGTTTTATTGTGTTTAACTACCTAGTTCTACCTCTTCTTAGTTCAAGGTACTCATGAGAAGTTTATTTTCAGATAACGTCATAAATAATAGGACAGTTAACTTAAATCATGTGTATTTAAACAAATAACAAATCCATCATTTAGTCCGTACATGACAAATATATTTCTAAAATGTTTATTATTTCGGTTATGTCTAAATATATTTTTTCCAAGACAAAACTCAAAGCACTTTACATCAAGGAACCGCTCATCCATTCACACACACATTCATACACCAATTTACACAGACTCTAGTGGAGAGGTGGGTTAAGTATCTTGCCTAAGGACACAGCAACAGCATTCATCTTTAGGAGCTGAAATTGCACCGCCAACCTGTGGGTGGATCTGACCCCCCCAACCAATGATGTTTATGTCGACAGTGGGATTTGAACCACCAACCTTTGGATCAGTGGACAAACACGCATAGTAATTAGTTTTATTTTCAAAGTATTTCAGATTACGTTAGAAATTATAGGACAGTTATGACCAAAGTTATGTGTATTCGGGGAATAATAAATCCGTCATCATTTAGTCCGTTCATGGTAAAAATATATTTTAAATGTTTATTATTTAGGTTACTTCTAAATATATTTTTGCTAAGACAACATGCTGTGTCCACCTCTTGTCTGCACCATCATCTACACGGCCCTGCCTCATAACTGAATCTAACAGAGGCATTAGTGTGTCCCATGGCCCTAAATTCAGTCTCCAAAATGTCCCCGTCCAAACTAACAGGAAAACGTGTGTATTTAAAGCTGCTGGAGTTGTCTTTGAAAACAGAGGGGTGTTGTTACAGTGGTGGACCTTGTCTGGCCCTGGCGTCTCTCTGCTCCAGTCCCTGAACCTGTCTGTGCTCACATAAACACAAACACTGTGGCCTTGTGTAAGGGCCTATATCACAGAGAACTGTATCCAAATAACAGGACGACAATCTGCTCACAAGCTACATCAATCTGACTGTCAAGAGCTGATACTGGCCGAGGGTCCTGGGGCAGCCCTAGTTTGGTCAAGTCTTTAGTCCGAAATGATTTTTTCCTAATGTGTGCCTTAAAGGGGACATTAGGTAAAACAGAGCTTTATATGCTTTAAAATACAGATTTGGTTTATTAAAGTTTGTAAAGAAGCTTAAAAAAGTTGTACATTTTAGCTTTTGTATTCACCATGAGTTTGATGTAAGCCTGTATTGTTCTACATTTAAGGCTTGTCTATTTTCCTCTCCTCTCTCTCTCTGCTCGGTACTTATTTGCAATTACTCCAAAGATTCAAACTTATTTACTTATATTATGCTTTCCAAATATCTGGTTATATGTCCCTTGTTGATGACCCAAACCTTGGTTTATTCCTGGTTTATTTTAGTGCATACATTGGAGCTCTACACTGACAAAACTATATCATGAGTGTAGTTCTGGCCCTACGTTATTTCTGGTGTAGACTAGATTTAGTAGATTTAGTGCTCTGGAGTCATGCCTCCGGAGCACAGTGCTGCTGCAGACATAAAGTCTAAAGTAAACATGCTCTAACCTTATACAGAGCTTGTCTTCAAGGTCACAGTAATGTTTTTCTAGGGGGGTCCGAGGACATTTGAGCTTCATAGAAAATAACTGTGAGCATTTTCCTTATAACAGTTGTATTTAATTATAATTTTATTTCAAAAGAATAAAACTAAAATATATCATTGCCATTACAGTTCATGCTAAATTGTATGACTGGATACAAAAGGCTGAATATGACAGTGAAAAATATACACTCTACTCTTACAATTATCCTTTTGTTCAATCTCTACATGCGTTAATATAATATTAACTGTGTTAATACGCAGTAATACACAGAGATTGTGTTAATACACAGTAATAAGGTATGCTACCACAACTAACAACACTCAGATCTATGTGTCACTAACAGCAGGTGAATATGGACCAGTGGATTCACTCTCCCACTGCATCCAACAGATCAGTGTGTGGATGCAAAACAACTTTCTCCAGCTAAACTCAGACAAGACTGAAGACTTTGACCCAAAGAAACATAGAGAAAGTCTTAAACTTTAAAGCAGCTCTGCTTGTGAACAAGTCTCTCCATGGCCCATCACTAAAGTACATCTTTCACATGTTAGTGCCACATGAACCATCTCACACTCTGAGGACTTCAGGGACCGGCCTCCTGCTGGTGCCCAGAGTCAGGACTAAACATGAGGAATCAGGGTTTCAGTTTTATGCAGCTAAAACCTAGAACAGTCTTCCTGAAGATGTGAGACAGGCCTCTACTTTGACAATGTTTAAATCCAGGCTCAAAAATGGTTCATATGACAGAAAGGTGTTTATTCTGCAACTTCTTTTTTAATGTTAATTGTACAATGATTATTATTATTTTTTTAATGTCTTTCTTATTCTGTAAATCACTTTGATTTATTTTGTGTATGAATTGTGCTATACAAATAACCTTGCCCTCCCTTGCCTAGAAAAAGGTCTGCACATTTAATTAGGTTTCTGTTTCCAATGCATGTTTGTTGTCAGTGTGTGGCAGAAGATTGAGAACATCACAAACTATGGTGCGATCTCTGTCACTGTGATAATACAAGGCCAGTCCCATAGAAAAGCCCTGATCCTCTTAGTGTTGTGATCCCTGTGCAGTGAATGGGCTTCTGATCCATGCGCTCTGATCGCGGGGGGCGCAGGAGTCAGAGGTGAACGGGACCCTCCTCATTGTTTTACAGACTGTCGCTCCACACACAGAAAGGGAGAGGAGAGCATCATTGGCCTAGGATTAACCTCAGCACAAACAAATCAGAGCCTATCTGAGCTGCAAGAAGAACCATGTATCCCAAAGTCTTAAAAACCTAAAAGACACACTAACTTTCCTGATGGAGGGTCTGCCACTTGCCTGTCTCTTTCAAAGTGCAGCTTTGCCTGGAATGTTGCACAGTATGGCATTAGACTTTTCTATATTCATGGTGCACACAAAGGATGATCCATTTTAAGTCATTTCTGTAGCAATAAAATGCAGTGAATAATGGCAATTTAGTTTGAGTTAAATGTCATACTTTAAGAAACTTTCTCCAGGGTAAATGGTAAATGAGTCACATTTTTATATCACTTTTTCATCGTCACCTTTGCGTTCAAACCAGTGATGTTTGTATCCAACCACCAACCTTCAGAGCATGGAAAACAACCTACAAAAAGCACCAACCAAACTGTAAATAATGCCAAAAAGAAAGCACCACTTTATGATTTTAAAATATGTTATACAAAGTAAATCTCTTTGATTTAAAAAAAAACATATATATATATATATAAAAAAAAAGCTGAATGATCTTGATGAATTAAAAATAAATGAATAGAACATTGTGTGGGCAAATATATGTATGCTATATTGTTTATGTATATGCAGCATTCATCTTCACATCACACAGTTTTACAGTTTACTTTGAATGTAAAAATACACACTGTGTGTTCTACGATTTCTGCAGTGTCTAAAAAAAGCGATTTTATTTTCCAGCAAGCATCACTTTTCATTTGCTTTTTACTGGTGCTGCCACAGATCTCTGCAGCCCGCAGGGTAAGCCATCAACATCTATTTACATTAACCTTACACACAGCTTTGATATGTCGAAAGATGCTGCCTGCTGCCATAAATAAACCAACTAACAGAATATCTGTCCACAGAGAATATCATCAACAAACCAGTGTATAAAACACACTATAAACAACACTACTGATACAACTATGTGCATGGGCATGTGTACATCTGACCAGAGGACTTTGCAAAGGTGAATAGACAGGAAAGCAGCTGCAATCAGTGAAAACAGACACTTCGCAATAGTGGCTACAGCAGTAGAAAAGTCTAGGCTAATATGTTTGAAAATATGGTAAAAAAAAAAAAAAAAAAAAAAGTTGTGGTGATGGTAAATGGTCATATTTTTATATATTGCTTTTCCACCTTCAAAGCGCTTTACATCAAGGAACCACTGACCCCCCCACACACATTTACACACCAGTGTACACAGACATTAGGGGCAAGGTGGGTAAAGTGTCTTGCCCAAGGACACAATGACAGTATTCATTTGTGAGTCAGTGGATCTGACTGCTCTCCCAATGATGTTTATGTCGAGAGCGGAATTAAATCCAATCATTGATAATGTTTACTGCTTTTATTTGAGTTTTTATTACAGTGGCAGAATGTCACAGAATGTACTTTTTACCATAATATCTGATTTACCTGCTAAGCATTGTTGTATATGTAATGTATAGCAGTGTGTAATATGTAATATAACACAAGGCTGGGGGCTAGGATTAATGGATTTGCACTTTCCAATATTGTCACACAAGCAGAACGGCGTAAGGAGATCATTACATTGTGGTTAGTGGATTTGAATTGCTTAGCTGAGACAGAAGAGTGTGTTATTGGGCTGAGAATGGGTTTATGTGCAGACAATGTCAAAATGATGGATGATTCGATGAGAGGAGGTAGGTGAAGGTAAAGTTAAGGTGGAACAAACTGTGCCTCGTACCGATGAGAGGAGGAAACATGGCAGAGGATTTGTGCTCAAAATGTTTGGGAAGAAAGAAGAAAGAATAGATGGTTTAGTGACAGATTAAACCAACATAAATACCTCTGCTGTGAATGTCCATGAAGCTCTCAGTACTGAAAGATGGGGAAAATTAAAGGCCTCGTACCCTGTTTTTAATCCTCCATGAAGAACATGCTTCAGTTTGTGCACTTAGCTCCGCCTACTTCTCACTCTAATGTTATAACAACTGTCTGTCCAACCAAAATAGTAGTGATGGGCGATACCAGTATTTTTTTTTTTTGTCTATCCAATACCAAGTCGCGCTATCACAAGTATTGCAATATCAGTCTGATACTGTCAATTTCACCCTGATGCATATTTATGGGGAAAACTTTTTTTTAAAAAAAACAACAACAGTTTTCACCATGCTAAAGGGCGTTTTCCTAAATTAGATAAAATAAAACTTTTAAAGATCCTATATTATGTAAAATGGATTATCAAAAACATAGCGATAGTTGTGTTTTGTTTCATTCACACATGTCTGAGTAATCCTTGTTTATTAGTCTGTAACATCTCAAAAGCTCAAAATGCTCTGTTCCATCTTGTCATGAAGCTGCAGTTTTCAAGTGAACAGCTCCTTTCACCTTTAGTTCAGTAGAGATTGGCAAATCTAGGGCTGAAATCATCCAAATGATTCCGTACCAAAACAGTGCACGGAATTTAAAAACACAGTGGAGCACACATGTAACTTGATGAGGAGGAGGGTTACCTGCTTATTCCTATGGAGACAGATATGTTTAATGCCACTCTTTGTGTGAGCACAGGTAAGTAATTCAAAGAAAACCACATGGCGTTTATTCTCCACCTGAAACAACACTGCCCCTTTAAGTCTTAATAATGGGAAAAAAGAAAAAAGAAAGAAAGGGAAAGGAAATGAAAGGGAAAAAAAATTGGAACTTCACAAAATATTTGTTTTTCTTCTTTCTAAATTTTCCATCTTTCCCTCTTATTTCTTTAGTTTTTTTTTGTTTGAAGAACAGATGCAATTCTTATTGTCCCGTCACTCCCCTCAAACCTGGATGTGCAGTATTCACTCCTTGCTCCCCCAAATCAACTTTTATTGCTTATATTGTCTCTAACATCACACATTTATGTGGTTTATTCTTAGTCCCTGTTATACTTGCTTTTGCACATAATGGATTCCGGTTTTGTAAATTCTCATTAATAGTAAATACAGTTTTACATGTGGAATGTTGGGGTGTTTATTTTTCAGATTTGCTAACCACTGGATTGGATTGTGCTTATTTATTTTTGTCCACCCTTTTTTATGACCAGATTTGTATTCTGAACATTGTTGATGTGGTTAATCATAAAAGAATAAGTCTCTGCATGCCGACGCTGACCCAAAGGCTTATTAGAAATACCCCAGAGATGGAGGTGAGGTGATGTGTTGGGAATCCCCGAAAGACCCAGTTTTTCCCTGAGAGGCCAAAATGAATTAGAGTTTGGTTTTTCACCCCTGCTTGCTTTCTTTAATTCACAAACCAATTACTTCAGATTTTCCACTTGAGGAGAGAGCAGCAAAGATTGGAAAAAGAGAAAAACGATGAATCTAGGAAAGACAATTCTTCTCCAATTGGCTGCTTGAAAAATGTATTCCTTCACTGCATGCAACCCGTAAAGTGACAAAATACCATGAATTAATATGTGACTATGAAATATTGCACTAGCAGAGAAGCAATAACTGTGCCCAAAATAAAGTCATCCTCCATTGAACATGGCGGGCTTGTTAGAAGAGAATTTGCAATGCTACGAGTAAACTGGGTGTATCCTGAAGACTATAGACTGCAGCTATAGACATAAGACATTCATAGTAACATCATAAGAGCTTCACATACAAACGCCATCTACAAACTGCAACAGAGACTCGAGTGGTCGTCTTAAAATGAGAAGTTTTGTGGTTCAATCCAAGCTTTGGTCAGTGCATTGGGCAAGACAACAATTTTACCTTGGTGAATGTGAATAAGTGACAGGGGGTTCAATAAAGCAACACATTATGGAGCATTTACCCCTCAACTAAACTGTCTCAGCTGAAGGCCAAGTCTGTGCCTTTTTCATACTTTTGTAGTATATGACACAGTTGGAACAATACTGATACAATGATACATGTTGATAATCATAAGTTTAAAAGTTTAAAAGTGGTCTAATAAGGAGTCTCTGATACGCATGGTAAAATACACTTCGTTGAAATATGAAATAGGGAATGAAACCGTGGCTAGAATTCATTCTGTTCTGAGATCTTATTACGGACTTCATTTACTGGAATATTGAGAAACAGACCCATCCTCCAAATGTCTCCTGCTGTCTCTATGTTAATATAAAGTGTCAGATCCTCCATACAACCCCATGTTTGATGCTTTGACATGCTGCGTATACCCTCCAAAACCAGCTCTGTTTTTAGGATTCTCTATCTGCAGAATAGGCAAAAAAAATCTGCCTATATTATGTATGACTTCAGGAGAAGATCCAAGACTGTACATGAGATGAGAGCTCTCTACAGCTGCCCATCCCCCTCGCTGACCCTGTGAAGTTCAGCGGGAAATGGCAAGTCTCTGCTCTCATCCCATCTGCGGATCACAGCTGGAGGTTTAGCGCAGCATAAACCTAAACTGTACTCACACACAGGAAGTGACTCTAAGTTTGAAGGAGATCAGCGAGAGTGGAAAGACGGGGCAGAACCGATCACTAATTGACTAAATATATGATATGGTGAAATGGTACATGGTCACATTTTATATATCGCTTTTCCTCCTTCAAGGCATTCAAAGCTCTTTACAGGAAGCAACCACTCACCTATTCACACACACATTCATACACCAGTGTACGCAGACACTGGGGGCGAGGTGGGGTAAGTGTCTTGCCCGAGGACACAACGGCAGCATTCATCTGTAGGAGCTAGGAGTGAATCTGATCGCTTGACAAGTGATGTTTATGCCAAGAGCAGGATTCGAACCGCCAACATTCAGATCAGTGGACAAAATCTCCAACTGAGCTACTATTGGTGAAACATAATCTGTGAAACATTCCATCAAAGACAACAGCTCCAGAGACAAGCAAGTGGCAAACCTCTAACAGAATAGTTACATAATTCAGTTTTTGAGAAGCAAACCAACACTGCTGAAGCACGTCCAATATGCTGTGGTTGTGGTAATAGTCAATAACTTATGAATGCTGTGGTTTACTTAAGGTTTCGTTTATTTTTATTAGTTTTTAGGGTTCTTGGCATGAGAAGTTTGAGAGGTAATATAGCATTTCATTACACATTTCACACACTGTTCTTATCGTCCTGGGACTGTGACTTTTGTAAATCTGCCTCTTAAATAATCTGACTTTGACATTATGAATTGTCCACTTGAAATAACCTAACTCAGTCTAAGGTATTTGCGTTAAGTTCGACGACTGCTCTGAAATACAGTATTTGTGATGATTTATTCAACAAGTTTCCTCAAGTCCAATTATTCAGTGACCCAAACCCCGGCTATTTTTACACATGTATATGCATTTATTTCCTTTTGGTTTGAAACAGAAACATGATGCAAGAACCAGGCAACTAACAAGGGCAAGACATGTTCTACTTGTTATTTTATTGAATCTTTTACACTGCAAAAGTTTTGTACAGCACCTGCAACAAGAGCTTCATCAGCGTTTCAGTACACCTAGGGCATCATTAGCAGAGACAGTAAAAGACGCAGTTCTACACATTTTTACACCTGTCATACCAGTATCCACCAATTATGCATATTATTATAAACCACTGCAAAACAAAACCGAAACAAAAAAACAAGCACACACTATAAGAACAGCATTTTCTTAGTTTATCCTCACTAATGCCATGCAGTTTGAAGCCTAAATTGTATGATCAAGTACTGCAATGTACTACTTTGATTTTTATAGCAAAAGACGAAGTTTAAATCTGTCAACTGGACAAATTGTTGTAGGAGTGAAGACGTGAAGACTCATCCAAGCTGCTCCTTCAGTTCTGGTCAGATTGCTGGTGGCTACTGCCTTATATCTATCTGCAGGGAGGGGCTAACTACACTGAAACTGTAAACATCTATTGTCTGCACTTTTAGCTGAAACTACCCTATTCAGCCCTTAACGACCCTGCTATTGTTCTCATTGTTCTGGGTTGGAGGATGGAGTTGTAGATGGGGGAGAGATTATGTCTCAGGCCCCCATTCCTGTTCAAGGAAGGATTTTTTTTCCTAACAAAAATAGCTTCTTTAACTCCCTTCTCAAACCATTTCTTTTCTCTGGCTAAGATCTGGACTTCACTATCCTCAAAGGATTGGTTAGTGGCTTTGAGATGTAGATGTACGACAGACTGGGGTCCAGAGGAGCTCTCACGCCGGTGTTGGTACAGCCTCTGGAGACAATTTACAGTCTCAGTGTAGTTAGGCCCTCCCTTCAGATAGATATAAGGCAGTGGCCACCAGCAATCTGACCAGAACTGAAGAAGCGGCTTGGATGAGCAGCGAAATGTCTTCACTCCTACAACAATTTGTCCAGTCGACAGATTTAAACTTCAACTTTTGCTATGGATCAGACCTGGACGAATGTGGGGTTTACACAGACATACTTTAATTTTAGAAAATAAACGTGGTAGAAATCTTTGTATTGTGTGTAGTTTTTCCGTTCTCCAAGATACACTGTAAGAAGTAATAAAAGCCACACTATTCTTTGTCAAATACTTTAGTCTCATAAGCTATATGTACCTTTGTATTTTTCATTCACATGTCTGCTGTTTGATTTCACATGTTTATTGTGTGATCATCCTTACTTGTACTCAAATGCTCATGTAAAGGTGTTATCTCTCTGAGCTAAACAGGCCAAATGGACAGCCGGACTGCCCTAAATGCAAATTGTACTTAGGGAAGGGCTCGGGCCTCAGACAGTATTTAAGTGTTGTGACCTCTTTGCTCTGGGTCCACTGCAGCAGAAACTCTGTCAGTGGTGGGACTGCTTGTTGTACAGGTGCAAACGTAATAAACCAACATAAACAGTCTTCTTGTCTATTTTGGTGTTATTTACAGATCATTTCCACGTCAGTAACAACAATAACTAACTTTTTGGGGGGTATGTATTCAGTTCCTTCCCATTACTTTGAACCAATGCAGATTAAAGATACTTCTCATTATGTGAAACCATCATCTTCACTGTTTTTTATTCATTTTTTCAACTCCAAAGGCTCAGTGTTGCTTTGTGTCTTTCTTTCTAACAGGTGCCATGATGAGGATTTTTATTATATATTTTTGTTGTTTTCCCGGTCCATGCTTGGAGCTGAGCAGGTGGAAGAGTCCCCAGTGAACAGCGCTGAGAGGAGGTAGAGTCTGAAATGTATCCCAGTGTACAGCTGGCACAGTGGAGGATAATTGGATATTGTTCTATTGTCAGTGATTGTGGGGGAAATGGAGCGGGTCCCTCTAAAACCTGATACTTCACTGTGGATTCCCGAGTTAGAAATGAAGGAGAAAATGAGAGTGCCTCCACCATCAGATGGAGGAAGGGTCTGTAAGCAACACAGTGTAAGTATCAACTCAACAATATAAAAATGCTATACACTTACTACATTGCTGAAAACTACAACTGCTGTAAAGTAACCCTGCAGTGGAGACCTGAGTAATAATCATAACAGCAGCTCAGTTTGATAGAGTGTTTGTCCACTGATCTGAAGGTTGGCAGTTTGAGTCCCGCTCTTGACGTAAACCTCATTGGTTGAGCAGTCAGTCCAGTGACCCACAGGTTGGAGGTGCAATTCTAGCTCCAATAGATGAATGCTGTTGTTGTGTCCTTGCCCCTAGTGTCTGTGTACACTGGTGTGTGAATGGGTGAGTGGTTCCTTAATGTAAAACCCTTTGAGTGTGTTTCAGTCAGAAAAGTGCTATAAAAATGTGACAGTTTACCATCACCACAACTTTTTTCTTACCATATTGCACCATACTCTTGATTTGAGACTTTTCCTCGTCTTGTCTGATTTTTTTACATGACACTCAAGGAATTTAAATGTGCACTATGTCAATTTTTCTGGTAAAAGCTACACCCCCTTTCTGTGTCCATGGAGATTTCTTTGGCTGTAATATTTTACATCGTGGCATTAAACCTATCTATTCTCATTGAGACAAGTCAAATTATAAGTTCAGTCTCCGTGCAGAGGCATGATATTCTTAAAATGTAATAAATCAGTGAATAAATGCAGGATAGAACGCCCCTGAAAAGTGACATAGTGCATCTTTAACATGCTCATGATCAGTGTAGAGAAGAATAGAAGAGGAGGAGCTAAATAACATAGCTTTAATTTCATGGCCTTTTTCAACTGTAAGCAATGCTGAGAATGTAATTAATCAAAATGTTAACTTAAAATGGTTAAATAAATAAAAGAAATTCTAAATATTTGTGAGATGCTTTTGCGAAGAACTCCTTTGTCTTCACTCAAACAACTCTGACATAGAGAGCTGATTTATCACCCACCACCTTCACTTTGAACCCTGCTGATAAAAAGAACATCCCCCAAAGCTTCTCCCTGGGTCCATCTGAAGGTGAAGAGGGTCTGACCGTTCCTCTTCATCAGGACCACAGAATCAGATACAAAGGTCAAAGGTTAGTCGTTTGTGGTCTGCTCTCCGCCATTTTAAACCTTGAAACATCACAGCCTCGTGCACTCGACCTGGACTAAGAGCTCAAGTCCTCCTCAGAAAAATGGATAAAAGGGAATAATTTAGAACCAGGGCGTTGGATAAAGAGGGACTCCAGAGATTTACTATGTTTTATGAGGAGGTCGGTTTTATATTTAAACCAGTATTTCTAACTGTATCATTCGTGGTTCATTTTAACATATTTTTTATAAAGAAATATTTTAGTGTATTATTGAAGGTTTGTACAAAATATTCTAAATAGTTTTATTCATCAAATGTGTTGTTATTTTCAAGCTTTTAAACCACTTTGGCATCAGGATTTTTTCTTTGAACCTCACTCAAATGTATATTGTTTTGGTGTCCTTGGGCAAGACACCAACATTGCAGGATCATATATGAAAGATATCAATGCATGGGGTAGAGTACCATACATGCAAATGGACTAAACTTGTCAACTTTAATCCCCAACAAATATATCACACTTCACAATCTAACAAGCACTTGGATACTTCCTTCAGTCCTTGAATTGTTGTTTTCCCGTGTTTTTCCATGCTCTTCTAGACAGACCGCAGTTATAACTTCTTTGTATTCGAATACAACCCCAATTACACAAGTGGACTATAATTCGCTAAACATTCTTCTCTGTTATTGTTCAAAAGTATATGACATGACAACTTCCTGCGGTTGAAGTTTTTCATCAAATCTTTGCGTTGGTCGTCCAAGAAGTGTCATCTCCAGGAACATGCAGGCCACAAACAATGCAAGTCAGTAAATGCAGAGAATAGCTCCAGCCCACAGGAGACTCGCGGGTCCATTTTGGTGAAGATACAGCAACTCCGTGTTAAGTTAATTGGGGCAGCAGAAATGTGTTGGATGACCACAAAGTGACCAGGAATGCAGAGTAATTGTAGCATAGCCTTGAGAGAGATGAGATGATGTGAGAGTCAAAGAATTGTTGGTAAAGAAAGCTTGAGCTATACTTTCAAAAGAAGCAGACAGCCTGACGGAAGAGGCAGTGATTTAAGTCAAACTAGAATAAGTGGAGAGTTTTTGCTGTTTGCTGGAAGTACATGCAGAAGCAACTTTTAGGAGGTTTTAGTTATAATTCCTGTTCCCCTCATCATCTCATTCAGCCCGTGTGCTCACAAACTTTCTATTCACATCTTTTCCCATCACTGTGTATTTGGGGTGACCTGGAGATTGAACCCAGAACCTTCTTGCTGTGAAGCGTGCAAGCCCCCCAGCCTCCATGGCGCTTTGATCTAAGCCCTAAGCTCTACTTTATATCTACGTTATTTCAAGAAATGCTGCCTAATTGCAATGGAAATTAAAAAGACCTTTACAATTCTGAATCAAAGATATTCATATAATAGTATTAAATCTTTGGACAAGACAAGTTTATTTGTACAGCACAATTCATACACACAGTAATTCAAAGCAATTTACAGAATAATGTGTTGAAATGTGGTCATATGAAGACTTCAACTTCATAGTGAGAAGGAGAATTTTAGCAGGATATTTGCAATTTACGCATCTCCCTACCTAACAGAACAATGACAAACCTGCTTTATTTCAGGCTTTTTGTATAAATTTGCTCCATGTGCTCAAAGACTTGAAATTTCACAGATCCACCTCTCACTGAGCTGCAGACGCTCCCTGGAAACCGTCAAAGTCAACAAATCATTTTTAGAGTGATCCAGGAAGTGGGACGAGCAGGTTCTTGTATATCATCCTTGATCAAAAAGGACGCTAAAAATAGTGGAAGCACTTTAGAGAAGGAAACAACTAATCCTCATAACTAATGTCCAGGGGGAGCAAAAGATTGTGTTGGCTGGTGATCAGAGCAGGCCCGCGGGCACAGAGATCCACACAGAAGAGTCAGGAGTTAGAGCCATGTGGTCCACATATGCTGCAAGAGAAGAGGAGGATTTCCGTGGAGATGCTGCAGACTGTCTCCACTCAGCTTAGACCTTTATCAGAGCCCGGCCCCACAAGATCGGACTGACAAAATGTGGGTAAAGTGGGACAAAATGGAAGAAGTGTGAAGTAACTGAAATGGTCCAAAAGTTGTACAAAAGTGTTCAAGAGTGATTTTTGTGATTTAGTCCCTATAGTTTAATACTGAGCTGGAGGACAGGTCAGAAGTCTATTGCAGATGGTTTGACCCAGTTTATAGTGAATATCTTTGTAATTAGTGGGCCCATCAACATGAAACAAAACTGGCACCAAGTTCAACATCTCTGTCAGAATAAATAAACAAGTGATTTTCCCTCCAATAGCTTCAGAAACCATTTCCAACAGCTGAATGTCTCATCTCATTCTTCACCCATTTCATACATACCTCTGTCCTGATCAATAATCAACAAATACGCCAATTTACCACCAGAAATGTAATCAATGTTCATATTAATTAGAGGCAAAGTGATAGTGGACATGGCTGCTCAGTATATAAGGAGCACTTTCTTGCTAGTACTTTTTGAGCAAAAGTACACAAGTATCATAATGTGTAGAGAAACTTGCATGTTGGTCATATTAACAAAACATGAACTGGACTCATCTGTCATATAGTTTGCAGGGTCTAGTGTATTGAGTAAAACAGAAGGTGAAAATCTTTGTAGTTACAGCACATTTCACATACTTAATGTCATAATGTTAGTGCAGCCCTACTTATGTACACATGTATCTTCTCTCCTGCTGATAAGGACTACTTTGTTATAGTGAAGTCTGAGTGTTCCCGTGGAGTGATTGAGAGACTGTGAAGTGGTCTCTCACTCCCAGACCCCCTCTCTTATCTCTGGCCTTATCCCTGTGTAGGGCCCTGTGGAAAGGGGCCCGGATCAGGAACATCTGACCCCTCCAGGATTAAACTCCCTCAGGTCATTCATCAACACAAACGCCCCATACGTCAGACAAGGCAGATCAGACTCACCTTAAGGTTCTTGAAGATGGATTTGTATAAATATTTATCAGATTAATAAAAAGTTTTCAAAGGTGCAGTGTGTTTTTTTCTGGTGGAGGATATGCTAACTGCTTGTCTCCATGGAGATGTTATTGCTTTTCCTCAAATGTTCCACAGTGTGCCATTAAATTTATCGATCTGATGGAGAGAAGCATGTGACACCACCAGGCCAAATTACAAGTCAGATCTGTGGAGAGGCGTCCCCACTCACAGTAAGAAGCTAACTACACCATCTTTCTGCTTTCATAAAAATGACGTAATTAACTGCGTTTAAATGACATGAAAATGAGCAATACTGCAAAAGAATCAATAATTATACATACTGGTGGAAGATAATGAAGTAAAAGTAGTAAAATGTACTGAAAATATATCTGTACTTTACTTTCACTTCACTACATTTGAGAGCAGGTATCTGTACTTTTGACTCCTTTACATTTTTGAACTGGACTGAAAAGTTAAAGTACTTTTCATGACTTGAGAGCTTATTTTTACCATGTTAGTGGTGGCATCCTGACTTTAACAAATTAACAATTGTGTGAAATACTTACATTTATACTCTTGAAGTACAATTTTAAACAGGTACATAAATACTCTTACCTCTGTATCTGTACTTTTACAGTTACAAAATTGAGTACTTCATTCACTACTGGTTATACATGGTTTCTTCTTTCTCTTAGAAGTGGATAAGTTGTGCAGTCTAAAGTAAAATATCTAATGTGGCCTACCTGCTGCTCACAGACTGTTCTGAGGTCAGAGGTCAAAGGCACAGGCCACAACACATTTACACTCATGTGCTTTTTCTGTTTCTGAGAAAAAAAAGGAAACTTTTATTCAAAAACAACAACAGGAAGAGTGGTGTCTTTAACAACCAAAAGAAACTGCTGTGATGTATCATGATTTAAATTATTTCTATGTGCACCAACATACAAAAGTTGTGAAGCCTTCATCAGCTAGACCCATTCTTGATAATGTCTAAGCTTGGACCATAAACTGTAAAGATAAATGGACCTAGCTGACCTGCTGGCCGCCGTGCTCCGAATAGGAAGTGAGCATGGGCGCGCTTCCGGCTCCATCGACTTTGGTCCCAGTTCACTTTACATTAAAAAGCCCCTCTCTCCTTCCATAACTGCTGCTGTTAGGCCCATAATTTTGGTCTCAAACACAATCCTGGTATTTTTAGTTTGCTATTGTGTATTTAAATCAAGATATGAACATTAATAACAGACAAATCAAGTATTTTCTTTCCCTGAGGTTGTTCTCGCTAGCGTTATGATCAGATTTAACTGACAGTGTTGATCAGGGCCCACTCCGAATTAAACCAGCGGTGTGGGTGGGTAGGCGTGTTACCTTCAAGAGCCTTGCTTCTGATTGGCTCTTTGGTTGCTATGATACTTGCAGTCTGAATTCCAAATATGTAGCTGCTAGTCTTGATGAACTTCATGTGACTGGAGTCTGTGGGTTGGACACTTTGGACACACTGGACTTCATTTGCAAATAACGAATCTTGCATAATGGCATTACCTAGATTTGCACTGTATCGAAACCAACCACGATTAGTCCTTAATATTACATAAAACCCTTACTCATCAATTTTTGTTCTGGTCTATAAAGCTGTTTGCCTAAATGTTTGTGGATAATAAATGAAATCAAAAATATGCAGTCATACTTGAAGCATGTCATTCCAGGATGAGATAGTGACCACATAAAAATGCAAGACACATCCCAAAGACACATCCCAAATTAAACGCTCACAGATGCAGTCGACCCCAGCCCTCATGGTCCATCCCCCAGTGTCAGGAGATGCAACCGATCCCAGCCCTCACAGCCCTGCCCCTCACTGTCAGGAGAAGCTTATTAGTAACTTCACCAGAATATTTTAAATTTTACACCAAATGAATATGCAATATGTCAATTCTGCACATATGTTCTGAGTTTGTGGTTTGATTAACTGTTACACACTATGTCAATGAAATTAGAGGATTCAATGGGATGAGGCAAACCAAATTTCAAAATAAAAGCATTCTTGTCATGTCGGAATGGATTTTATAACATCCTAGAGGACATTCCTTACAACCACCATGATTTGAGTCACATAAATTTGGTCTAAAACAGGGGAAACCTCACAGTCAACAAGAAAAAGGCTTTAAAAGCACTGGGATTTCTGCATAACGTTAGAAAGGCACTGATGCACACCCAGATGAGATAAGACGAGAATCCACAGCAAAGCCTGTGTAGTATATTTGGGGCTTAGTTTAAGCTAGATCTCCTTTATGATGCAACCTTTTAAACTTTTTCAAACGTGGAAGCAGGACAGAGCATGTACATCTATCTGCATCTGCATATAATATAGATGAAATTATAAGTATTTCAATTATGTTTTCTGTTTTTAGAATTGTGAAATAGAACATCATGTAGTGGGCAATGTTTATTTCTGTATTTGTACCAAATTGTAACAAAATTGAGCGCTTCTCTTTTGCACTCTTTAAAATGATCACAGAGAGAAGATCCCTTTTCATCATTTACTGGGGTGCAATGAAGTCATAACATGAAGAGGCCTGGTGAAAACAATAATGCAAAAACATTGTAGATACAGTATGGATTATTTTTGGATTTAAGTTCACGGAGTATAAAACAATAGTAGAAACACTTACAGCAGCAAAAGAGATCACTGTCCCAACAGCAGCACGGATGCAAGTCTGGTGGCTGCTTCTCCACAATCGTACTGTGATTCACTAGGCCTGTTTAAATTTGCTGCGCTCGAGCTTGGGATTGGTCACTTGCTTCCGAGCAACCACGTACATTTTTTACAACAATAAAACAGCAAATAATTAATGCTAGCTGTAGTTATAAATGACTGAATATTGTTATTTACAGTGAACACAGATAATTAATAAAAGTGCAAGTGCTATACAATAAAATACAGTGTTAAAATGACATGCTGGCAACACATCCACTACTGGTTATACATGGTTTCTATAGGAGTTTAATCCGCTAACTTGTTTAGAAGTGAATAAGTTGTGCTGTCTAAAGTAAAATATAATGTGACTGTTCTGAGGTCAGAGGTCAAAAGACCACAAACACAGTTACACTCATGTGCTTTCTTTGTTTGTCAGACCCAAAAGGGAAACAACAGGAAGACTGGTGCCTTTAACAACCAAGAGAAACTGCTGTGATGTATCATGATTTAAATTATTTCTATGTGCACCAACATTACAAAAGTTATGAAGCCTTCGTCAGCTAGACCCATTCTCTACTGTATCAAGTGTAAATACAGGAAGTTATTTTCAAATTCAAGAGACCACATTGAGATGGTTTGGACTTACAAAGGGATTATGAGTATATAATGGGTGAAGTGAAAAAGGACACAAGGTTAGGCGGGAGGTGAAGATCTGGGAGGTTCATACTTATATCCTATTAAAGTTATTGTATTATTTCTTTGCTTTTAAATATGCACATTCCTTAATTAATACTTTCCAGTGGTCAGACTTTGCACATTTGTATCAAAGTTAAACAAACTCTTGATATTGCTATGTGTCTGACTAACCCCATTTTAAGCACTTCAACAAAAGGCAGGATGCTAAAGAAAGATAATTCAATTTGCTGGAGAGTAAAACTTAGCTAAAAAACACCAATATAGTGCAATTCAACGTAATGAGATTTACTAAACACACACCTCCCATCGCTGTCACCATCGGCTCTGTGCGTCAGATAGGGAAACAAGAGACTCTATATCTTAAATTATGGGACAAGAGGCGTTTTCACAGTGTAAACTAATTAGATTGCAGTGACACAGCCCACACCCAACAACATTAAAGCTGCAGTATGTAACTTTTCTGGCTGAAGGCCCGCAAACTGTATTATGTATGGAGACAAGCAGGTGATGATAAGGCTAACTTACAGGTCAGAGGTTTAATGTCGTACAATAGAACATAATTGGCAAATAAACTGCATTTCCGTGGATACAAGCAAGTGGCAGAGTTCCATAGTGCACCTTTAATATTTGACGAACAGTGGCTGAGTGGTGGGTACTGTCACCTCACAGCAAGAAAGTCTCTAGTTTGATTCTTGCAGGTCAGTTTGCATCTTACTGTGTCTGGGTGAGTTTCTTCTGTCTACTCTAGCTTCCCCCATAAACCCCAAAACATCCAAAAAGCTAATCCTCCAGCTAGTCCTGACAAGTCCTGCTAGCAGCATTGTAGGATGGGTTAAATGCAGAGGACGAATACCCCTACAGAGACAATACCATACTTTTAACATTTCATTTGACATCGTGAGACGTGGTTCATGTGCTGTGTTGCAGATCATCAAACTACTGAGGTATTAATTGATGCCTCGACTTTCCAAAGCCCAAATATTGAATATGAATGAAGCGCCATTGTAATTATTATTCCCATTGTATTGGCTGTCATGCTGTTCTCTTGTAGAAACTAGCTCAGCTCAATCACTGCAGTCCCACACCAGACTCCCTGCCTGGATTTGCCACATTTCAGTGCAGTCAAAGACCCATGATGTTCCAGTGTACAAAAGAACTGACTCACATTTTAGCGTCAGTTCAGTATTTGGTTTCCATTGTGTTTTACTTCTAAAGCTCACATCACCATCAGTAAGCTATTGTAACAGGTCACATTCAAAGCACTTTACATCATCCATTCAACCATTCACACACATAGTCATACACCAGTGTACACAGATACTGGAGCATAGGTGGGTGAAATGTCTTGCCCAAGGACACAACAACAGCATTCATCTGTAGGAGCTGGAATCCCCTGTGGGTCGATGGATCTGACCGCTCAGCCAATGATGTTCCAATGTCGAGAGCAGGACTCGAACCGCAAACCTTCAAATCATGGAGAAACTAACGCTCTACCAAATGAGCTTCTGTTTCCCTCTATTCAGTAACACTGGAAACACTTATCACTTAACCCTAACTCCCAGCCCTAACCCCTTAATTAAGTCCAGTTATAAAGTCTCAATCATTCTTAATACATGAGAGATTATAAAGTGGTCCCATAACCTCTTGTGCTGGTGGTCAAAGGGCTGGAATACTATCTCATACTTTAGTGGTTTTACATATATTCATACAGGGCCCTGAGGCCACCAGAGGGCCCCCAAGAGCCCATACATTTATATTGAAAATAATATATCAAGTTTTATTGGACACAGGGCTTGTGTGTTTGCAGCAGCCTAAATATCCCTCTAAAACAATTGCCTTTGTTTTATATTTATAGTAGCAAAATATCTGCTGCTGCTACACTTGTTTTTAAGCTGAGCAGAGGTGAGGGCAGCTCTGTGCTTACACTGGTGTAAGGACCTTTATAATGTAAATTTAAGCTCACTTTTACCAATTGGAACACATTAAAATCCACCAGAAAAATGGTGTTTGTCTACTGTTCTTGTGACTGTGGTAGTTGTGACATTCTGGATGTTTTCAGTCTGATGTTGGTCATATAAACACAAATACAACTGGTCAAAGTGATGAGAGCAGAGTCATAATGTTGTCAAATGTGAATCACCAATAGCTGAACCAGGAGGCATCCTCTATCGGGCCCCAGAGACAAATTCACCTAAGGGCCCCCTGAAAGCTAGAGCCGGCCCTGTATTCATAGATAGCTAGTTCTCTTAAAAAACATGTTTTGCACAAATATATTCACCCATCTGCCTGCTACCCCAAAAGTTGAAAAGGTCATTGTAATCAACCTTTAGTTTGTACTGAGCGTTTGGCCTGTTAATTTTCCAACCCAAATCACAACAATCACACACAAAACAGGAACATTACAATACTGCATGGCATGACACAGCGGTAACAACAATCTCACAAGCAAGTTTCCATATTTAGGATATCTTTTGGGAGTGAGATGACTCACTGTAAGCACCAACATGTTTATTACAATACAATGACTTTGGACAAACTTCTACCATTTCAAAATGTGTCTGCTCAGCGCCAAAGTGTCCCTACAACCATGAAAAGCCTGTTTAAGTTATGGACTATGACAAGCAATGAAAACATATAATAATGACTGGGCACAGTGTCTGGAAACTGTGTGGCGTTCAAATGCAAAGTAAGTGTGGGAAAAGTGATGACATCAAGTTTGAGTGAACATCTTGTCTTCAACGCGGAGAGTCGATTTACTAATGTCGGCTTAAATTCACCGAGATTTTGCAGAAATTCTGGCTGCTTTTTGCCAGGGAATTGTGGGATACGAGTTCTTGGCCCTAACAAGGTTTTGACTGATGGCACTTTGATTCATGACAGGGAATATGAAATCGGGCTTGTGTTGGCGTCAGCGTGGGAGTATCTGTGAACTGAGTAAAGAAACAAGAAGGATAGATAGTGCATGAAGTTTGAACAATGTCTGAAAGTCAAAGCTCCGATATTGGTTTATGCTTTGGTGTAATTGTCAAATATGTTGGCACTTAGTTATAAAAGTGAAGCCCTGGCGCCTCAGTGAGCTAAACTTAACCACACACAAAATACAGCTGATCCACGGCCAGTGAACTTAACAACCCTGTAAATGATGACAGTTAGACTAAATATAAAATGGTTTTCTGCATACGGGATCTCTCAGGATGAATTGAAACGGCAACTCACGTGAAGCGTTCAGTTCCTACACAAACATTTGTACAACACAGTTTAGAAAATTATCAAAACAATTATCAAAGCGACATGTGATTCAAATCTAACATCGTTTTCCAGTCTGAAGCTCACAGACTGTGCACAGCTGAAACTTATGCTCTGTTTCATTACAAGATGTTGTGAAAACGTTTTGGTTTTGTCTTGAGCTTCATTTTCTGTTAGATATTGTAAAGTTAGCTCCCAAGTCATTCACATTTAAAAAAAATGGCAGGGAAATTTAATAAAAATCTGCACTTGTTCAATACATTATTATGTATATTCAAAAGTAATATTAATTGTAAATGGTCACTTTTTATATCGTGCTTTTCCATCTTCAGTGCTCTCAAAGCACTTTACTCACCCATTCATACACCACCATTGGGTTAAGTGTCTTGCCCAAGGACACAATGATAGCATTCATCTGTGGGAGCTAGAATCACACCACCTCTACCAATGATGTTTATGTTGAGAGCAGGATTTGAACCACCAACTTACCAATCTACCATCTGAGCTATTCTAAGTTTTGCTGTTTTTGGCTCCTGCTTCTTATCATCATCATCTCTGCATATTATAATTAATCACAATCAATGTTACACTTCTGCACGTCTTCATCGTTTAGCCCAACTAACAAACACAGCAAACCTCTTACAATAATGTTTGACATCGTGACATTTTATAATCACTAACTCTGACTAACTCTTGGCTGTGACTTCCTGGTAGTCCTGTGCAGTAGTGCTTAAAAGGCTGTTCGCTCGATCACAGCAGATCCCCTAGTGTCTGTGTTTATGAAGTGAGTGAAAAGTTCAGCCTGCGTGTCTCTGAGTCAGACCTGGTGCACGGCTTCTTTTATGGCGTTTGATTTAACCTCCTTTAAAGCCAGATGGGTGGGTTCCTACCACATATGACAACACTTTGAGGCCAAGCGATTTACTCAAGCACCACAAGAGAGCGTTTGATACTTATACTTCACGCTGCTGTGGCCTTGACTGACGGCTCATCTGACAACATCTGACCTATTAACTCCACCCGTGCAGCCCTGCAAGTTGAATTAAACAAACACTCCAAGACTTATTTGCGAATAACATTTGGTGGTGTGTTCTTTGTGTGTGTGTGTGAGGGAGCACTGTATGGTTTTAATTAGGCGGCTGAGGTTTCGGGACGTCCCGGCAGAAACAGCCCTGACGCCTCTGAGGCCTGCCAAGCGCGGCCACAGCCTGTATCCCAGAATGCCTCTGTCACCGTCACCGCGGGCAACGCCGGCCCACAGAACATCTGAAAAAACAATCATTTTCACCCCACTGACTGAGTGCTCCCCGTTTTGACGCCACCCGGGGGAGACAGCAGGAGGACGGGGTGAGAGTGAGATTTGGGACGTCCTGCGAAATGATATGTCACATTGTATTAAGGCTAAACAACATGATACTGCATCTCTTATTTATGTTAACACTTTGGTTGCTACTACTACTACTGCTACTACTGCTACTACTATGAATCTTGCCTAACTACTACTACTACTACAATGAGGTGGTATGGTCTACTTTGTGGCAATCTTGTCAGATCTCAGATGCTAAGCAGGGTTGGGCCTGGTTAGTACTTCGGAGAGCCCTGGGGATGCCTGGTGCCACAGTGGGGCAGCAGTTGTTCTAGTGCAGACTGTTGTTGTGTCTTTGGGCAAGACACTTCCCCCATCTCGCCTTGAATATGGTCTATACATGAGTCATTGGTTGCGGTGAGTGGTGCAAATTACTCCTGGATCACAGGCCAAAAATAAATATTTATAATAAAAACACAGTGGATTAACAGTAGTTGCAATAACTGAATAAATATTATTTACAGTGAGCCATAACCATCAATAATAAAAGAGCAAAGTACCATAAGATAAAATAAAATACAGTGTTAAAATACAATAGTATCTGACCATAGGGTATGTTCTAAATGAATAATTCAACGTAAAGTGATCTGGTTGTCTTGAGATGCTCTATATAAATCCAGTGCATTATTATTAAACGAGTACTGCTACCATTGCTACAACTATTGCTACTTCCATACTAATACTATATGTGCAATGGTTTTTGGAGTAAAAGTAAATCAATAATTTAAACATGTAATTAAGTAAATTTATTACAATCTGAAATGTACTTCATAATTAAATATACTGGCTTTCCCAACTTAACAAAATTAATGTTTTGAAAAATGTGGGATGTGATGTTGCCAGCAGTTCATATGTCACTGCAGCATATCTGTCTTTACTGCAGCGGTTCACTGTTGATTAAAGTTGCGTAAATACAAAACCAACATGGGTTTGTCAGTCTATAAAAAGAGGTGTGGTCTTCTTCATAAAGTTGTATTTTAGTTATTAAGTTAATTGTGACCTGACCTCACCCCTCAATAATACACATTTTTAAGCTTGCGTATAAAATCATCAAAAACAGACCTAGAAGTAATAGCTGTGTTGAAATATAAAGTATTTTCAGTTGAGCTGCAGTTTTTCATTTATTTGATTAGACCACAGGGACAAATTCTCACTCCACATGTAACAGCCGTGAGAATAAATCTTGCTCGATCTTGGAATTTAAACAAAATTGGCCCACCTTCGTACTGGAAAGGAGACTGCTGGGAATATGCCATAGTGGGCTAGTGAAGTAGAGGTGGCACAAATGCATACTGCTGTTGTGTCCTTAAGCAAGACACTTCACCCTCCTTGCCTACATGAATGTGGTGAAAAATGACTCAAATGTTGCTAAAAAAAAAAAAAAAAGAAGTATATTTTATCTTCTCATGCCCTCATCTGTCTAATCTCCTTCTATGCAATTTGATTAATGGTCACATTTTTATACAGCACTTTTCCACCTTCAAGGCAGTCAAAGCGCTATATATCAAAGAACTACAGACCTATTCACACATATTCATACACCAGTGCACGCAGGCACTGGGGGCAAGGTGTGTTAAGTGTCTTGGCCAAGGACACAACAACACCGCCAACCTTCCATTCAGTAGACAAACACTCTACCAAATGAGCTACTGCCGCCCTGTTTGTGTCCAAAAATGTCTCTATTTTTGGACACAAACAGTGCACAGTTTAATAGTACAACACATATAGCTGAGTGGAGTCTGTTTAAAATGTAGATTCAGTGATTAATGCCTCAGATTATAACAAAACTAGATGTAAAGTACAATACATAAATGATCCACTGTGATGTTCTAGGACTGTGTATGTGCATCTGTATTCTTCTCAAACACATGCCTCATTTTCAGTATGATACTTCCTTACATTGTCAAATAGGCCTGCTCTGACCCCTCTTATCTGTCACTCACAAGCTCCCCTGATGCAGCGATGGCTCAGAGATATGCAAAAATCTCCTTGCATCGTACATAGGGTACATCAAAGGAATTTTCAATAAGGCACTGTCATATATTATACACCAAATGGTACTGCAGTGTCCATTGCAGGCGTGTGTGCAGTGTGAACCTTAATTTATAACCCTTCGAGCTTTATGTTTGTAACCAAAAATCATCACTACCATTGTGCCCTTGGGTAAATCACTTCACCCTAATTACATGCACTTTGTTAGAGAGGACACTGGCAAATTCAGACACTTTTCTGTTGGTCTGCTATTGGGAGAGTAACCTAGAAGTAAATGAAGGAATGCAACAAATAAACAAAGTCTGTAGAAAATATTACATGGTAGAAGACTTCTCAGAACTTTTATTGATAGCTATTTCTGCAGAAAAAAGAGCGAACAAAACCACAGCTAAACTAAACAAAAGGTTATACTTACATTTACACTGGCTTCATGATTTAAAACACTTTCTCAAGGCCCATATCATACGATTTTCTGATTTAATGTTGGTTGTGTAATGTTGTGTTTTGTTTTATTCACACAAACGCTGCGTATTTAGGCTGAGTTCTTCTCTCAAACTGAAAACTCTCTCTTCCACCCTGTGATGTCATGTGGTAACACAGGGAGTGCTCCACTGTTTTTAAACTAATACACCTTCACTAGAATCATTTGGTTGATTTCAGCCCTGGAATTGCCAATCTCTACTGAAAGTAAGGTAAAAGGAGCTGTTAACTTGAAAACTACCACTGCATGATATCACAACAGAGGAACAGAGCATTTTGAACTTTGGAGATGTAGACAGACTAATAATAAAGAGTTATTCAAACACAAAAACGCAGCTCCATGTTTTTGAGGAGGTAACATTATAGCATGGCTTAAAGCTCACAAAAGTCATTTTTGCTTAATGTAGGACCTTCAGTAGAACTTAGGATCAGTTCATTGAGGTTCATCTGGTCTTCCAATTATCTATTTTAATAATCTATTTTTTTCAGACCAAGGTTTAGTTTGTTTTCATACCTGCCAGTTTGAACATTTCGAGTGGTCACGTGACGTTGCTGGCAGCTGATTTTTTTCCTACTAGCGAAGGCAGGATGACAGCGCCATCTGCAGTCCGACTTCATGTGCAGAATGTGAGAACAAAACACAAAACAAAACAGAAGCAACTCAAATCAGCCATTTCTAACCACTGTACAAAAAAAAAAAAAAAAACACATTATAGACTGGCACGGAGTAAACATCATAGGGACAAAGGACAACAACATTAAAGAGACAAACGAAAAACAGAAACGTGCCTATGGGACTTTAAACTGGAACAACGGGCCCTTTTTACTCTCACACACCTGAGATACTGTCCTGAAGAAGTCAGACTGCAGATGGCGCTGTCATCCGGCCTCCACCGGCAGGAAGACAGTGCCAAAACCTGTTTAAATCAGCACAGCAACATCATGTGACCACTCTCAGGAAGAGTGAGCAGTCGAAACTGTCACCAACTGTCACTAACTAAACCTTGAAACCCAGACTGCTTTCAAATGAAAGCTAAGTTTAGTATTTAACATCTTAAACTCTCTATTGGCTTAACATTAGGCTAACTGACAATGACACAATCCCCCTCTCTATATAGGCTCAAAGTGCGCTATGAAAAGTATTGCAATTACATGACGATGAGGACAGAAAGATGGCGAGAGGGGGAGGGGTGTGTGGGGTTTAATGAATACTCCAGGGATCACCATGGAAGAAGAAAATGGTGCATATGACACAGGAGCTTCCATTTAAACGACAACAACCACAGAATATTGAGAGGACAAAGCTGGCAAGGAAAAAACAAACACACTTGACATTGATTACAGGCCTGAGTACACGTGAATCTGTTTACAAAGACAGCAACATTGTGCTAACAGATCTAATGGATTCTCTATGACAGTAATGTGTTTGGTTGGATGGTGTGGAGCCCTGGGAGAGATTTGTGCATCAGTTTAGTATGGTGTCATGAACACAGAGTAATTTAACCCAGACAAATGTATTTTTCTATGTCTAAAAATACACATCGGCCTAATTATCGACCTTGTACAATAACATGAAACATGAACATGAACATAATCCATTGCTGTTGTCATAACAGAAAATCCGTATAAAACATGACTAAATATAGAAGGATTTGTTGTTGCAAGCAGAGGTGGAAAATAACTGGTTCAAGCCATCGATTTAAAATGTACTGCCTTATTTCTTGCGGAGGCCATTGTATAGAAATATAGTACTGTAATATACAGTAGTATATCAGCAGAGGTAGTGGCACTAGCTATTCTGAAGTAAAAGTAGTAACACTGGGGAAGGTGGGGTGGCTCAGTAGTAAAAAATATTCTGTAGAAGAAGTAAAAGCCACAAGTAATAGTGACTTTGAAATACTTGTGTACAATTTGTGCTGTACAAATAAATTTGCCTTCCCTGGGACCTTGTTGATTCCATTTAGAGACCAAAAGTGCATATTCAAAAAGGTGCAAAATTAACATTAGATAATAAATGGTAGACAATCTTTCATCTGGATAATGCGATTGAAACTGAGACATTAGACTGCTATCCAGAAGTAATTTTCAGTGTGATGGTATACTGGTCTGAGAAACTATGATTTAGACTGTCCTGATCCAGATTATTCCTGATATAGGCAAATTAAATTATACAATGAAACTGCTACCTGCTCTCCTGGTTTTGACTCCTTCTAAAAAAAAAAAAAAAAAAATAGGTGTGATGAGCAGTATCCACTTCAGAGACCTCCATCTGTGGACCTGAGGGGTGTGAGGAGCCTCAGCACTGATGGGGTCACTCTGGTCCTGATGAATCATGGATCAGTCAGTCCTCCAGCTGTGAGGCCAACGACACGCTTACATTTGGACATGTGTAGAAGAAGAGGACGCTTTGAACTAATTACCTGGCGATCTGGAGATGTTGACTAATGGTTTTGAATAGCCAACAATCACAAAGTATTAAAGGAGGAAGATGGACTTTTACATCACATAAATAATCATGGAGTGCCCTAACGTGACTGACAAGACGCACTGACTGGAATCGTTAATTCTTTACTCATATTTTCTGACACTCAATCCCAAGCTCTGGACGGGTGTGCTATTTGATCAGATGAAATTGAAGTTTTTAGATCTCAAAACAACATCAAGTTAATGAGATCAAGAATTATGATAAAAAGGTACTGGTGAACTCCACTCCACAATCAATCATAAACTGACTGATGTTTTAACCCTCTTCATTCTTTCCTTTGTATAACCAATCCAAGAATTGGTTTTGAATAGTATAATGGCTTGCTTTAAATTGCAAATATATAGGCTGCTGTATGGTATATATGGTAACATAAATTATAAATATATATTCCATAACTCCCCTTGAGCTTTTTAATGCAAATAACATAACATCCACGGAAATTTAAAAGACAATTTTGACATTAAATTTTTAATGATTCAATTTAAAAAGCACATGGGGAGATATTGAAATGTATCCTCTCTGTGTCACAGTCACATCTACTTCAAAGTGGTGGGGCTTTGAACACATCGCATGACGTCATTGTTTCCTATGGCTGCCCTGTTACTCTGTCAGACTAATGAGGCAGCTTTATTAATAGTGAAAGTGCTTGGATAATTACGCTCCCCATTGCACTGCCATGTGTGAAGTCAGAGGAGAGCGCCTTGCCCGTCCGACTGCATAAATCAGCATGCACGCTTACAGGCACTTACGGTAATGTGGGCTAATGCGGGTGGGTGCTTGGACCTTTAGAGATGGGTGCAGCGTGGGTGACTCCTCTAGAATACATAAATTGAGCGTGTTTAAATTTTAATGCTATATTTCTAAAAGATGGAAAGTAATAATAAATATCACTTACGTGGCATTTTTCATAGCATGTAACGAAGCCTCATAGTCATTTGGATCATTCACCGCTCTCACATAGTATTCAAGATTCAAAGATAAGTACCAGATTCAATAGCATTTATTGAGCTGGTTAAGGCTTTTCATGTACTGCTTGCTGCCATGGGTCCACACAGTTTGCTGCGGTGGTCTTGTCATGTACCGCCCACCATGCCAGCTATCGGGCGGGCTGACTGTTTGCCGTCTGTGTTGGAATACCACATAAAGATGATCTAGACATTAACTGGCAGATGTGGGACCAAGTCGTTGTTTTGCAAGTCTCAAGTCGAGTCCAAGTCCTCGTGTTTTGAGCTGTAAGTCATTTCAAGTTCCTACAGCTTGCATTTTTGTAACTTATATGCCTAAGAGTGCCTAATAACAGTTACTTCATCTACAGTGAAATGGAGCAAATGATCATTGTAGTTCCCTCTGTAGCTGTTGCTGCATCAAAACAATGTATTTGAGCAAGGGAGCTTGTAATCCAATTTATTGTGACAGCCCTAATATCATTGTAATATGTTATGGTATGCTTTTATTTAGACAGGGACAGTGCACGACATTGACCTTAAAAAACAAGGTAAGAAACAAGGAAACAAAGGAAAGATGTATGGTGTCAGGTTAGAGCATAAATACTCATTTCCACGTGTAGTCCCTGGACACCCTGATGTTAAATAAGAGTAACAGTTTGGTGTAAGTGGATGAAAGACCTGTAAACATATGGTACATCAAATACAACACATCACGCCCCTCAAATACGCCATTTCATCAGAGTATTTCAGTTACTGTTACATCCCTAGTAACCCCTTTAAGGAGAAGCACTAAGTCATCTCAAGTCACAGGGCTCAAGTCCGAGTCAAGTCCTGAGTCATTGGCCTTCAAGTCCAAGTCGACTCCTAAGTCTTAGTCCATTTTATGAAGATGAGTCTCAAATCCGCAAAATAGTGACTCAAGTCTGACTCGAGTCCCCACCTCTGTTAACTGGTTTCTGTCAGGTGGGCAGGATGAGTCAAAGCATGATCCACCCCTTTAATTGTCCAATCCACAAATGATGCTCAGTCAAAACAGAAGCCTAATTTACATGGTTCATAAATATTGGAAAATAGCAATCTGGATATTTGGAGCTGCTTGTATTGTTGGGTGGATGGAGACACAGAGGCGCTGCTTGATGTCAAAATGTCTGTGGAGTGAATAAAATGAGAACTTGACATGAGCTCAGAGAATCTAGACTTTAATGGTATTTCTGCTTGAATGGAGAAACAGCGCAAAGTGACAGGGCTCTACACAGAGAGAGAAAAGAGATGTGGACAGTCAATAACAGAAGACTGGGTAGCACTCATACAAGACACAAGGCATTCATTAAACCTTATGGGAGTATTGGACTTGATTAAAAGCATAAATAATTAGCACACGATATTTCAGAGTCGAATACGTTATGATCCAGTGAGTAATGACGTTAGTGACATCTGACATCACATTTATGTAAATACATGTAAATTTAATCTTATTATTCACGCCAATAAAAAGACGTGGGGTTGGCGGTCTGCATGTGAGGCACTCCTCCTCTGTGGATCCCCTGTTTGTGTGAAGAAAAACATGTCTACAGTCTCTACGCTCTCAGTCAGACCTCAGAGAGACAAGTGATGTAATATTTGCAGAGACCCATGCTTTGCTGGGTACACTATAAAATATACAGCAAAAAGAGAACCCAAATGTGATCTAACCTAAAAGAAAATGCACTATTATTTTGGTTAACAGCTGGGAATATCTTAGTTTTGGAGAATGGTAAGGTATACTTTTAGGGAAATTTCTCCTCTGCATTTGACTCATCCGTCAATGCAGCTGGAGAAACCGGTCAGGTGGAATGGGCACTGCAGTGTCACACCAGGGGACCCCAGATCTTGAGCTTGGTCATGACTACAGCTGGAGGATCGTACCTATTGTGTTGTCTCCTATTGGATAGATGGTAGCGCAAAAAATGACATGCTGTTATCGATTAACGAAACATTTGAAGGAATATTTATGAATGCACTTCAGCAGTACTCAGAAAGGTATTGTGTATATATGTATTTGGATTGTATAATTATTAATATTAACAATAAAATCAGCAGATGTCCTATCAAGCTGGTCAATAGGGTGACAATAGCTCAGTTGAGTATTAATTCGTCCACTGGTGGTTCGAATCCCGCTCTCGAAATAAAACATCATTAGTAGAGTGGTCCAAATGTGATTCCAGCTCCCACATGAATTCTATTGTTGTGTCCTTGCACAAGACACTTAACCGCTGAACCCACCTTGCCCCAGTGTCTGTGTACACTGGTGAATGAAAGACTGTGCAAGGGTGAGTGACTGGTTCCTTCACATAAAACGCTTTGAGATGGAGGTAAGGTGGAAAAGTGGTATATAAAAATGTGACCATTGACGAATAGAAGTCAACTGAACCACTTGCAACTAGCTTGTCTGCGTCTTGGTGTTCTAGGTAATGCGGCATTCTCAAAAACGCAAGTGCTTGATAAACTAAATATTTACAGATCAAATCAAACTTGAAATATTCCCACAAATAAAAAAAAAAAAAAAAGTGTAAGTGTTTCTAAAGAACACATTCAGATGTTTACTGTTCTACAAGTTGAACAAAGTGATAAATGATCCACTACTCCCTATAGCTGACACTGATGTGGACAAACAGCCATTAGCGCTCCACTTAAAGGGCCTCTCGTCTTTTCCTCTGTCTGCTGAAACACAGTAAACATAAGTTATGGAAAAGTGCTCAAGAGTTTCTGACAACAGCAGTAATCAGTGTGTCACAAACCAGCCCGGCATGTCATCTCCAGACTGGGGCTCCTTTGCGCCTCGGCTTCCTCTCCTTTGTGTGTCCTTACAGTAGAGATAATGGACGTCCCGGAGGTGCAGGGGGGGTGGAGGGGATGGAGTGGGGGCTGAAGGACCTGAGGAGGGGTTTGGGCCAGGGGTACACGAGGTGACATGGAACCCACGCTACACGGACTCAGAGTAGAGGGAGGTATGCAAAAGAATTCAATAGACTGCATCCTATAGTGCTAAAGTATAGTAGTATGACCTTCTAGACCTGCTCACTGGGTTGTTATGTGATGTGAGAGGCCTCCACAATTGTCCATAGAATTGGAAAGAAAAAATCAAAACCCAGACGCTAAAAGCAGATTCCAAACCATACAAAAGCGAATATTGAGACTCATTTGAACAACTAGGCCACTGATACTGAAAAACAAAAACACAAGACAGAATTTCTTCTTTAGATTGGTCCGGACATCAGAAGTACTATAAAACCAAATCACAATATAAAAGAAACTATTATTCATTAAAAATAGTTGCCGATTGTCCACTGATCTGAGGGTTGGCGGTTTGCTTCCTGCTCTTGACATAAAAACATCATTAGTTGAGCTATCTGATCCACCAGGTTGGCAGTGTGATTCCAGCTCCTACAGATGAATTCTGTTGTTGTGCCATTTTACTCACGTCATCCCTAGTGTCTGCATGCACTGGTGTATGAGTGGGTGTATGAGTGGGTGAGTGGCTTCTTGATGTAAAGTGCTTTCCGTGCCTTGAAGGTGCAAAAGTGCATTATATTTAAAAAAGTATGACCATGGATAAATGTGACCGTGGACCTATAGCTGAAATATTAGGGGAAGGTACCACGGATGCTGCTCATGCTACTGACAGGCTGCCCCTTAAGGACTGGTAAAGTCACAATATTCCCTGTGGGGGCAATTATATATTACATTAGCTTGGGACTAAACTGTGCATCAAGCAGTGAGGCTGAAAAATGTAAAGATAATGGTATAGTTAGCAGCACATACTGAGTTTGGCCTTGCTTTCACCCCTTGCTTATTAGCTCGGATTTGCATTGCATTGATTTTTTTCCCACTTTTTTTGTATTATTATGTGCCAAGCTAAACAAAACTTTCACCAAAATTAAGGTGGGGATAAAATCAATGTGTTTATTTCTGTTTATGACCTACAACTGATTATGGTCATTCTCAGACGGTGGCGATGGCTTGGTTGTATTAGCAGATTAATGATAATTATGAGAGTATAGTAAACTCAGCCAGCATCAGACAGAGGCAGATGTGCAGAGTACATCACTATGGCCTTTCCCTTCACAAAGTTTGTAGTCTCTCTTCCTCCATGTTGTCATGTTATTTTTCCTCCTGCAGCCTGTCACACCTGTTCACAGAGGAAGTGGTGATGTCAGACACTTCAGACTCAATGCTGGACAATGGTGGCTGTAAGAAAGCAACAGGTCCGTGAGGGGGCTCGTAGTGGGAGGGGCGCGCTCTCTGAAGACCCTCTGTTTTATTTACCGGAGGACAGTGTGTTTTGGGGCCGCGGGTTTGAGCACAATAACACTTAAGGCTTCGAGTTCCTCCAGCTCCGCTCCCTTCTGCACCTCTCATATAGTACATCATATGGCTGCAGCTCAAAGACGAATTTCCCATCTATTGAGACTCCTCTGTAATTACCTCGAGAGTGGGACGGACCAGAGGGGGGCCACATATTAAAAGTGCCTCTAAAAGAAATACTCGGCATTCTTCTATCACTCTCCAACAATAAAAGAATGAAGAGGCAGAGGAGTGGAGGGAGGGGGCATAACACGAAGTTCCAGCAAAGTCGGACCCTCGGGGGATTCTGAATAAATTAATCAGCGCCGCTATTGGCTTTTATTTCTTGCTCCTGGTGTCATCTAATTGGGCCCTGCCTCGACTCTGATCCGCGATTGGACGAAAACGAATGTGAGAACCAAGAGACCCCGGCCAACAGGGCTGACAGGGGCTAAAAAGGGCAGCTTCTCTCTGAGACGTGAATGAAGTAGAGTTTGGAGGGATTGCAAAAGGGGGGTATGGGTGATCCAGGGGGGTACACCATTATACAGCTACTAATAGAGATTTGGAGTGGGATAATTAAAACCAATGGGAGGAGGGAGGTGTCGGGGGAGCGTGCGTGTTTTCTTGCGGTCACATGTTTGGGCGAGGGGCCATGAGAGCTGGAGAGGGACAGGACGAGCCCCCGTACAACAAAAGCACGGGATCTGTGCTCTTCCAATAGCCAGACATCTGCCTCATTAAAGCCTGCACTTCACTGCACGCTGCCCATTGTCCCTGTGCCTTTCTGTTTGTGCACACTGCGCCCAAATAGCAGCACCGATACAATGCCGCTGCGCACAAGAGCCAGCGCTAGCCCACAGGAAGTGATTTACTGTTGTGGAAGAAACGAGCCTTGAAATCAGACATAACTGCACACAGATACTGATATCTGCCAGTGGGCGGACCAGGACAGCTAATAGAGGCTAAATCATCACTTCACTATGATCACTATGAAACTGTTGAAAGTTGTTGTGGTATTGTTCCTGTTGACTAATAATGTTTAAAGGTCCTATGTTACGCAAAATTGACTCTATGTCTATGTCTATTTAGTCAGGAGAGAATGGCAAATAGAATAGAAAATAGAAACATACCCAGAGTTGTGTTTTGTTTCCACACATGTTTGAGTAACCCTTTATTATAAGTCTGTCCACATCTCCAAAGCTCAAAATGCTCTGCTCCACCTTGAAGTGGTAGTTTGCATGTTAACATCTATTTTTTACCTTTTGTTCAGTGGAGATCGACTTTTCAGGGGCTGGAATTATCCAAATGATCCTACTGAAGCTGTATGGAGTTTAAAACACAGTGGAGCACTTCCTGTATTACCACATGCATCAAAAGGTGGAAAAAAAAAAGAGTGTGTTTTCTGTTTGAGAGAAGATCTCAGTCCAAATATGCAGGATCTGTGTGTCAAACATGTGTGAATGAAAGAAAACAAAACTCCTGGTATGTTTTTGATGAGGAAACAACATTAAAACAGATGAGAAAATAGTGTAATATGGGCCTTTGAATGTTTATGTAGACCAATAAACCACCTCAAAACTTTTTGGATTACATACAAGCTATTGAGTAGTTCATGGTTCAATCTCCACCACACATTGCATATTGTTGTTGTGCCACTGGTCAAGACACTTCACTGACCAAGCGTAATTTGTGTTAAGTTAATATTGCTGATTGGTTGTCACAGAGTTTGTGAGCGCATAGGGGTATCCAGCAGGCTACATCAGCGTTTCCAGATGACACACCTGTATATTGTCATTGTAATTGATGCAACGTCTAGCAGTGACTCAGAGGTGGGTTTCAGCACATCTGTACATCATACAGCTAGTCTTCTTCTTCTTTAGATGGCTAGATTTAATGTCATTCCCCAGTCAAGTCTCCCAGCACAGAGTAGTTTGCATGGACCTTATTGTCTCCTATGGGTTTCTAGATGATTAATTTCCTGTTCCCTCTCTATCTGTTATTCACAGTATGTATTTATCTTTAAACTTCCTTCTTCAACTACCATCCTGATTCCTGTGAAAATATGTTGTTTTGGTGCTTAAGCCATATTATCATTCAGATCCAAACAAGATGACACTTTCTGCACCTCGTTCCATCGTTTTTTAAATGCCCTAAAAGTGAAATGCATCCACCGAACGATCCAAATGCACTTGAGGACATGGAGACATACAAATACAAGCAAAAGGGGAATTTACAGGGCGACAGAAGGTGAAAAAAGTATTTCGCTCCACTCCACATTGCACCTGAGCATAGACCACAAAATAATACAAAAAATAAACATAACTGAGGTAAAACTTATGATTAACATTGGCAATAATTAACTGAAGGAAATATGTAAATAAATCTAATTATTTAGTGAGCAAGTAATTACCAAATAATAATGTTAAAAAATAACCAAAAATCATGTACTTTAAGTGAATTTTAAATCAAAACAAAACAGTAATAATTATCCCAATAATGAAAATATTATGTAAATTACAAAACTTGAAAATTTTTACTTTCACTTTCACTTTCCATTTCCATCCATTTTCTTCCTGTCACTTTCTCAGTGCTCTGAGAGAGTGACAGGTAGATTTTGTCAATCAATATGAAGAGTTGACTGTCAGGAGAAGCAAAGAGTGGTTTTCGCTCTAGAAATTGTGATATAAATATGTTTGTTTATCTCCCACCCCTCGTGAAAAGAAATCATGTAATTAGACACTATCATGAAGCTGGCACTCACGCTATTTACTTATTTATTAGGAAATCTACTGCCCACTTTTATTCACCAAACTATTACTTATTAATAACAAAAACAAACAACTTGGATACATTTTTATTGCTGGTCAAACTTAACTCCAGGTGTGTGTGTTCAGTCCACAGTCCACTGAAGTGGTTTTATTGATTGGCAAATGCTTCACAGGCTCATATCAATCTCCTCTTTCAGATGGGCGAGGCAACGTTGTGTACTGAAGAATTCTGGGTAAACAAGGATTAAAAAGTGACCTGAGATTAAGGTGAGCTGCTGAGAATAAATCAGCAACAAATATAGCTTTGTTGTGAAGGAATGAAAAGATTATAAAAGATGACTGGTCTTTTTTTAATGTCCCTGTTTAAATTTTAACGAGCAGAGAGAGAGAAACTATATATCAAATGGTTATAAAACATTATACTGCTCGTCTGATTGTGATATAAACTTGTTAAAGCATAATATTAAAAGGCTGCTAGTCTAGACATAGTTGACTGGCAAGAAATCAAACTATTGAGCCCAGTAATTATGTAAATACATGTTTATAAACAACCCCATGCTAGTTAAGTCTGGCATATTAGTTTGTTTTCTGACGAGACAGGAGTCCTTCGCATTTTGAACAAGACTCAAGAACAACATCAGTCTCCACACCCTTTGACGTCAGTATACAGGCAGTAAGGTAATCAAAACATTACACTTCAAGTTTACGTCAAGGGAGACAAGCACGACGTTAATGACCTCTGTCACAACATCCATAAATTGTCTTCTCCTTCTTCTCAAATATATTCAAGCTTTTGTATGCAATTTTCTGACTTTCTCTCTAAAATATTAAGACCTCTACCTTTAAATAATGTCTAATCTTATTCCTAATCCTATCCAATTTAAACATGAACAAAAGTCATCTGTAGCTCTGCATCGTGCAACAGGCCGACAATAAATCTCACCAGTTTTTTACATATTTGTTGTAGTGTAGATTGATCATTTTGTCTCGATTCCATCACATTTTTAAAGGTGCCTTATGTAACTTCTCTGGTAGATGGCCCGCCTGTTGCTAGTCTCCATGGAGGTGTTATTCTTTGCACAGTATTAGCGGTCCTACATTACACAAAACTGACTCTTGTGAGCTTTAAGACATGTTATGATGTTATAAATCTACAGAGAGTTGACTTCGCTCACACTAAGAATGTATGTACTTGAAATAAACAATGTTAGATAAGTTTAATAACATGTGGAACATTCTTAGCAAAGCTTGTCCAAGTTGGTGTACCCCCCAACCAGAAAAGTTACATAGTGCACCATTAAATCCCAGGTTTGTTTCAGTTGCATGTATGAGACTGGGAGGAGTCATGGTTGATAGGATTAATGGATTTAATTTAAACTCTAACTTTCATAACGCAGCATGACGAGATAATCTGAACTAATTCTCCACCCTAATTACATTTGCTGGGCTTGTGTGTTAAAGGTGTTCCCGTGTTTGACTAATTAATCAGTCATGAAGAGTCCCGAGCTGCCTTCTCCACTGCTATGGGGAAGCTGTGAAGGAAATGGTGCATATTTTCAACTTTTCATTCCGTGTTTTACATCATACGCCGAGTCCAAAGGGGAGAAAATGAGACGACTTGCGCTGGACTCTTTGAAGTCTCACTGACGAACAATGGACCAGCCTCAAAGAGCTGCAGTCTTAATATTTAAACAGGCCAATGTGACTCATGGTTTAACCCCTCAGTCCATTATATATTATACACTGTGATAAACAATAGGATATATAAAGGTCCTATGTTATGCAAAACTGACTCTTGTGAGCTTTTAGAAACGTTAGAACATTGTTACTTCCTCAAAAACATACCCAAAGTTGTGTTTTGTTTCATTTACACATGTTTGAGTAACCTTTTATTATTAGTTTGTACATCTCTAAAACTCAAAAAGCTCTGTTCCACCTTGTGATGTCATGAAGTGGTTAGTTAGCACTTACTTTTTACCCTTGATTCGAGTGAAGGTGTGAAGTTTAAAAACACAGTGGAGCACTTCTTGTATTACCACATGACATCACAAAGTGGGGCAGAGTGTTTTCTGTTTGAGAGAAGAACTCAGCTTAAAAATGCAGGGTTTCTGTGTTAAACATGTGTGAATGGAACAAAACACAACTCCAGGTCTGGTTGTGATGAGGAAACAAGATTATAACATAGATAATTGCGTAATATGTCCCTTTAAATGATGCTAAACGAGATCATCAGACTATATACTCCACTGGAATTTTCATGGTTATGGACTGACATAATAGGCTGTAGAACATAAACATTCAAGGTTGTTCCTCTTATAAAAAACATGTGAAATTAACTGTTGCTATGGAGAACCTCTGTTGTGAGACTCCCCCAGCATCTCATTATGCAGTTTTAAAAAGTATGTGGATTATTTTTGAATCTGATTTTATGTTTCTGAACTATTGTTGCCAAGATACTCCCGTGATCCTTTTTTAATTAAATAATAAATACATAAAACCATCTATAGACTCCAACAATGTCCAATTCATGGGTGCCAAATAGATGACATTTTGAGGACTTTTCCCTCTTCAAAATATATATATCTTATCATTAATTGCAATGGTAATTTTTATCACTCTTAAATGCACTGACTAAAAAAACATGGTTGAATTGGGTACCCATATTTAGTTTATGGCTGCTGGATGCCATTCCTGCTCAACTTGATACATACAGTGTTGATATATCATGGTGTCTTTTACTGACATGTGAACCTCTTGCCCTACTCTGAAGTACAGTTCCCCACTCCTGGTCATATGTAAATCCTTGTCATCAACTGTATTTAAGCACGAACTCATAGACTTGCAAACAACCCCTGTCAAATAAACAGGCGCACCAGGACGACAGCCGCCTCAATGATACACATACCAATCTGGCAACGCGGGTTTCATCTGGAGCCTGCGTACTTCACTATAGGACCAACGTGAATGTGGCCTTTGAAAAGCAAGGGTAGAGCAAACACGTAGCGCCTGGGAAAGGACGTCCAGAATGAGAGGGCTGTCTTCAGAGCAGCAGCCTGAGCAAACACCCACAGAGGGGCTTCACGGGTTGGGGAGGGGCCCTATGGAGGTATAAGCAGGGACGAGGTTCTGAGACAACGGGGCTCTCACAGGTTCGGAGGTGGTCGTGGAAGTAGTCAGAAAGTGATGTGATGCAAACTGACACAAGTAGTACAGATGCTTCAGTCCCAGCTCTGAGCAGTGTATATTGTTGTTGTGTCCATAGGCAAGACTAGTATGAAAGTGGTGGTGGGTTTGGACAGGCTGTAGATGCAGACTGGAAACAACTTTTCTGTCAGTCTGTCCCAAGGCAACTGTGGCAACAAAAGTAGTTTATTGCCTTCGAATTTTTATGCTATGCAAATGCTTACTGCTAAAAATAACAATATATGTCTTTTACTGTAAGCGAAACTGTCAAAATCTGCAATCAAGTAAAGGTTGTTCAACTGATATTTAAAAACAGGTGACAGTTCTACAGCACATAACACTGTAAATAGCGTGCTTGTGTGGATGTAGTGTGAGTGACTGAGGAGGTCTCAAGTGGACCGGGTGAGTGGGCGCTAGGCTTTAGAGGCTTGTTTGTCCAGCGAACAGCGCACTGCGAATCGTGACTACTGTTCACAGAGGCAGGATCACAGCCTCCACATCACAGAGCAATGTTAGACCAGGGATTAGCCAACAGTCAGGGGCACCCCACTGCACCCGACCCGAGACAGCAGGCGCAGAGGGAACTACACACAGGGGTCTGTAAAAGGGGCATTACAATATCTGTCTTTTGCTGTTTGAGAAAACCATTTTTCCATCTATCATGAAGCCAAATATCATGAGGCTCATACTGTAATTGCCTCAGTAAAAAACAATAACCTATGTAGTTACAACCCAGACTTTGATGCCATTTAGGAGACAGGGGCTGCAAAGAACCACCCTTGGATCCCAGGATCTTGGACTGGAATGCCAAGCAAGAATATGAGATTTTTGTGCATTTTCCAGAAGGATAACTGCACACAGAAAGGCCTTGCAATGTCCAGGAATCGATTCTTACTTTTAGTCACTGTGCTACATCAGCTGGCTAATTACAACAAATTTGGCATAAAGAAACTTGGTCAATGAGGTTGTAAATTGTAAACTGGGACTACACCTGGATTAGACCAACTAGAACTAGAACTGGACCAAACAAGCCTGGTTTAGACCAAGACTAAACCAGGATCAAACCAGGACCACACCAAAAGTATAGTAACCTGTGCACTGAGTGAGCATCATCATACCGTTCGCAATGTTTAAGCACAGTCAAATTCTCAGTGATGCAGAAACATTTGGTCCCTTGCCCGCTTCCCGCTCTCCGCCTCATTATGTCTTGGTGTCATTCTGGTCTGGTACATGGTCCTGAGGTGAAGTCCCATATGAGCTCCGAGCCAAACAGATGGTCCACTACAGTTTAGGAGCGCTGCTTTTGACCAACAGCAGAGTCCGGAGCTGCCAACACAAAACACCCTCCTATCCACCCACAACAATGGGCCAAATGTGGGGCTAAGACACTGCTCATTCACTAGTGCAGCTGGCCCCCGTCCCGACAGGTCTCCACACAGCAGAGGCAGAGGAGAGGAGTGGTGGAGAGGAGCGGTGGAGCCTCACAGGGCAGCCCGCGGAGGGGTAATCCTGGTGCTTTGTTGGCTCGTGTTTTGTTGGAGCACCTGTTTGTCACCTCCGTGCTTTGATCGTTGCTGCTCTGGTACTGGAGCAGGAGTTGTTGATGGCAGTTTGCAGGTTGTACTGGTTTCTCTGTGTGTGTCGTGTGTGGTTAGAACATAAATGAGTCTTTTAAAGTCACAAATACCAGCAGTGAGGGATGGAATTAGATGTGTTTGCCAAAATGGTGAAATTATGCTGAATTTTAGCTTTTTGTTCTCTCATCAAAGGCTTAGTGGGGTACATGCAAGCCTTTTATCTACATATATGACATGTCGTGTAATCCAATTCTAATCATAAGTCCTTCCATCTATTACAAAAATGAAAAGTAAATTAAAATAAAAAAGAAATAAATACATTCTGACTTATCCACATTGTCATTCAAAACCTGGAGCAAGCCACTTGTCAAATCTACAGTGGCTTTTAAAGCAAACCTATTGTGCAAAATTGACTTTTCAGAGCCAATGTTCAACCATGTTATATTTATTTTCCTTTCTCATTTACCCTGTCGAAGTTGTACTTGGAGTGATTTGTGCACATTTGAGCAATCTTTTATTGCTTATTTTCAAGACGCCATATTGCCGATCAATCCCTGTTTTCATCTCCACCGGTACACGCCCACTGCTCTATAGTTACATTGTTGGTCAATTTTATTTTCATAGTCAGTGATACACATAGTAGGAGTCAGCGGACCTGTTTCTTTTATTAAACTGTTTTAGATGAATAGTGGAATTTAAAATATGCAAATTATAACACAATGATCCACCGGTGTCATAGATTATAACTATAGAGCAGGCACAAATACAATAGGTCTTCTTTAAAGGTGCACTAAGTAACATTTCAGGTGGGGGTTGCTTCCATGAAGATGTTATATAAGTAACTTTGTATTTTTGAGTGTTTGTAGTATACATTTTATTACAGTGTAGTGTATATTGATGGCGTCTATTTTATTTGTCTAACCTTTAGTTACCCAGGAAAGTCCCATTGAGATTAAAAACCTCTTTTTCAATGGAGTCCTGGCCAAGCGGCAGCAGCAAATAAAAAATACAGTTCCATAATTACAAAAGGACAAGATAACAAGAAAAGAGTATAAGGTGGTCTATGGAGAAAATGGAATATATTGACATTTTAAGAAGCATTTTTATGCACAGGTTTTCTCCCATATGTCCATGCTATAAACATTTGCTGCTTCAAATAAAAATACACATCGGTACATAAATGTGCACACGAAAATGAAGTGTTCCATATTAATGTGTGAAATTGCCCACCCAAGCAGTCAGATATTCTCACACAACTATATATCTTCATTTAAGGCGCACCAGTCTCTAAAGTGCACCCAAGAACAAGGTCATGGCTCAGGGATGTGTGAAAGCGATTGGGCAAATATTGAATCATTCCATTAAAATTCACAGTGAACAGAACCCGAGCCTCTGAGGGCATGTATGTGTTAAACCTGCCGTTCCCCACTCACATTTAAATCATTATTTCCTCTGGGCAGAAAAAAGTGAGGGGTAAAGCAAAGGTTTAATTTCAACTGCGCCTGCATATGCAACATTCAAACACAATCGTGAAACAGGCTAGGTTTAAAACCATAGAATGATGATTCTCAGTTCTCTATCCTTTCATTTGAAGGATTTAAAGTGAAATCAGCACTATAATAGGCTTATGTTTCGGTGAATGATGGGAAGCCAACATATCAAATCAATGAGTGAACTGTGTGATAGTTTTTCATTGACATGCCCATAGTAGATACCCCACTGTCATGTTATAAAGTGATATTTTTGCACTATAGTGGTTAATTTTACGATTCTTTGACATTTTATCACAGTATTTCAATACTCAAAGGCTACTTTTATAGATATGTTTCAATGAATTGGATAAAACATCAATTTTTGAATAATACCAGAAAACATAAAGATGTGCAATCTCAAATAACCATGATTACAATGTTTATGGCTTAGGTCCCACCAGCTAGAAATGTCGTCCCAAGAACCCTTCCAGCATCTCAACTACGAGCTTTAAAACAGGCGAAATAACAGCTTAGAAACGTCTGGTGTTAACATGTATACTGTAAGTGATTTAAGTTTTACAGTTGAAGCTTAGACCTTCTGGCTCCTTAAGTCACTATCCACTGACACTCTCCCGGATATCTTCCCTGTCTATCTCCCCAGTTGATGTGACCCTACCAGGCCCGTTAAAGTTAACAGCCCTTCTCCTCACAGAAGCCCAGACAGGCCCACGCCAATAAAAACCCAAATTATATCAGCGCAAAAGAGCCACAGAGGAGCCATTTTCTTATTGGCCCCTGCATTCCTCGGTTTAGGAGAAGCAGTCTTGCGTCACATTGGAATAACTAAAGGGAGATTGTAAAAAAACGTTAGCAGACTGCAGGGTGGGGTAGTGTTAGCATGACTGGGACATTTTAGTAGTCTGAGTGGACTTTTTGTAAGGGGGTGAAAAGTGTCTTGGCACGGCTGATGTCCCGTTAACCTCGCGTCCTCGTCTGAAGCTGGCAGCCATTATTAGACTGGTGACTGGAGAGCTGCCCACAGTAATACGGCAAGCTAAATGTGCTAAAGCTAGTGGAACGTGGCCTCAAGCTAAAGTGCTAGTGTCATGGAAAGTGTCACAGAGTAAGAGTTTTAAGACTGCATTTTTGACATGACCTGAACAGTTACTTATTACAATATTGCAACTGTTATATTGAAGCTGAGTTCATGACTTCAGTTCTGTAGGACAGGTGACCCAATCATTTAACACTACATTATCAGCAAATATATATATAAAAATAAATAAATAAAACACTTGAACAAATCAGTTTCCATGTGTGCATGCATTTTGACAGATACTGTTAAGTTGTCTTAGTGTGCACTCACATTAGCCCAATTGACTAGGCTGGTGTGAGCGCCTAAAGCGCGGTGCGTTTGTCCAGTGTGAGTGCAAATGAACCCAGGCACGGCACGTTTGGGACTTTGGCCTGGTTGGAGGATGTGGGTCAAAGCACGGCGGCACGGTTGCTCATGTACATGCACACGCATGACTTTATTATACGAGCCCTGTCAAGTGAGCTGATGTTACTCATACGAGGAAAACAGTGAATAAACTCTGCTCTAAAACACACGTCAAATTTACACTTACCTTCAATAAGGACAAAAGTTTTGCAGGTTCTCGCCTCCAGTTGTCCTCACTCTTCTTTTTATATTTTTATATACTATTATATATTTTCTCTGCTGAAGCGACAGCCCTGCTGTGCCACATGTAACCAAACAGCGCTGTGTGAGGACGTCACTGGGGTGTGGCTCGGTTCTGTTGTGCAGGAGTGAGCGCAGGACATAGGACCCTACACAGTCTTGCATGAGCACAGTGTGGTTCAAAAGGCCTAGTGTGAGTGCTCCACTAGTTGATGTGCGCTTGGGACCAGCAAGGCACACATTTTTCAATTTTCTCATATCCAATTTTCTCTTGTTTGACAAATGTTTTTTTTTTTTTATTTGTCTAGATCACAATAGTTATTCTGTACAATGATTCCAAAGTTTCACAGATTTTCTTTGACTGTGGACATGCTCTTCAAACAACCCACACAACCTATTTATTTTCTTGACATTTACAGAAAAATATGTTTTTTCCGTTTCCATTGCTGCACACTGTCTTTTTCCTATTTACACAAACATAACACTTTAATCTCTTTATGAAGGCCCTTTTTACATTTGTGTTCACCTGGAAAACACTGACTTCTGTTCCATGTTTCCATTTTTGGGCAAATTTGACACTGGCCAAAGTACAGTCACAGGAGGGATATTAGTGTTCATTTTCATTAGATGCTCTCTGGAAATATTGTCTTTAGCAAGTAAAGTCTTTCATATATATGCAATGTCCACAAGGAAAATATACTTCCTAAGTTGGCTGCATAAGTATAATTGGTCTTGAAGGGTCTGTTACATAATGGTAATACAATCAAAAGCCTTAGAAAACGGTTTAATTACTCACCATGTCCTTGGGCAAGAAACTTCACTCACTTGCCTAACTCTAATGCAACTAGAGTTCAGAAGTTTCCCTCCACAGTTGTAATACATAATTGTTCAAGATTTATGTCTTCTGTTTTGGCATTGACATGAACAAGAAATATTTAATCCCAACATACTACCAGAAAAGTGAAAGTTATCCTCAACAACACTTCCAAATTGGGACTAAACTGGGACTAAACCTGGAGCTAAACTTAGAAGAGGATTAAACCATCCAGAGTAAACCAGGGCCAAACCAGGATGACAAGTATGAACATAGCCTTAGTGTCTTCTTCCCAGGGTTGGAGACAAAGGCAGGGACAGTGTGTACAATGAGAGCTATGGAGAACTGCCATGGTCCAGATTGGGGCACTGCGCTGTCTGCCAGGGAGAGTAAATATTTAGGGTCACCTGTCGCACACTGGAAAGGAAAAGCAGGACTCTCACCAGTGCTGGAGATATGTTTGTGTTACGCACCATAACAGACAGCCACAGTGAGGGCCCAGAGCGCTCGTGTATAAGAGGGACGTCCAAACACAAGGTGAAAATTGATGAGAGGATATAAAATTGAGCTCACTTTCACTGTGGTTTTTGACTGATGTCACAATGGCGCCAAAGAAACCGGTCAGGAGCAGTGGGCAACATCAAATCTGAACCAATTACGGATCTTCAGCCATACTGCTATATCATATTGTCTATTTCAAAGTCATACGTACAGACATGACTAAACTTACACAGGCCATGCAAGGACTAGTTATTATGAAGTGGTACCAACAATTTCTTATTTACTCAAAATTCTGTAGTCTCCTGACCTCTCTGTGTCTGTGATGTACCTTTGCCCCCCTGATCTAACTGCAGTAAAGTGGTGTCTGCATTGAGCTCTGACAGAACTGAGGCCAGAGGGACATACCTGGGACTCTTTGTTTAACTGTGCCGCGTTCACATGTGTCTTCGCCCTGGGACGCTCTGAGACAAGAGGCAGACGAGCCCTATCTGTCTCTGTGTGAACGCTGTGGCATTCAGGGCACACCACATAAATCTGGCCTCCTCACTTCATATAAACAGCAGTCCTTAAATGCACCATAGTGAATGTGAACCAAGGATGGGACCGTTCTTTAATATTTACTTATATATTACTTATATATTTTGGATCCTTGGACCCTTAAATGTCTGAAACTCCTGTTCTTCAGATTATAATATAAAAAAGCAAAGTAAAAACTTTTTTTTTTTTCATAAAGTCTTCTCTATTGCGTAAAATTATCTACTTTTTGTGTTAGCTCTTTGACCAGCTAACTTTCCCTGACAATATTTAGAATAACAGTAACAACTTTTCTCTAGAGTTATTGCATATTCCATTTGATTAGTTATGCTAGCTTCATTTTTATAAATGTGTAGTTTTGTAACTGTACAGTGTAATTTGTCACTTGAACATTTGAATTAATTTATGGGTTCCTCCACAAGGTTTCAGTCCTGTATGAAAGCAGCCTCCTCTTATTACTCATCTATAGTGCATCACATAGTGTACATACTGTAGACTGCTATCTTTATGAGCCATAAATCCCACTGGACTGACTCAGGATCAGCTGAGATTCACAATAAATCATATTCAGTAGCTATAGAGTGTATCTATATAGAAGGAGGTGAAGTTTGCCAAAGAGAAACTGGGGCAGAGATAGGCTGGTTCAGGGAGGTGATTGCCTAATACTGCCAAGGCTATCTATGAGACTGTATACTTTACTGCACAACGTTGCCTTATAAAGTTATGTAAATGCATTTTTGCTGCTTTTTAAATCAGGGCCTTCATAATTTTGTGTTGTTACACTACTCTCTTTTTTTCTCTCATAAGTACTCACATTATATAGTTGAAGTTGCAAGGACATAACAACTACATGTGTTTGGACAAGAATCGAACCATGGTAATTGAACCACGGTAATCGAATCACGGTATCGAACTACGGTAATCGAACCACGGTAATTGAACCACGGTAATCGAACCATGATAATTGAACCATGGGACTCAAACCACGATAGTCGAACCATGATAATTGAGCCACGGTAATCAAACCACGATAACTGAACCATGGTATTCGAGCCACGGTACTCAAACCGCGATAATTGAACAGCTATAATCAAACCGCAATTCTCGAACCACAATAATCCATCCATGGTGATCCATCCACGGTGATCCAACCATGGTAATCGAACCGGCTACACTCCAGTTCACAGACAATTGCTTAACTTAAAACATGTAATATCATTTCAGTTTAACTGAACACTTAATAGGTATTGTCATAAATTCAGTTTGGTTTTACAGTGCAGTTGCAGTTATGAAAGTCTAAAGAAGCTAATTATTGCTTGAAATGTGAATCCAAAGCCCTAAATGACTGGAGTATGTAGCTACTTTCTGTCCCTCTTGATATATTAGGTACATCACATTTAAATATACGTGCAGAGGTGGAGACAGCTTTCCAACCAGAAAGGGGAGACTGTGAGTGTAAAATAAGGTTTGTGTGTTTTTGGGACAGGCTCAACACTGAGCTCTTTTAGAGTGGACCTGAAAGAGCCCCAGAGAGCAGTGACGAAAAGAAAACTCGCTGGAGACAAGCAGGAGACATGTAGGAGACAGGGGTAAGAGCAGCTCATGTGTGTGGCCTGTGGAGCAGAGTCGGAGCTGAGAGTGCACTGCAAAATAACTTAGTTCTCAAGCTGTTTAAGTATGATACATTCATTTTCAGAATACATGGTTGTGGCATTTCACTGTCATAAGCTGAAAACCTTTATTTACTACTTCTTTTTTTATTATGACTTTGTGGTGGAATGTTTTGAATAATTGCAAGTAATTACATAAAAATGAGCAGAGATTTGGGGTAGGTGAAAACAGAAATTTTCTGATCACTCAAGCCTCAAATGCAGAACAATGCAGGATTACAAAAATATGCATGAATCAATCAAAATACAACTTTTTACATAATAAGTCTAACAAAATAACTAAAACAACCTGGCTGGATTGCACTCCCAAATACTGTAGTATCATCAGCAGTCCACACTCCCCAGTTTGAGAACCAACGTAAGCCACCCGATTACCCGAATTACCATTCTGTCTTTACAGTGCATTCATTCATAAAAACCCATTACCCCTTTCACCCAGTGAGTAGCACAGGAGCCATGACCCCCCGACCTTATCATTACTGTGTTTTACAAGACCCATAGGACAAGGTTTGAGTCCCTAAAGGGGAGTTATAAAAATAAACTCCAGGATAAATGCTTGTATGTGGCAGTGTTGGGGATAAATGGTGTGTGTTAGATGGAACATACAAGGGCCCCTGTGCTGCTGCAGATAGACTCCACACTGTGACCTGCGCCGTCCAAATACCAGCCTTTAATAGTGAAAGATGGTTTTGCTTCTCTATACCAAGCATTCATACAAGCATGCACGATATATTCTGCACAAACTGTAAACAAATTGAAAAACCGTAGAGTGACTTACCAGAAACTATATTTTTTCAGGCACGGGGATTGTTCAGATTCTTGTATTTGTGACTCCATTAACCAAACGTATGATACACAAATGTTGAATCATCATTAATTGTTTGGAATTGGCTCCACAAACTTACCACAGTAATTTTACGTCTTTAAATCCTTTCAACTAATAATCACATACTTGGGGTTGAATAATTGCACAAAGCTATTTATTTTTTTAAAACCGACAGAGAAGACTTTGAACTCTGTGCCAGTTTTTGTGTTCTAGTTATAAGCCCAGTAATTATAGAGATTTAACATATACCAGGTGAAAGCATTTGCTATCTGACAGTTAAACAGCAAATTCTATGGATGTCATGTTAACGCAACCTAAGAACACAACAACAGTATTCACTCGAGCCGCTGCGGTCTTCCATCCGTAATGTCAAAAATGAAATAGTTGTATTGCTTGTTTGCACTTCAATGTCAGAATTAAAATGCAAAAAGAATATGACAGCTTAGACAGTTGTGATGAGCCCCTATACTCTTGCTCTAATGGCAGTCAGATACAGATACATATGGCCATGCATTTTTCATGACTTTGATGCTGCCTCAGTATAATTTAGCTCTTCGGCACATTTCGCTGTGATTGGTCCGCAAACGCTGGGTGCACTGTGTCGTCGTTAGCGGTTTCTGAATGAAAGCGAGTGGCAGCTCTGAAGATGATTAGTTTAAGGAGGTGTGAAGTTTGAGGCTGGTATTTGGCAAATGAGGAGAGAAACCGTGATTGACGTCAATGGACCGAGACAGCAGCATGACTAGACTAATCAACTCTGCACCACTTTATGGAGAGAAGTTATAAAAGGTGACACAGGGGAATTAAACCTTCAAATGGAGGATACTATTGCAACTGTGGGCCTTAAGGGGGGTAAATTCTCAAACTTTGCCATGCTTTCAGTCCAAGGACTCTACACATGCCAGAACAAACACTATACTTTACTGTTTTTTGATATTGTTTCAAAAAAATGCTTTAATAATTTGTCAAAAGTATCATATAACATAACATCTGTAAAGTATTTGAATGTATTTGAATGCAATATGTAACCTTTCGTCTCAGGAGTCATGGAGATGTTACGGCTTTACTGGGAATGTCACACAGTCTGACATTAAACTGATATATCTTTCTGTTTCTCAATTGCAGCTTGTTTTATTGCTTCTTGAAAAACATGCATTGTTGCTGTAGGGTAGGTTCGCCTCTCCACAGATGATTGTTTCCATGGAGTTTGATGTGGAACATTTCAAACAAAGCATCAACACCTCCATGAGACAAGCAGGTGGCAGACTGTCCCCCCAGAAAAGTTATATAATGCACATTAAATCCTCTCATTTTGGCCCACCCTCTCATCTCTGAACCCATCCCACACTGTCCTTGAAAACTAAAGTTGGTGAGGTCCTGTTCCAGGTCTGTCCTCTGTTTTACTCACTGGAATCGCACTATATAATTTTCTCTAAGCCAGCCGAACCTCTATTTTTTCCAACCACTAATTAATTATAATTCAGCGCAGTGTGATGCAGTCAGGCTAAAAGAATGCCTGCAGCATGGAGCCGCAAAGTCGACTACAGGCAGAGGGACCAAGGAGGAACCAAGGGGGACCAGGAAGTAAAAAGTGACCAGGGTGGACCAACAAGGACTAGAAAGGGACCTGGGACTAGAAGCTGGCGTAAGGAAAGAATTTGAGAGGTACTAGAGAGTGTCTGTGCTGTAGCCTTGGCTTAGGTAGGGATTTCAGTTTGACCAAGTTCATAAAGCAGACAATAAGAGACGTACACAGTGCACCACAGACTATCCCTTTAAAGCCTGGTTCTGTAAAGTTTTCATCCTAAATAGTTTTGAAGTCTGCATGGTTGTTATTAGTATGTTGTGATACAATGATAGGACTAGGAAGCAACATGGTTTGACATGTCAAGCAAATACATGAATGATAATTGGCTCTTATTTTCTGAAACAGAACCATATGTAAAGTCTGTATTTAGTGAACGCTATCTCCACATCTCCAACTATGAACTTCTCATGTACCGTACTTTGTTAAAAGTATCAAAAACTTCTAAATGAGTCTTTTAAAGTCTTGTGTTTGTCCTCATTTCAAAGTGCAGAAGCGAGCTGGTTTTCTATTATACTTGTATTGCACATGAAAGATAAGCTCTTCACTGTTATATTACAGACTTGTATATATAAAATCCCAGCATTTATTTTGTGCACGCTCTGCAAAAAAGGCTTTCTCTGCTCTCTCATCTTTGGTTTGTTCCAGTGTTTACCACAAGACATAAAAGGGACACATTTTAAATTACAAAGTTACAGTGAACTGCAGTCTGTCATTTTCAAAGAATAGTTCTGATCCTTTGAGCTATGACTTTCCATGTTGGACATTTTGTGGTGTCATTTGTCATGCCAGTATCCTCATCGTCCCTGAATCTCGTGCTTTTTTACCGAGTGGGTGGTCGGTTTAGACTCCTTCATTGTCATCACCTTTTCATATATACTACTGTATTTTATCCTGTGGCTTAGAATGATTTATTCTTAGACTTTTCACCTCATTGCCTATATTATAAATACATTTCACATCTTCAGTTGACAAAAATAAACCATGGGCCCAGGACTACTATTACAGTTCGTTGATGACTAGACCTAAACCAATAGACTTCTGATCAGCATCGGTTAGTATTTCAGAAGTTGGGAAGAATAGCAGCGTGTCTGTGACAATCAGCACTAAGGTCCAAACTAAGGCTACAAGGTCAAACTACTGAAGAAAATTTTAAATATACTTTATTGTCCAAATCGAAAATGTATCTTATGCACCTGACCCATTCTTCAAAGTAACTGGGTCTAACTGCCCCAATTGGTGGATGCACAAAGAGAGAACTTTAGCCAGGATGGTGGTCAGGAGTTAGCTTGAGGATTGTTGGAAACTGTAGCACCCATAAAAAAGATACCCAGAAAGAGGTAGAACAAGCAAATAGGCCATATCAGCTTTGAAGAACCACTGTACTAGAGAGTGATTTATGAACAAGTCAAATGCATTCACCACAACTTTGCTTTTAAAACTGGATACATTTCCACCACCAGCGTGGACAGTAGTTCCCACAGTAGTTCACACACGATTTATCATTGTCGGCTGGGCTACAGAGGAAGACCAGATCCAAAGTTTGGTCTCGACACCGCAGACTGCAAATGAGGCAGAGGAGTATAAAATGCAAATACTGTGCTGTAGTTTAATGAAAGCTCTTTGAGGTTTGCTTTTTCTGGACTGACCATATCTCTCTGCATAGAAACACTGCCCAGCCCTCTCTGAGTCACTGTGATCGGACATATTTCCTGGTACCATGGTTATTTTTAATTTGTAGTTATGGAGGTTTAATGCAAAAGCCTAACATAACAGCACAACAGGTGCTGCTTTTCTACAGGAAGTGAGGGCAGGCTGGGTTGAGTGTCTTGCCCAAGGACACAACAACAGCATTCATCTGTGAGAGCTGAAATCGTGCCGCCAACTTTCAGATTACTGGAGAAACACTGTCGCCCTGTAGCATGCTTAGTGCCTGTCCAGATTGAGATAAAGTCTGTTGACACTTATGTAAGGAGTATTCTTCAAACAGCTCATCAAACACTCTCTCAATCATTGTTAAGTAATAGGTCTGACAAAGTGGACCCAGTCACCCACTTCAGTAGTGAGTGAGGAGGGAAGGGTGCGAGTCCTATAACACAAAGTGAAGGATGTGACTAGTGAGAGAGACAATTCAACCATTGAGACATTCACATTTATCCTGGTTTGAGTTTAGTCCTAATGGTCCGTTCTAGTTGTGATTTTGTCCAGGTTTAGTTCCCGGTTTAGCACAATTGAAGTTAAACAGATATTACCATTTAACATAACAATTACAGCAGATTGTCTTGGATTGGAATTGGATGCCATTCCCCAGACTGACCCAACCTTCTGCACCATTTTGTGATGTTTGGCATTTATGAAAATTGCATGGGTTATTGCTCAAATCCTAATGGTTTCCCAGTCTTAAATATAATCTCTTTCTGGTCACCGGGTGGCTGTTGTGTGCGTCTGCTGTCTATTTTCCACGGTCCACTTCGGGAACAGTGAGATGGGTACAGCTTGTTTTGGTTGGGGTTTTTACGGTAAAGATCGAAAAGTTACTCGTATAGGTCCTGAAACCAGAATAACAAACTGGCCACACTCAAACACATGGTTAGCATCCTGAATGAGCGCTGTATACTTTAACATTAGGGGAAGCCATTTTGGGGACAGCAGCTGCACAGGCCAACCACAGCACAGGGAGGCTGTTTGTGGAGCCCAGTTTAGGAGTATGTCTACGGGACGTCCTGCATGGCCCTGGGGTGAATAACTGCAGTCCTGTCCCATTACTGTTCAACACCACAAACCCCAGTGCTGCTGATGTCTTTAAAATAACAGAGAAGTAAACAAGCCAGAAAAGAATTATGTAGGTGGAGAAGCTAGTTTGAAGTAATTGCTTTAAAACTAGACAAAGCAAAACAACACTTAGATGTAAGATGGAAGATATAACTTTACAGGTGCCTTTGTTAGACACACCATTAACAAAACTAAAGTGTGTTCATCATTGATCTTTAATTCATAATTTCTATTAAAACAGAGACAATTTTGTGTCTATTTCTTTGCTGTGGCATCTTGAATAATAATTTGCAACCATTTTAATAAAGCTATAGTGTCAACATGGACAATGTATTTCTTGTTTCTCGTCATCTACTCACATCTTGCTATCTTTGCTTCACAGTGAATCACATCTCATGACTTTTATACCTGTTATATATATTATATTTGTACACCTTTTCTCCATGGTTGTATGCTCCCTTTGATATGAAATTATGTTTAAGTTTTGACAATTATTTAGCATCTACAACTTGTATAATTCCTTTTCCACATTGTTTTTTTACATTGGTTCATTGTGTCACTTTCCGTAAAATACCTGTTTTTATTTTTGGCTGTTGGTCTTGTGGAACAACTGGAAGTGAACACTGTTGTTAAAGAAGGAATTTTAGGTCAAATGTTCCCAGCGCATTTCCGATGCCAGCCCGTTAAACTCTCAATTATCCGCTCCTCTGTCCACTTTACAGGTTTGTGTCAGACGCCATGCAACGGGAAGACTATTTTAACAGTTTAATTTGCACATATCTCACAACACATCCTCAGCCCCTCCTCCCCGTGTTTTTATAGATATAAATACACGCCCAGTTAAAGCAGTAAAGACTCTTTTATTGGGACATAAAACTTGTTTCCATCAGCACCACACTGCTGCCGTACACACAGCCATTTTGAGACTTTATAGTTGAATACTTTGGCACGAGAGGAATTTGTCCATCGCAAAAAGCACCCAGTTTTCTCATTGTTTGGCTGTTGCTCACTGGACTAATGGTTTAAGGTTGGCACTGCTTTGGCATGGTGGATTCTGAAGCGCATTGTAGTGTGGGCATGCTAAGAGAAACTTTAAGTAACTAGAGTTTTGTGTAAAATGTAAATTCAAGAGATGTTATAGTGCAGATACATTTTGTATAACTGTTTACAATCATGGCCAAAAAAAGTGAAAGTGGCAGCAGAGAGTAGAACAAATCTGCATAATAACTAAAACAGCAATTCAGTCACAGCATAATTGTTGTCATTGATTAAGACATTTTGACCATCTTCTCTTTGGAACTGTGTTTGTATAATCAGTGAAGGTGAGAGAGCCCCTCGCCCACAGTGGTACTACTGTATCTGTACTTTTTACGGCCCACTAATTTTTGAGCAGCTACTAGCACTGTGTAAACATAGACCAGAGGTGCCCAACCTTTTTTTATCGAAGGCCACATCTCAAACATATTTGAAGTGGAGGGCCACAGACCAGGGATCAATGCTGTGCGGTGCTTTAAACACAGCTTTGACAGAGCTGCTGTTGTATTAAAAAGGCTGGAAAAACATTCATTTTAGGTCTGTACACACTGTGATTTTTGAGGTTATAGTGGTAGAAATAGTTTAATTTGCTGTTAAAAGTACTGCTTATGATCAATTGGGCCGGCTCAGCAGGAGGTCTGAGGGCCAATAAAAACTTGTCTGAGGGCCACATAGTTTGGACACCCCTGCCATTGACTGTGTGTAAAGTAGTGGAGTGAGTGAGTGTGACGTCACCTATAGTATTTGGCTCCAGCTCTTAGAGGCTGGGAATTATAGGAGCGAATTTGGAGCCGAGTTCAACATTTGGAATTCCGACCACGAGTATCATAGCAACCAATGAGCCAATCCAGGGCGAGGCTGTTGCCCGCGTCACGGGTTTCACATGGAGTGGGCATTTAGCAATGCTGTCAATCAAACTGGTTGCTAACACTAGCAGGAGTGAAGATAGATGGCACCTGATTTGTCTGGTTGATCATATCTTGAATCATGCACAAAATAGTGAAATAAAAACACCAGGATCATGTAGAGTGGGTTAATATCAACATTTTTAGACCAAAATGGCGAGGCTGACTGCAGCAGTTACAGAGGGAGGTGTGATATTTTTTCAATGTAAAGTGAATTGGAGCAGATGGAGCCGGAAGTGAGCAGATGTTCACTTCCTATATCGAATGCAGCAGCTAGCATGTTAGTTATGTCCATTTAACACTGGGCTTTATACTGTATATTTTGTTACATTATTGCACAATTTCTAAAGATCGATTTATGTACCATTCTTTTATAGGCTCTGGTAAATAGACAAAAAGCACATATAATTAAGGAGCTACAGTTTAGATATGAGTCTTGCTTCAACCTGTTTAAATCATGCAACAATAGCTCACAAAGTTCAGGAAAGATAAACCTAAGACAGTAAAGTATCCCATTTCCAACTGGTTGCAATTGCATAAGACAGTAGTGTAATTCTCTCTTAGCTGGATGTAAACAAAACATCTCAGAAACGTCTCCTAGGGGAAAGAGGCACAGAAGAAAAAACTGGCACCAAAACTGTGCATTTCAAACAAGCTGTATGTCGCTCAAGGCAAATCAAGGTGCGGTGATCCAGCGGAGGATTACACCAGCTAAAAATAGACGGATTTGAGGTGTAATTGCTAAATGTGGATTGTATTGGAATAAGCCAAAGACTGCTCCCAACACAACCATTCATCCACAGAGTTCGACCTTTAACTGACAACTTAAGGGCTGCGATGAGTGACTTCGGGATTGGGAAACCGTTGTAGAATGCACTGTAAAAATATGCAGCATTTTCTGAAAGCAGTGGTCTATACATGACTTAAGAAAAGTAATGGAATATTCTCGGTAAAACCTTTAACCAATTAACAAGGCTATTGAATATTAATATCTGGTTATATCTGCAGCTGTATAAACTGAAGAGTGAAATTTGCCCTCAGCATTGACCCATCCTTCAAAGGGTTGCATGGGTCTCTCTTGCTGTGAACAGTGATGCGGGAAACCAAAGCATTCAGAAGAAACCACCTAAAGCAGGGTCCAATAAAAAAACATTTAATCCATCCCAGCTTTATTTATATTGCACTTTAAAAACAACCCCAACTGCAGCACAGTAATAAAGCACAGCAACACACTGATAAAAAGACAGCGGACATGGATCCACAAAATACGAAGGAGAAGCCTCTATACAAGATAAACAAGAAAACTGTACAGCATTTTGATTATAAGCTAGGCTAAGCTTTTAGTTTTAACAGCTGATTTAAAAACAGGGAGTGACTGTCTGAGGTCTGACAGAAACAACAACAAAGTAGAAACCACTTTCGCCCATTGGCCCTATCCGACCTGTTACTTCCAACAAAAGTTAAGCTGCATCAGATTTTAGCAATGTTTCGATTTGCATTTGGATTTTACAAATATAGTGACGATATGCGCTCCACACTGGGCCATCGGGTGGAGCTGACAAGGCGTCAGAGCAGGAGAAGGTTTACTACAGGGATGTGACGGCTGCATGATATGAACCGGCGAACTAACCACAGAGTTATGACAACTTTATTACCACTGTTTAGATAGTAAAGACGCGAATCAAGATAATGCATAAGTGTAAAGGCCGCTATAGCATTGCACAAGAATAACAATGTATATGTTGTGAGGATTAGCCACAGCTACACTGTTTTTTAATAATCGGTCCCAGAAACTGTGGTATATTTTTATCTTTTAATTAATTAATTATTTTTATCTATTTAATTACAGTGAAAATAACAGCGATCATTCATTTCCTCCTCACCATACGTCTTATCACAGCCTATTCTCCCATTGTTTTATTTTGTTCATGCTCAGCTCGGTACGGAGGCTTGTTTAGATCAAAAAGTGCAGGTGGGGCTGGATCAAGAGTGGTTAGTGTTCACATCCCAAGCGAACACTGGAGTTGGCTTAGAACCATACAGTACCATACGAATCTTTAGTCCACACCAGATCAAACTAGTCCACTTTCTGAGGTGTTCTGAACTCAAGTCCTCTTAAAGCAGACCAATGGTGTAGGTGTGACAGCCTCTTCCTTGTTATCTGGCCTACATCATCACAGGTATGAAACTTCCTACAGCAGAAGCATAGCCAGAGTAGACTGGACTGGACAAGATTATAAAGGACAATACCATCACAATGCTTTGAGCGTTCAGGTCTCCGGGTTCTGTCCTGATGGTAAATAAACTTCAGCCTTGTGTCTCTTCTTCTATCTCTTGGGCTACTTTAATTTATTCTAAAACCAAGTGCAGGGGCAGTTTTGGACCTGCATCTTCGAAGGATGGTAGATGCTATAATATAGGGCAGAACATATTTAGTAAACAATTTTCCTCATCATATCATATTTAACATGCCTGGCTTAACCACCTCCCACACATGTGCAGTGATAGTATTCTGGCTCATTTTCATCTCTCTGTTGCCATAGTAACGTGGCACTACTGGTTCATCACTTTCTGAATGAAATGTTGTTTGACAGTTTCCAAAAATAGCACTGTCAAAAGTTTAATTGAAGCAACTGAGAGAGAAGTCACTATTATCCGTATTCTAACAATTCAGCACCTGCACAATGCTCCACCTACTTTTATTTGTTAGTCTGTTCTGATTGGACAGATTTAGGCTTATACTTCATCTTTTAAGGTGTTACAGCAAGTTCACAACCCACATTATTGCATTATGATGGAAAGGATTTAGGTGAATGCATTTTTGACTATAGAAGTGCTGTTACCAAACATAAAAATGTGGACTAAACAAGCAATAAACTCAATAAATTACAAACCAAGACTATATTAAAGCTAAACTGGGCTCAAATGAAGATCAAACCAGGACAAGCATAAAAGCACACTACTGATTTTCTTTTTTTAATCACAAAATGTATGTTTAATCAGTGAATATGTTCCAACTGGGCAAAATCAGAAGTACCGACAACCTTTGATGATGAAGCAAATCCCATATCTAAACGTATCTCTGCTTGCTTCTCCCAAACTTCTCCTGACCCGTGTTCCTTTGCCCTCTCCCCTGGTTAAACTCCACCTTTTCCAGCTGCTCAGGAGGGGGGGGACTGGTGGTGCCAGACAGACCCTCATAAAAACTCATACCACAGAATTAGATGGGAAAATATATTAAAACCATTTATCCACATCTAGACTTCGTGAGTATGACTGCTGTGAAGAGATGGTCATTATCCCAGTGCAGAGACAGGAAACTTGAACAGGCATTTTAACAGCCACAACTCATCCAGGGAGTCTGTGCTGTCACGCCAGGGAATAAGGCTTATGTGTTCTTCTAACCTGTAATAAATTATGAACTATGCTTATTAAGGAGCTCCTAATAGGCTGGTGAGATTCAAGGTAAGAAGGTAAAGTTCTGGTTCAGGTGTGAATGACAAAATAGTTGTGTTAAAGCAATTATTAGGTTTGCCATTGCTGTGGGCGACTATTAAACAGTAAGATATAAAATGGCACTGTGTACTGACAAATTAAATTAGAGTTATAAATGACACACGCACACACACTCACTCAATAAGTACTTAAACCATATAACTGCCTATTATTGCTCAAACTCAGGCAGCAGAATTGTAAATGAAACTAACACACAAATTCTACTAATACAAATTCTACTAATACTTCAAGTACTGTTACTACTAAAACCACATAAAAGCTATTCCTGCTCAAACTAGTACTAGTGCCACAAATTCCACTATATTTTTTGACTTTGCAAGGAATGCTTCTTGGACTGTTTAACTATGCAACTTTCCTGATAGGGAGTATGCCCACAGACACTTGATTGTCTCCATGGAGATATACAGAAGTTTGATGCCATAGTGTGGAACATTGCAGTAGTAGTCAAGTAAGTGATGCACACTCCACCTGAAAAATGCACCTTTAAGATGTATACCACAATGACACTGCTTCTAAGTTTCTGTAAAATTGCATTGAGCATTTGATGGCAGACTAAATAGACCAATTTATAGTCTGGAAAAGTCAAGCAGGGAGACTCCACTATCATTAGAAGAACATTATTACAATTTACTTCAATAGCAAGTTCATAAAGTCAAAGCAATTTTCCCAAAGCACAGTGCCAATCATAAACTGCAAAAGTATCTATGAAATTATCAGTGGTAATAATTCAATGTATTATTCGTAAAAGCATCAATGCCAATTTTGTATCATTATGGAAATAGACATGGTTCAGAAGGTTACCTGAGGTCTTTAAAATTCACTTTTACTAAAACGAAAGGCAAATGTAGATGATACAACGACATACACTACATTGTACTATGTGCAACTATTTTGCTTGGCTTCGAATGCTCCACAATATGATATTACCTTATCCATCTCAGTGGAGACAGAAAGGAGGCAGCACTAGGCCACTGGTCAGAGAAGTATGCTCTTAATAAGTATGCATGTTTTTCAGGGTTTTTTTCTATGAACACCATGCAAACAAAAAGATGTTAGATGGATACATTTAATGCTATACTGAGGAACATTCCAGGCAAAGTAATAACATCTCCATGGAGACAAGTAAGTGGAGGACCCTGTAATCACATTTAATCTATTTTTTTATGAAGTTAATGCCATGGTTCAAAAGACCAGTGAAATGTGACTTGTCTAAGCCAAGTACAAGCTTGTTGTATATACTATACTATTGACAATACTGCATTGTCTGCTGTTACATAATAAAACATTTTGTGGGGTGTATGGGGAATATACAATATTTCATAATGTGCCTCATAAAATGCCAGCTGTGGATATTAAATAAGACAACATGTACTCTTCCCATTGAGTTTCTGTCAGAGTTTTACGAGCCTCCTCACTGTAGTCAAATGTACAGTGTGCTGGCTGACACTTCACTCATAAATTCAACATGTCCGCCCACAAACTTCCAGTTGTTCCACTGCTCTGTGCTCTGAGCATCATGTGATAACCATCTGAAAATATGTGATAGCTTTGTCAATATCACTGTCAACTATTACTCAAGTAAAAACTCAGATCTTTTTGCGTTGCTCCTTTTGAACTCTTTTAGACTCCTATTTGCATGTTGTTTTATTATGATATAGTTTTGCAGCTGGATGCAGCTGTCAACGCTCAGCTCCACTGAGTGTCATCTTCCTCCAGAGGTGGGGATTTGCAAGTCGTGACTTGGACTTGAGTCAGATTTGAGTCACTATTTTGTGGACTTGAGATTTGACTTCATAAAATGAACCAAGACTTGGGACTTGACTTTGACTTGAGCCCTGTGACTTGAGATGACTTGATGCTTCTCTAAAAACAAAGTTTTTAGGAAATACATTTCTCTAAACAGTTGATACTCTCGGTGCTTAATTTTACAGGAAAAAATGGAAACATTTCCTTCCCGGCTTATCTATTTATTAAGGGATGAAACAGTAACTGAAATACTGTGACACTGTATTGTCAAATGTCTAACAAAAATATTGGGGGCTGTCACAGTAAATTGGATTACAAGCTCCCTCGCTTAAATAAATTGTTTTGTTGCAGCAACAGCTAAAACTCAAAGGAAACTACAAAGACCATGATCCTCTGCTCCATTTCAGTGCAGACTACATGATGAAATAACTGTTATTAAGCTCAATCAAACCGTAATTCCTATGGATTATGACAGTAATGATTCCCTTAAGGTCTTATTGAGGCATTTAAAAAGGAAAAAGGAAAAAATAATAAATACTGTACCGTGAGGTTTTTATATTATTACATCCCTATTTGTCACCAGGTCTTTAGTACAATTTAGTGTAAAAAGCATATAAATTGCAAAAATACTCACTGTATTTGTTAAAAGTTGAACTGACTTGAAACTTGAAATGACTTGAAACTCAGAGCAGAGGACTTGGACTCGACTCAGGATTGTGGACCACTGACTTGGCATTCGACTTGGACTCGCCAGTCTTTGACTTGGGACTTGACTCGGACTTGAGGCGAAAGACTTGACACTTACTTGAGACTTATAAAACTTTGGCACCACCTCTGTCTTCAGCTGTAACTTGTGCTACTACTGTTACCACACAGCATGTTATAATTATTTTTTCTAGATTTTTTACTTCAACACAGGTTAAAACTATGTCCCATTTTATTAAAAAGACAAAGCAGGCAATCATTTTCAAGGCAATATGAAATTAAATAAAAAAATAAAAAATGTTGCTATGGTAAATATGGTATCACTTCACAATAACAACACCTCAACAAGCCTTAAAATGAACAAAGACTTAAACACAATGAACAAATAGTTTATTAACAATAACCAAGGTTTAGTAACTGCTTCTAAGGTGTGAGGTGTTAGGAGATAGGGTTAGGGATTGGATACTTTACAGAAAAAAAACACAACATGCATGATTATTTCTCTGTATGTTTAGTTACGATCTCCTAAGCTCATAAGTCAGTCTTTGGTATTATCCAAGTATTTCCCAGCAGTGATCAGTGGTGTCACCTGTGTGGTATGTGCAGGTTGTTAGAACAGGTTTGAAGCTTACGTTGAGATTAATGAACTGTCAAAGTAAAGGGGGCGTGTCATGGCTGAGGGGGCGTGTCACGGCTGAGGGGGCGGTCCCAAGTGGCGTCCCGATCGGAGGATGTAATTGCTGATGCCCCTGTGCGTTTATTAGTTCAATGCTTCTGATGAAAGTTTTCACTGTTCATGGTATGTCAATAGGCAAATTAGGAATACATGTCCATGCTTCTGATGTTAATAGTTTTCACTGTTCATGGTATGTCAATAGGCAATAGAATCAGGAAGGAACAATGTCCATGCAGTTAGTTGGTTAGTTACATAGATAGTACTTACTTCAATAGTACAAGTTGCAACACAATTATAGCCTTGCCACAGTGGGGTTTCACTTCAACAAACCATGAAATAATACCATCTTTATTGTCCTTGTACAAAATCACTGTTATCATTTTTATAGAATATGATCATTTGTTTTGCATGTATTATTTACAGTGATATTCGCTATTTCCTGAAGCTATGGCATCATCAAAATCCAATCAGCCTCTTGTTTCTGAAGCGCCTGCCTAAATCTATGTGGCGGTATTTATTATTAGTTAATTACATCGTGGCTGTGATCCTGTAATTGCCTGAACTGAGAACAGCACTGGGGCAGGAGGAGGGAGGCTTGTTTCATTAACCCCTTACATTCCGGGTATTTTTGGTGAAATTGCCTACGTTCTGACCTCTCCAATTAAAATGATTACTGTTATTGAACCATAAGTATTATTTACACAAGTTTGGGGTCTTTGTAAAGGTAACATCCTCTAGTTTTACCCTCAGGTGTCAGAATCACTGTAAGTTTGTCTGGTAAGTATTTATACACTTTGGAACACACATAAAAAAATGATTTTTCTCATCCTCGCCTAAATTTTTTTGTAAAAATTAAGGGGAAGAAAGCTGCAGTAGGTAGCTGGGGACAAAAATACACCATATTTCAATTGAAAATGTTGTTGACCTCTCACATTTCAGATTTGAGGTCAATCTATAAAAAAATGAGATTTTTACACTTATTTTATTATGACTAAATCCAGGCGCTTTATGGAGGGACTTTTGATGTATCCAAGTTTATCCAAACCTCTCCAAATGGAGACATTTGGAGAACGTTTGGAAAAACTGAAATAACTTTTGAATGCTTCAACCCACAGACATCAATGAGGGCTCTACTGAAAGCTCACACTTAGAGGAATCTGTATCTGCACACTGAGCTGCTCTATTACGTATGTAAATTTATATAGCATATCAAAACACAATATAAAATACATATTTGTTTTGAAATATAGTCAAACAAGTGGTAGGGGTCAAAATAAATATATATTTACAAACTCCACACACTGCAAACAATGAACAAACACACACTGCAAACAGCAGTGAAAAGCTCACTGTACATGATTATGGCTTGTCCAAAAAATGGTGAAAAAATGTCTTTGCCAAAATGCCATTTCTTTGTTTTTGTGCAAAACCTGGTAACAGCCGATGAGAGAATCTGATAACGTCCTTCATGTGCCTAAAGAAAACACACAAACACATTAGTAACAAGAAAGTACAAAATTGAGAGAGGGTGAAGTAATATTATATCATATACATATTATAATTTTACTAACAATACTGTAAACTGCAGAATAAAACACCTTTCAATCAATAAACAAATGAAGTCTAATTCATACAGATAAACACAAATGTGCCTGAGCCCATGGTTCCAATGCCACTATGTGCACAGAAGTGATGCTAATGATTACACACGATATATTTTTATCTACAATTATGTAAATAGCAGAATAAACCAGGCTTACCGACCCAGAACAGCATCCAGTCCATCAAAGAATATGCTCCTCCACTTCTGAGTCCACCGTGGAATCTGCCACGACCGCTCCGGGTCCGAGATGCCTCTGGTATATAACTTGTACAAACATCCACAGTGTCCGTGGTCGCGTACTGTCTTTGTTTTATCCGTTTCGTCGTGTTTAGAAGCAAAACTGTTGCAAAATCACAGTGCGTCATTTTACGCACACTTTACGCACGAAAAGCCGTGATTCATTTTCTTTCGTTACGCACTGGGCCTGCTCCGTGTGTTTACAGAAAACCATGGCCTGTCATACATCCTCGTGTTCAGCTGCTCATTGGCTGTAAGGAGAAAACGTCACTGAATGTGTGAGATGTAACTGGTTGATTCTACACGGGGGAGAGTGGGGCGTACACTTTCAGTCACCTGTAGCACTGATTCGCTGTCTGGGGCTCCAGTGACCCACAACCCCCACCTTATTGGCCAAACTTGGTGTCAATCAGAAGCTAGCATGTTTGTCTATCACTGAGAAACAAAGTTGGCGCTGTCTGAAGTTTGTTATGCCTGAAATTGACGAAAGAAATGCAAAAAATGACGGAGAAGATTTCACTTTCTTGCAGCAGATTGGACATGGAGGATCTAAGTTATTTTGCGGACATAATTTCTTGACTGGATTATATTGTCTGGACGTCTACGGAAAGAATGAGACCGATATTGTGGAAATATGTTGATGTTTGACAGAACCAGAGCCCTCAAAGGTAAGTGAAGTCCAAATAGGCATTTTTGGCTTTTCTGTAAAAACGGCTTTCCTGACAGCACTGTGGTGACTTTAGGTAAAAATGGTTTACATATTCGGAAAGATGAGATCCGTAGCTTTCATTTGATGTGTATATTGTTTGTGTGGGTGACGCAGAAGTGAATGTACATTGCTGTAAAGTTGTAAATAAAAGGCGACGGCCCGCCCGCGGGCCGTCGGAACGGTAAGTGGTTAATAAAGCACATATTAGAGTTTATGTGATACAACATTTTGGAGGAAGTGTGAGTGTTTTGCCTCTGGACCACTGTCTCTAATTACGCTGCACTTGGGCGGCCATCTTGAGTTTCATGAATGAATGTGTGGGAAGAGTAGCTGCTGGGGATCTGCTCACTATTACTTATTTACTACACAGAGATAGAGACTGAGGAGATATGACCCACTGAAATAATGTGAGGTAATGTGTTGGGTGCAGAGAAACACTAAATATATGTGCATACTAAATAAGAAGCTGTTCATGAGTCAAAATCCTCCTGGCTGATGACAGTTAAACACTGTGTCCCTAACACTAAATCAAATGTGGATCTCTAGCATGGATCATCTGCTTCAGAAACATTCTTGTTTTTCTTAACATTAACAAGACTATTACTTTAGTTCGGAATACTTTGGCAAACCCACCAGGGCAGTGCTTTTGAATGATTTGAAAAGCAGAGTAAAGGAAAGTGCTTTCCAGGGCTTTTGAACCTGCAGCCATTTTTCCTCTAGTCCTCTAAATAAGATGAGACGGGTTTTGTGTCTAGACAGAATAATACTGCCCAGAGAGAGACAATGGCCTGGGAACCTCTTCTTTTGTGCTTTCCTGCATATAAAATATGAATAACATCTAAAACAAAAACACAATTACTGTCTAAATGACATCAAAGGCTACAAAACAATTTGTTAAGTTCAGGGTGGGACTTTATACAGCTGTACTTGACATCTTCATTTGAAAAGTGTTTGAACTAACTTTAGTACAGCCTCAAATACAACTCAAACTCTAGTATAAACTGAACAGATACATTTGAATGGTTTTATATGGCACAGAATGTACAGTAGTGCCCTAATGAGTGTCCCAATCAAACCCTCCCCGTCCGCGAGGGAGCGTCCATCACTCGGACACTCTGCCACATGAAACAGGCTGCACACTTTGAAGTGTGAGTCTGTCTGAGCATGTGCAGAAGCCGACCACATGAAGAGAGGCCATTAGACTGGCAGCAGGCCCACAGCACTGCACCATAGGAGAGTATACAGTGTGCAGTATATGAGGAGAGAGGCAGCGTATGAGATATTTAAAGGAGCACAGGCGCTGAATAGTGCCCAGAGCAAATGTGCTGATAGGTGATATGCAATTACATGGAAAAGTTTTGTAAGACATTGTTAATCCAATAATTAATGTGATAACAAAGCGGCACAATAGTGTTAATAATCTGGTTTTATTTCTCTTGGTGCTTACTCCCTTTTCCAATAGCAGTAATTTCCATTGCAACAGTGAATGATCGACTTCATGCTGAATGCCCAAACGCTTAAGCCAACCTGGACTGCAGGCCCGAAAGATGGAATTCTGTAGCAAACAACAATTCGCAATGAAAATATAAAATGTCCAGAATTGGCAAGTATATAAAATGTTACCCCCCCCCAAATGTTCTGCAACTTGTTGTGTTACTCGAGTTATCCATTTATAGTCAGACAAAACAGCAAACCCAACATTTTAACTATGGTGCTATCATAATATCAAAATGAGTTCAAGTGGATTAGGATAATAATAACTGACAACAAACAGTAGTTTCGATGTGTAGTATTTGTAGTATCTGAAGTCCTTAGTCCAACCAAGTGATGCAAACTGTGAACTCTTTGTTTGAGTGCTCCGATCCTCCCACAGACATAAGCTGGGTGTATACTGGGCGTGTGTACTGTCACCATGCAGTTTCACTCTCTCAAATACTGTTAAAAGTACTACTACTACCAGGCGCCTCGTGAGGACTGGAGGCATCACACTGCTTTAAACAGGCAGAGACTCGCAAAATATGTAATTACCAATGCTAACTAGCTCCTAACGGGGAGAATTAGGGACACAGCACTAAATTGTAATAGTTAATATTTATTGTTATTTATGCGCAGATTCAGTTTTTGTTTATTTTATTTTTAAATGTTATTGTTAAAAATGCAAAATGTGATACAGAACAAAACACGTATTGTTATTTCTAGAATTGCTATATGCTAAAAGTCATAGCAATCCAACTTCAATACTGCCACCATTATTACAAGACAGCCTGGTGTAAAGATGATTAATACTTTCATCTCATTGCAAGAAGATTTCGTGTTCAATCCGTGGACTGAGGGGGGACTTTCTGAGTAGACTTTGCCTGCCCTCCTGCATGTTCCAGTTGGATTCGTTGATGCTCAGACCCTGGATGTGTCAAATAAATAGTATAGATTTACTCTGAATGTATTTTATGATGTTCCTATGAAGAAGTCCACTAATGTTTTATTGCTAATATTACAGCTGTGTTACCACTTTCTTTGCAATCCAGGAAAAAAATATGTAAAACTGGTATATTCCCCTCTGCTGCACATGAGTGCGGAGGGAGCAGAGGATTCAAACAGGCTTTCTGCTCTGTGATCTGTGACGCCGTTTACTCACAGAAGCCCTGAAGTGTCCTCACCTCAGTCGCTTCACTCACGCTTCATGTAATAAAAGACATCATTAAACACCAGCGGCAGATTGGGAGTTATAAACAGTTTAATCACACAGCAAGATGTACATGTGCCCATAAAACCTAACTACGCAAGTAGCAACATGATGCACTATGTTACTTTTGATACACTATGTTACTTTCTATTTTTGATTTTATATTTGATTAAAATAAATCACAGTACTGTGCAAATGTTTAAAAAGCATCTGGCTATCATGGAAAGAAAAAATGTAATTCACTGAGGCAGATCTAGGTTGACTGTAGTATCTGCCATATTTAAAGGGTAAATGCCCAAAATCCCAAATCTGAACCCATCACCTTTACTTATTATAAGTAGAAACACTGTTATAGCCAATTCATTGCTTCATTTCTTGCTAAACGTTGTAACAATTCTCTAAAAGTGTACTTTGATGACATAAGTCATGTCTGTGGTTTATGTAAGCACAGAAATGAGTGCACTTTTGAAGAAAATGAAGCTCATAATTCAGCTCTTCCTGTCACAAATGGCCCAAGGAGGACTCCTCAGATCACATTTCCCCGAAAGCTCAAAGGTCGCTCAGTTTCATTATACTAACTGACAAAACGTCTGTCAAAAACAACACTCAACACAACCACATCAAATTACTTTCCAAACTCAATAACAAGAACAGCACAATGCAGTCAATCAACAGGTCTGTGCATAGATCTCATTTACTGCCTCAGTCTTACAATTTATGTACGATTTTCAAGGGATTTAGTTTGAAAAAAGTTAAGTTCATATTGTTATTGAGCAAAAATCTAAAATGTCTCATGTACTGTAGAACTTTATATTGTACAGATCATTGTCTCCTAGTCACAGCTGCCCTGGGGTAGACTGGAGGGAGTGAGGCTGCCAATTTTCAAACATTTTGCAGACATTACATTGACTTTCATTAATTTCCTGGAGACTGATCCTAACCTTAACCATAACAGTAGCTACTTATCTAAGCTTTACCTAAACCCTAACCTTAACCTATTTCAACCCATATCTTCATTTTAAATCATGTTGTTGATATAATAAAAAGGATTCACATCATTGGGACATAACATCTGCCTCCATGAAGTGACGTGTATACAGATTTTAGTCCCCACAATGTGACAAACACCTGCACACAAGCTTTATGACTGGGGCGTAATAAGCCTGTGATACTAAACTTCAGTCCCATTTGCATGTCTTTATTGTATGTGTGTAGTGAACATATAAAGCCGCAGATCTGCAGCACATTGGCACCAGCTCGCTCTTACAGGGTGTGAAGGCAGTTGTTTTCATTGATGCCGCTGATAAGGATCATTACTCCATGAGCCTGTTCAGACACTGCTAAACAAATAGAGACTGTGTGAACTTCATTACCTCGCTATAAGAGGTAAATACACAGGGTACAGGAGAGAGGGCGGAGCCAGTGAATGCCTGTACTTTCCAAGTTTTATTTTAGGAGGTCTAATAACACGGGACGGCTCCAGGCACACTCAGATCTGTCCCCAAAACAAGGTAACTACAGGGAGGGGTGTGTGTGGTGTTTGTGGTCTAATGACAAGTGAGGCTTATTGGTGTAAACAGTGCTATAAATTATATAGGAACCACAGGAATCTGGTACTTAGAGGTCACAAATTCTAATAAATGACTCAATTGTCTTGTTTTCTTCCCATGAATAAAGTTAAGTGTTCCACATTATGGCATTAACTTGTCTATCTCCATGGAGACCAGCAGATGACACCACCAGGCCAGATCTGTGGAAAGCCGAACTCTTTGTAAGAATGCAGATTTTCCAAGAGAATTTTGAAAAATCTGTATTAGATTAAATGCAAGTTGAATGCCATACTGAGGATCTGTCACCACTTTTCACTTCTCTGTTCACAGACACTACCAAAAATTTGATATTAGTCCATCATTCAGTCGTGTATGTACTGGCAACGTTTAGTGTAATTTTAGTCTTGCTCCAAGTTTAGCGTGACAGTGTTAGACCACTGCCTCACACCTCATACTCTTTGGATTTACTTACAAGACGGTAGCCAAATATGTTAAGAGGTGTTACTACTTCATAGTACACCACTTAATACTTAAAATATGGAATGCATACTAGCACCAAAGCACCATCTTTATTTTGATTTCATTTCCTTGAATCGTGACTATAATCTGTGTTAACTCTTTAACCGTGCTCCCTGCCACTGTCGGTGTCTTGTTGAAGTCCATGGAATCCTTCAGCTTTGCATTCTCACGAGTGTTTTGTTTTGACAGCAGTCCCACACTTCAATCTTAAACCACTTTATCAGTTTTAACGTTCAAAAAGACATGATTCAATCCATGGATGGTAATCTCAGACTGTTTCACCTACACCAGGCCAGAAGAACGCATGTTTGTGCAACTGTTCCTAAGCTTTTGGAGAAGACCGTTAGCTCGCCCCTGCCCGCCATCGAATGCATGCAGACAAAAAGGATCATTGAAAGAGGGGTGATAGTGTCAGGACCTAAACCCTGCGTGTTTTTGCTTTAAATCTGAGTGGATTTAACGAAGCCGGCACCCAGAGCTGCCCAAAGAAGGACTGCATTCTGACGCCAAGCTATGCTCTTAACCTGTCTGCTCCTGGAGTTTCAATTAAATGGCTTACACTCTACGGCTACTTCATTTTGACACACCTACAATCACAAAAAAGTTAAATATTCTGTGGCGCTTAGCAATTTTGAGTCTAATCTGAATTGAAGGAAATCACCAATAACAACAGACTTACGACTGGCAGCAAACCTGTTGTATTTCTATGGCATTTTGAGCAGAGAAAGACTTCATATTTTGACAGCTCTTTCTGAAGTCAGGCTAAAGTTGTTACATCACGTTGATCAAAGACACAGGCTGAGACTACAGTCATTTTTTACCAGCCAGACATGAGCGAAACACTGCTGGGTTCTCTTTGTTTTGTTCTATTAAATCCAAAGTTTTACAACACAATGGAAAAATGAGGTGAAGGCACCGCAACTGTGACCACTGCAACTTGTTTGATTATACAACTGCTATTACTACTTTATACTACTACTTCTACTGCAATTACACGGTACTGTTTTGCGCTACATAATTTGCACTGATAATGACTAGTTCAAATTTCATCTTTTTCATTTATTTTTGTTTACGGCCTGAAATTCTGGCCCCTGCCTCTTTCACCTGTGATAATCAAAAAAGCTCTGATGACTTGAATCTAAAATAAGCTGGGACCCCGTAATTCAAATGTGCTGTAAACAGAATAATGAATTGGATTTCAGACATCTGTAGTTGGATAAATGATTGAGAACGCTGCCCTAGAGACCAAGGCTATCTTTTGTAGCACACTGTAAACATGTTGATTGGCAAACATGTTTTTCTCACTTCTAAAAGAGACGTACAGTAAGAGGGCTGTTCAGTTTAATGCTCGCCCCGTCTGTAAAAGGGTCACTACGGCTTATAACATGGCCATTTTGACTGTTCGTATTATCCAATAACAAACACCAAAGATATCAAATATGACACACCATGGAGCAGATGATCCAATTTTATGGAATATATTTTTCTTTCCATTTTCTGCCACTGCAAACCGGCTAATACAAGAAAGAGCACTGACTCGACAAGACTGCTACACATAATTTTAACATCTCACCAAATCTGTATTGATTTGATGACATAGGCGATATAGAAGAAAAGCAATATCCAAGGATGTCTTTAGATTTTGGAAGGAAGTTGAAGTACCCACATTCTCACTGACTGATATATGAAAGGTTTTTTCTTTACATGGTAGCCAGAGTGTTAAAGCAGACCTATTATATAAAACCATGTTATAGTTGTTTCCTCTTCTCATTTACCCTCTCGAAGTTGTATTTGGAGAGATTTGTGCATGTTTGTCAATATTTAATCACTTATTTTCAAGACGCCATATTGCAGATCAAAGTGACATATCCTCCAATACCGCCACCGGCATACGCCCACTATTCTGTACTTACTTCGTTCTCCAGTTTTATTTTCTTAACTGGTGATCTGCATAGGATTTGGCAGCGTTGCATAGTCATTTTGGTGCAAATGATCTACAGCTCTCCATGGCAAGCGCCGACAGCTACATGGTTTTTGTTGTGATGACGTTCACTGCGACGTCAGCTCCCATCGGGCAACACAGTTTTCTAACACAGAAGTGATTTTAATTAATATTGCAATTTAAAATGTGCAAAATATAACACAATGATCCACAGGTGTCATAGATTATAACTGTAGAGCTGACTCAAGCACAATAGGTCTGATTTAACCAACAGCCGATGCCCAGATTCCAAGTCAAATTTCTTTAAAACTTTGTCCCTTTGTTTTATTTTACCACAGCTTCAGTCTCTTTGTCGACGCAATTTACTGCAATTTTGTTCCATCCACTTTTCATCAAAAACACAAAAGATCTGTGGAGATTTTACAAGCTCAAAAGAAGCTTGTTTGTCAAGGTTTTTTTCTGAATGCACTTCAGATGTTTTCCCCATTACTCACCTACAAGCTGTTAGTATTTCACATTTCTGTATTGTAGGAGGTGAAACGCTCTCCAAGCTCTTTCCATCACTGTGGGTTATTTGTGGTCTTCTATTTTGGATCATGTGGCCTATTTTAAAAGAGCCGTGTGTATGTATCCAACCCTGGTGAGTCGCTTCACTGGTGTTACTGTGACTGTGCTGGAGCAATTATGTCCCAGAATGAAAGAGAGGCTTGGTCCACTCCTACAGACACTAAAAGAACAAGAGGACGACATGTATTTGTATATTTTAAGGAGAGAAAATGCAGGAGACATTCAGGAGGCTGGACATACCGACTTTGAACTCTGAAACCAAAGCATGTTTTTGATGTTCTTTATTGTGATTTAAAGAGGCTAAAGGCAGAGGCCAGCAGGAGGACAGAAATTAACATAAAGGTACAGTATAATGAAGCCGATCCATTCTTCTCTGGAGCTCATGCCACTGTTTCAACTGCTGATGTCATGAGGTGGATCCCTTCTTCTCCTGAAAGTGCTCCCTCTGTCTGCCATCGTGCGTGTAATTTTAAGATCATATTTCCTTCACAGCATAACGTGCCTTGCTCACGTAGCTAACAGCTATTGTTTTAGCCTCTTTTAAACTGCTTTCTATTGTCTGTTTGCAGGGGGAAGAATTGCAAGTGGAAATCACATGAATATGAGCTGCACATTTACTCCATATCAGGTGTACTATGTTACTTTTCTGAGGGGGTACAATATTTCCAAATTGCTTTGCCTGGAATGTTTCAAAATATGAAATTAAACTTTTATTCAATTACATGTATCGTTATTCCTCAAAAATACCTTGAAAAATATTCTTATTATGAACAGTGTCGCCTCTCCAAAGATTTGACCTGCAACTTGGCGAGATTGTTTCCATGGAGACGTCCTTGCTTTGCCTGGAAAATTACACTGTATAGTATTGCATTAAACCTAACAGGTGTTGAAATGTTACAGTGTGCACTTAATAGTTATAAGTGGGTTATTATGTACAATATGAAATACCAGTACTAAGGCCGATGTGCTTAAACATGCCTGACTAATGAATCAGTGCTCTCTGATAGACATGATGTTATTACAGGAGTCTCAGGGAGCAGTATGAGCTGGTACCACCTCAAAGCTTGGGCACAGTTCACAAAGTCTTATTGCACTTTCAACAAAATGTGAATCCCCACTCACATTAAACAGAAGGGCCACAGTGCAGTGTTTGTGACGAGGCCAGAGCTTTGGCTGCAGTGGTTACTCCAGCACTACACACTGTTATTACCTCTGCAGAGTCAGGGGCCTGTATGATGGATGAGACCAGGAGAGGCTGGTACTGCTCCAACTCTGAGCAAGACTTTGTGCAACCAACACTGATGAAGGCAAAAGAACTTCATCAGTGACCTATACTCAATATATACTCAAACAAAGTATATTAAAGCAGTTTGTGACCGGCTTGACACAGTGCGAGACACTACCAGCACTGCCTGTTCCACACTCAGTAGCTGTTTTGACACAGGCAGGAGCATGAATCAAAACTATAGACTGTGCAATGGCAAGGCCGAGAGGAAAAAAGTTATTTGTGAATAAATAATACATTTTAGAATAACAATAGTGGAAATGGATAGCTACAGCCTTACTTATATTTCTGCTCTTCCCTGTGTCCCACATACAGACACAGAGAGGGTACTGTCTCTTTAAAAAGCACCCCTGCTGTGAACTCCAGGCGTATTGTTTTGATTTTCTTTTAAAGTGTGTTAAAGCTTCATATCCCAGAGCAAGCTATAGGACCTCTGCTGTTTCCACGGCAACCATAACCAGCCCAAGGATCCCCCTCTCATCAACAACCCTGTGTACCCTTCAAGGGTGAACTACACAACTGAGCCTTTTCAGTTCAAGTAAATTTAATACATAAAATGCTATTGTTTTAGATAATAAAACATTTTATTTAATTCTTATTGCTTAATGCTAGTTGCTCTGTTAAAGTGGCATTTGTAACTTTTCTGGTGGATGGTCCACTACCTGTTTGTCTCCATTGAGATGTTATTGGTTTGGTTAGTATACTCCACACTATGGCTTTCAGTGTATTTATCTATTTTTTTCAGTTTCAAGTATTTTGCTAAAAGAAGTATTCTTAGAGCAGGGTCGCCTCTCCTCAGATCTGACCTGTAACTTGGTCTGGTGATGCCATCTGCTTGTCTCTGTGAAGACAGGTAAGTTTAATGCCGTAACTTTCCAGAAAAAGTACCTCCATGAGTGTAGGTAGTAGGTGGTGCACACTCCACAAGAAGAGTTACAGAGTACATCTTTAAATAATCATGCATAAGCTTAATAACCATTCAGTCTAAGATGTATCCTACTCAGACCATCCCATGTTAATGACACTGGTCCTCTGGGGGCCCCCGGGGGCCGCTGGGAGCCTCTGGGGGCTGCGTCGTGTTCAATCGACTGATTTGGCTGTAATTTTCACAGGAGTTTAAATGAGATTTTTATCTGCTCATCAGGATATGAAGCTCTGATTGTTTGCACAGCGTGTTTGTCAATAGAGAGAATTATGGTGTTGTACAGACAAATCACCATTTTGGATCTTGACAAATTAGAGCCTATTGTTCCTGTGATGACTTTTATTGAGCAGAGACTTAACACATGGTGTTGTGATACAAAACAGCAATTACACAAATGTGTAGGTGGCATTATTATGAATAATAAAACACAGACATGTAATACTTCTGTGTTTGTGCTGCAAGCGAAGTCAAATACACAGCAGTATTTCTTGACTTGCTGGAGTTACTGGAAAATCACTTGGTACAAGGCTCTAAAACAGATCTGGAGATAAAAGTGATTCAGTTTTTTTGAAACATGCAAAATATAGTATCACTAAACTCAAGAGTATTGTGGTATTTGCAGTATAGATTTTGAATCAGTTAAGACATGCAAAACATGTTTATCATCAAAGTACAAAGTCTAACTAACATAAATTCAAACAAATCTAGAAAATCCATATCAGGCTGCAGTAAAAACCTGTTCAATCAAGAGTCCATTGGATCCAGCTCTGAACACCTTCAATGAGTCTTTACTTACTGGTCAGACTCAATTAAAAAATATAAAAATAAGTAGACGGATGTACATTAAGTGTAGGGACATTTAGGAAATAACAAGTTTAAGCCATTTTCTGTCAGCTGTAAAACCTTTTGATAAATTTGGTTTGTTGTGATATTTATAATAGCGCCAGACAATACTACAATATCGATACTTTTGCAATACTTTGTGCAGTCCTAATGGTCATAGACTGATGGCAAAGTGATGATATTTTTAGTATTATTTTGGTGACAGATAATAACGTTAAAAGTGTGGAAATGGATGACCCTGCTGCTTCTGAATATGTCAGTGTAAGTGTTGTAAGAATCTGAGGTGTGCAGAGTGAATAGGAGGAGGCCTGAGCTCCAGGACTGGATCTGTGACAGTCTTTAGATTCCTTTAAATGTGTTCACAGCCTGTCTGTCAAATCACTGCACCCACTGACTGTGTACATCACCGTCACAGGAAAACAGCGAACAGGAAGGCATGTTCTGAATGCTGTGTTAGAGGATTTGGCAAAAAGTCTCATTTGATTTGAGTTTAATTTTTTCTTTTTGGTGTAACTTTTCCTGGTTATGACTGTCCTTGCATGCTTGTCTTCTATCTCCATTGAAACAAAAGGAGGAAATTACAGGTCAGATCTTTGGAGAGGTGTGCCCAGTTGGTGTAGGAAGTCCAAAATGAAAAGGCTAGGCTGATATGTTCAATGCCATACTGCTGAACATTCTAGTCAAAGCAACAACATCACTATGGAGACAAGGCAGACCCACTACCAGAAGGCTAGAAAAAAAAGATTTGATACATGAACTGATACATGAAGTTGCACCTGTCCCTTTCAAAACAGTGTATTGTTAATTCTGTGTATCTTTTTATAAGCACAGTCTAGTCCTAACATGTTTTTTTATATTGAAATATCAACAAATCAATACATCTAATACATAACTTTAGCTAACAAAGGCCATCCTCATCCCTGATACAACCTTATGTGATATTTATGGCTGAGATGTCATTTTAAATACACGTTAATAACTCGGGTTCATGGAAATGTATATCTTACATTACATATTAGCTTTATGGAGCTCTGCTGGGTTCCTATTTGCCGATCGTTTCTCTCATATGTGTGTCATGTATTATGTATTGCATTGATTACAACAGGCTTTGAACACTGCACATTAAAGCTGAATGTTCCATAAATACAAAGAAAAAATTGTAGCTAGAGAACAGTATGTGGTTATTGATGGACTAGAGTTATATAGATTTTTACAAAAAAGTGGCGGTAGTACTCTGAAGTATTAGGTTGTGCTGTGTGTGTAATATGTGTATTTTGTGGGGTTAATGCACAGGTTAATGCACCTGTAATGAAGCCATCTTACAGCAGGTTACACAACACAGAGAGGTCATGTGACTGCCGTCTGGGAGAGCAAAGACACAGACAGTATTGGACAGATTGTACAGCCCCGCCCACTGGGTTTGATTGATAGCTGAGAAATATTAAGGAACACACCTGGAGACAAGACACAACAAAGGAGACTATTACGCAAATAGAAAAGAGCGCTTACCTACAGCTTAATGAGAAAAAAAACAAAAAAAACAAACTTGTTTCAGTTTTGCTTTGGTGAAAATGGTGTTATTCTACCTTAAATTCTATGCACTGAAAATATGTTGCATTTGTACTGTATAAGATTAAGATTATGTATTTATATTTCACTAATCCTAAACTTTAACTTGAAAATAACCTAATCAATGAAAGACGCATCAAGATGAATCAAATTTATTTTATGTTCAGTTAATTTGGCCAACTGTGTTTTTTACATGCTTCTTGAAGTGGAAAAGGCTCCTGTGTGTGACTGTGTGTGACTGTGTGTGACTGTGTGTGACTGTGTGTGTGTCTGTGTGTGGCGTTAACAGTAGCTGAAGAGGATGTTTTCAATACTGTGTAATATTTAATAGTTGAAAGGGTCTGGCTCATTTGGAGCTGGCTGCTTGTTTTGTCCTCTTTGCTGCGCTGCTCCCTGTTCCCACACGGCGGTCCATAAAGTGGAGAATGCCCCTAATCCAGCCCAGAGTTATGACATATGGTCAGTGGCTTAAGTGATCGGGGCCCATCTGAAGAACTGAGAGGAATGTGCTTCCCAAAGGGGAGAGAAGGTAAATAAAGCAGACAATGTGCTGCAGATATGGGAAAATATTGACACGGCTGACCCCGGCTTAACTGATTACGGACGTTAACAGTCCCCAGCTGCTAGCAACATGCACTAGACTGGAAGACCTGCACAGGCCTAATGATTCATCGATCCCAAATTACAGGTAAAGGTGAAGAACCCAGTTTACTACTGTTTCAAGCAAAGGCAGATGGAGAAAGTTGAATATGTAGCTCTCACAACCATGAATGTATACACGATTACACCTTTAAGTGAAGTTTATCATCACAACAGCACTAAGAAATCCCAGTGTGTCTTTTGGCACAATATGATATAAAAAAAGAAATAAAAACATTAGAAGGAAAATGGCTGCTGTCGGCATCATATTATGAACCATTTTGTCAGTCACTTTCCTGGACGTGGTTGGATTTGTTGTGGCTGCAGTGAAAGCTTGCATAGAAGTTGTAATTAGCACTTTTTGTAACACAATCAATTTCTAGGTTAAATAAAAACAAATGTCTAAAATATATCATTGAGTATGTTTACATGCTCCCTGGTTATGCTGTCCTGGTTAAGACAGTATTCTCGATATGATGTTTAGAGACACCAGGATACTCATATCCCTGTAACATGTACAGCCAGAGTATACTGGATATTTAGAGAGGTCGCTATGACGACCATGGTACAGATATGGCAAGGAGCTAAACATTTTTAGTAACCTTACGACTTTTAAGCCTGTTTTTTAACAACAAAGGAACATGATATACTTTAAAATAAAATGGTGGTTTATTGAAATAACTTGATTTGTTTAAGTATAAAATTATATTATTTTTTAAAGTTCTGGTAGATGTTTGAGTTTTTTGGGAAAGTTGCTGCTCCTACTGTATTTGTTATGTCAGTTTGCACGTGCTCAGTACAGCACCAGAGAAATCAGGAGTGAGAAATCAGGACACGGCTTCTACATGGCAGTATCCTGGAAAATATCCTAGTGAGTAACCTGGTTTCTCATAACCAGGATACTGGCCTATCCAAGTTACTGATATCAGGATACTGCATTTACATGGACACACAGAAAACGAGGATACTCAAACCCGATCATAATTTAAAAACAGGAGTTTAAACCATTTAACCTTATGCAATGAGACAAATCCTTATTCAATCCAGTATGTTGACATTTGTCATCATTTGTACATTACTCTACTAGATTAAAATAATCTGAAGTATTTTTGATTGACACATGAGTGACCTTTGACCTGGAAGAGGGTCATGATGTCAGATCAGAGATGGACAGATGGACTGATGAGACCAGACTTCAGAGAGTGGATTTCAAAGTCCAGAGCGAGCCCAGCTGATGAGTTACATGTGTCCTGTCACCTCAGGGAAAGCAGAGGTGATTATTGGTGAATCATGACACCGCCTTCGTCAATACTGATCAATATTCAATAACAAGACTGGGAAAAGGACAAAGAGCAGGTACAACAGAGCACACGTGTCTCAAGAGGGACGTCAATGTAAGATGAACACAAATAGATTTCAGTGTGTTTACCATTTCTTTACATGGACTTTTACATGATCAAATAGAGTTGTTAAAGTTGGATTATGTTTCTTTTCTGAGTGGGTTCACCTCTCCATAGAGCTGACTTGTAACTTAGCATCACCTGCTTGTCTCTAAGGAGATATACATGTTTAATGGCATACTGCAGAGTATACTGTTATAACCTGCAGGCTTTGACCAAAACACAGGTAAAGGTTAACAGGTTTATTTTACAGGTGGGCTTGGAGCAGGGGGGTCTGGAGAAGCAGGAGGGGTGTGAAGGAGCAGGAGGAGCAGAAGGGCTGTGGAGGAGCAGGAGGAGCAGAAGGGCTGTGGTGGAGGAGGAGGGGTTTGGAGGAGCAGGAGAGAAGGAGAGAAGCAGGAGGGGTCTGAAGGGCAGGAAAGGTTTGGAGGAGCGGGAGGGGTCTGGAGGAGCAGAAACTATGAAACCATGGAAGCTGAAACTGCAGATAGCCAGGGAGCACTGAAAGCAAAGTCACAAAATTACAAAACATCCAGGTAATAATAGCAAAACATATTTTGAAAGGAGCAAACAGCTAGGCCCCACATGTGGAAGAACTGAGGAACTGGCAGAGAGTGGAGGAAGAACCAGGCTTATATTGATTGACCTTATTCCACCCTGCCCACTTCTGCCATAAATGCAACAAAATGGCGCTTTCTTTGTGTTGGCGCTTGTGGTTAAGTGGGAATCCCATTCATTTCAATTGAGAATTTAGGAAATATCCTGCTGCTAAAATATGATATAAAGTAGGTTGATTGTGTAAAATGATTTGTGTAAAATGTTCATGTGCACCAACCACTAAGTCAGCAATGCTCTGATTCTCTGGGAGGGTTTAAAACGGCTTTCTAGTCTGTATTTGCTGTCCAGATCAGCAGCCCCATGCAAAATGATACAACCCCAATGACAATGGAGTGCCCACAGTAACTTCCGGAGTAAGATGAAAAGGTAGGACTTGATTGTAGATGGATCTCAGGTGCATGATTGAAACAGATTGCAGCTGGTGCGGGTTGGGTGACTCCTCCCAGGTGAGTGAGACAGACAGACAAACACAAAAGGAGGGGGAAAGGGAGAAACTGAAGAATCACGACTTATTCCTGGCAAAATAATAACATTTCTTTGGAGACAAGCAGCCGGCAGGTTCCCCACCAGAAAACTCACACAGTGTGCCTTTCATTTTTGAGAAAGAGTACTTTTTCTGTGACAATGTCAAGTAAATTCATTAAATAAACACATAAAAATACTAGAGAAAACCTGCCTCGTTGTGACATTAATATCACGGCAGATGTCTTGAGATGCTGCATCCTTTTCTGTATGATTTAGTTGAATACTATTTGAATGACAGTGTACATTGGTCTTTTTACTAGGTACAAACAGTGAGACATGGGATTGATTAAACTGAAGTTGGGTTGTAGACTTGTACAGTCCTGCTTTTGTTTATTGTCTATTCTGGTTTCATTCACCCTTTTTTTAGACCTGCTTCAGTTAAATATAGTACAAGGGAAAGCTCTGAGTGTAAGAATTTTAAAACAACATTCACACGTATTAGAATGCAGGATTGTTGGACTCAGGGTTGCGCTTGCAGCTAATGCAATAAAACGACAGAAGATATGAAGAAAAGATGAATGGCACAATGAAACATGAAAATCATTAGCTACTGACCAAGAGGCTGATTGCTGTATTCAAATCCCAAAGCAATTTGTTTTCTCGTTACCATGGATAGAATTTAACGACATTACAGAAGGTACCGGTTAACTACAAAAAAGGTTCAAATTTCAAACTTTCTCATCACTAAAACACCTATTTTAAACTGTATAAAGTAAGATATAAGAAAGACATGTCCAAGTGACAGTTCTCCTTAGAGACCTAGACCAAGAAATAACAGAACGCTGCACAGAACGAAGTGAGCATGTATGGGGGATGAAAAGGAGGTGGGGTCTAAGCTAATTTGTGTGTTGCCTGTAAAGAAAAGCTAATCCTGCCCGGGCTTTGTCACTGTGGGTATTGTATGACTGAGAGAAGAGAGAGGAGAGTGATCACAAACAAGGGTGTTCGAAAAGACGAATAAGAGGATTCAAAGGATGCTGTGAAATTCCAGAAGAAAGAGTGAATATTCTGATCTGATTAGATGTGGTCTTCTTTACAATAGGGGAATGTACTGGCTTGATTGTCCCACAGTTACCAATGTTTTGAAGACGTGGTTTATTTCTTCCATTGTTTGTATTTTTTCATGTTTTGGAATGAGTTTGACATGAGTTGTTTTAAATATGTTTTTATTCATACCTTGTGCTTTTGCTCTGCTTTTAAAAATGGTAGAATTTGCTGGTATCATAAAGTAAACATAAACAACTCGGTCTTTTATATAGAGCTTTTCCACCTTCAAGGCACTTTACATAAAGGAACCACTCACCCATTCATACACCAGTGTACATAGACTGCACCACCAACCTGTGGGTCAGTGGATCTGACCACTCAACCAATGATGTTTCCATCAAGAGTACAATTTGAACCGCCAACCTTTGGATCAGTGGAGAAACAGTCTACCAACTGAGCTACTATAGAACGAAGAAACAACTGTTCAGGATACTCACTGACAGTTGCTTCCATATAGTTCTCAACCATCAACATGGCTAAAAGGTTACTTTATGGTTCTCTTAATGAATAAATAAAATGCATAAGCAGATGTATGCCCTTTTAAACTGCTAATGTTGCCTTTGGACACCATTGAAAAACTGCACTGCAACAGCTCTATAGAAAATTAGCATGTATAGTGTATTAGTCACTCTCCCTTTTCACTCTCTTTAGTTTTCTGCCTGACCGACTTCATTTAAACTCATCTCGGCCCCCCTCCCTCTCCTCGTCCCGTCCCGACCCTGCAGTTCTCCCTGGTGCAATGGGGTCGCGGGGGTCATGGGGGGAGGTCACCAGGGGGTCGAGTTTGTCCTGAACGCTTGTTGAAGTCATTTAGCCTAAGTCTGTGGAGATCTGTGAGGTGTACGGCAGGGGGTCCCGGGACAGGCGAAATAAAGTCACCACAATGTGACAGGTGGAAGGGGAGCGAGCTAATAGTCTGAGAGCGTGGAGGGATTGGGTCTGCTTTGAACACTTCAGCACACAGCAGGGTCTGAAGCAAGCCCGTCCACAGAGCGTCGCTCATCACACAAGCACGGCACGTCTTTGAGTATGTCTGTATTATTATTATTAGTCTGTTCTCTCTACTTTCACTACTTTAACACTGCAGCGCCACTGACTTCATCGATAGGCAGTGTAGTCAGAACTGTATTCAGCAGGTGATAATAAGCTAACCTAAAAATGTAAATAATTCATATTTTATAATGTAATGATATTGTTTTTGCTAAAAGTTAAAATAAATGCTATATTTCTGTCAAAACTGTAAGGCAAGAGTAATTTCAATACAGTTCAATTATGGTTATGTCACCTGGTTTGAGCCCAGTTTAATTCTGATGTAGACTTGGTTTAGTCCTGTTCTAGTCCTGGTTTAGTCCTAGTACAGTCCAGGTTTGGTTCCGGGTTTAGTCTCAGTTTGTGCTGTGTGAATGGATCCTTAAAGGTCCTATATCACGCAACATTGACTCTGAGCTTAAAAAACATGTTAGAATGTCGTTACCTCCTCAAAAACATATCTAAAGTTGTATTTTGTTTCATTCACACATTTTTGAGTAACACTTTATTATTAATCTGTTCCACCTTGTCATGTAATGAAGTTGTGTTTTTAGTTAACAGCTACTTTTTACTTTTAGTTCAGTCGAGATTAGCAATTCCAGGGCTGCAAGGTAGAACAGGGTGTTATCTATCAGGGAGAAGAACAAGAACTCCTAAATATGCAGGGTTTATGTGTTAAACATGTGTGAATGAAACAAAACACAACTCCAGGTCTGTTCTTGATGAGGAAACAACATTGGAACATAGATAAGAAAACAGTGTAATATGGCCTTTTAAACAAATCTACACTGATGATACTTTTTAGACTTATTGAAGAACAGTGCAAGTAAATTCTGTCTTTGATCTAATCTTATCTAAACGTTTGCCTTGTGTGTTTTGATTGGAGGAATGTGGGACGTTGTCTGTGGTGCCCTGGGGTGCACGCTGATGTTTTTGTACACGTGGGTCTTTAGGAGAAGAGTTGCTCCTGGCACATTCTCCTTGTCCTGTTTGGAGATAGATAGGATCAGTCTGACTGGGTTCACACTGGGAGAATTTCACGTGGCTCACACAGGTGTGGCTTAACAACAGGTTTAGTCCCAATTTAAGTGGAGTCTAATGATGAAGTTTTAATAATAAATAGGATAAAAATATTACTATGTTCTGTTAAAAAACTGGTCATGTTTTTCATAGTGGTACACATCATTTTTTGTCTTCTTTAAATTTTGTTTTTTTTTTCTGTGTAGTTGAACAAAATTACCCCAGTATAAGCAAATGTTAAGATAGAAGTGAGACCACAGTGTGCTGTCTGCATGCTAGTTGCATTACAGTGATGGCAAAACTCTGATCTGGCCTCTGAAAGTTGTGAAACATGTTTATCAACTCTGTGTTGGATAATTAGTATGCTAGGAATGCATAAGGTAAGTGAGGAATAACCTCTTCAAACAATAGCTGTGTTTTTTATTTTATTTTGAAGACTGTAAAAATCAGGTACAGTGCCTTCGATCTGTATTTTCACTCATTAATTTCACTTTTGGAGACGATGTTTTTTAAGATATGATGTATCTTAGAAATTGAACCTGCAACTTCCTTTTTAAGAGGCCAAAACACTTATCATTAAACACTTACGTAATAAGCCTATCCACCATTTCTCCCATAGCAAGAAATAAACTGTGGTGATTGGTGCAATTTGTTGACAGTTTACAGTTCTGAAATGCATGGTGCTCAACTTGCTCCCTTGCCTCCCCCTTCTACCTTACTCTGTATAGTTTAACAACTGACTATTTATGTCTGTGGCACACTGTTATTCCATGCATAATATTCATTTTAAAACAAACAACATGCCCATATATGGACTTCCTACTCTGTGTACCAACCCTTCTACAGTGGCACCATGAAGACGTGTGCTTTTTCTTTTCGCTTTCTCTCTCTCGCCGCTCTGTCTTTAGTTTTAGTGACAGATCAGGGCCAGGTGACCTGAAGCGATGATGGATAATCCTTGTGACATACCTGACATCTGCCAACTACACTCCCTCACATGAGCTCAGAGACACAGAGGGACTAGCCCGACCAGCTCTGCTCCTGTCTGCTCTTTATCACTGCTGTGCACAAGTCAAACACACATCTACCTCTCACTGTTTACAAGACAAGGATAAAAAGGAGCACCAGAAAACAATACAGGTATACAAAGACACCACTCAGAGCAACAAAAGGGTGAATATAAAAGACAGTGAGTTTACAACAAACACTAATCAGATAACTGGGTGTTCTGCAGTTTACCATAAGTGATCCAATTCACCAAACACACTTTTGTTGGTTTAGGCTCAGGTCATAAAAGGTATATCCTAGTGTGTGCATATTTATTTATTTATCTATTTATTTACATGCATACTTATGTGTTAAGCGTCTTGCCCAAGAACACAACAACAGCATGTTTTTCAGTGAGCTTTGAACCACAGACTTTCTGGTTGGTATGCAAATATTCACCCCCATGTACAATACTAACAACAACAGCAAAAGAAAAATTCAATTCTGTCAATTGGACAAAAGTTTTAGAGTAAAGAGGTTTGGCTGCCACTTCTTCAGTTCTGGTCAGATTACTGCTGGACACTGCATTATATCTGTCTGAAGGGAGGAGCTAACTACACTGAAAATAACACACCTGTTGTTTACAGTCTCTGTTTGTTGGCTAGGTCTATTGAGCTACATGAAGTGTGAACTGTGCCTGAGTCATATTTGCATAATTGTTCCTGCCTCTAATGGGTGCTCTCACCCTATTAGCATACTGGCTATGACTATTGTTTTCCTTGTTTTGATTTAGGTTTTGATGATGTCTAAGCCCCCCATTCCTGTTGAACAATGAACTGTCTTTCCAAACAAAAAATCCCTCTTTAACTTCTCTCTCTTTTTCTTTGGCTAAGATATGTAACTCACTTTAAAGGAGTGATTAGTGGCTCTGAGATGGAGATGGACAGCAGACTGGGGTCCCGAGCTGCTCTCGTGACGGGCCAGCAGTTTGACCTGAACTGAAGAACCACTTGGATGAGTGGCAAAACTTCTTGATTATAAAACTTTTATCTAGTTGACAGAATAAAATTTTTCTTTTGCTGTGGATCATACCTGGACGACAGATATTACACAGACAATAATGACAATACTAATAGTTACTTAGTTCACTTATCTTGGATAAAGTTGGTATGAAATGGATAGTTTTTCCACTTTAGACTACTGTAAAAGCAGCACTTTGCTACAAAATTAGATGACTGCATCTACTCCATTTATTAACACAGTATTTTATTGATCGCAAATCCTGAAGTAAAAGCTGTAAGTGTTGATAGGATTGATTCCACATTGATAGTCTACCCTGTCTTCACTTTGCTGTTTAAAAAAACTATCTTAAATCTGTGCACAGATGTGAATACTAGCTTATGCCAAATGGTAGTATTGGCATTGGCTAAAATATTCACGGCTAGGAGTACCTAGATGGAGGACTTTTAAGTTTATGCATAAAACCAGAGTACTTTTATGCTTGTACCAAGTCCAGGTTAATTTGCAAATCTCATTGAATGCAAAGGGACATGGTTTAGTAGATGGCGTACAGTTTATGTAACCATTTCCACACTTTTATTATAGAATGCATTTGTTTACTTGACGCTTGGTGAACTCTGCAACGATAGGTCAGCTGAATCAGTAGCACAGGCTTACCCAACACTTCATGTGATTGGCTGCGTGTTTGAACAGCGATTAGCGACTTAGCATCGGACAAAAGCCTTTGCGTAGTCTGCTGTTTGGACTGCAATAGAGAAACTGGGGCTTGTGTCATTTTGGAGATAACATCTGTTTGACTGATGCATTGTAAACCAGTGGCTCTCGGTCTGTAGACGTGCACCGTACGAACTGGTTGAACTGGTCTCTAGCGCTACACCCTCTCCTCCTCCTCCTACGCTGATGGTTCTACATGCTTCAGAAATGCATTGTACACCCACACGTCTATTAACACAGGACAGAGCTGCTAACAGAGGGAAAAACAGAGGGAATACATAGAGGATGGTGGGCTGCAGTGTGGCCATTTGAAGGGAGTTGGCTCTGGTTGAAAGGGCGATGTGATTTCGGTGATAAGCCAAAAAAAAAAACAGCAGTTCTAAAGATGCAGAGGTCATCTGTTTATACATAGATGCTTGAAGCGGCTACTTTTTAATTTGCATATTGAATGGAAAAGTGGTCTGTTGATGCAATAGTTAAAGCATCAGCATAGTTTGTGATGATAGTATGTAAATTGGGCTTGGAATCGTATATCTGAGGGTGTTAAACAAGAGAAAGTTGTGAGGTTCGTTTTAAGATAATATAGCAACCTCAAAGACCTATAAAACCACTATGTAAACAATAATAAAAACTGGTTCTTGGTGTAAGTATGACATCATCCCATAGGACCTGGAAACCAACAATTAGTAGAAGATTGATGGATAAATCATGGGCAAGACATTAATATGTTACTGGAAATGGTTACTGGTAAAACCCAATAGACATACAGTCAAACATTTTTTCACAAAAGTAATTTCTGACCATATAGAAACGCAACCTGAAAATAAAATGTACTTTCTCACGATATATTCGAGACTGTCATGTTTGATTTGTTGTATTGTCACCACAACAACTCATCGCAGCCGCCTTCAGAACAACATACCTTTTGTCTTTAGCAAAAGACGCATGAAATATAACAACACAAAAATGGCTTTGTGTTCTCTGTGCAAACCCATTGCATGCAACCTGTAATCTCCTTCATGTATTCAGTCACCTCTATCACAAAAGCTGTTCCCATTGACCTGAACAAGTCCCACATCGCCCACGCCACACATAGATCAGGCCCCCTCTCTCCAGCATCTCGCCTCTAAAGCCTGGGTTTCAGCCGCAGTCCGTTTGATGTCGGTAAGAAACTGAAGCAAGCGGTTTATGAAAAAAACAGCAGACTAAAAATAACAGTGTAGATGAGGCGCGGGCACAGAATAGCCTTTCATGTGTCTTTGGTTCACTCACAGGCAACCAGCGAGGAGAGCATCCATCATTTGAATGTGAATATTAGAGCCACAGACAGGAAGCTGCGATTAGGTCACATGTTACCGCCGCACCAAATGACTATTTGCATTTAACTTTTGCATATGTATAATGTTTTGAATAATAGTCTAAAAAAAAAAAATCACTAAAATCACTTTTCACTAACACTAACACTAACACTAATGCATGAGCAAGTTACTTAACACAATCTATCCATCTATCATTTCAGAATGACAAAAATATTAGTACCACTGCCAGAGATTAAACGTTTAAAACTAAATAGTATGCCCCATGTATTTGATTGATTTGATGGACCTAGACCAGCGGTGTCCAAACACACAAACACACACAAATAAAAACACAGACAAAGCTGAGGGCCCATTGAGGGCCATAGACTGGTCACCAATACAGTGAATACTTCAAATGTACGTTATTATTAATTAAGTTAGACTGAACCACTAGAACTTTTGTCATGCTTACATCCTCAATAGGACACATTAAATATTTGATATGGCCTTGTTAAAGTAGATTTAACGTACAGTACATTAAAAAGTACTGTTTAAGGTAATATGGGTCAATACACCTTGAAGCATGAGGGCCAAGAAAAATTGTTCTGAGGGCCGCATTTGGCCCCCGGGCCACAGTTTGGGCATGTCTGACCTAGACTGTTTGACTCGTTTTCAAAAAGTTTCAGAATAGTTTCATCCTACTGGTTCCTATTACAAGCCACTGATTTTCTAATGAAGTATAGAACATTGGGTAGCACTTTATGATAACTGGACTTAATTGCAACCTCACTGTTAGCGTCACTACTTCTTGTCCAACTGTATCTCTATGAAGTTTTAAAAATAAATAAATATTTAAAGATAAGGCAGTGGACAGGGGGCTGCAGGTGGATGTCACTGACAGCATGTTCAAAAGTACACAAATACAATAAATACTTCAGTGGACATGTCTGTGTTTAGAAAGAGACATGTTTGTGCCTCAGTGTAACTAATGAATACCACAACTTCCAACCCTCACCTCTTCATTAAGTCACTAAGCCTTGATAAAGTACTTGAACATTATTAAGTATTTGAATGTTTTGTTTGATTCATCCCAATGACCGCGATCTTGAATCCATAGTCTGAAATGAACCAGTTTAAAACCAGCGAAACAGTGCATGCAATTACTTCTGTAGAAACTTGTGTGCATTAGAAAGTACATTCACAGTAGTTTTTCGACTTCAGTTGCTGTACACACAAAACAATTTTAGTCCTTACTTTAGTACTGCTCTGTTCAGTACACATAAGAACAAGTTATACTGTTGACAATGAGGAATAACAGACTCTTCAAAGTTTGTGATGCACAATTTAACCATATTGTTCTGGTTCTGTGCCTAATATGCAAAACATTATGCAACTTAGCTGTGGCAACAAAAACTAGAAAATATATCTATGCAACTTTTGATGGCTTGATGGAGACTTCACCAACTGCTTCTCTAATGTTAGCTTTACCTACCTCCATAGAGACAAGCAATAAAAACAAATCAACAAGTGGAACATTCAAAGCAAAGCAATAACCCTAAATGTTGTCACTCTAAAGCTGCATACAAGTTATTGCCTTTTTTGATTGTAGCTATATAAAACTGTAAGAATGAATTATTAGAGAAGTAGAAGGAGGCAGAGTGACAGATATCTGGAAAGAAACAAACAAAAAACAGCCAGGAACAGTCGCCTCATTAAGAGAGACATGGCGTTCACCACATTCACACTGTGCCAAGTGCAGCGACAGAGAGAGGGATTACTATGTCGTGTAATCTTTGCAGATTTCCTGTATTTAATTCATGCTCAATACTGAAAATGGTTCAAAATTGTATGATGCAAAACAGGGAGGAAACACAATATATTTACTTTTTTACTTATTGAGGAGAGAGTTAGGCCAATGGGACACGCTAATTGGCTTTACAACAGTATTTAAGGCCTGCCAGTATTACAGTGGAAGTACTATGCGTCCCCACATACATAATCTCATGAAACATTTGAAAAGCTAGATGAATGTTTTGAGTATTTCTGTTTGTTTCAGGTGTTCACATCAGAAGCTGTTTTGAAGTTGTTGGTTGATAAAGCAGAACACAGGGCTGGTGGCTCTTCTTTCATTTCTCCATTCACACCCATTCACTCTCATTCAAACACATTTTGACTGGCACGGTGACTGAAGTGACATCAGACGCATGGTTCTCTCCAAAAACAGGTACGGAAAAAAAGACTGGTTGTCATGACAACGGCACAGGGACATCCTTTCATCCAGGTTTAGAAGTTGTCCCCAATAATAATTTGTATGTGAAAATAACACGTGCTGTGCTCTTTTTATGTTTATGAGCTGTTTAATGATTTGTACACAACTTTTACAACTTGAGGTCTGTGATTCAAACTATCCTTACAGTTATTATTTATGTAGTATTCTGTTTATGGACTGGAATCATATCCCAGAAACTATATGGCCCCTGGGTGGTCAGTGGTCAGTCGGTTACGCGGTTGAGAGGCATGAATAGACAACCAGCTCTCTCTCAAATTCTTTCCCCATGGGCAATATCCACGGGTTTCAGAGTGATGAAAAATCACCGTTGCCATAGCAAATAATAATTTAAAACAAGTAATCTATCTTATGAATGGTGAAAAGTGCTCAAATGGTGCCTGTAAGCAGCAAGTCAAAACCAATGAAAAGAGACTGTTTGAAACTAGGGCTGTCCAAACCCCACACCTTTATTTAGCCTTGGAGCAAAAATATAACATCTATCTCACATAAAAGGTTTGATACTGAGAATATGGTGGTGCAGTAAAAGGTGATTATGGTTATTTGGAATGATTTTGCAATTGGAAGATGTTAGCACCATAGCCCCACAGTGAGGACATGCCCTGACCCGAGACTCTGTGTAGTACATGAGTGATGGCAGCAGCGTTTTACCCCACAGCGCGAGGGGTCAGTGAATGCATCGTCCAGTTTGAGAGTGAAGTGGTCTCTCCGATCATGTCCCTCCTTTGTGCTCCATCTTTGACCCAAACTAGAATCACTGTGTTAATGATTAGTCCTGCCTCCTTTGTCCAGCATCCACACACAAAGACAACATGAGTTAAGGGGGGGGGGGGCATGAGGTTATCACTGGAGTATGTCACAGATAAGAGCAAGTAAATACCTCACAGATATACTATTAGACTCTGGACAGCCACAACACACCGTACCTAGAAGTAACTACAGTGTTATGTTCTTTGAAAACCAATTATGACCAAGGACAAGTGCTGCAAATTAGCTCCAGCTCTAAGCACTATGACACATCAGACTGCTCTGCCACAGAACAGTTTGTATCTACAGTGTTTTTGTATAATTACTGCCACATTTGCATTTTCTGCATGAGTTTGTCTCAAGTTTCAAATCTATTCTTGATTAATTTTTAACTTTCTCTTATAAAGACACCTCACGTCACGTCCCAGGCCTGTTCCCCAGTGGGAGTTGCTTGCTTCTCAGGGTTGAGGGGGGGTAGAGATAGGGTTTGTCTGGGGGTGGGGAGTCCTGTTGTGTCTTCTGACATGAGTGAGTATTTGTACTGGGGTCATGTGGTCAGTGTACCATCAGTGGTGCATCACTACTGCAGTACTCCGTGTGACCCTTGACCTCTGCGGTGACACTCAGGGCGGTGCGTCTTTAGTTCTCACACGGTCCACAGGTCAGTGAGCGCGGTCTTCATCCACCTCCTCTTCATCAGACTTAATCACTGTTGGTTCTGCTGTTGACTTTCCCATGGGACAGATGCACAACCTAACAGCACACTTCAGAGAATGAAAAAATATGAGCACTTAACAGTTCTCCATAAATGATTTAACACGCAGACACTGAGTCAGTTAAAGCAGTGACACAAGCCAAGATCATCTGCGTGATTTCATTTTCTCCCTGTGGTGGAGTTGGTTTGCCCCATCAACCTTAAAGTGTATGTGTCAGGTTTTCATGTTTTTCTAATTATTACTTCATTGGGAGGGATAATCCATGTGCGCAATTTTTAATATATTTCACACCAGTCGCTTGGCAGTTTGTGATGAATATGGTCATTGAAAACTTCACCAAAACGGTCAAACTAGGGAAAATATAAAAGAAATGTTGGTTGTACAGTGGTGGAATTGAACAAAGAAAAAGCAGTAAAGTCCTATACTTAAGTACAAATTTTAGGTGTCTGTACTTTACGTGAGTACACTAAGTAAAAATGGATACTTTCTCTTTTCCTTCACAACATTTGAGAGTAGATATATACTTTTTTCTATGTTACATTTTTAGTATAAAGTATTTTTATCATTGTTTGAGACCTGCTGAAAAGGCTGAGGGTTTATTTTTAACACATTTATGTTCTGAGTAAATAAAAATCTACAAAGAAAAACAGGTAGGAAAAAAAATACTGAAGCTTTAGATCTCAAAGGCTACACAAAATACTTAAAAGAACAGTTCTAAATGAGTACTTTAATACTTTTACTCAAATGCATTTTTTCATATGATACTTTTACTCTTTTTTTTGTTCCAATATTTGTACTTTACTTAAGTAACAAAACTGAGCACTTCTTCCATCACTGTTTGGGTATTTATCCTCAGCAAATGTTATTGTTTTCTCACTATCAAATTACAAGTGACACCTGTTGTTAACATGTGTCCTCCCGTGTCCACGTGGGACGCTCTAACTCTCATGTGTGCTATTCAAATAAACACAAACTCATGATGATTTGTCCCCATGCATATTTACCAAGCTAAGATAAATCCACAAATTCAGAACAGGACTAGGACGATTACTGCTGAAGTCACGTTTGATGGTGTGTCAGTTATAAGACTCTACCTTTACACATGCCTCTCATTCCACAGCACATTTGTTAAACATCAAACAGCAGGGAGTCTGTCACTGCAGGTCAGAACACATCCATCTTCTCTCTACAACATCTCAAATCCTCACACCTGAATAAACGACAACTGCGTCATGATAAAGACATTTAGGCTTGGCAACATTAAGGCATAAGCTATGTCACAGTGCACAATAATGATTTAAATGAAAGACTGAATCATAGATAAGGGGTGGAGCATGCCTCAAGGTGTTTCTCAAGTGCTGCAAGGAAATGTGGTGCTTACGTTTTCTTGTATATTTTAAAAATTATCCTGTCTACTATCCATAGCTAAGATAATACCGACAAAGGAGGAGGCAAAAAATAAATAAATCTGGTAAGTGAGGTCAAATTAATGTTAAATATAGAAAATAAAGATGTTTTGGATAGGATTTTTCAGTTGTCTTCCTTTGTCTAATTGTTGTTTCAGTTACATAAAATATATTTAGACTGTAGTAAAACCTTCATCCATTTTACAAACTTGTCTTGTCAAATATCTCACAGCCAAATGTATTCTGGTCTGCGTCTGGACTCTGCTCCAAACACTCTGCTTTTAGTGACAGAGAATTGGCTGTAGTCTTGTTGATTAAAAAAAAAAAACTAAACTAGATCATTAAATATTTGAAATGATTGGATCTTAATTTGATTTAAATGAAATCAAAAGCACAGGCCTGATTTGGGACTTTAAATTCTACTTTTACCACACACTCCCAAAGTCAAATTCAACAGTAATTGCTGCAGGTGAATTGTCTTGTTCCTCTTCACTGTAATTTATGATCATTTATGGCATGGAGACACAGTTTTGGTCACAAATCACCTCTAGTAGTCCTGTTGTTCCTAGGACCCACTGCAGAGACAGGCCACTCTCCACACTCAACTCCACACCAAACCGCTTTATGGCGTCATAAAACTGTTGCTAAAAACACTTTATGACATGATGGTAATTGATGTGTTGTTTGAGACCGTCACCTCTGTCCTGACAGCGGTAATTAGCCGTCAGCTCAAAGTGGATTCACTGTTTAAAGATCATTTAACAGTAGTAATTCACTTTAACATGGCACACTTCGCCTTCTGCCCGGTAAATGTTGGTTAAGGGTTAATCTTTTTATGACTTAAAGCCAATTTGGGACAATATGGACTCATTAACACTCGACTTCAGTGGTTTAGAGAGGCAGCGAGAGCACACTGAGGTAATGATGGTTGCAGTGCAGTCAGAACATAAATGACCCCTCTTTTTATGCTGCCTTTTGATGGCTAAATCAAATGTTGAAATTGATTTCTTTTTACTATTGTGCACTATATGAAGTGTCATTACAAATGTGCTTTGAAAATGCATTCCGTCCTTAACCAGTGGACACAAATGTACTTAACAGTTCTTTACAGAATGCAGCACTCTTACTTAAACCCATGTACCTGATGGTTTGGACAAAATTCTTGTAGCTGACAAATAAAGGCGCTCAAACCCGATGTGTGACGTGAATCCTTTAGCCCCAGGTTCCATTTAGAACAGGGCCCCTGTGGATTTATCCTTTAAATAAGATGTATCAAGTGACATCTGTGCTTCTGGGCAGCTGTCACAAGTGAAAAGTCAGTCTCTGAAAGCAAAGAGAAGGAAAATATATACCTTCCCATGCACATATGAAAATAAACAATATCAAAATTAAAGCATCGCCCATAAAACTTTGGCAAAGCCCTTTTGCTGTCCGCTTTTCATGAACAGGGAGGGTGTGTCGGCGAACAGGGAGAGTGTGTTGGTGAACAGAGAGAGTGTGTTGGTGAACGAGTGTGAACAGAGAGAGTGTGTTTGTGAACAGAGAGTGTGTTGGTGAACAGAGAGAGTGTGTGGTGTGAACAGAGAGAGTGTGTGGTGAACAGAGAGAGTGTGTTGGTGAACAGGGAGAGTGTGTTGGTGAACAGAGAGAGTGTGTGGTGAACAGGGAGAGTGTGTGTTTGGTGACAGAGAGAGTGTGTTGGTGAACAGGGAGAGTGTGTTGGTGAACAGGGACAGTGTGTTGGTGAACAGGGACAGTGTGTTGGTGAACAGAGAGAGTGTGTTTGTGAACAGAGAGAGTGTGTTTGGTGAACAGGGAGAGTGTGTTGGTGAACAGAGAGTGTGTTGGTGAACAGGCAGAGAGTGTGTTGGTGAACAGGGACAGTGTGTTGGTGAACAGGGACAGTGTGTTGGTGAACAGAGAGAGTGTGTTGGTGAACAGAGAGAGTGTGTTGGTGAACAGAGAGAGTGTGTTGGTGAACAGGGAGAGTGTGTTGGTGAACAGAGAGAGTGTGTTGGTGAACAGGGACAGTGTGTTGGTGAACAGAGAGAGTGTGTTGGTGATCAGGGAGTGTGTTGGTGAACAGGGAGAGTGTGTTGGTTGGTGAACAGGGAGAGTGTGTTGGTGAACAGGGAGAGTGTGTTGGTGAACAGGGAGAGTGTGTTGGTTAGTGAACGGGGAGAGTGTGCTGGTGGGAGGCGCCTGGACGCGTCTCACGCCTGTAGCGGCCCCTCGAGGGGCGGTGCACCGTAATGTGATCCCCCTGAGCCCGCTGCGCTGATGTGTGTGTCCCGCAGGCAGCGAGCAGCCAACGGGCACCAGCTCCAACTCAGAACACAGCGGAGAGAGCAGCATCACACCCTTCACAATAAAAGCACAGCTCTGTCCTCTGACCCAGAATATCGTGCTAAGTAAAGTAGCAAAATGTAGTGAAATAAAAAAAAGAAATAAGGAGGATAGACATCAGAACCACACAAGGAAAACTCAAACCCATTTACAGGAGCAAGACTTGAGCACAACATTTCCTTTGCGTTCTTTAAAAGTTTAGTTATTTTAACTTTGGATGCTTTATTTATTTCTAATAACTAAAATGGAGCATACATTTTTAGTAACTCTGAATTATGAGCATCACATGTACGTTTTTCTAAATATGAGTCCAGGTCTGTCCGCGTGGCTTTTCGCGTCTGAACGTCACGGGCCCCTCCTCCAAACACGCCTTTATTTTGTTGACGCCAAACGGAACTGTCCCAAAGTGTCCTCCGCTGATCGTTGAGTGAATCCAGCGGCGGGTTGTAGTACTTCACTGTGCGCACGGAGCGGAGCCACAGAGCGCGAGGCTGATCCGTGGCACACACTCCGCTCGTGCAGACAACACAGACATCTCCACGCGCCACTGCGTCCACTCTGCGTGTCCTCCGCCGTGTTCACGCACAGCTCCACGCGCAGAGAGGATGGTCCGGGCGCCTGGGCACTGTGGGCAGCAGCGCGGACCCGGGATTTAGTTGAAAGAGAAGTTCGGGAATTTTGAACGAACAGCGGCGGCGGATCAGGACTCGACCCGGAGACGTGGATTTTAGACTTTAATTTACCTCAGCACGGAGGCGAAAACTCAACCGTGGAGTTACGGATATAGGACCAATTCTTTCTTCAGTTTTTGGATTTAAACACTTGTTTTTTATTATTGAGACACACACGGCACTGGGACTCTTCAGTAAGTGCCTGATTTTATGTTCTGCTCCTGGTTAACGTTCTCATTAAATGAGAAACTTGTTTTCACTTCCTTGTGCAAAAGAGTCAGACAGGTTTGATGTCTCATGCAGCGTGCGCGGAGACGCTGTGGTGATACAGCTCCAGCCCGAGAGGCAGCGCACAGGTGGCGCCTCCTCGTCCCCTGAATCTGTGCGTAAATGGTGCCTCGAAAACGGCCTTATGCGTAAAACGATCCATTTGGTGTGCGCGTAAGAGTGGCACGGGCTAAGAGCGTTACGCGCAGCTGGCACAAGTCATTTGCCAGTGCCTAAGCAATTTTATACAAAATACTTGCTTCGATATCTGTATTATATTAACTTGAACTGTGTTTGCACATACATTTCCCATGATCCTACTTTGACTTTGTGCGCTATTCTTTTGTACAGGTGAAGGTTTTGACAGGTTACATCTTCTTACATCTAAATCACATGTTGTCCATTCTACTCTTGACTAAAGCACTGAACCACAGGGATCCGTATATGATGGTGCAATTGAAAGCACAGCTCGTTTTAAAGTGTTCCGTGACTGAGGGTCGTGGGTTTGGACAGCGCGGCGTGTTGTGCTGGAGAACCGCGCGCGCTCATGTTAGGATCAAAGTCGTTTTTATTATGGTAAAATTCTGCGGTTTGGAAAGCTTCGAATGCAGCGTCTAGCCAAACAATTGCGCACAAATAGCCTCAAAATTGCGCACGAATAAGTTCCATTCGAATTTCTTTTTAAGCTAAAGTCACGCTGTTCCATCGCGCAGGCCAAAGTACTTTCTAAGGCTTTCTATTAAAACTATCACGAATTTAACATACTTGCAAAATTGGAGTGATCTTTGCTGGTTAGTGAAGAGTTTCAGTCCGAATTCATTTGTTAAAAATGGACTATAAGCATTTCAAATCTTTTATTCGATGTGAAAGCTTGAGAACATTTTAATTAGTGTGTTTGCAATCAATAGGATCATTAAGAGCAGTGCGCCCTCCTCCTGTCTCCTCGTCCATTCATCGCATCACACTTTTCCTGCTTTCTCGAAATACCATTGAACATATTCATCACATCTTCAAATCAAACGCCAAAACAATTTACATGTATCATATATCTGTGTATTAAATGTGTATCATCTTTAATATAATCCTGTAAGGACTGTATCCTCTCTGCATGGTGACGTCTTCCCGTTAACAGAATAATGAATTACGCATCAGTCAAGCCCCCGTATTCCCCGTGCCGCGCTGCCTCCAACACGTTCTGCTCATCTCTGAAGTTGATCCAGATAAGGCTCCCTCCCCTCGCCCCGCTCCTCTCCTCCGCTCCTCGCTCTTTCTTTGAATGAACGTGTAGAACAGCCGCGCGCTCCTCTCCCCTCCGCAGAACATCACTCATCTCTCTACTTGTGAGCCTCTTGAATAGCTTTCAGATGGGGCTTTCTGGCCACTCAGCTCGGCTTTAGGCTCCTTCACTTATCAGGGCGTCAGGGAGTGAGCAGATGATGAGAGGAGACCTTATAGCAGAGGACGGATTTAGGGAGAGAAGCAACATATGAGGCGAAATACAGCAAATGATTTATGTTATAGTGGCACACAGTCACTCAAATGTAGCTCTGTATGTAGGCATGCCACTAAGAAATGTTTTAAATGACCAGAAATGCATAGTAAAGGAAAAGTCTTGTACTGTATACCAGTTCAGGTCAAATCATCTGCACACAACAGTATAGTTTTAGGATGCTTATAACTGTTCCAAGTCTGCTCTTAATCCACTTACACACATTTGGACACATTACCTTTTATGCATTTACTTCATGGCATGCTCTTTACTTTGCTGAACATTTAATACTGATTTACATATTGGCTGTTTCAATATGGCAAAGCAATTATCAAAGTGTAAGTTGTGAATTAAAGTAAAAAGTACAACCACAAACCACAAACTCCAAACTGCTGCCTCCTGCGATGTTTTAAAAGCCGTCTATGCTCTGTAACTGCCATGTTATTATGCAAATACCCTTATTCTATTCTCCACTGTAAGCAGCCCAAATCTCAGAGCTCTATTAAATAAATAGATGAATAAATTAATCTTCCTCCATTGACCTGCGAAATCACCAGTTTAGTGCATTTCCAATTAGAGCCAAAAGCGTTCACACATTTCAGGGCCAAATGACTGTCTGATTGGGCTGTGTCTTTTCCAAATTGGTTCTAGATTGCATGTCTCTTCATTATACTTATCTTTTGCTAATTGTACCACTGTGGTGAGTATATTGAAAGTGAATATCTTGCAGGTGTGGTACATTCACATTCTAATCAGTGTGTAATGTAATGTTATGGACTGAACAGTAGTTTTATTTGACAGTGGCGGCACTGTGCTGTTAATATCCAGCCTGTTATGAGTGGCGGTAGGGTTGCCTCCCCACTGTGTCTGTTTAATTTTGCCCTCAGCTCTCATAATGTGTTCAGTCCACTCACTTTGACACACTGGTTTAATAACATGTTAATGCTCCGAGTGAGAAACAGGTTGACAAAGTACTCAGATGGTCGGTTCATATATACAGAGCATCGTGGGTTGCGTCAGGTTTTGAAGCGTTGAAACAGAAGTAATAGTAACAGAAATTAAAATATACCAAAAAAGTACTGTCGAAAGTCATCTTAACATTACTGTAGTGTCTCACGCCACAATTAAACTGGGGTCAAGCTGGGACTAACCCTTGAATTAAATCTGGACCGCAACTAAACCAGGACCAGAGAAGGACCACATCTTTGTCGGGACTAAACTGGAACTCGGAACAAGAAAAGTAAACCTTACCCCTTTTTGCCTTTTGCCTATTTACATGTAAAAACACTTATAGGTCGTAACCCGGCAGATAGTAGAGACTGCTATTCTTTAAAGAAAAGGCGTAGTTTCGTTACATTGACCTTGACAGAAGTGGTTCAGTCACATCTCTGTCGCTATAGCAACAGGACTCCGACCTTAAATCAGTTTCAAAGGAGGATTCACTTCACAACACTGTAGTCTATAGTCTTAAATGGGAACGCTTAAGCAGGTTTGTGTCACATCAGGTCAACACCGTCCCAAATACCTGTGGCCGACAAGCAATAACATCTAATTAAGACAATCCAATGAAATAACCAAGTTTTATTTGTTAGTAATTAAAATTCTTAAAGTTTCAGTTCTTCCCACATATGCCTCTCGAACTCTCTGAATTTGTCAAATGTGAAATTTATTATCTAAACATGGGGTTAACTGTGACAAAAACATTTGAACTTTCCAGGCATCTTGTGCAGAATAGTACAATAGCTGGAAATACTTCTGTACAGTTAAAATTTTCCTCAGAATTGATTAGATTTAGTCTGTGTACTCATTTTCCACACCTACTTCAGCCTGGACTGATTTCATTCATTGTTTAGTTTAATCACTGCAAATTAGTGAGTGAATAGAAAGTTTAGTCTCTTATCTGTTCCCACCATCTGATGTTGATGGGTGAATTATTGAGCAGCCGTGACACAGCACTGGGGTGTAACCGTGATGTGACTAACAGGGATTTGAACCAGTCTTTAAAAACTGCCTCCGAGCCTCTACAACGCTCACATACTCCTACTGCATGATTCATGTGCATGTTTTATTCACACCAGCGCTTGGGTTTCCTCTTTATGCTTTCAAAAATATTGGCAACAAAACACTTGGAGCTCCACTCGGGGTCTAGAGCCACGACACTAGCTCATCATCTTCAGTACACTGTGAGTTAAGCGTGTCTTTTGATAAGTTCTTTGGATTAGTTCATAACTTAAAGGATCCACGTGCTTGTATTGCAGATGTTATTGCATTGCCTGGAATGTTTCACAGTATGACATTAAAAATCTTCATGGAGACTAGCAGGTGGCGTTCCCTCTGTCAGAAAGGTTACTGTGCACCTTTATAGTACCACCATTGTAGGATAATAGTAAGAATTTGAATTTGTGCACTGTATTTGTAATAGTAGTAGCAGTACTAGTAATTCTCACTGGGTTAGTAGGTGCAACACTAAATATGAGATTATTTAAAGGACCCATATTAGTTATAATTTTGTTTCCTTATCACAAATTTACCTAGAGTTATGTTTTGTTTTGTGTCTGCATATTTAGACTGTGTTCTTCTCTCAAACAGAAAACACCCTGTTCCACCTTGTGATGTCACGAAGTGGTAATACAGCAAGTGCTCCGCTGTGTTTTTAAACTCCACACACCTTCACTAGAATCATTCGGATAATTTCAGCCCTGGAATTGCCATTTTCTACTAAACTAAAGGTAAAAGGCAGCGGTTAACTTGAAAACCACTGCTTCATTACATCACAAGGTGGAACAGAGCATTTTGAGGTTTGGAGATGTAGACAGATATGTGTGACTGAAACAAAACACAGCTCCAGGTATGTTTTTGACGAGGAAACAACATTGTAACATGGCTTAAGGCTCATCAAGGGTCAATTTTGTGTAATATAGGACCTTTAAATAGTGAAAAGTCCTCAAAATGGCATCAATAACAGGAAACTGAAATTCATGAGCAATCATCAAAATGGGCATAATCTGTGTTTATAATAGTATTGATTAGTAATATTGTAGTATGCGGTATCTTTTATACTTTAATACTTCTTTTTAGGATTAAAAATGAGATAAGAACTTTAACTTTTTAATAGTATACTGACTATATTACACAGGGAATTATATTATTTTTTAATTATGTTGTTTTGTTTGGGTAATTTGCTTTGAGTCACTATTATCCTGAAGCTTGTGTCATTACTGCCTAATTAGTGACCATTAGACAAAAAATTCAAACGCTGTCGCTTTCCAAGTTCTTACTAAGTTGATTAGCCGTAATTGCGAGAGACGATAACTTACACTATGTGAGCTTTTAGTTCTAGTCATTTTGTTACTGCTAATGTGCCAAATATTCACATCTTTTATTCCAGCTGAAATGAAATGAGAAACATGTTTACAGAGCTAAGATAACATTACGGATACCATTGCATCATCGGTAACTTCTTCAAAATGACAAAGTGAATCAATGCGTGCAATTGATTCTCGGTTTTATGATGAGCAAGTTTTGACAATCCATCTGCCTGTGTTGTGAAATTCTGATTGCAGTATATTGTTTTAACTGGAATATGACCTCTATCTTTAGTAGTAAACCCAAGTAGCAGCAGTAATAGTAATACTTCTACTTGCGTGACCAGTAGTTGGCAGTGACGCTGTAGCGGGGCTCAACTAAACCACTTAATACTTTTAATAGTAGCAGTTGTAATTGTAGTATGGTAGTAATAGCAGTAAATACATACTTGACCCTTGACGACATGTCCTTACGTCTTATGCGGTTGAATGTAGATATTGCAATACTGTAACACAATAGTATACTTTTGAGATAAGGTCATTTTATCCACTCAAAGCTGGAGTTGGAGTCTGGAGACAGTGATAATTTGCAAACACAGGCGTGCTTCTATGTGCTGGCCTCAGAGCAGGTCGCACGCTCCTCGGGGGGAAAGAAAAACACCCAGAAAACTTAAGACAACACACAGACAATACAGGTCTGTGTGCAGCTCCCATAGCCCACTGTAACGTCCCATACACAGATACACACATGTACTGGAGCTGGGATATGGGACGGTATGGGACATAACAGGGACATATTTGAAGTATCGATAATGGACGATGACAACATATACTTGTTACTGTAGGGCTAAACAAGAACTTATTTCAGATGGAACTAACCCAGTGGTACCTAGGGCTGGGTATCACCAAGAAGCTGCCGATACGATACGTACCTCGATACACAGTCCACGATACGATACGTATCTCGATACAGTGCCATTTCGATACGATATGATTCGATACGATATATTTCAAATTGATACGATACGATTCAGAAAAAAATAAAGGCCTTCAACCTTACTTAAATGGTCAACCCAATTTTCACAAAAAAAAAAAAAAAACAAAACAAAAAAAACAAAACATTAAATGGTGCATTTATCTTCCATTTATTGAAGATTAAAAAACACAAAGTGCTTTTTGATTGATGCATGTTTCTAACTCGAGGAGGAAGGCGGTTGAAACATTTTTTCTGACGTTTTCGTTTCTCTTGCTTCTCGCTTCTCTTCACCCGTAAAGAGTCTGGGGGGAATATCGATATCGATACTAGGAAACAAAGAATCGATACCGTATCGATTTTAATAATATCGATACATATCGGTGTATCGATATTTTAGCACACCCCTAGTGGTACCCCATTTTGAGAACCACTGGTCTATAGTGAATGGGCGTGCAGTATACTCACCAGTAAAGTATGGGTTTAATTTTTGAGTATATGGAGTTTAGCAGTTATCATTCCTGTAATTTGGACTGAGCCATGTTAATGTTCATTATTGAAACTTACATTGAACAAAAATAACTACATTTGAACTAAAGTGGTACAAATCTGCACGCATTCCTTCTTAAATAAACAATGAACCAAACACCTTCTTTTTTTTTTCATCTAATCGTACTCTTGAGCATTCCTACCCCTCCAGTGCGATTAGCCAATAAGTGTCAATCTGATGCTAAACCAAGTGCGACCTTCTCATAAGAGTCATGTAGAAGGAATGGCGGGCTCTTGTTGTTTGCCCTTGGTATTGCTCCAGCGTGTTTGCGGTGCAGTTAATTGGATTCTGGACTTAGTGTTTGTGTGAAAAGCTGCTTTAAATGTGAATGGCAAATATTGTTTTTGATGTCTTAACAAGAAGAAACAGGGGGAACTTTCTGCACAATCCAGCAATGTAGGATTTCCGCTCTAATCCTTCCAATCTGAGAAGAATGTCAGGTCAAAGTATGGAGCAGGTTCCCAAATGCAGTTTGTTCATGTGGCCTTTTTTCACTTGTATTTTCTGTTGAGTTTGTTCTATTGCTATAAAGGTGCACTGTGTAACTGGGAAAAGCGTCTGCCATCTGCTCTTCTCCATGGAGATGTTATCGTTTCACTTAGAATCTTCCACAGTATGGCATCGAATGTATCTACCTGTATGGAGACAAGCAGGTGATGGTACCAGGCCAAGTTACAGGTCAGATCTGTGGAGAGGTGACTCTGTTCAAGGTGTTTTTCAAGGTGTTATCATCAATGAAATTCTTCAATTTAAAAATACAACATACGCCATAATGCCATATTTTGAAACATTCCTTGCAACGTAGTAACATCTCCAAAGAGACAACAAGTGGCAGACATCCTAGTGCAAAAGTTTAAATGTGTGTGATTGAAAGTTAAGTGGGAATAAAGCGAAACTGAATACTGTATACTAAAACAGGTCTAAAACTGGACAAAGGAAGGACTTCATCTGGTCCAAACGAGTTCTAAACCAGGTCTAAACCAGGTCAAAACCAGGTCCAAACAAGGTCTTAACCAGGTCAAAACCGGGTCTAAACATGATAGGGCTAAACCAGCCCTGCACTTGGTCTAAGTTAGGAATTAACATAGAGACTTTCAAATTTTCTGATCCTAAACGAAGCATCTTGTTTTAACAAAGTTGATGGCATTCTCATGTGGATAGTTACTGCATTTAAATGTGTGATGCAAAGCGTTTGAATGGACAGACCTTACCCTGCTCTTCTCCCCCTATAGGGCCCCTGGTGTGCTCTCCTGGCTCTGGAGGCAGGAGGTCGTGGACAGAATGAGCCTGCAGGATGAGCTCTGAGCTGGGCCTCGCTGCTCCGCATCACCCCTCGTCGTCCGGAGGAATGACAGCTCTGTGGCGCCCCCTCTGGCTCTGCTGCGTCCTGCTCCCTCTGTATGTCACTGCGGCCCGGCTGCCCACTGCTCCACCCACAGGTAGGTTTGAAGACACTGCAGAAAACTAAATATGAACAATGTTCTGGTATAGGACTTTTAAAACCCAAGTTGCTTTATAACGCATTATTCATTCTCTTCTCACATTCATTGTAATACTGCCAACATTGTATATATGGTACTGCTCCATCACTCTCTGTACCACTCTATCTACTGGTATATTTACTAGTATATCATATAGCATCACTGGCCAGATCAGCGAGCTTAAATTTGACAATATTGAGTAGTTGATTGAGTTGGTGTGATGTCATGTCTGCTCGGAGGAGACGTTGTGCTCACTACTTGAAATAATTTAGTTTTATAGAATTTCAGCGTGTTTTGGGGAGTGTATAATTGGGTAGTTTGGCTTGTTCGGCTTTGTGTGTTTGTGTTGCTCTTTGTTGTGAAGCTAAGTTAAACCCCACGGATCAATCCTGTCTAAACACTTTCTTTCTTCCCTCCATTTTTGACGTTTTGTACCAACCTCTTCTTTCTCTACAACTCAAGAAGTAATTTATTTAAGGTGTTTAAAGTGATTTTCTGACAATGTTTACACACTTTCAGTTACTGAAAACACTTTGTATAGAATGGCAGATCTTTTGTGTGCACTGTGTGTTGGGTAGACAATCTGACACTTAAATTACACTTTAAAACTGCTCAAAGTGTGAGTGGAGTCTGTTCAAAGAAATATACTGCTGGTTTGGTGGATGGTCATTGCTGGAAAGTGTTGGCAGAAAAAATGTGGAAGACTATATCCAGATAAAATGTATGCATCTGTCCGATATAGCATTGCCAATACAATCGTGAGCTAGCATGACCACTATCTGAAACTTCCATGTTTGGTCAAAGATTTTTTTATAACTCTTAATTAAATATTTCATTATAGCATCCATTAACTTTGCATACTACTATTATGCTACTTTATATAATAGAAACAATAGCACATTTATTGATAGAAGCTACAGTTGAGACAAAGGACGAGAGAACTAAAACTGGTATTATTTAACTATTCAAAAAAATCAGAGAACCTCAAAACGTGTATTAATTCTACATGACACGCTTGACAAATGAACATGTATTAGTAGACCTTACACAGTGGTCACGTAACATCATGAATTTCACATTTAAAAGACCTTGAACTGACTCTGACATGGATTTCCTATAATATATTAACACAAAGTCCCTCTATGGGCCAACCTTTAGCTTTCTACCTGTATTAACCCCCCCTGTTTCTCCTCCTGGGCCCTCCCTTCCCTCTCTCCCTCCCTCTCTCCTGTACATGTTACAATAGGCGTGTTGTGATCTGGCCTGCTAGATTGGCTTCTCTATTGGGAGCCATCATGGTCGATCAAACTAGACTTCATCTTGTAGCCAAATGTGTGCAAAAGCCCGTAGGTGGTGAGAGATCGCACTGAGACGACTGTGGAGCGGCTCTACATGACCGGATTCTGTTTCCAGTCACTTATGTTTTTGAATGAGTTTGATTAGTTTAAGAGGTGCTGGGTGATGGTCAGGTGATAACATGTCATCTGGAAGAGGGCTGTTTGTTTAACACGGGATGAGTAGGAGCATAGCAGCAGTGGCATGTAGGGAAAGAGGGAGATTAACAAGGGTTTAAGTGGTTACAGTCAAGTCTTATATGCTTAAAATAGCTTTTAGGTATTAGGTATATAGTTCATAGTTCATCCACAGCTAGTGAGTCACCTAAAGCCCGGGATTAGTTTTACCTGGGCTTCTCTGCTAAACTGTAATAGTTACCAACCACATTTGTGTTTCCAGTTCCACGTGAATCATCCATGTCTCTAAAATGTCTGCAAAATTCCCCCGCATTTTATCTACTGTAATGTAAACTCCAAAGACAACCAATCAGTTATCAGGCCAAAGAGTCATATAGTGACTCACATGTTTCGTTATAACAAGTTTGACAGTAGATGAAGAGAGTATGCAGAGGTCAGATTTTTTCACAAAGTTCTGAGGGGAGTGAAGTTAAAAAGTTGGGTACTTCAGCTTTAAAACAGTATTCACAAACAGTATTCACCCTTTATCTATTAACCTTCCCCTGCACAATATGACACCAATATGGCATGATATAGATCAGATATGCAAAAAAACTAATGCATCTAAAATTCACCCCAGACATATGCAGTAGATAATATATATTTATAGCTGTATGGTCTCACCCCTCGCCCTTTTGCCCCTGATGCCCTGTCTCAGGTCGCAGATCTCCTCCTCCACAGATGGGCTCACAGTGGGGCTAAAGTGACTGTCATACTGGGGCAGATGGCACATTTCCCCTCAGCCTTGGGTCATCCCTGCTCCATCACAACACCAGCTCCACGCTGTCTCTATACTGTATCTGTGTGAGGCAGGATTAATGTGAGCCGGGTCAGACTTCAGCGGGGATAAGGACGGAGAAATGTCCTTCAAAGTTTACTAACAAAATACATACTCGATGTGTAGCATATAAACTAGCATCAGTGTGAGTCAAGTGCACGCCATAAAAGGCCATGTCACCAAACTTATGTCCATAAATGTATTTTTTCCATGTATAGTAAAAACATACAAACTTATGAACACAAACCTGCCTTGAGTGAATTTAATTGTAAAAAAGACTTGTAAGAAAGAGCTGTGTGCGTCACTACATGATGCTTTGGGATGAGAGCTGCTTTTCTTCATCTTCTAAAAAGCGGTTCAAGCTGTGAGTTTGTGCTTCACACACTTGTTCTTTACCGGAAATGTGCCAAGGGTTTGTGAGGGCAAAGAACAGGTTAGACATATTTGAAAACATACTTTTTCCTTTTATTGTTTGAAAATCAGGTACCCCGGCTTTAAAAGGCGCTGTATGATGTCAATAATTAACTTCATCTTAATACCTGAACTTGTTCACTCCTAAACTGTCCCTGTCCCATAACATTTTCAAATAATAAAGAGCTATTTCTTCTGCTGTGTATTCCACTGAACTCCTCCACATTGTATAAAGCCAGCAGCCATAGCCCTGTTTTACATGTATACGTGGTATGTTTGCACAGACAGTGTGGTTTGAATGCCTTGTTTCCATAGACTCCTCTGTAATGTTATTCCAGAGCACACTGCTGTTTATTTCTCCAGACGCTTGTGGCATTTCTAAAACCAGAGTGACGTCCGACGCCACACTGGACTAAAGGCTGTGTTTGTCTTTTTCTACTCTTTATTTACTGACCCACACACATACTGCCTCCTGCTGACAGCGCCCCCTGCAGAGAGCACTGCTAAAAGTATATATAGTTTATAAACCCTTGCTGATGATGTTGTTTTTGAAGACTGTCTATGCAACATAAGCAGTTTTGATGCCTCAGAGCTTACTGTGAACATGTTTCTGAAAACTAAGTTGAAAAGAATGGACGTAATCATTAAAGTTGGATTTTTAATGATTTAGACGTGCACTAACTTTTCTGATGGATGGTACACCTGCTTTTGTCTAATGCTATGCTATGATGCTAATGCTTTGCCTAAAACGTTCCACAGTTTAGCATTAAGTTTATCTAGCTCCATGGAGACAAGCAGATGAATCCACCAGTCTAAGTTACAGGTCAGACCTGTGGACGAGAAGAGCCCGCTTAAAGTAAGACTGCATGTTTTTCAAGGTGTTTGTGGACAACACCAAGGCTTATATCCACTTATCATTCAATATATGGAAGCTGGAACAATATTTTTGGGACTCATGTACAATTTCTTTGCAAAAGTGGTCAGATTTTTGTTATTTTAGTTGTAATATCAGATTCGAGCTGTACAGGATAGAGTAAGTGACTTCTATGGTTAGTTACTGTTATTCGTTGCAGTTTAGGCTTTTCAATGAGACTGTCTACTTAAAAACGGTTTACTGAAATCTTCCTCCGTTATTGTTATTGTCTCAGTGGCAAAAAGTAGTTTCAATATTATCATTTATCATTATACACCTCTGTAGTGATAAATCGTGCTTCAAAATGTGTTACTGTGACAGGCCTAGTGACACCTGCAATTGAATAAATGCAAGATAGTTTGATCAGTGCCAAATTATGGAACATTCCCAGCAAAGCAATAACATATCAATGGAGACAGGCACCAGAAAAGTTAAATCCTAATGTGCGCAGGAGAGATGTCATTCAGTTTTTCAATCTTGTTCCAAAACTACTATGCAGAAAACCTGATTGAACAATTGTCATAATCATACTTCACATGCGGTATATCTGAGTGGGGTTAAATAGCTATTACCCACGAGGCTCTGTACATCGATGGGCCACTTTTAGAACACTATTTTCCAAAGTGTGATGATGCCACTGCTATTTTCTCCAAAGCACTAGACAACTGCAGCCTTTAATCTTATTCTTATGTAAATGAGCTGTTTCAAATTCCCATGTTTTTATGTTATAAGGCACAAAATAGCTACATTTGTGCTAAAGGATTTCAGTCCCCTGGCACCTTTATCAGACATCATCTTTGGCAGTAACAGGAGGCGGACGAGCCACATAAGCTGTGCAGAAAGACGATTTGTGAACAATGCCCACTCTGTGCTCAGAACATCAGGGCCTTAATCCAGAGCCACTTAAGACACTTTAGTGAAGGGAATTAAACATGAAATACAGACCAGTAACTGTTTAACAAGGGATCACTGAGAGGCTGCTCTAGCATGTCTCTGCTAATGGATTTAGATAAACGTGTTAAGATAATCACTACACTATTAATGAAATGCAATTATACATGATAACAAATAATGGAGTTAAATCAAAATAACATCACCAAAGTCAAACGTCAACCTACATGCAAAACTGTGTGGAGTGCTCCATGTTCTAGCAAGGAGGCTGTAGGTTCAAACCTCAGCATAATTTACAGGTCGGATCTGTGCATAGGCAAGTCCGCATAGGTTTGTTTGTTTTTCCCAGGTATTTTTGAGCAATAAAAACACCTGTAAGGAATCAGTGCAATGAAACATACTAATAACATCGCTGGTATATGGTCTATTTAGTAAATTGTTACTCAGTGCCCCTCAATATGGTCTATGAAGCTGTCGTTAAGGGACAAAAACGTAGCCACTATCAAACAGCATTGTGTTTTCTATAAGTGGATAATGCCTTCTAGCATCTGTCTTCTCCATTTCTCACAGTGTACATAGACCTCCAGCTTTTCTAAACTTAGACCTGTGCTTTCTTTCATCACCTTTTTGGCTAATTTCCAGATGTCAATCACCGCTGGAGCTCTTTGATGGCGCTCTACCTGTTTGGGACGTCCCGGGGCGCGCACACACACACGTACACACATACACACACATACGCACACATACGCACACATACGCACACACACACACACACCTGTACCTGGTTCTCCCTCTGGCTTGGTGCTCCTCGCGCTGACAGTCGTGTTGACATATGGCTGTTTTTTAATTACAACTCTCCCCTTGAGGAAATTGTTGAGATACTTAGAAGATAAGACAGACATGGAGGGAACAAAGAGATGCGTTGTATCCAAACGGACTCTGGCTTTGGGGGTGAAGAGGCAAGACTCAGATCTGATAATATGTTTTCCTGATCCGAGATTACTAGATAGATACTAGATTTTCTTTTCCCTTTTTAAACAACTCTTGACTTCTTGTGCTGTAGTCTCTCGTCCTTCAATTTATTGCAGAATTTTATCGGCAAATGATTTGTTGTGCTAAGTCATGTTAATCCAAAAAATGAAAAGCTTAACCAATTTAATTAGATGTGACTGACTTTAAGCATTGCAATATTTATTTATGTATTCAAAGTTTCAATAAAACTTTACACTTTCCACCAAACATTAACATTTCATCTTAAAACACATCATTGGCTTTGTTTCTGGTGTGAATCCAAACACCAGCGTTTGAATATTGCCAGTATAAAGGACTAGACCTTTGTGAATTATTCATAGAGTTAATATATTCATACAGAGGATATTGTGATAAACGATAGTATTGAAACTACTTTATGGCACTGATATAAAGCAAGATAATCCCTTAAATCCATTTTAAAATATACTGTATCGTTAAAAGGCATGAGCTGCAACAAATAAACAGCAGGATGAACCAAAACTGAGCTATAGAAGGTATTTATTCAACCTTTTGCAGCTCAAATCTTACCTTATTACAAAAAAAGACCAGACTCTCCCTACTTTTGCAAAGAATTTGTACACACTGTAAATATTGAAGCCTGAAATATATTATTCCAGCTTTCATAAATTGAATGATAAGTGGATATAGGCCTGCCTGCAATATTGACATTATACAAATGCAAGACATGAACAAACAGATTCAGTGTATCTTATTGTATATTTAAACCCATGTCAGGCTGGTTTGCATACCTTTTATGAGTAAGAATTCCTGGTTTGATCACAGAATTTACAAAGAGTGCGGGTTAATTGCGTAGACTTGATTGAATTCTTTTGATGGATGATGCTGCGTCAGTGCCAATAGACTGTGTCCTCTGCCTGTCCAAACATGTGGCTGGGAAACAGCCAGAGGCAGACAGATGGTAGGTAGTACACTGAGCTCTGAGAGGTTCAAACTCGCACAAAGAGGAGACACAAGCAGCCCCCTCTCCTCCTCCGGGACCTTCTCCTCATGAGACAAGGGCACAATAGTCCCCTTTAGACTTTAGACCCCACGATCTGATCAAGTGTCCAGCTAAAGTCATTCACCACACACCTGGCATTGATTTGATTTTAAAGCTACATGTGTGCTGTCACACAGTAGTCAAATAGAATTAGCATGTAAATAAATATTATTGATCACATTCAATAAGAAATCTTCACAATGTATCTTCTGAATGAGCAAAAGTCTTTAACAGGTTATTCAAAGCAGGAAGAACTTGTGACTAAAACCTAGTATATCATGGCATTTTAAAAGTATTGTATCAAACTTTATTACTGTAGGAGAGTAATATCCATGTTAGCCCATAGAATATATTGTAAATGATAAATAGTCAGCGTTTTACATCAAGGAATCACTCACCCATTCACACACACATTCATACACCAGTGTACACAGGCACTGGGGCAACACTGGGGCTCAAGCGAGTTGGTGAAGTGTCTTGCTCAAGGACACAATGACAGCGTTCATCTGTGGGAGCTGGAATCACACCGCCAACCTGTGGGTCAGTGAATCTAACCGCTCAACCAGTAAAGTTTATGTCAAGACTGGGATTCGAACCGCCACCCTTCGGATCAGTGGACAAGCACTAACAAACTGAGATACTGTCGCCTCATATATTACAGCCTTTGTCCTTGAGTGTGTAGCCATTTTAACATAAACTAACATACACACTGTCGTCATCGTTGTCAAAAATAAAACCTTGAAGATGTTCTTTGCAACCTTATATTTTCTGCCATCCAGCATTAAGCCTATAGCTTCTGTTTGAGGCCACCCACACCTCCCCCAGCGCAGCTAACACGTCTGACCCCCCCTCTCCTTCTCTGTCCCCTCCGTTCTGTTATTCTGCCAAAAGAGTTAAAATAATAAACTTAGTAAGGTCTGCGCGCCGTAATGGAAGCTGCTTCGAAAGACGAGACAGACTTCTGACACTTGAGGTCACTCCAACTTTGTGTTTTCCCTCAGAAAAAAAAAAAACGAGGCTCACATTTAAGTATTTTTCTGAATGTGGTGTGTCTTGTAATTTGCGGCATTTTTTCCACATGGGACAACTTTCCTTTCGTTCGTTTGGGCTGCAGTTTTTAGTGGTTTATCTTCACCGTGTCATTGCAGAGTTGAACATTTAGCAGAAGCAGTGGTTGGAGTATATTTAGGAAAAAAAACATCAAGAGATTTTAAAGGTCCATTTTGACTGTAGGCTTCAGTGAGTGAAAGCTTGTGATTTAGATAAAACGTTTCAAAAAGTCCCAATTTGGTTCATACGGCCTCGGTCACCCGACAAGCCACTTCAGTGCAGTCAGACTCGAAAGCTTTGTTGTTCAATGCATGCAGACTTTTTATTTTACTGTCTCTCTTTTGTTTTTGTGTGTTGGCTTAAACTTGTTGTTGCCAGCTGAAAAACAACAAAAGGCGTTTTATATAGTGGCTTTGCTCATGTGTGTGCGATAGTGTGTGCGGTTTTTCACAATTCAAACTCACTTTGAAGATAATTGAAGTAACTCAAACCCAAATAAGTTAGTTCCATGGAAGGTGCAGGTTTTATAGTATACTGTAGGAATTGGATGTGTGTAAGGTTATGTAAGGGATGCGCCCATATCAGTTTCCTATTACACCCAACAAATGTATGTAATAAGACTATTTACAGGCTGCTAATGATTCATAATGTGTTTTTTATACAAAGCTGTTCTGCAGTTGCTTTAAGGATAAGTAATGATTACATAACTCATTTGGATCTGTTTTGTATTATGTTCATTTGTTTTCCCAAGAAATAAATGCTATTTTCTCTTGGCACTAAAGCCAAATGTTATCGGAGCTGACAACCCTGAACTGATAAATAAACTGATATCTGATATACTTTTAATGTCCAAAAAGTTCCAGATTTGAATCATGTCTAAATGCCTTGTAGCAGAAATACACGAATGTTTATCTCCAAGTTTTTCATGGTATGCTAAATGTAGTATACACATGGTGCGTTAAACTCTGTTAATCTACTGAATATTAAAGTAAAAATAGAAGCAGATGTTTCATTTTAGGTGAGTTAACGTTAGTTGTAGTCACATTACAGACCCCTCGGCGGGTGTGGGGGTACGTGGGGGTACATGGGGGTACACTTTGGGCCGGTGTAGATGTCTGCTGTAGATGTGTGTGGACAACTGCTCAGTCCAGTTGTTGCTCCCTCACAGAGCCCCTCTCTGTGTGTGCATGGGTGTATATGTGTGTGGGTGTGGGTGTGTGTGTATCTGCAGCAGGGAAACACAGGGATGAGGGGATTACGTGCTTTCCTGCTACAGCAATATGTGTGGTAATGTTGATATTTTGGTACAGCATATAGTCGCAGCGGAGTTAACAATGAGCTATGGAACAGAGCTGCACAATTTGGGGAAACAATCAAATTATAGATTTTTCTGGGAAGTATTAAGATTTGTGATGTATGTTTAAAAAGTAGGATTCTGTTGGGAGTGCACATTGTGAACAACTTACAGGAGTATTAAGATTAGCGAGAGAAAAGATTGAAATATGAACTGATAAACTAATACAAGAATCCACTGAATTTCAGAACGAGTTTGTAAAGGTTTAAACTACGACTACAACAATATTATTCTATAAATAGATGTTTTGTAACTTGCACAGGACCTGGTGAGATTGGGGCTGGAATCTATAGAGTTATGTAATATAAATGGCTACAGCTTTTGCAATTTTACATTTCCATTTGAACTATAACACTGATAGACAGGTTCATTCTGCATTGATCTTATTGTGTGGAAAATGCTACGAAGTAACAGGATTTAAGACATTTAACAGATTAATAATTTCTAACATATGAACTGGTATGCCTAGTGCCACCCCCAATTACAGTTGAATTTAACAGGCATAAACCAGATTGTTGGCTCTGTCTCGGGGAAAGACCCAAACCACAGACAGGATTAGTCCAGTCATTTTTAGGATTCAAATACGCTGCTTTAAAACGAGAAACAGGAAAATTATAATTGGCAAAAAGTGTGTGGAATAAATATAAACATGTAATGAAGTTTATGACAATGGAAAGGTATAAAAATGAATGAGGTTGCATTAGAGATTAGAGAGGATTATTATGGGACAGAGTGGGCAGTGATGGACCTTGTAAACAGCTTTCCACATGTACAATTCGTATATGTTATAATGCTATTAATTTTGAGGTTGTTACAGTCTGGGAGAGCAGCTGTGGTGGTTTGTCCAGTAGCAGCTCTGTGCATGGGACAGGAAGTATTCAGGAAGTGAGTGTGGGAGCGCGGCTTGATTGGAAGCACATGGTATAGAGACTATTACAGGTTTCACTAATGCAATAATAAACAGCTTCATAAACAGGGCTGTAAACGCTTAAGTATCCCGCTGACATAAGCCACGCCCACCACACCTGAAAACTTAAAGATGCACTGTGTAACTTTTCTTTTGAAGGGTCCGCCACCTGCTTTGCCTCAAGCGTCCCACAATATGGCATTATACTCATATATTCATAGAAACAAGCAAGTGACGCAACCAAGTCAAGATACAGGCCAGATCTGCTGTGAGGTGACCCTGCTAACAGTAGTATTCTTGAGCAATAAAAACACATGTAATGAAATAAATGTGTTTAATGCCAATCTGTGAAACATTCCAGGCCAAGCAGAAACTCCATGGAGACAAGCAGGTGGCAGACCTTAAACAGACAGAAATATCACATTACTCCGCCTGTCCTAAAAGTGGAGAATTACGAGTTTGTTAAAATGCCAGTGTATTCATAGAGATAATGTGTTTGTCATATATTACTGTGACTACAAAAATACTATTAGCAACTACTACAACATTACTAGGGCCTCAATCAGCATACAATGACTGAAGTTTGGAGCTTGTTCTCGTAAACTTACATTGTGGCCACATTACTACTGCTGTTTCTACTATACTTGTACAACAACAAGTACTACTACTATTGCTGCTATGTACAAGGTCTTAGTGAACATGAGCTTGTCTCTTTATTGAGTATCCTGACACTGATGTCAGTCTGCTCACAATCATGGTCCCGCCACCGGAGCAGGGTTAGACATTATTTGGGGGGTATGTCATCGCTGCTGGCAGGGGCTACTCTGGCCACACTGAAAGGGTCAGGGGTAAGGTCATGGTTGGGGTCACGGGGGTCAAAGTTTAACGTTTCAATCAGGCCTCTCCTTCTACAATACACCTTCTATCAGCTGTTTCTGCTCTTCAAACTTCATCACGCCTTTGTCCATTTTGGAGATTGGAGTAAATGGTACTAAAATTGCACCACATTTTCTACCTTTATATTCTACGATAGTTTTGGTTATAAAACTTTTGGACCTTGTAGTTGCTTTATACCTCTTTTCACACTATTTCAAATGTGTTTTTACTACATTTTTATCGACTACTGGAGTTGTTTTTTGTCTCTCATCACTTCCTGGTTCAGCAAAAATCTTTGGCCACTGAAACTGCTGATGTTTCAAATGTTTTGGCTTTGTAGAGTGCCAATACATGTTCCCATTCATTCATTCTTTCATCTTTCTTATACCCCTGTGCACAACTGTGGGCTTTAGACTAAGAATCATGGCCAGAGCTGACATATAGAGACATAATTTGATAGAAAACTAAGCTAGGAGTGTTTTCAAAAGCCAAATCCACTTTTCTATACTGTTATTAATAAAATGAGGTGTTGTAAAAAATACTCAAATTAAAATGCGTGCTTCTTTTTCAAGTCATGTGTATGTTTTTGGGTGAGAAAGAAAGAGAGTCTATCAATCTCTATCCACGGGTTTCAGAATGATAAAAAATAATATGTACGGTTGTTATGGAGATTAACGATTTTAATATAAATTTGTTTAATGGGGAAAAAGTCCTCAAAACCTCCATATAACAGGAAGCAGAATCTCATATAGGTGTGCGTCTGTTTACCTTGTATTTTGAAGAATCCTTTGTTCCACATCTGGACTAGCCTAACCCAGTGCCTTGTTAGAACTCTATATAGACCCATCCAAACTCTGCTAATAAAGCCATCTTGTAATCTGCTTGGTTCTCTGCAGCCGAGGGGAAGTGTGATTCTTTGGTGGGGCGCCCCTCGCACACACTCCGCGTACATCCTGGCTTTTGTGGGCCGCCGCTCCGCTCCTCGCACTTGTCTGCTGAATTGAAAGTAGGCCAGTTCGTCTTTGGAATGACAATTAACCAGGGATGGACCCAACCCAACACGCGAAGGGGTGTGGGGGCGGCCGCGTGCTAGCATGAAAGGGCTCGGGACGATTCAGCCATGCCAAAACGCCGCTCTGGACGTACAGTAACTTCCGATGCTCGTTAGCGGGACAGACAGCAGTGGGTGGGGGTGGATGCGATTGGGGAAGGGGGCAAAGGCTGGCACACACTGTACTAAAACTGCCACCACATAGTCTTTGATAGTGCGGAAACTTGAAGAAAAATATTTTAATGTCACTTTTCTAGTTTGTTTTGGATTGGATTCTTCTTCTAACCCTAATTTGTTAACATAATGCTACTACTCATGATGACTGTACTGCTGCTGCTGCTGCTACTTACTACTACTACTACAGCTACTACTACTGGTATTATACTATTATTGCAAGATAAGGACAATGCCTTAGCAGAGGATATGCAGTAACTTCCGCTGCTCATTAGCGGGACAGGCAGCAGTTGGTTGGGGCAGAGGTGTCATTTGGAGCCGGGGCAAAGGGCTGGCACAGACTGGGGCGGGGTGTTTAGAGGTAACGTCTAACTTCGACTGGATTTCAGAGGCTCTTGTATAGAGTCCAAATGGAGAATAGTGGCAACAAGCTGAGGAAGCCCGCCCAAGAACAGCTTTTCTGCCTCTCTCCTTGATCTATCCAGGGACATCCCACTTTTTTTTTCTTTTTTTCTGATCCTCTTCTCCTCCTCTCCTCCTGGCAGCCGCGGCCCTCTCTACGGTGTGAGGTTGTCAGGCTGGCCCAGATTAGACCCATTGTCCAGAGGTATTCACATCCGGCCAAACCATATTAAAGAGAGATTAGGGTGGGTTTTTCTCTGCACATTGCCAGAATAAGTCTAAAGGAGCTGGGCTTACAATTGGCATAGCGGTGAAATGGACAGAAAGAAATGCGTTTTAGGGGAGGGAGGAGAGTGAGGGGCGGTGGATCCTGTGTGAAGGTGATAGTGGGATGATGTACAAGCATGTATTGTGGTCTGTTAGTCAGTATTGTCTCTATTACTACTACCACTTCTACCACAGTACAAACACAGATACTTCTACTACTCCCAGGATACATGAATTAAGTAATAATCTTCTTTTGCAGGTTATAAACAACATGCCTTATTGTACACTTATGTTGGTACCACCACTACTACTTGTACTACATCTGATAATGCTACTACTACTCCTACTACTACCACCACAACTACTACTACTACTCCCACTTCTACTTCTACTACTGCTACAACTGCTTCAATAACTACTAATACTTTTACTACTACAACTGTGGCAACAACTACCAGTACTCTTGCTACTACAAGTACTACTGCAACTATCACGATTGTTACCTTAACTACTACTACAACTAGTAACATTATTGTCTTTTTTTAATACCAGTACTATTACTATTATAACCATTGCAGTACTTTGTTTCATTGTTGGCTTGGTTGAGAGCTATATTGTCATCAGTTCTGCTGTCAAGGAAGTGGGAGAATGTGTTGGCATCGCGCAGCAACAGACGGCGGCAGTGAGGTTATCAGGCCCCCAACCAGGCTGCGTGCCTATAGAATATATATTTAACACCTGATCACTTTCAAATCTAAAACTTTTTAGTGTCCTGTTGTGAATTCTCAAAGTTTGGAAGTCATAACTTGTCATAAGAACCAATCACATTGCTTATCTTTGGTATTTGTTGTAGTATTAGGAATAGTAAGGTTCCAAAAGCCATTATATACACTCCAGAAATGTTCATCCTACTTAAATATATAAATAGTATTACTGTGAGTGGGCTCGCCTCTCCTCAGCGCTGACCTGTAACCTGGGCTAGTGGTATCACCTGCTTGTCTCCATGCAGACATATAAGTTGAATGCCATACAGTGGAACATCCTTGGCAAAGCAGTAACATCTCCATGTAGACAAGTTGGAGGGGAAAAGTTCCATAGTGTACTTTTAAACAGGGTCAGGTGTTTCATTTTCTGGGAGTATATTTTTACTAGAGCAACTTGTGTGGCTAAATTGTCCCATAAAAATTATCAGTATTGTTTGAATTGCTATGGGGATTTTGATCTTTAAAGAGAAATAATACAGACACTTCAATAATGCATGTGATGTAAAGGCTTTATTATCTGCCTCCAACCATCCAGACTTCCCTGTGTGATCCAAAGCAGAGCGTCAGGTGTAAAAGATCCTATTGACTGTGGCTTGGACCGAGAGCACTATATTTGGTCTGACCAGTATGAAGGAAAGGAAAGAGGTGAACTTTTGGACCAGCTACAGCTTTGGAAGAAGTCACAGAAAGTCCTTTGGCATTGATTTAAAAAGAGCAGTCATGGTGAATTACATTGAAAAAAAAAAAAGATAAGAGTAAGTTGTTGCATAGCCCACTCCAATCAGACATAACATTTGGACTCAGAAGTGAAGTGAATAACACATTTTTTTTTTTTATATCTTGGCACCTGCCAGATGTGGGCTATTAAGCAGAAAAGCAGTGTATTATCCTTAGAATAATAATAATAACAGAATCATTATGCTCTGTTATTAATGTAACATTTAACTAATATGGTCTTAACAAACTTTGAGAATAGCCCCTCCCTGTTCCCCACTGCATATATACACAATATTGTTTCAGAAAACTAGTGGTCATATTAAAGGAACTGAAAAACTGAAAAACACTAGTTCTTTTTAAATAGTTTGCAGTGGTTCAAAATTATTCCTCACTGACCTTATTTTTTCACATGAAAGTTCTCTTTTTCTGGCCATTTTGAGCTTTTAATCAACCCCACAAATGTGATGCTCCAGATACTACTGATGCTACTTTTATAGCTTCTATAACCAGCTAAACTGTGCTAACATGATTGCATAAGGGTTTTCTAATCACCCATTAGCCTCTGACACAATGAGCAAACACACTGTACCATTAGAACACTGGAGTGATAGTTGCTGGAAATGGGCCTCTATATACCTATGTAGATATTGCACCAAAAACCAGATATTTGCAGCTAGAAGTCATACCACACCACATGTATAGAGTGTATTTCTGATTATTTTAAAGTTATATTCATGGAAAAAACTGTGCTTTTCTTTCAAAAATAAAGATATTTCTAAGTGACCCCAAACTTTTGAATGTGTGAATAGTGTATCTTTACTATATAGGTAAATATATTATAGCAGTATAAGCCAGGCCTATACCCTCCTCCTGTACTGTTAATGGCTTCACAGTTGCTGCCATTGAAGGATCCAAAAAATGTGGAAAGTATTTTGTTCACTCTGTTCAAAAAGGAGTCAGTAGGAGAAGCAAACAGCTAATTACCACCAATAAAAAAGGGCATTTGTCGTAGATTTTGTTTCTCTTTGGCCCTGTCTGCAGATGTGGAAACACAGTCTTGTTGTATTATTAGCTGGCTAAAGTTCGGAGGAGGGAACAAGGGCAGCTTGATAAAGATAAATGTCTCTGAGCCCCATCTGGAATCCATCACTTTCACAAGCAGTTTGGGGAGATATGCTTTAAAAAGGTATGTGCTCCTACCGGACTCAATAAAAGGACTTGTTAAGCAGAACAGAAAAAAGAAAAAAAAAAGTAGGTTGTTTTAATTGACTCCTGTTTATGATCTTTTTTGGCCTGTTTGAACTTGCAGATGAACCTTATGCAAAGCAGTGTTAGGGGAGTCCCAGAGCACATTGTTTTCCTGATGTGTGGAATGATGAAATCTGGCCACAATCAGACAGTATGACATAGTTTCAAAGATACATTGTGTAACTTTTGTAGTAGATAGTATAATACCTGCTTGTCATCATGTTTTGCCTGGTGGTCCTCTCTCCACAGATCTGAACTGTATCTTGGTCTGGTGACTCCATCTGCTTGTCCCCATAGAGATAACTATGTTTAATTTAATTTGTGAAACATTCTAAGAAAAGCAATAACTACTTATGACTTTAAAATTACTAAAACGGTTATTAATTGAGTGAGAAAAATCCAAAGCCAACTATTTTGTCACCAGCCAACACAGTCATTCATTACCCATGATGTTGGAATGGCAAAATTTTCATATGGTCACGGTTCTTTTAGACAATCCAAAAATCAAACTCGAGACCATCAAGGGCTGAGGGGAAAGTGCTAACAAAGGTATGACTTAAACCACTTCCTGGACACCTATAGAGTAGCACTACTGTATGCTACAATGATCTGAAGTGTCTCTTAATCTCTCCTTGTTGCGACTTGATACTTTAGCCCCCTTTGGTCTGGTCTGGAGCTTTTCCTGTCCCATGTAGACTCCCTCACCACCATTACGACCAGCCTCCGTGCATGGCCTCTGTGTGTGTGAGAGAGAGAGAGAGAGTGGAGAGCCAGCGTGCACAAGCTAGCTACATAAAGAACCCTTTTCAACCCCAGAGCGCTGCAGCAAGCCGGGCCCCTGCACAAGTTTGGAGAGGATAAATAAACCACTTGAGACACACAGAAAAGATGGAGCGGACAGAGTACGGTCTCAAAGAGGGACTTATATTATTCTGAAGGGCTGTTTGTTATGATATTGAGCCCAGAGGGGGGCGGGCCGGGGGGGTACGCTGATTTATGGAGTGCCCAAGCTACCCCAAGGCCACTCAGGAGTTGGCATGCATTTTTTTTTCACTTGGATAAAGTTTACCTAATAGAACATTGTAATAGAACTCAGTGGTGAAAAGTTAAGACCTAAGATGGCCTCCTACATAGCAGCTATTTATTGATTACAATGTTTGGTCATAAAAGCTTTAGCCAATCACATGCTGGCAAATCAAAGACGGCCTGAGCCTATCACAGTCTCCTATTTGCTGTTGGTCAAATCACATTGTAAATATTGTTGCTAAAAAGTATTGTATCAGGAAGTCATTGTCAATCACAAACCCAGTACCACAGTATGGCATTAAATGTGTTGTGTTGCTGCGGGTTGTCTCTCCACATATCTGACCTGTGACTTGGCCTGGTGGGGTTTTGTGCTTGTCTCCATGGAGATAAATACGTTTAATGTCATACGGTGGAGCATTCCAGGGAAAGCAGTGACGTCTCCATGGATATAAAAAAGGATGCACCAATACAGCTTTTTCAGTTTTAATCCCGAGTCTGATACTGCAGCATTAAGTGTCTGCTGATACCTGATATCAATTAATACCACTGAAGAGACTAAAAACATCATTTATTACATTTAAACAAAAAATAGAAATAACACAAAACTGATCAAAATGTGTTATGTAGCTGTTATGTATCTCTCAAGTAACTACTGAACAACTATATAAATAAAAGTTCAAATATATGACACTTTCTGGGGAAACCAGTAGAGTTTTCTTACATCAACATATATGTCCAACCAGGATATAGTCTGAACTTATATTTGGAAGCCGAAATCTATTTCAGCAAATTTTTCAATATCGGCACTGATATTAGGCAACAGTATCGCATCGGTGCATCCCTAGATACAAGCAGGTCGTGTGCCCTCCATCATAAAAGTTATGCAGTTCATCTTTAAGGAAAGCTCTAAACTTTTGTTGACGCTGGCCTGTTTTATGCTTGCATGTTACTTTCTAAATCTTTCTAAATATTAATTGGGGGTTTGCCCAAATTAACAAATGCATAAATTCACAATCTCAAAACACATGTAGTTTTATTTCACAGCTTATATGGCACATTTGCTCCATCTGGACTGTCACATATTGTAGGAATGAACAGCAGGACCAGTCTCTGTGCTTAGACTGCAGTGAGAAGACACCAGAAGGATGGGACTGTCTGCTTTGTCAGTATCACATTGGTTTGGCAATAACAGGGACAATATGCACTTTTAGGACTATTTTTTCACCACCTCAAAGTTCATACAAGTTCAGTTAAATCTGAGACTCTGTGACTTTCCCATAGATCCATGTGCAGATTGGAACTGGGGGTTTGAGTAAACGTGGGCCAATAAACCGTCATGTTATCTGATTTAGAAGATGAATGACTGCTACCCACCTGCCACGGTCCCTCAGAGCAAACTTATGTTTAAGGAGTCAAAGGAGCTCGATAGAAGACAGATCTCCATAAATGTGAGTGTTGAGTTGCAGAGGTAGCAAGCCTACTGTTAATGCACTATTAATGCACGATTGTAACATGGCTGGCTTATCTCTTCAGCTACTGGGCTTGAACTTAAAGATGCACCATGGATATGTTATTGATTTGCCTGGAATGTTCCTCAGTATGGCATAAAACATATCTAATCCATTTATAGAGCACATCATAAACAGTTTGGTGCACAGAAACTTACCTATATCATGGAAAGGGGTAATGCATGTTGCAATGTAAGCTTTAAGATGCCTGTAATTGAATAAATGCAAGATAAACACATTAATACCAAACTGTGGAACATTACAGGTAACGCTATATCTCCATCGAGACAAGCAGGTAGTGTACATTTTAAAAAACTGCATTGAAATTTAAATTAAAATTGTATATTTAATTTTTTGTTATATTTTGCCTCTATAGCAAGCCATAAGAAAACCTACATTTTACCCTAAGCGAGAGTGATTTGTAGACAATGGGACAACATAATTATCTGCACACATTTCTTTTGAATGACACCATCTTGCCTTCTTCAAAACCTCTGATCCATATTGTTCACCACAGCTGGTCACACAACAGCTGGACCTCTGTGTGAAGTGCAGCCCCTAATAATCACACATTCCTCCCATTTCTGTGAGCCCCTGTCTGTCGTCACGGCGATCGGACATGTGACCCCACTTTAGACCAGACTCCAGACACCAAAATTTGTCCAAGAGTAGAGTGATAAAACCAGAACGAGATCAGAACTATAGAGAAGCAATAGGCACAAGATTCAATTAGATCTAAATATTTCCAAAGAATAATCGACTCCTAACAATGCATTCTATTGGTGAGTTTTTAGGCAAGACTCTTTACCTGAACTTGAGGAAAATTTGGTTTGGTTGATTGATTATCTAAACTGCTCAAAGGAAACCCGCACAGAAAGGCCTGTTCTAGTTTGGAAATTGAACCTAGGATCTTCTTGCTTTGAAGCCACATTCTTGTCTATGTCTTCACTTCAGGAATATCATAAAACGAGACCAAGTCCACTACAAGACAACACATGAAAACCCATTTGAATCCTGCCTCACATTGGCCTGCCCTGAGCCGACACCTTTCCGAGTCCAATGCATTTCTATTCAAAGCAGCGTTCCCATCTGCATTTGAAAGTACACCATCGCAGGAAGCACTAGATATTCCCTGATTGCATTTTCTTTAAAAAAAAAAATGTTATTGCGGTTTTGTCTCACACCTGAGAATGGAGTTTATAATGTATGATTCATATAGTTTTGTTTTGTTTTGCTCCTTCAGTAAATTGCATTTGCCTGGCCCAGGGCGCAGTGAGGATGTAGGAAAGAAATGGGGCTGGTACTTCAAAGGGAAAGAAAGGCTTATTGTACAGGAAGTGAGGTGAGGCAGAGCTGCTGCATTAGAACAGCATTACACCAGGACATTGATAAGGCACGCTGCACTTTTTCTACAGGGTTTGAGCTGCACAGTTTTGTTCACTTGTGACTATTGAACGTATTGCGATAACACGTACAATGGCTCTCATTCTAATCTAAGTTGAGCAATACCAGAGCATTTACAAACAGGGGAATTACAAATCGTATGACGTATGCAGGCCTGTCGACAGAAATCTGCGGGCCAGCGGCAAGAAGCCCCACATGGGCCCCCCTTTAAAATAAATTAATAGGAATAGGGTCCAATTCTGGGCCCCTAACACATCAGCATCACATCAACTGGACAAAAATAATAATAAGTTAAGACATTTCTATTGGTAGATTTATAGTAGATTGGTCTTATGCAAGTAGGGGTTTTGACAATGATAATTTTGATGATGATAGGGACAAAACCATGAAATAAAATATATTGTTTCTGTTTTGCAATGTTTTCAACTTTTAGCATAGTTTCAGATTTGGGGTTTTAATCATTAAAAAAAACATGCATTCTGTAACTTCACTTGGTTGTGCTATATTTGTTGTCTCCATGGAAATACTGTAGAACAGGGGTCTCAAACTCAAATTTCCTGGGGGCTGCAGCAGGCACAGTCTGGGTGAGGCTGGGTCACATCAGGTATTCCACAAAAAAATCTTTGTTAAAATTTATTAAAACATTGCTGTTTTCATCATACATGAGGAAATATGCCAATTCTTGTGAATTTTATGGATATAGATCGTTATTTGTTGAATCTTTTGTAATGGGAGTACACAGCGTGAGTGACACGTGTGTTTGGGGTTTACCGATGGTGGAACTTTCTACACGCAACATGGTAATGCCACATTAACATTAAACTTTCATATTGTCCCGCAGGCCACAAAATATCATCTCACGGGCCGTAATTGGCCCCCGGGCCTCAAGTTTGAGACTCCTGGTATAGAACATCCTAGCCAAAGCAATTACACCAGAAAAGTCCCTCAGTGTGCTTTTAAAATCACAGCCTGTCATTTGTCGATTCAAGTTTCCCATCAGCCCTACACTGATCATGGTGACAAACACTGCACCATTGTTTGCTTTATGGAAGAACTTGGTTGACAACTTCATCCCATAAATTCCCTAAACTAAATATCAAGTACTCCGCAGTTTAGTCTATGAGCTACCGTTTTTCATTGAGAGAAAGAGGTCCGTGCATTCAGAAGTGACCTACGAGTCTCTAGAGATAACTATATCAGCCTTATAAAGCCCTGGCCTCATATATTTAAGTGGAGCATGTATTCTCAGGCTGCTCTCTGCTCTCCTTTCACCCAGGTCATAAGAAAAGGTAGAGGGACATTCACACAGTGTTGAGATTTATGCCCTGCGCAGTCGCCGCGCTGTTTTTCTTCTCTTCAATGGGTTTTTGTGTGTAAAAATGCATAGTAAATATTGTTGTCAGACTAGAGCTGAGACATGGCTTGAGTTTAATAAGAAGAAATAGAGACAGGGAAAACAACTCACAATTCTTCCAGACAGCTATTTGCTTTATGAAGGAATAAATCATAGGCTAGCACTAGAATAGCTTTTTTAGAGTTGTTAGTCTTTTTCAGTGGTTTTCAATGAAATTAGAGTTCAAAGTAGTTCTGGAAAACATTTATATTACTGAAGTATATGGTGCTGCATTACTTTAATTAGACTGAACACTTGTTTACTTTTAAGGGCTTTAAATGAAATAAAGTTTATTGCTTGTCTTTTATCCGACTCATGTGATAAGTTTTAACCTTCAAGGCCACTTTATGGGTATAAATAAGAATAGTATATAAACTAGAAAAGACTTGCGCTCTGTCTGTGTAGCTCCATTGATTCTGACTTATCTTGTATTTCAAGTTACAGGTCAGATCTGTGGAGAGATGACCCCACTCACACAAGAATGTTTTTCAGGATAGTTTTATGCATTAACACACTAGAGATTAAATTAATTTGCAAGTTTACCTTTTTAATTTTTTTTTATCAAGGGCCACATCTCAAAACATATTTGAAGCAGAGGGCCACAGACCGGTGATCAATACAGTGCAGTGCTTTATACACAACTTTGACAGATCCCCTGTATATTAATTAGGCTTGAAACACATTCATTTTAAGTCTTTATCACAATGCAATGTGATGTTTGAGGTTATAGTGGCAGAAATAGTTTAATTTTAAAAGTACTGCTTATGATCAATTGGGCCAGTTCAGCAGGAGGCCTGAGGGCCAATAAAAACTGGTCTGAGGGCCGCATTTGGTCTTCGGGCCATAGTTTGGACACCCCTGAGGTAAAGCAAAAACATCTCCATGGAGACAAGCAGGTGGTTGACGTCTCACCAAAAAAGTTACTTAGTGGACCTTTAATAAGGTACGTTTGACTGGAATGAAAGAAAGATTTATTTAAAACTGTGGTACCACAGATTATTCTAGTTGCAGCACATCCTTGTCACAGTGGGTGTTGCTGTAAACGATTTGTCTGTAGTGCGTCTCCTCGTCTGGACTTGGCCTTTCCGCTGCACTGTGCTGAGCTACTGTTACTGGTCCAATCAGGCGCACACAGAGCCGCTCTCCTGTCTGTCAGACGGCTCCTCTGGTAACCTTTACACAGGTCAACAGTTAGAGTGGACTGTCATAAATCACACCTCACCCGCCCTCACGTTCACTAAACAGGCTCCGTGTGTTCTGTCAGACTGCACTGTGGATTTGGTAACATACATTTACTCAATTATGTGTCTTTGTTAATCACGTAGCAGCGTTTCACTGTCAAATAGCCTTGTCTGTGGTTAGTTTACCATACTGTAGCGGTTTAATGTGAATACAAAAATTAGAATTACTGTATTTACCACTCAGTATGTAAAGAAACATCTACAACTTAAATTTATTGTTAAAGTTGTACTCTGTAACTTTTCTGATGGGTGGATCCGTCACCTGCTCACCTCCATGGAGATGTTATTGCTTTGCTTTGAATGTTCCATGGTACGGCATTTAACATATCAACAGTATCTTGCATTCTTCAATTGCATGTGCGCTTAATGCTTAAAAAAATACATTACAAAAAGTTATACAGTGGGCCTTTAATTCCCACAACGCTGGTGAATACTGAATAATGAATGTCGTATTTGTATATTATGACCAAGTCTGTCGTTGCTGAAGTGTTGAGAGTAAACAGATTCTCCTTGTTGGTGATGCTTACTCATACAGCTCATGATGAGTGTTATCCCCTGCACAGTGACAGGACGGTCCTCTGTGTCCCTGTCTATCCCCGTCTGTCCCTGTCTGTCCCTGTCTGTCTCTGGACTAGGGTCTGGGTGAGACTCGGCGTAAACATGTTGATTTTTCCCTGGCTCTGACCTGAAGGGTGTCTCTTCCTAAGCGGAGCTGTGGCAGGAGCTCAGACTGAGATGAGCTGGAAAATGTCTGAGACACCCAGCCCTCAGTCAGCCAAAGCAGTGCTGACAGTTTTGGTTAGGCTCCTGATTACACACTGAAAAAGACCTTTAAATGTTACATCACACATTTGGGACTTACTTGGGAATTGGGAATAACTTGACTAGGAGTAATAAAAGTGTGATTTTTGTTGGTTACCTCCACCCTGGAATAATAGTAAATTCTGCAGCTTGTCATTTTAAGTACCGACAGTGCAAAGAAAAACATGTTCAAAGTCAAGTAGCAGAGAAGAGTTTTTAACTGAAGGAACGTTGACAACATAAAACAGGGATGGTCTGATGTTGTTTTTTGACCGATACTGATATTAAATCCATAGCAAGGGCCACAAATGTATATTAAGCTACAGTAAAGTTCTTAAATTAACTCAATGTCTTTTTGTGGGATATAAAAGCATTTGTATTTTTTGTATTTTCCATTTTTACTCTGTCTGTTCAAAAACACAAATCAGATGCACTAAGGAGTGGGACTGGAAAAAATATCAATGCCAAATAACGGCAAAATGTTCAGTATGTGGAAAAACCCTGATATCACATTTATGCTAATCTTTCCATGTATTCCATTCTGATCATTCCCTTCTCTCTTGTTGCAGACCCAGCGTCCAGTGAAGCGGCCTTCCTGGAGGACTTTATCTTGGGCATGGGGGACACTCTGGATATGTCCTGTGATGCAGCTGACCCGTCCAAACCCGTGGTGTGGTTTAAAGACGGGGTCAGTCTGGTGTCTCACAACAGGACCAGGGTGGGACAGAGGATGTTACGCATCATCAATGTGTCATACGAGGACTCAGGGGTCTACTCCTGCCGCACAGTCCACAACAATGCACTGGTCAGCAACTACACCATCAGGGTGACAGGTGAGGGACGCTTTAGTCATTCAATGGTTGATTTTATGTTGATTTTATTAAACACTTTCACTTTTAGTTTACAACATTTCCAGATTTGTTGCATGATGACAAGTACATATATCTTATTTACATAGTACTTAGGCCTGACACAATAACCCAAGAGCAAATTTAAACCACAAAAGCTACTCTAAATCTACAATATTATAAAAAATAAAAAAATCATGAGCTGCAATAGATAAACAGCAGAATGAAACACTTTTCTACTTAGATTGTGACTGTAATGAGTCAACTAAATTATTAATACAGCCTTCTACAGCTCACATCTCATCAAATCAACTAAAAAATAACCCAAAACTTGTCAGTACTGCAAAGAAAAAGTAATACACACGATAAATATTGACCCCAAAAATATACTGTTCCCAAGTATTAAAAAATGTGACAATATTAGGTAAAAAAATAGAATGGAAAACAGAACACTTTGCATCGTGTTGTTGCAATTCATTCAAACGCAGAAGTTGGGGTCCAAATGCATTTTTAGCGTGTAACTATACTGGCTTCCGTGTTGTATAGTATGTAGAGACATGCACATCTAAGACTGGAGAGCCTGCGTGCTTGGTCCAAAAATCTTTCTAAATTGGCAGAAAGATGACAGTTGAAAATAAATATTGGGTGCTCCAAAGAACCGTGTGGATATACATTTTTCACATCTGTGGTTTCATGGCACATATAAACATGCTTAACTACTTAAAGTCCTATGAAAAAATAGCTTGATTCAGTAATGTTTAGTAGTGTCGTTTTCGGTCTACTTAATATTGCCGAGTGTCCTGGAGAGCGGCGACGTGCCCTGATCAGAAAGAGGAAAGTCTATTTTCCGCAGGGCTGTGGGCCAAACAGCGCGGCCTCTGTGTTTACTGTGAGTGTGAGCGGAGGAAGAGGAGGAGGTGTGGAGGGCCCTCTCGTTCAGCTCCATCTGTTTTCAATGATGAGATCTGGGCTGTTAATTGCTTTCTAATTAGTTGTCAATAACGGGCTCAGTTGGTGTCCGTAGGTTTATATGGCAGAGGCTTTGAACTGACGGCGTGCCTGCTATTCCCTCTTTAAACGCACAGCCAAGGCAACATATGATAGAAACAATACAATGTTCACTTATAGTCCATGGTTTGTCCACAGGTTTGTTATTAGGAACTAGCATTCAAAGATAGGGTTTGTCAAGTTATTCAAAGTAAAAGTGTTTTGGATTTTTAGTTTTCAAGCATCAGCTGACTGCTTCACAAAATGTAATTTTTCAAACTTCAATGTTACATGATTATTAGCTTGTTTTATCTAGCATAATTTTTCTCTGCTTATACCGTAATTAAACCACACATTATTATTATTATTATTATTATTTGTTTTTTATTTATTTTTATCTATGAAAACATTTGTGTATTTAATCACATTTGTACTTCCCATTACAGCAAAATGCTAATCCAAACATCTTACTATAGTACATCCATCTTATACTTGTTGTTTGATTTGTGGGACTGAACCTCAACTCGAACATGCATTTATCACAGTTAGTTCACTTTATACATGCCTTCTTAACTTTTACATAATATCCTGGTATATATAGTATATCCACTCTCCTCCCTCTTCTGCAAACAGGCTCTCTAAAGCACACATAGGCCTTTGTGTTTTTGGTCAAATATTTGAGTAAGGTGTCAGATATTTCGCCGCGGTATCAGATTTAGCTTTTGGATAGCAGCCAGGCGGGAAGCGGAGGCCAGCTTTTACAGTGTACAGAACGGAGCCAGTGGAGGAATGCAAAGAGTTGAAAGGACAGTTAGCGGAGGACAAAGTGTTTAAGATCTTGTCAGGACTGAAGAGAAGGGAGCGCTGGAGAGAGGAGGATTGACTTGAAAAGGTTAGGACTGTGAAAATAAAGACTACAAATGAAAAGTTAACTGCTGTGGCTGACTGAGATATAACGCAAGTTTACACTCAAAATATGAAATGTTGACTTGTTATCTTCTTCCATGTTGCTGTTTTCTATGTAAAACAATCACTTTCAATTAGCATGTGCTCATTTTATCCATATGTTTTTGGACAACCAGGGCATCTGACGTAAACCTATGCAAAATCTGTATTGTTGTAGGAGACTTCTTTATTAATTTCTTTCATGCTTTTACTGTCTAATTGAGAGCCCCTTTGAAACCTCATGTTACGTCAACATATATCTTATTAAATATATACCTCAAAAAATAATTGAAGGTATTTATTTTTTATTTTCTCCATATTAGCTCCACATATACTCTTAAATCACCCCATCTCCCCCTTTCGTCTGCTCAGCCTCTGAACAGCAGCAGCAGCAGACGGAGGTGTCAAGTGGTGGAAACACAAACCTGGTCGTCGGGGGAAACAGCTGCTTCTCATTTAAACCAACCTGAGCTGCTGAACCAGGAAAAGGCTCCAAAATCATTACAAAACTCACCGTTAATGTGCTGTACAGGAGATAACAGTGTCTGGAGGCGTGATTATAGTCGTTTCACGTGCTCAGAATGAAGGCTTTGGGATTGAACGTGTAGATAATGAAGAATGCATTCAAGAAAACTAGAAGTGGGCTGTTTTTGTGGGGCAAAATGAGTTAAAACGAAGCTGGAAAAATAAATGCTCTAATAATTGGCCATGTTTAAAAGTCATTTTATAAACTGAAATGAAATTAGAACTGCAGAATATGCTAATAATGCACTACTACTACTTCTAATACTACTATTACTACTAATGCTACTGCTACTATTACTACCAGGACTACCACTACTATTACTACTACTGATGGTATACTGTAATACATTAAAACTCTTGCAGTGTTTTCCTAAATTGTTCTCTGGCTTTCCTCTCTCGTGCACGGTTAATGAGTGGGTACATTTGTGCAGTTTGTGGAAATGTTTTGCTTGTAACGTGTGGCAGAGCAGAACTGTAGTCCATTCAGGAAACTTAGAATGCTCCAGGTATAACACACGCACAGGCCTTTCTGTGTGCGCCATTGTCCAAGCATTACTCCACACACTATTTAAAGTCAAATATACTCACATAGCTAACTTGCCGTTTCAGTTCTTATCAGAAGTTCACATATTCAGTGCGTTTTACTTGAGCCTTATATTTTGTTTTTCTTGTTTTCTAGATTCTCTGTCATCTGGTGATGATGAAGACTATGATGAAGATCCAGAAGATGCAGGTAATGCAAATGGTGAATTGAATATTAATTTTTTACACATCACACACATACTTTATACAGAGCTGGCCTTTTTTTGTATAAAACATAGCCTACAAATACATAAGACTCACCTGTGTAGATGATGACTCTTTCAATTATTGTAAACACAACTATAGAGCTATGATGGCAAAAGTTTAACAGAACTTAATAAATCCTATGGACTTTACAATGGACTTGACAAAGTGTAAAATTATGAACAATTATGAAGGTCTCTTATTAATAATTGTCTATTTGGGTTTAGTCAAGCTCATTACTGATTTTTGATTTTGCAAGGATTTTTTGTTAAAAGCTAACAGGAAAATACAGTACATTTTCTCCTAAAAAATAGTACGGCAAGAATTAGTAATAGTGTCAAGATTATGGCATTAGACATTCTGCCCATTTATCCGCATTATCTCCAACCTTTAAAAGTGGCATTCAGAGCCTTCAAAAATAAATGTTCTTGTTAAAAATGTATTAACCACCGTACATTAAGCAAAGGTCATAATATCGATAATATATCAGCCAGTTACATTCATGTGGCCTCTCTTATTGAGCACAAGTACAGCTCTAAGTCTTTTTAATACCACTGCCATATTGCTATAAATGTAACTGAGATACAGCTCCTCTCCTATTTCCCTGTGGCTTTGATAAACACTGCACCAGACTGTCTCCTCAATAGGCTCTTTAATGGCTAATTATATAAGTCATATTGGATTTATTATTGCACTGATAGCATCTAATTACATTTCATAACATCTGTAAATTGGATTTTATGGCCTTTATCAGTTCAGCCGTCAGAAGAGAGTGTCTCTAATGTTCTATGCAGTGATCAAGAAGGCCAATTTCTGAGTCCTTTTTTTCTGAGCTGTGGTGTGCAAGGTTCACACAGAGCTCACAACAAAAGCACACTATTTACTGCAAAAAAACTATATCAGAACTGTAGCTGTAGTTAAAAATTATTGAATGGAAAGTTTATCATTAACTGTATCTAAATTTACCCAGCACATATTTCTTGTACTGGTATTGTATTGCTTTTATTGCCTTTAAAAACATGCATTATTATTAGCAGCTTTGGCTTCTCCACAGGTCTGACTTGTAACTTGACCTGGTGGCGTCCCCTGTTTGTCTCCATGGAGATGGATAAGTAGAATGTCATACTGTGGGGCATTCCAGGCAAAGCAATGACATCTTCATGGAGACAAGCAGGTGAAATTGTTCAAATCATGAGTTCTTACATCCAATCTAAGACATGCATCCTTGTAGTGATCGTTGTACCTTGTATACCCAGCGTGTTTGCAGCAAGACCCCAGTGCTCACAGCTCAGTGCAGTCTGGATCCTGGCTGTAGTTAAATGGCCTCAGAGCTGCAAAGACTTGTGGGTAAATAGCCTCATAGCTTCGGACTTAATCGCTGTGTGTAAGTCTACCCCATGACATACAAGGCTCCCATTTCCTGGCCAAAAGGATAGGGATTAGCCCAGAAATGCTAAACCCTTGCTATCACTGTTTAATGTCCGCTAAGCCCGTGCTAATTAGCCTTCAGAACAGGAAGGCAGCCATGTGACGCTAAAGTCCCCCAATGCTACAGAAAAAAAACGGAAAAACAGACAAATCCACTGGAAGACATTGGTAATAGGATGAGAAAGACGTCATTTAGGTCAAACAGTTGTTGGTTCGTAATCATTTCTCAAGTAGAAGTAGCAGAAGTTATTAATCAATCAAACACTCTAACAGTAGGCTACTAATGCTACTGCCCTGTAGTGGTTGATCCTTTTAACTCAGCACTCTGATTTATTCTCCAGCTGCATACTTTTGTTTTGTCCTTGGGCAAGACACTATATCCACCCTGCCTTTGTATGAATCTGGTGGTAGAGTTATAGTTTGGAGAGGCTGTTGGCATAGATTGGCTGCCATGACTTTATCACTCAGCCCAAGGGCGGCTGTGGCTGGTAAAAGAACAATCGTGCAGCTTTTTATTACCAACTTTATTTGTGATATTACTTTTACATAGTCAGTTTTTAGGCAGGATAGAAAGAGTCTGTTTGTTGGACATTAAAATATTCCCTTATTATTTAAAACTCTTTTTGAGTCTTGCAAAAGTATCTAGTTACTTTCCACTATATTGTTCCTCATTGAAGCTGTAGACAGACAAAGCCCCATAGGAAATATTGGGTCAGTGAGTGGAGATATCAGGTTGACTCATTTTCTGCGTGTGCCAAATGAAATGATGCTACCAGCCCAAACTGTAGCAGAACAGACAGAGAGACAGAGGAGAGCTGTCGTGAGCTCATTCCTCTGCGCTGTCCCCCAAAGCCTTCTGGGAAATGGCACCAGACTGAGGCCCGGCAGCCGCTCCAACCAAGGACTGCAGTGAAAGACCAATTTGTGAGATCGACATTGAATTTGTCTCACTTCTTTATCTGGGGAAAAGGCACATTGGAAAGTGAATGGTCGCTGCTATTTTTGGCAGAAGAGTGTCGGAGCTTAGGTGAATGCAGATGCAATGCGTTTTGATACAAAGAGAGAAGTTTATGTGTATTGCACTATGCATGTTTGATATACAGTATTAATTTGGTAATGATCATTCTCAAGCTTGAGCTGAATGAAACAAAACACAACTCCAGGTCTGATGAGGAAACAACATTAGAACATAGATCAGAAAATAGCGTAATATGGGCTCTTGAAACTAATTCTTCTTTTGCAATGAAATTACATTTAACTGTTGATTTGAAATGAAATGAAATGAATTTTATTTGAGTATGTTCATAAAGCATGTAAGTACAAATCCATTACAATCCATAAAATAAAATATCATCCAAAAAAATTACCATTTGACCATATCGTTCCTCATTGTCGCCCCTTCATGTCATTTACCCTTGGTTTATCCATGTTTATAAATTCTGTTGATCCAACAACAAGAATCTTGCGCCAAGTATTTCAACTGCTCTGAACTTGACCTCCCACGGTTCACTCATAAACTCTTTTCTATCAGATCTGTGACACACTGCGAGCCTGTTAGTCAGCATACACAGGACTGTTCTCTGGAGCAATGTACCATGTTGTTGACTCTGGCAGCCCAACAGAGGGGACCGGCGCAGGGCACTGGTCTGTGGGACAGGGGGGTGGGCTGTTCCTGCTTCAAAGGCTCTACTGTATCACCTCTCAGATCTGCTGTGTGCTGCACTAGAGCCAAGTTATACCATTACACAATCACCCGCCTGATTAGGTTGTCCCGGGATCAGTGGCCGTGTTGTTGATCAGTGGAAATGTGTGTAGTGGTGATGGTGCGACACTGAAGTCCATGCTATGCTATAATGATTACATGATGGTAAACCCAAACACCACTGGATTTTAATTACTTGTCTCAATGTATTATTAGAACAGTCAGAATTTATATTTTAGCTGAGCACACTAGTAATGTTAATTCATTCAGGTTTTCAGCCATTTCATAGTTTTTTGAAGCTGAATCTCTTAGGCATAGGTCATACAATTTGCCACTTTGAATATGTTTCTCTAATATTTTCTAAATTTTAAATTGATCATTGCATGGTATAATTTTGTAAAATGTATGTAGTGCCACCTTTTATTCATTTTTTTCTCATAAAGTATTAAATAAAAATGCATCACCATGGATACTATAATATTCAGTTTGATAAAACATAATAATAATTTGCATTTACTATCAACAACTCAAACCCTCCATCCATCCATTTTCTTCCACTTATCCGGTGCCGGGTCGCGGGGGCAACAGTCTAAAAAGGGAGTCCCAGACTTCCCTCACCCCAGACACGTCCTCCAGCTCCTCCGATGGGACCCCGAGGCGTTCCCTGGCCAGCCGAGAGACGTAGTCCCTCCAGCGTCTCCTCCCAGTGGGACATGCCCGGAACACCTCCCTAGCAACTCAAAACCTTTCTCTCCCTTTTGGTTCAGCAAAAGTTTTAAAATCATTTCTGAACTTTTATTCCGTAGAGCGTGACTGTAGCCTCGCCACACAGCTCAGGTGGTTTTCTGAATGCCTCACCATTTACTGTGAGCAGCTGATACTAACACTTTTCAGCCCAGAACAGTAAAAATAGCCATTTTCCATTTGAGCCAGCAGTGGTAGACATTTTTGTTCTTTTTATTCTGTGTGTTTCTGATTTACGGGTCCGCTCTGCTCGGCCCGTGTCTAATTGGCAGGATGGTATTTCCTCCACTCTGCAACGTGGGATGGCGGCTGGGAGCTGAAGCTTGGAGGAGGAGGGAGAGGGGCAAGACATGTACACCCCGAGCCCACTTTGGGACACACTTACAGGGCCAGGGGACACAGATAACCCCTTGTCCCATGTGTGGATGTAGTAGTGGTATAGCGTGTCAGATACAGTGAGAGGTGAACTGAGGAGGGGCCTAAAAATACATGGGCGTACTCCAGTGTGCTGTTTGTTTGGTTTGAAAGTGAAAATGGACTCCGAAACACGACTGGTGTGATCGGTATGTTAACTGTATACCACGCACCATGGCATATAAATGTACACTGTAACTGAGACAGAGCTGCTTAAGGGACTCTTTAAGGGGCCACAGGCAATATTTGTATGAGCTAGATATGCAAAAGCTTTTAGTGTAAAAAGTGTTGTTAATAGTAATGGAGGTTCGATGGTAGAGTGAGAAAAATGTACACTTCTTATGATTGGGTATATGATGAGAGATTGTATACTTTATTTTAACATCTAAAAAGTTGTATATTATTTGGAAAGGGTGCTCCATGTGCTGGTTTATTGCTGATATGTATACGCCTAATAAGCCATCCATTGTCTTGCACTTACCTGGGGCCGGGTGGCAGGGGCAGCACTTTAAGCAGGGCACTTTAAGGGGGGCCCCAAGGCTTTCCTAGGCCAACTGAGAGACATAGTCCCTCCAGCGTGTCCTGAGTCTTCCCTGGGGCCTCGTCCCGGTGGGACATGCCAGAACACTTCACCAGGGAAGAGTCCCGGAGGCATGTTGGACAGATGCCTGAGCCACCTCAGCTGGCTCCTCACGACGTAGACAGGACTTTTAAAAGTACAGACTGCTTTATATTTTATTTGCAGTGTTTTGTCTGTCTTCTCTAATCTGTTTCTCCAAAGTCAGATATTATGGTTTCTATGCCGACCAATTAGTTCCAAACAATACAACATGTGTCTGAGCCTTCATAAGACACACTGTCATCATTTCTGCCGCTCAAATGTGGATCACGTTAACTTCAAATCACTGACAAACTCAAGCCCACATGTGCTGTTATTCTGACTGACAGGAGACCCCGCGCAGTCTCTGCCTGTCTTGGGTCTGCAGCAGTTTTGTACTTTCTGATGAGACTTGCAATTTTCATGGGTTTCAGCTTCGTGTTATATGGTGCTATTTTGAGGACAGTTGACCTTTCAAAACAGACAGTACTTTAATATGAACTGTTAAGTGCTATGGCAACTATCCAAACTTTTCATCATTGGTGATCATCATGAAACACATGAATACAGTAGGTTATAAATAGTTGGTTTGATTACTCCAGCAGCAGTAGTAGTAGCAGTCATAATTTACTCTTTGAAGTATAGTATTTGTGGTAGAAGTTGTAGCAGTGGTTTTTGTAGTTGGTTTTAGCAATCAGATTTCTAAACATGGTTAATTATTTGTAGTTGCTTCCCCTACACTTCTAATGTAAAGGGTTTTTATGCAAGAAAGAATGAAAAAATAGCAATACATGATGTGGAAAAATGTTCACATGACATTTCTTGTTCTGATTCTAAGCCAGTTATCCAATCAGAAAGATAAATTACCTCTACTTTGGGTTGCCAGATTGAGTTTGTGTCCTCTATTAATGGCTGCAAATGGCAAGCCTGATTAGGTTTGAATTGCAGAAAAACGTGATTTGGATATCTCTACATTCTAAGTCCTTCACTCGTATTTATTGAGTAGGCTACTATTTCTTGGCTAATCACATTATGTCCATCTCTTTTAACAGAATTCTTCCATTGAGCTATTACTTGTCTTTCTGGGTGACATCATCGTGTATTAGTCTGCTGTTTTATCTATGAATCATCTGAAAATGATCTTATTCTTTTCTTCTAACCCCTTCTCTTTGATCCATTGTCTCTAAGTATTTACTATCCTGCCTTTGTGATTGACTCGTGACACACAGTCGGTCTCTAGCTTCTGTCTTCAACATTTGGCTTGGTTCTCGAGTAGTAATCACATACACATGGAGGGGATAGAGAGTCCAACCAAAGACTTAAGATGTGTCCCTGAAAACAAACAAACATAAATCGCCTTTGTAACAGAATGTAATGTATTTGAATACCCTGCTGGCATTAGCATTGGACTCCCCAGCTCGCTAACACAAACACTGGTCCATAAAAGGATAATATCTGCTAGATTTCAGGGCTTCTCTGTGCTGTATTTGGAGCGAGTGAAGCAGCGTGGTGCGGGACGTCCCATCACAATCTGTACACACTGTTTTCTTGGCATTGTAAATAGCCACACACACGCACAAATAAAGCTGGGATTAGAGTCTTTAAACAGGCCCGATGTGTGGTCCACCTCATGAACTGGCTTTGAATGAGACAAATTTGAGGCAAACTACAGCAATAAAATGAGAATAAAAGTGCGAGGTGTAATCACGATGAAGTAAAAGCACTGCTGATGTGAATTTAAACAACAAACAATTTGTTAGAATTATAATCTGTAGTCATGTTTGGACCTGCTTAGCTCTAGGTTCTGTTAAAGCTGTATTATGTAACTTTTCTGGGGAGGAGTATTGTGTCATCCATTTACTATCATAGATTTGTTAAATTACAGGCATTTTTATCGCTCACAAATACCTTGAAAACATGCATTCTTACTTTGAGTGGGATCGCTTCTCCACAGATCTGGCCTGAAACTTGGCCTGGTGATATTCAAGGTAAAGCAATAACATTTCCATGGAGACAAGCAGGTGGCGGTCTCCGGAAAATGACACCAGAAAATGACATATTGCATCTATAGGTCCGGGTTTGGATCTGGTTTTCAGCATAGTTTACTTGCTACTTAAGCCTCTATTTAGAAATATTGATTTAGGCCTTATTTTAGTTCTTCTTTATGAACTTTGTGACTTGCAATATATACAGAATCATTTGAGCTAACTGACCTAATACCAACCACACTTTTCCCACCATCAAAAATAATGTCTTGTAATTCGCCGAAACACTTTAAGATCTCCTCCACTTTAACAAACTCTATCAGACCTAAACTTGTGTGCAACAGTTGTGCGCTACTGCTCCATGCTACATTGAGATGGTAATTAGCTCCTCTCTTTGGCTGTGTTTGGGAGAGTAAAAAGAGACATCTGATGACCGGTCAACCACCTCCCCAGCCTTTTTGTCCCGCGGCACCCATTACGCATCACTACCCCTCTCTCTATCCACATACGGGACAATGGCTTGGCCCTGACTCCTTTGTGCCCAATCTTCTCAATACAACTCAATAAATCGCACTGACAGCTTCCCAAATTCACAAGACCTGATGATTCAAATGGCCTGTGGTATTGTAATGTCCGGGAGCACAGGGATACCAGCATTGTCCCCCGTCCCATGGTGCATCCCGTCAAAATAAGTTTTACAGCGCTCTGAGGTAGAGACAGTACAGGTTTTGGCGGGAAGAGGGATTGTATGGAAGTATGTAAAGTTGTACAGGACCCCACAGGCTTTAGCAGATTCTTGGGCCTCTTTGTATAATGAGAAAAAACTGTCAAAAGTTCCAGTTACACTGTTTTCTGGCCACCTGCTTCATGTTGTTGTTGCTTTGCCTGAAGTGTTCCTTAGTGTGACATTTAACTTATCTAGCTCGTATTTGATCAATGTGGTGTTTTTATTGCCCAAAATATATTGAAAAGTAGGGCTGTAGTTAACTAAAGAAATTCTGGTTGACTAAAGACATGTCCTGCCAATCAAGTAGTTGACTAAAAAGGGGGCGTGGCAAAAGCTTTCAAAACTGTTCAGTATCTCTATGTATCTGACCCAAACTATTTATACAAAAAAAAGAAAGTATAAGAAACATCTATTTATAGAAAAACAGATTAAACTGTGAATTATGAGTTTAATCTGCCTTTTTACATATAAATACCAACTCTTCAGCTAACTTATTTCTTCTTTCTGATGTTGTCCCACATAAATTTGAAATAAAATGATTAGTCGAATACAAATTTTGGTCGACTAAAACACTATGAACCGAATAAAAGTATGTATTTTTACTGTGAGCAGGTTTGCCTCTCTACAGGTCCAATTTGTAACTTTCCAAAGTGGCATCGCCCTCTTTTCTCCATGTAGACAGATAAGTTTAATGTCATACTGTGGAATATTCCAAGCATGGCAAAAATATCTCCCCACAGACAAGCAGGCAGAGGGCATGTTACAGCTGTAACGTGATTTACAAGTTAGCACAAAACACAAAAACACATTTACAGTTGAAAAATGTATAATTTGACTAAGTTTGGGGAGTGTGTCAAGCAAGGAGGCAAGGAAGTTGTGGGTTGGATTGTTAATAGGCTGTCTCTTTGAGTAAAGTCTGTACGTATGATGATATATTTATCTATATTCCATTATTGATAAACCGCAATTTTTCCTCGCCATGTTAATTCACTCACAGTCACAATCTGCTGATCTGACCGAGCATCTTCAAAGCATTCTGCCTTTAACTGAAGTTATTTATTAAGCCTGTGAGCCATCTGATGGTGCCCACGACCCAGTGCTTGTTGTTTGGTGTAGTGAAGCGTTGAGGGAAGAATACACATCTGCTCGTGACATGACAACCTAACTCATCCAACATGGGCCAATTTGAAAACAGGGCAAACCAACAACCCATCCCGTCTGTGCCATCTTTTAGCTATTACCAAAACATGTGAGGATGGAGTCCTGCAGGGTCTTCACCAAAATGTTCCTGTGATCTGAGATTATTGAAGAAAAAGAAAACATGGCCAGGTTCGATTTGAGGTAGTCGAGGAGAAAGTTGGAGAATGCACCAGTCGCAGAATTGAAGAAGCCGTTTGGATGGGTGGTGATACCTATTCCCTCCAGAACTTACGTCCGGCTGACAGAATTACATTTTCTTTTGAAAAATAAATATAATATGGTGCAAATGTGATAAATGCGTTTACTTTTTTACAGTTTGGTCCTGTTTGACTCTTGTTTAGTGCTATGTACGCTTGGTTAGTCCTGTTCTAGTCCTGGTTTAGTCTTGGTCTAGAAGTTTGATGTAGCGTGTGTAATTGTTAAAACACCCATTGTCTTATCATATTGGTTTACTAAAAATCTTTAACTGAAATCATGTGATAAAGATTTAGGTTTTCAGACAACCCTCCCATTAACACCACATCCATGCTCTAGTTACATATATATATAATTCATGTTGCTGCATTCATACAAGGCAGTTTCAAATCTACAGGTTTGTTTGGTTAAAAGCCATTGTTTGGTCAGGCATGTAAATATTTCATTTGCACATGATTTGATGCGGGAGGGTGTTCCAGAGGCTTATGGCTCTGTAGGAGAATGATGACTGACCAAAAGAGCTTCTGCATCTTGGAACAGTGCACTCTCCTCTGGCTGTCGGCCGCGGGGCTCTGCATGGCTCCTCTGAAGTGAGCACCACAAACTTTCTCAATAGGGAGCAGCTGAATTATAAATGATTTTAAATAAAGCATTTGCAGTGATGGTATAGGCGAGATCTTTTATGTTGGATTTTTAGTGCTCTTTTATACAATGTTTTGATAGGCTTTAGAGATGTTTTACACACCAGAGACCAGCCTGTAACATGATATTGAAGGTGTGAGACAATCATGTCATAAAATCTATATGAGGCCTCAGGTGTAAAAGAATTTCTTAAAATTCATCAAGTTGAACTTCAGTATGTTTCCAAGTTTTTGAATGTGGCTTTTAAAACAAAATTTGGATCAAGTAACAGGTCTAAATATTTAAATTCATCTACATTCCTGATGTTTTGTCAGTTTACAAAAATTTCACGAGTCTGGGGGATTTACTCTTATTGGTGAAAAACATTGAAAACGTTTAAGGTAGGAATTCTGAAGTCTATTTGCAACTTTTTCCATTTCTCTTGTAAATTTTATTATTAGCTTCAGTTCATTTTTCCTATAGGTAAAAAGTACTGTGTTATCAGCATAATTATATCAAAATCAGTACATACATTGGTGAGATCACTTACACAAATACTAAAGAGCAGAGATTCAAGAATGGACCCCTGGGGTACTCCCATAGAGGTGGCTTTCACTCGGACACACAAATGCCAGTCACTGAAATGTTAAAAATGATCAAATTATTGTAATGTAAAAGTGCATTATGATAAACCTCAGCCTTGCTTTGTGCACAGAAGCTCCCTATTGGACCAGACCTGAGCGAATGGACAAAAAGCTGTTGGCTGTCCCGGCTGCAAACACGGTGAAGTTTCGATGTGCGGCTGCTGGGAACCCGATGCCCACGATCCACTGGCTGAAGAACGGCCAGGTGTTCAAGGGAGAGCAGAGGATGGGAGGCATCAAGGTGAGGGCCATCATATTATCCTGTCTATAAAGCTACTATATGTTGTATGTATGTTTAGTAAATGTGTAACATACTTGTGCATTTGTAATGACTGCTGATGTGAAAATTCAGATGTTACAAATATTAACAAAAAACAGATAGACAATGGACTTGATCTTCATTTCATTCCCTGTTGTAAAACAGTTGTCTGCAATCTGCAATAATACTTTGATAGTAGAATTTCACCATGCCCTTGAGGATAAGAGTAACTTCTTGTAACAATTTGAGTACTTTTTCTCATCAATGTGGGGGAACAAAATCACATCATTATGTACTACATCGCATGTATCCACTCGTGTGTCCATTTCCTAGTATATGCTTTGTTAATATATATAACTATACCTATCTAGCATGGACTTTTTCAATCTTTCCTATTGCATTTTGCAGCTTTATAATCTTTAATATATTTTAGACACTACTATGAGAAAATCTGCTCGGTCTGTCAATGAAGACACTCCAGCAGCACTGATAAGAGGTCACGACCAGAGCCGGACTGTATTTCCTCTCCGTGGCCTTTCTAAATCCCTGCTAGTCCGCTCCTTTGCCCTCTGCGCGGTGCTGGGATGCTTCTTACAGTGAAAGTCTATAAGTGGAGCTAGTGCTGAAATCTTCTCACGGTAAAAATAAAGGTCACAAAACAGCGCACCATGATCCAGGTCTCTAAACTAAACTAAAATAAACAGGGCGAGTGCGTGGAGAGAGGAGAGATAGTGGACTGATAGGCCTGTGTTGACAGTAATGTAGTGCGGTGGACAGCTGTTCAACTCAGTTTTGTCATCGGACTCTGCCTAAACACTACGAACTTAAAGGGACAGGGCCAATTTGTGTTTGAGAGAGGAGTCCAGAGATGTGCTATTCAAAAGAGAGCAATTATGGTAACTATTAAAGAACTCAAATGGTCAAAATGTGTGTCTGGAGTAAATCAATAATAATAAAAAACAACCAAATTACAAAATTATAACCAGATATTTGCAGTTTTCCTGTGCCTGCCATGTCAATTTTTTGAGTTTTAAAGAAAGAACTGTCATTACAATAGTATATTTGTTGCTTTTGTCTAGTTTTGATGGTGGTTAACAGCACAAACACTAGTCAGAAGTAGTAGTAAAGGCAACTGACTCATAAAAACGTAAATAAATTAGAAATAGTTTTACATATTTGACTAATACTTCTATTTCTGCTCTTGCTTTGCTGAAGTCTCACGTTATGATTTTGCACTGTTCTAACCCATTATCAGGTCCCACTTGTTCAAATAGTAAAATGAAGACACACGTTCACTTTGACTGAGAAACAAAGCTTTGAAAACATTGTCTGAGTTCCATTCATTTTTTACAGGATTTGAAGAGATTACTGATCCACGCAGCTTAAAGCGTCCCAAAGCCAGAGTCATGCAAAGGTGTTCAAACATCAACATCTGTAATAATGAAAAATAATCACGTTTTCATGAATGTGAGGTTTTTTTGTGTGCCATTTTGACCATATAGTTTAAATTGTAGTTGTGGTATGGCTCTAGTGCTGAGAGAAGGCTGTCCCTGAAGTGTTCTTGATCCTCCAAAGGGTTAAATGTAATGAGATCCTGCAGCTATTAACAGTTTACAGAGATCTCTAACATCTGCTCCCAGTGGACCAGTGCAGTTGTCCTGCTCTGGACGGGCCCTCACACCTGTCACCCCTGCTCACTCTCCCACTCCAACTCTCAGGGACTTAAACCAGAGAACGCTACTCAAGATCTGCTCAAGATCTGCTCAAGAAAAGTTTATAATCATGGTGCTAAATGTCTCAAGTGAAAATTTGGCTCTAGTGTTTTGGAAAGGTACTTTAAAACGACATAACCTTTTACCATAACATCAATTCTAGACAGCTACTACTGGTACTTCATCCAGTTAAGCTAGGTGACATCCAAATATTAATATTCAATGTGTGAAGCTCAAAATTACCACAGCAGTCATCTCACAGGGCTTAACAAAATTATCGACTTAACTAATAGAAAGTTAGAAAATCAAACATTGGTCAAGAAAAGTGCCCTTCTGCACAATTGTACAAATATGAAATTGTAAAATAATGTAGGATTTGTGTTTAATTTATTTACATCACAATTCTGCCATTTAAATTATAAATACATTAATCTGTTGATCAGCAATAATAGAGTTTAAATTTCTCTCAAGTAATCTGACAAAACATGAACTGCTTTGGCAGCCATTTTGTGTAGCTGTTCCAGTTGCTGGCTTGTTACAGGTGTCGTCAGATGTATATCTATAGATGTATAGAGCAGTGATATGTATGTAATAAGGCCTCTAGAGCCTGTTGGACCCAGTGGCCTTGTCCTGTGTAGTGTCTGGACTCACTTTGACATTATGAGTTGTCATCGTTCGATTGCCCTGCAATTTGGTCTGAATATAGCTTGGGCGATTTAAGCCTGGCGTGGCATAGCTGGAGTGGCTACTAAAGCTCTACGGGTCCTACTGTGGCCAATTAGGCTAAAAGTAAAGTCAGGTGGAATATCATTATGAATGAAGTGGTGAAGATAGTGAGTTAATTACATTTATGTAGGCCATCATAAGATTTGGAAAAGTTGCCTTAGGCTGATATTTTTTGACTATATTTATTAAAAAACTTGTCTAATTGAGTTTCAATATCAACAAAATCAGTTCTCTGGTCTCCTTGGTCCTATTGGTCAAACTATCAGTTTAACTTAAAAAAATGTTCTCCAAACGTCAAAATCTCTACTTGTCTTTCCCAAGGAAACATATTACATTTTTAATTCATGACAGTCGATCTAAAAGCATCTTTTGAATTTCAATCGAGTAAAAGAACTTATGAATAATAATTACAGAGCCTTATTAAGACATAACTTTACACTGTCTGACAAAGATGTTACTGTTGAATATGGAGACATTACTCTTTGTGTCTCTGTCTGGATTTCCCACCCCACCCCTGGTCTTCATTTCTCCTGGGGTAGCCCTTAAGCTCCAGTAGTGGTCCCTGTGAGGTTAGGATTGGCCTTGAGGAGGGTGAACGCGGAGGTCGTCCCGAGCAGAGGGGGAGAGACGGGTCACTGACATCAGAGGACCATGGAGGGTCAGAGGGTAGGGCATCCATCTCTTTCCAGTTCCAAAAATCTGCTCAATTTCAACTAAATGATCTGTGGTTCCGTGAGACAAAATCAAAATAATCATGATTCATCTATCAGTATGTAGAATTAGATTAAAATTTTTATTCCCCAGTTTTTAAGTTTTAAGTATAAAACAATGCAAAAGTACCATGCCTATGAGCTGCCATTGAGTTACTCGCTGGAAAAGGTCAATATGTTGTTATGCCTATATTAAACACATATGTATTTTAAAATAACTTTAGCATAACAATAAAACAATACAACAAATCAATCCTTTATTCTTATGATAGATGAGTGAGGGGCGTGTGTCAGGGTCCCATCACGGAGTTAAAAATCACAGCGGGTCAATTCAGCCCCATTCTCCACGGCTGTCACTCTCACATGATCTTGTCACTTGGAGCAGGAAGCACCATCACCTTGACGACCCCAAACATAGGCGGGGTTTGAGGAGGCCATTGTCATGTTGTCAGGACCCATGTGACCCGGGACCCCCACCCTCTGATACCCCCCGTCCCGCCAAATAAACACATCACTGTCCCATATGAAGATGCGAGGGGGCGGCCTTTACAATAACACAATAACTCTCCCAGCAACACACTTTGTACTTTGTCCATAATGTGTCAAAGTAAGACGAGTCAATCTGAAGAAATCTCACATCAATGATTTATATCAGGACAATCAGAGCGCTAGTAGCACACGTAGTATAAAAGTAAAAAACCTTTGTTGTAAGGGAAAAGTTATCAGCAGAATTAGCTTTTAATAATGAAATGCTAAGAAAAATTGTCTACTTAAAGGTGTGTTGTATACGTGCTTGTCTTCATGAAGATGTTATTACCTGGAATATTCCACAGAATGGCATTAAACTTTTCTATCTCCATGGAGACAAGCAGGTAACACCACCGGGACAAGTTTCTGGTCAGATCTGCGAAGAGAGTGCATGGTTTTTAAAGGTATTTCTGAGCTATAAATACATTCCAGGCAAAGTAATAACAGGAGCGGGGCCTTTAAGCTAACCTTAATATTGCTTTTATTGTACATAGGGCCTTTGTGCTGAACTGGCTTGTTGAGGGATCTTTATTGATGGACAGAGTGTAGTCTCGGGCTGCTCCATCTTTGAATCCGCCTCTGTCCTCTGTAAGTGCCTTCAGATGTGCAGGAGAGTGAGAGAAATACTCTTCCATTAGAACCCATTACCCTTCAGTAAAAATATATCCTGTCGCCTTGCTCAAGTGGATCTGAGAGGGTCGCTTCCTACTCCTTTGTCAAATCTATCATACTATCTTCCAAACTACTAGAGCATCTGTAATGGAAGTCTATCAAAGCACTCAAGCTATGGTGCAAACATTGTAAAGAGTATTTTAGAAACAGTGATGGAGGGTAGACAAAGGCAGACAGAGGGTAAAAGAAATTAGGGATTAAGGATGGAATAAGAATGAGTCGGTCCACTTTGGGTGTTTTCAGTGCATTTTGAATCTATGGAGGGGAATAATGTAAATGTTAGAACTGCAGACAGTAGCTCCAGAGGAAGACCAAAAAGGTGATTTCTGGTCAAAATGAAAAAGGACATGACTTGGGGTAAGGGAAATTTTCATCTGCATTTGGTCCATTGGTGAAACTGTCAGAAGCAATGGGCCTTTCAAGGTCTAGCCAATTGTGCATGTTTTAGGTTGATGTTACTGTGAGCACCTCTGAATGAACAAAAATAATAATAAAAAGAAGAAGGTGCAAATAAAACCCTGTTCCTTCATATTGTACCCATGCAATGCAATTTTCCAATACACTGCACAAGCGTAAAAGTATTCTATTTTCTTCAAGCATCTATAATGGAACGCCATCAAACCATCTTCTCTGTGAGCACTCAAGCTTACACTTTGTAAAGCCATTGAAGGCAACACGGACAGCTAAACGATGCGTTTGTTGGAGCCAAATGAATCGGTAAATCGGATGTGTGGCTCATTTGTAAAATACAAAATCAGATTCCAGCGCAGTGCCGGGCCATGCATTGTGAGCGTTCCCAGACAACTGTGGCTCCCTCTCCGTGCGCCGCCTCGATCGGCCGGGGCCAGGGGTCAAAGGTTAACCTCTATTGAGCCATCAGATAGAAACTGGGAGTGAGGGGAGGGTTTGTGCTCTATTGAGATGCATGGTGGGTTTTGACAGCCAAAGCCAATGCTGTTGTATGCTCCACACATTTGTATTGTCACAATGTTAAATGGATACAAACAAAAGCATACGTTGTAATGATTGCATCTCAATCTGAAGTTCATAAGAATGTAGAAGTATTGTGTCAGTAATAGTGCAGGAATAGTAAAAGTTATAGTACTTTTTACATACCCAAAACATCTTTCATTATCATAACCTGGATTTGATTAGAGCAAGTATAGCTGCCAATCTGTGCGAGTGGTCGCAAATTAGTATCAGCCAAGACTGCCAGTGCCTCTATTTTTTTGCTTCATTGGAATTTGAACATGTAGTTAAGGAATAGTACTGTATTATAGTAGCAATAGTAGTTGTAGTAGTAGAAAGTAGTGGTAGAGAAGTACTCTGTTTGAATTACCAAAGGTAATTTGTGGTCGCACTACAACCAGTATCCATTGAGAAGTAAAGATGGTACTTTTCCTGGTACTTTCTTATACGCAAATATAAATTTCGTTATCTCTTTTACTTCTACATGAGTATCCTCCGAGATACTTCTACTTTGTATCCATGCCCTATTGAGACGAAGTGAGTCCTTGACAGCCAAAGCCAATGCTGTCGTGCTATTGTGCTGATGCTAAACGACCCAAACAAAAGCACACATTGTTATACGTTTGTCTCAGTCCGAACGAGTCACTGTGATTTTTCAATCTGTGTTTTGACAGGTTGCCAGGGCTCTTAAACTGGCTCCACACTGACACTTTTTAAGACTTTAAGCACTTTAAATCCCTGTTTTTCCACTTCACTTTTTAACATAGCCTGGATTATGGGGCTCCGAAGGACGCTAAGGAATGCCACTTTTCTAATAAGATTATTTTTGGACTTCTTTTAATTTTAGTCCTTACTTTTCCCTCCTGGTGCGTTGTACAAACACAGCTTTATTATCAAAGGAGAAAGTTTACAGTTGGTTTTACAGTGTGCAAATCGTAGCGCTGCTGCTCCCATACCCTCGAGCTAGAACGAATCAAATACAAAAACTGTGCAGTATGGAGGCTGTCATCTTCTTTGAAATTAAGAGACATAGATAACAGTGTTAAAGAAGACAGTAATACCCTGTAGAAAATGAAAGAAATATGCGCTTCTTCCAAATTTTACTTTGTGTGTTTTCCACTAACAAACAGGAAGTAGAGTATGTGTAAGCCCTCTGTAGATATCAAACACAGAGCAGCTTAAAAGATTGAAATTTGTCTTATAATTAGTCTCTTAATCTTGAGTTTTTTTGGGGGGAAAAATTGGCCACATTATGTATTCTTTCCTCTAAAATTTTCTTTAACATTAGGCGTTTTACAATCATTACTATATCAACTTATCATTCAATATATAGTTGAATGATAATAGTTGGAACAATGTTTTTTGGGGTCAGTATTTGTTATGTGAACATTTTCTTTGCACTACTGGGAAATTTTTGGTTATTTGTTTGCTATTTGATAAAATTTAAGCCATAAAAGGTTGAATTAATAACTTCTATGACACATGCTAACTAAGTACTAGTGTGTTTCTTTATTGCAGCTCATGATTTTTAACAATATTGTACATTTAGAATAATTTTTGTGGTTTAAATCTGTCATAAATTGGCTTCAATATTATTGTTTATTTTCTATATTTACTTCAGGAATATATTCAACTTTAAAATATGTCGTGACAGACCTACTCAACATTCACGTCTTGGGACTGGCTTGTGGGGTTTTAACTTTATTGAAGTAAATAAATAAGTCAATATAATAAATAAAATTCATTTGTTGATCTGTACAGTATGTTTTAACAATACATACTCAAATGAAGATATCTAAACACATACTAAGCCATTGTACAGCCTTGTTTTCCTTCTTAATGGTCTATAATCCACAATGTAGATTATTAAAGTTGTCAGTACAAAGACTACTGTCCATTCCCAGGGCTGTTGTCCCTCGTATAGCCACAGTCAAACCCCTGAAAGCTTTAAAGCCTGTATGACTTCGGACATAAGCTCCTTAATAATTTAATTCTGTTTGGAATCTGGCATGATTGGAATGAATGGGATTATCACGTCCGGCGACTAATGCCCCCAGTTCATCCGGGGTCAGTGGCCGTAACACAGTCGTAAAGGCAAGTGGCATCTGCAGCCAAAACAATCCACTCAAATAGTGGCAAGCAGGAGTCGGCGTCAGTCAGTCGTATTTGAAATATGAAATTGAACAGATTCTTATCTTTGAATGGCTGGCAAGTAGGCGTGGGAGATAAGCCAAAAACGCCCAAAAGTTATTCTATTTCCTCATATTGATCTATTTCGATTTTCAATTCAATTTTTTCCCAATTTTTTCCTCCAAGTCTGCAGCCTGCTCCAAACCACATGCTTTTACTGACACAATATGGGGCTGGAGACTCAAGCTGATTATTGACCTGCTGTGTGCTTTTCACTGTACTTATTTTTGCACACAGGACTTTTTCTTTTACTTTTAAAGTTGGATCACCAAAAGGGTTTCGTACTGCTCTGTTTTTGTTTATGTAAAAGGTTGAAATGAAAAGTAGTGGAAAGCACAAATGACTTCTAAATACAGTTTATTCCTGTGTACTTCCATCCCTAATGCCTCTGCCATGACTGAGCCTTATTCACTTCTCAGCTCTCCGTGAAAATTCAACTAATTAGCATTTTCAACCAGGCAACACTCCCAAAAGTTAGCTTCATTTTCACTTCTTATGGAAAGAGGATGGTTTACATGCAAGGACAAAATTGTACCTGATTATTCTTTGGATGTAGAAAAAAGTTTGCTTACACTACCATCACTAAAGTTTTGCAAAATTGTGTATTATTATTATTATTATTATTGTTATTGTTATTGTTATTGTTATTATTATTGTTATTATTGTTGTTATTGTTATTATTGTTGTTATTGTTGTTATTGTTGTTATTGTTGTTGTTGTTGTTGTTGTTAGTAGTAGTAGTAGTAGTAGTAGTATTAATATTATTTATTTATTTGTTTATTTATTACTATTTGGCTTAACATGTACTGTTTTTAAAATTTCTACTGCCACTGCCGTACTACTACTTTTGTCTCTTCTTCTTCCTCTTTATTTATACAGAGGAACCCAATGAGAGCACTTCAGCTCTCTTTTTCATGGGCACCCTGTTTAAAATACAATACCAGCAGAAAAACAAGTATACTAAGTCCATACAGAACATTAAAAACAGGTGCAGAGGTGTGTATAAAAGTTTGTTACTAATTTATTAAATTGCGATTGTGTTACCAAAGTATCCAGTTTTGTTTTTTCTTGGCGTGTACTTCATACTACTACTACTACTACTTATACTAGATTTCTCCTACCATGAAGTACCATATGTTTCTATTCATCTCTGTTGCATTCTAAAATGTCTGTAATTTGCTCACATTTAAATTTAATGTTGCTTAGTTGTTTGGTTTTACTTCAAAATAAATCAAGCTTTTCAAATGAAACTTATTCATGGTACTGGAAAATATATTAACAGTGGCATGGTAATGATTTTGAAAATGCGTTTGATCCCTAGTAGTAGTTTGAAGGCTTTAAAAAACTTAAAATTATAGTGACTTACTCCAGGCCTATCTTCAATTGCTTCTATGTAAGAGTTATGCTCATTTATGGCTTAAATCATGGGGCTTTTAGGCTTTTAAATGGTCCATAACTATAAGTACAGCCTCTTGGTGGTCTGTCCTCCAGCTCGTATTTTACTACCATCTCTCCACCCCCCTCCTCTTCTACACGTGGTCAGGACGTCACTCAAACCCCAATGAGAGCAGCCTTTCACTCGGGACGGCATGGGTGTGTGTGGGACAGGGTGGAGGCGGGGCAGCTGGCATAGGGGGCGGAGCAAGTGTGGTAGGGGTTACTACGCGACTGCACAAAGCAAAATGCACACACAGCCATAATATTTACCCTGGGAGGATTTTCCACTTTCACCTCCAGCCTAGAGTAGAGAAGAGGAGGGATGAATGGTACTACTACTACTACTACTACTACTACTACTACTACTACTACTACTACTACTACTACTACTACTACTACTACTACTACTACTACTACTACTACTACTACTACTACTACTACTGCTACTACTACTACTGCTACTACTGCTACTGCTACTGCTACTGCTACTATGACTACTACAGCTATTGCTACTTCTTCCAATTCTGCTTAAAAACTTTCAAAGTAGACCAAACACCTGGAATTGTGTAAATGCAAAAAGATTTAACACAATTTAATGTCATACTGTGGAGCATTCTCTAGGGTGGTGGACTCCTTACCAGAAAAGGCTGCATATTCCACATTTAAGTTGCAAATGTCTATGAAAACTGCTTACTGAAACTGAGCGAACTGGCGAAAAACTTAAGAAATGATGACATAATTTAATAATTTCATCAACACAAGTTATTAAACATTTTAAACTTTCCCCATGACTCTATCTGAAGCGTTGGTGGCTCATTCATGTGTATAGGTCCTTTCACCCTATAGCCTACTGTCTGGGTCTGTCCCGAGCACTGGGGTGAAGGGGTTGTACAAACACCTGGGCGCTCGCTGCTTATTTTCCGATGCAGGTGAGCGCATGAAAAGCCTCTTGTTGTTGACGTCAGTTCTGTGGTGGCTCTGACCGGGTCCACTCGAGTTCAGGGCTGTTTCACTAGAGCCAGAGACACAAATGGGACTGTGTCTGCTCAAAGTGGGGGATTCTACGAAGGTTCATCTTTTTTCACTATTTCCAAGTAACTTTTTTGTATTTCTGCACCGACATGCCCGACAGGAAAACAGCTAACCATCATAATGTACATACTAATTACTATAGCATTGTTGCATCTTGCTTCAGTGCATAATTAAGTATAGCTTTATCAGTCTCTATGCAGCTTACAACACCCCAGTACTAATGATCCTAATGATATAACATCATACAATCTCTCCGGGCTTTGGTGTTACAGTGTCTGGAGACTGGAGTGTCGCTGATGGGTTTTTAATAGTTTTCAGACGTCAGTGTGGCTCTAGATTATAGAGTATGTGTGGCACTTTTAAATATGTAATTTTAGAGGTATACAAGGGGATAGGAGTGTCACTAGACTAAACTGTACTAAAAGTGTTTTATAATGAAGGCTTTGAACTGAGGGGAGATTTTACAGTAGTACAGGGTATTATGTGATTTAAGACAAAATTAAACAAATTGAAGGAAAAAACATTTGCAAAGTAGAATAGTTGCCTTTGCAGAGGTCCATCTCCAAACAGACGTAGAATGGATGAGTGAATTTTAATTATTCATTGTGTGATATTTTGTTACTCATCCATGGCTCCAGAATGATGAAAAATTAAAACCGATTAACAATTTAAAGCAAAATATTATATCTTTTGAATGAAAAAAAGTCCTCAAAATGTTGTATATAACAGGAAGCTGGATCCTATGAATAGGATTTTCTTGCTTTTCCACAGTCAATACAGATGCACCTATTTTGCCACTATATTTGCCTATATGCCGTTTGATCTTTGATATACTAAACTTGGACGTGCCCTGCTTGTCTCTGCCTTGTCTCTTGCAGCTGAGGCACCAGCAGTGGAGCCTGGTGATGGAGAGCGCAGTTCCTTCAGATCGGGGGAACTACACCTGTGTAGTACAGAACAAATATGGCACCATCACACACACCTACCAGCTCGACGTACTCGGTAAGACCACCAACCTCCACCATTTAAGCTGTTAGCAGGGGTCCAAACTTATTTCTTTTCCAACATCATAATTATTCACTGAGATAAGTTTAAAAGCACTTTTTCGCAGCCAGAGTGGAGTTTTGCCATCACACTACTGCTAACAACAGCTAACATGCAAACAGCACACCAGCGTTACTTCCTGGGTCTTGGTTCCCAACAGTCTAATTATGACCCTAAGAGCTGCTTTTACATTATATATGTAGGGGGGCAAGAGAAATTTTACTTGTATTACATGAAAAAGTACAACCTAAAAAACTTAAAACTTAAAGCATTTAAGAGTTGCTTAACATTTGATATTACAAAAGTCTAAAATGATAATCTGAAGCAGTACTGCCAATTTTGTTACATCCCCTTTTTATAGACAGTGCTAATTAAACTTTGCATAATCCAAATCCATTTCCCTTCATATTGACCCTCTGTCTCTGTTCTCAGAGCGGTCTCCTCACAGACCCATCCTGCAGGCTGGACTCCCGGCCAACCAGACAGTGGTGGTGGGCAGTGACGTGGAGTTTCACTGTAAAGTTTACAGCGACGCGCAGCCGCACATCCAGTGGCTCAAACACATCGAGGTCAACGGCAGCCGCTACGCTCCCGACGGCGCTCCATTCGTCAACATACTCAAAGTAAGTCTCCAAAGCAATGACAGATGTACAGTGTACACGTGGTCTGATCTATGTAGTACAATATGCCACAATGCAATATATATCAAAATATATTTATTCTTTTTTTTTTACATTAATTTTAATATAAGCCATTTATATTCCTAGATACTAATGACAATAGCTGGTAGTACAAGTTTTCAATCTTAAGTTCATTGTGTAACTTTTGGTGAAGAGTCTTTCTGCTGCTTGTCTATGTTTAGATGCCATGTTCCACAGTTTGGCATTAAACTTATTTATATACCATTTTTTTCAAAGTGTATATTTTGCTTCTCAAAAATATCCTTGAAAAACATGAATTCAAACTGTGAGTGGGGTTGCCTCTCTGCAGATTTGACCTGTAATTTGTAACCTGACCATGTGACATCACCTGCTTTCATCTATGTTTAATGCCACACAGTGAAACATTCCAAACAAATGACATCTCCATGGAGACGAGCAGGTGGCACATCCTCCACCAGAAAAGTGACATACAGTACACCTTTAGACTTCCTAAATTCTCTCTTAAAATTGTGTTTAGTATTGTTTTGGTGCATTGAGTAATGAATGTGAAACTACTTTAGCATCAGGAAATAGACGACTGCATGCCTTAGTGCCTCTCCCAATATGGCAGCAGTCCCTCCCAGTCCAGCTGTTCTTTTATTTTGATCTAAAAAGAGGACAACTTCAAGCCTTATGATTTTCAGAGGAGAGAACGAGGACTATACAACATCTGGTTTGGGCTAAGTTAAGTGCTGCGGTGGCGACGTCGCTGTTAGATGTTGCTGCGTTTTCAAAAAGACGAGACGAAGGCGGAGGATTTGAAAAAAAGAAAAAGTTACGGAAAAAATGAGTTTGGGAGCAACAGAAGGGCAGAGTCAGCAGTGAGGGAGACGTGTGACAGGCCGCTGGGTACAGAGACAGAGGAGGAGGGCCAGACTGCGTGGATGTAATTGGGAACATATCAATAATAATTAGACAGGCCCAAAGAATACCAGAGAACCACAACTGAGTACAGTGAAGGCTAATGGCATCCAGACAAAAGAGATATCAGGCGCTAATTTTACAGTTAGTTGTAAATCTTTAGGGTATAGTTAAAAGTTTAATTTAAGATCAGTGTTGCCCGTTAAAGTTTTAAGCAGCATCACTTGGTCCTCAATTTGTTCAAATTTTTAAAAAAGTCTTTAAAGGCTTAGTATTGTGGATGGATAGGGCTATATTCTACATATATTCGGCATAATGTTTCATAAAAAGTCTGAATAAACTAAAAGTCCAATTATGTGCATTGTATTGTCATATTTTAGGGGTAAAGGGGTAGTTTTAAAGTGTGTCTTGTATGTGCATTGTATATTCAAAGTCAAACATCACAGTGATTTATGTCTATAATCCATGTTTATCCTGCAAACCCATGCTAATAATATGGGTGATTACAAACAGCACAGCGCTGGCCCTTTAAATGTCTTGGTGGAAAAGTGTGTTTAAGCAGCGTTTTCCAACCCCAGACTGACAGCACATTTACATAAAGGGGTGTGAAACAGTGTAAGATATAGAAAGAAGAGAGGAAAAAGGAGAGAGAAAGAAAAGAGAGAGAAAACAAAGAAGGGGAGTGAAAGAGAGAGAGAGAAGGAGGAGGAGGCAGACCGCGGCTCCATGCTCTATTTTCATCCACCACATAATTGAAACAGTATTTACCCAGATCTGCCCCACACGCCTCAGTCTGCCGCTGTGTGACATCTCATGTGTGGTACAGGCAGTTAGGCACAGACACAGAGGAAAAGGGGGAAGAGGGGGAGGAGTAGAGGAAAGGGGGAGGAGAGGGAGGAGAAGAGAGCATTTTGGCTTGAACTGGCTGTTTGAAGTTGGGTTATTGTCGAGGAGTGAAGGAGGCGTCTGGATGTCAGCCCTGGATCTTCATTAACTCTATGATATTCTATTCTTATTTTTTATTTAAACCGGCTCCATGTTTGACACTGCACTGTGTCTAATCTGTCAATTACCCACTGTTATTCTTTTAATGTGTCTTTTGATCACACAGGATTGACAATGCAATGTTTGTATCATGTGTGAGAATGTGTGTCAGACCAAATGATGAAAACCTCCAATTGCGATTATAGGGTCTGAAAAACATATTGCAAATGTACTAAATTAAAGGAATTTATATTGAATTTTTGTTCATTTGACTCTCCCTTTCACAGAGTATTGTGAGTAAACGCATTGAGATCCATGATAAGTTCAAAATCTTCAATGTCACAGAGAAAGATGCTGGGAAATACTGGTGTCGAGCCTCCAACTTTGTAGGCAAATCAGAGAGGCCTTTCTGGCTTAAGATTCACAAACCAGGTAAACTATAAACTACAGGGCAGAACGGCAGCCATCTTGGGGTCTCTGCTTGGTGTGCTCCTGTCTCCTGGCTCTGCTTGGTTGTGGGTTCAGCTACTGGTAAATGCATATTTCTTTGCTAATTCGCCCATCACCATTATACTTATTTGGATGTGACAAATTAAAAGTTGCTATAAAAATTCTAATTGTACATAATCATAATTCAAATTTAGCTAGACTTAGTGTATAAATCTAGCACATTATTATCAATATTTAAGAAGCTAAAGGATATTCATAGGTTTGTAAAGAAAAATGAATACACTTGCCATAGCACATAACAATTCAAAACAAATGATTATGTCTTTTGAATGGACAAAAGTACTCAAAATGGCGCCTATAACAGGAAGCTGAATAGACAGCCTATAGGGTAAAAGTCAGTGAATTGCCCAACATAACATATAACCATTGTACTGGACAGATCCCACTATTCTGCAGTAGATCTGATTCTGTCCTCCAATAATCAATACAACTGCACTATTCTACCCTTAATTAGACTCAGGTCAAAAGAAACGCCTACCAGTTTGTACAACACACAGTCATATTGATTTCTTTTAGTCAGCGGCTGTTTTAACAAGTCCTCATATGACCCTTGGATCTGTAATAAGCCATGGGAAATCATCTTAACACAAACCCCATCAAACAAGAAGCAGAAATAACCTAATAATCAAAACTAAGTCAATGGACAAATCTCACTACAAGAAGAATCTATATACAGTATACCTTATAAATTCTGCAGCATTTACAGTAGTATGTTCACAAATAATCTGGCAAATATCACATTATAAACAACAGCTCTGTTATTCAAAATGTGCTGAAATGGGATTATCGTTAAATATTCTAAATTAACTAAAAGTCTCCCTAAATTAACATTGCGCCGTGCTTCACAAAAACGACCCCCAAAATTATTTATTTCCAATCATTGCAGCTTGTGAAGACGCAGCTTTGATCTTGGTGTGTTATGAAATCCAAATGTTAAATGAGTTCATATTTCAGATGGTCTTTTGATGTCTTTATTCACTATGGCATGTAGAGGGATTGGATATTTGGTCCAGTTTAATTCATCACCTTTGATTTCTGCTGCCAGCCGTGATCAAGGCTGTGGCGAAGGGCTTAGCTTTTCCAACAGGTAAACTATTTATCAGCTCAGTTTGAACCGCCAAACACTACTTTCACTTTATTTATTATTTCTTCCATTAAACGTATCTGTGCAGTGTTTATATTGTACCCTATGTTATTCAATAGCATAAAAGAACGTGTGTATTCACTGCGGCAGAGTGGTTAACCCTCCCAAAGTATGATGAATTGATAAAATGATCCATAATTAGTGTATGTTTCAGCCAAAATGTGTTTTCTGGTTCACTATCCAAACAAGATCAGTAGAATTACCTATTTTTATTACCATTTTCTTTTCCATAACTGTCTGAACTTATACCATTGTAGACATGGTTTCAAACTGAGCTGGTCAATTTTGTTTTTTGCAGCGAGGTGGAGGTGCTACTTGCTTGGTCTTTCCAGGTGGATGACAGCAATCTAACTTCAATTCTCCTCTCCCTTCTCACACAATCCATCTTTTAAAATTGATTTATTTGGTGTTGGGACTCACCATTTTTCCCTCTCCTCCTCCTCCTCTTCCTTCTCCTCCTCCTCTTCCTCCCTCTCTCCTACAGACTGCGGGCATTAACACTACAGATAAGGAGCTAGAGGTGCTGTTCTTGACCAATGTCACTTTTGAGGATGCTGGGGAGTACACTTGCCTGGCGGGGAACTCTATCGGGTTTGCTCACCATTCTGCTTGGCTCACGGTGTTGCCAGGTATAAGACTTTCTCTACCACATTTCCTCTTTTAAAAGTCTATAATATGCACTTGTGTTATTATTATGGTGGTTCAGTATATAAACTCAGAATATCTGCAGGAATGTTTTGTTTTTTTATATAAATTACTGTACAAATGTGTTGATCATTATGCCTCACAGAAAATTGTAATTGACTTTGGATCAACTCAAGATTTAAATTAGGATCACATAAAGGAATTGCATAGAAAAAGAAAGCATTCCGTTGAGTTGCAGTGCTGTGAGCTTTCTCAGCCACCGTAGTCACACGTGGATTGATGTTACAAACCCATAAAGACATGATTACCACTATTATTGTTTCGTAAAATGGCGTTTTTGACTTGAGTATGATTTTCATAGCTGCATAATTACGCTCTTTACAGCTCATTAAGAACAATGTAAGGGTATAATGCTGCCGTTATAACTGCTTGAACACGTAGTTGAGTGTCTGTTTGATCAGGCTGGCGGTGCGTTCACATGTCTCTGGGCTAAATGGTAATTTCAAAGACTTGTTTAGCTCATAATGACTTCCCTGAGGAGAGAGCACTCACAGGTGAAAATACCTGCCGTGGGTTCAGACGGTATACAAGGATTACTTCACTCTCTTTTAGAAAAAAAATCTCATCAAATTTTATCTTAAGCATGTTGGGATATGCTTGGTCTCATCTGGTACTGAGAAAAACATTTTTATCTTGATTTTATTTGAGTAATTATTTTTAGAAATTAATGACTTTCTCTTTGCCCAGGCCTCAACTGCATCCTTATCCAAATAGTGGGTTAGAGCCAGTTTATTTTGTATTAGAACATAAAACACACAACTACTACTACTACTCCTGCTACTACTACTACTGCTACTACTGTATGTATAGTTTCAGTCCTGTGATCCATGAGGTGAATCTATCTTATGGAAAGTAATTGTGGCTTTCTGAGTAGTAGTTGTAGTTGTTAGCTTAGTAAATGTTATGCTCTCCATGTATCTCACTTATATTCTTACCTATGTTCACTTTTTAGCAGTGAGTGAGGAGAAAGACGACTACTACGCAGATATCCTGATCTATGTGACGGGCTGTGTGCTCGTCATCCTCACCGTCATCATCATCGTTCTGTGCCGGATGAGGATGACCACCCAGAAGACCCTGCCCACGCCCCCTGTTCAAAAACTGTCCAAGTTCCCCCTCAAGAGACAGGTAACAGAAAGTAGATACAAGATTAGCAAAAACGTACCTATTCTCTCTCACTATTTATCCACTACCTCTGCTCTCCACAAGACATAAGCAAGTAATAGTTTGAATAATTAAGCCGAAAGATCCTTTGCAATGATTTCAGACATTTTATCGGTCACTTTAAACTCTCCGTCTTAACTTATTCCACTCTGATTGGTCATCGTTTGTGATTAACATATTAATTTAAGATGTCTTTACATTTTCGAATTGTCCCATCATTATTGGGCTTAAACCAGGATTAAACAAGTATAAGTGTTATGCCAAGGCATAATCCTCGCGCTATTTCAACATACCTTTATGTTATGTGCATATATTTTTATTCACTTGATTTGGAAGATCGGTCAAATGCTTCAGAGAGACAGTAAAGTAGTACAGTCTACCTTTATTTTAACCTTAATTATGTTTTAATATTTTAACTATTAACTGTTACTGAATGTGAAACCTCAGTCTAGTTGACACTCAGAAGCAGGGTGCATCTTTTCTGAATCCCCCTGAAAACACTCCAGGACTAAAATTGCTTTAGAATGACACCAAATCAGACCCTCTACATGTGAAGAGTAAAGGGGCAGAGAGTGAAATCTCATCCCCAGCTCTGACACTCTAAGGGGGGCGTAAATATCTCAGATCCCCCTGAAATTGCTCCAGGATGGATGCCAGTGAATGTCACCAGCACAGAGGCTTCCAGCGTTCTCTGTGCGTCACCTCCAAACCTCACACACTCTTTATTTGTCTGCAGTTTCTCCACCAGCGTGAGAACCGCCTTTGAACTACAACTCAAGATGATACAAATGTGCCATCGTTTTGGGTTTTTTTCCGTTTTTCTTTTTTCGCACAGAGGCATAAATGACGAAACGTTTTTCCAAAGCTGTATGTGTCTGAAGAGTCTGACAGATTTTGGTGACATTTGGATGCGTTTTGACATTTGACATTTTTATATAGTCTTCTCAATGATATTCGGTGACAATATTTTTCTGTTCTCACAAATATAATATACTGTTTGCATAACAATAAAGAACATACACAGCATTTATCCTACCCATTATGCTTTGCGCTGCTGGCCTCCCACTGTTAGCAGTTGCTATGTGGTTACTAAATTTGCACTCCAACTTTCCAGAACTGAAATTAAAGGCTTCATATTTCTGAAAGCAGCATTTTTAGACTAAAGCTTCTCATTTAAAACCATTATTTACTCAACTGTAGTGAGTTATATCGCTTTTTTCTTAGCATTGATCTTGTGTTATGACCTATTTCAATGATAGTTAACCTCAAGTGTGCTACTGACTCAAAAAAATATGCTTTCTATGAATAGGGTGACCAGATTTTCAAAAGTAAAAACTGGGACACACCCGGGTTGGGATGGTTGGTATAAATAAAATAGTGCGCGTAACATTATCCATACTCGACTCACTTGTGTGCGTCATAATCTGGGGGACTTATGTCGGTGCATTTTTTTTTTGCCTTATGGTAATTTCCAAGCACGGTTGTCTGTATTCTGGCTAAATAAATGGAAATGTATTCCCATTTTTACTGTTGGCAGGGATCAAATTGATCAAAAATAGGGACACCTGGGACATTTCTTGTATAAAACTGGGACAAATCAATGGTCTTGGATAAATCTGCTGGGACAAGGACACAGGGCTCAAAACTGAGAGTGTCCCATGTAGATAGGGACGTCTGGTCACGTTGTCTATGAGGAAAAGTGGGGATTTCTATGAGAATAAAAGAACAAGTAAGGAATAAAGCAGGATCAAACAGGACTACCTCTGATTAGATTTTACCCAGAACTAAAACTGGTTTTATAGGACTAACTTAGGACTAAACATGAACTTAAAATTAGTGCTCCACTGTGTAACATTTTAGCCAAAATAATTGACTAAAATCAAAGCATGTTTTTTTTTTCAGATTTGATATTTTTATTGCTGTTGAAAACCGTGACCGGCCTTACATCTCTATTCTGTCTCTCATTTGGCTATAATCTTCCACAGTTATCTATTTCGATGGAGGTTCATTCATTCATAATTCAGTTACATGGTGTTGCTTTAACTAAATCAGGGCCATACCATGTCTAAACCAGTATGTTGAAGCCTATTTATCTATACCTTTTAAATCCAAATCCAAAATCACGGTCAAAACTGGAACAAAGCTTTTAAACATTTAAACTAAAGCGTTTCACCATTGGTACCTGCCCCACAGTTTGAGATCCCCGTCCTATTTCACCCTTGCACCTCATCCTGCTCATGTAGGGTAGTGTAGAGAGAGGCCTTATTGCATTTTTCAGTAATCTTCACTTGGTTTTCTTGAGCTAATCTCCGCTCGCTCCAAATCTGCCCCTAAAGCTCCTGGCATGTACTGTCCCATATTACTTTTCATACCTGCAAAATTATATTCAAGCAGTTTTTCTTTCCCAATTTTAGCTTCATGGGTTTTTCTTATTTTGTGAAAAAGTTGGTAAGTATTTTGTCCGGGTCTAGCACATCGATCACAAAAGCTGGATTTGGCGGCAGAAGGTGGAAATGGGAGTTTTTTGATGGATAGATTTTTGTTGTACCTCGATTCCTGTTACCTGCCCACACTTCCTGTTACATTTATCTTAGTTAGTCGCCCCCCTCGACATATCTGTGGCATATTTTACATTAGAAAAATGAAATGAGATGCAGCTTGGCTAGTGTGGCAAATTCCTCTGTAGAAAGAGTTGGTCCAGTTGTGGTGTTTTTCAAGTAAATGCAGGTGTTTCAGTCTTGTCTCATGACTTTGTCCTGTTATAGGCGCCATTTTGAGGACTTTTCAGTTGTCAAATGATGGAATCTTTTTATTTTTATTGTGCAGCTATATATATTTTTTATCCTAAAACCCATGGGTAGTTGCCACTTTAAGAAAAAACATACAAATCTATATAAAAAACATCTATATCCAACTAAATGAATTATGCATGCAAAAAGATTTCTACTGGACTAAACCCATCTACACTTAAGCAAACAACTATTTAATAAGAGACATGATAAACTAGAAATTCACATTTTTAGCTCACATAACTTCCTGACTCTCATCCCCTGTGTTTTCTCTCAGTCTCTGGTGCCACAGCATTAGCAGAGGTTATAACATAGTGCTTTTGTTCCCAGCAGGTCTCCTTGGATTCAAACTCCTCCATGAACTCCAACACTCCCCTGGTTCGGATCGCACGGCTCTCCTCCAGCGACGGGCCCATGCTCGCCCACGTGTCCGAGCTGGAGTTGCCCTCGGACCCCAAGTGGGAGTTTCCACGGACAAGGTATGGAGGGATCAGTTATTATGTAAACTTTTTATGAGAAGATATACAAATACAATTAAGGATGTAGACATTTAAATATAAACATAACTTGAAAACTTTCAATGATTTATGTATTTCTAACAACAATGAATTAATGATGTTCAATAAAGGCCATTCATAAAAAGAGTAGGTCAAAGTCAAGGGTCAAATAACATGTTTGGAATTCAATTTAAGTTTCCCTGTCCATGATCCAAGATTTTTTTATTTACTTGAAGCTGTTTAACTTAGGCTAAAAACAAGCTGCTGGTACCAATTTGTACACCAATGAAAAGAAATCCATATAAAAAATCCACTCTCTACCAGACTTATTTCTTTCATTGAGTTGTTTTAGATCTGTATTGTGATTTTAAATGTCCAAAATACAAAATTCTGATGCACGGGTGTCATAGATTATACCAATATAGCACACAAGCATAATCTTATTTAAAACTACACCAACTTGCATAAGCACAAACACAACTCAAAATGTGTTTTGTATGAGTGGAAAAGAGTGTAACATGGCTAAGATCAAATGAGTCAATTACGTAAAATATTTCACCTTTAATGACCTCCAATCACAAGTTAATGTGTGTAGAAAATAGAGGCGTACAGTATAAAGGCCTGTAGAACGTCTGTGGCTGCCAAGCAACGAGTCGTTTCACATTGAATGCTCTGTTCTGGCCTTGTGCGATGAAAAAAGTGAAGAAAACATGGACTTAAGTATCAAGGTTTCTCCATCAGGACAGCACATCATTTCTATAATATAGGTGTAATATTGTGTCATGTTTGGTGTTATGTGGTTGCAGGTTGACCTTGGGTAAGCCGTTGGGAGAGGGCTGCTTCGGTCAGGTGGTCATGGCTGAGGCTGTGGGCATCGATAAAGAAAAACCAAACAAGCCCCTCACTGTCGCTGCCAAAATGTTGAAAGGTTAGTGCTCAAAATAGAAATGTGTTCTGACTTTAAAGTGTTTTGTATTAGTAGGGTAGAAGTACTTATCATTGAACCTTTTGGTGTGTTTGTAGATGATGCGACAGATAAAGATTTGTCAGACCTGGTGTCAGAAATGGAGATGATGAAGATGATTGGGAAACATAAAAACATCATCAACCTGCTGGGAGCGTGTACACAGGATGGTGAGTGTTTTACAAGAAAACTGTCTGATTTATATACTACAAGTTTTTATTATTACAAGTTACACATGGTAATTTTGTATTTATTTATTATAATTTTTTTATATATAGACCTTTTCCACCTTCAAGCACTTTACATCAAGAAACCACTCACCCATTCACACACACACACACACATTCATACACCAGTGTACACAGACAATACGGGCAAGGTGGGTTAAGTGTGTTGCCCAAGGACACAACAACAGCATTTATCTGTGGGAGCTGGAATCGCACCATCCACCTTCGGATCAGTGACAAACACTCACAAACACTAAACTGAGCTACTGTCTCCCCGATTTTAGACATAAAATCCAGCATTGAACACTGATCTTTGGCAGAACAGTTAATCCAAAGTTGACCAACAAACATTAGAGGATTAGACGTATATCACGACATAAAAATTATGATCCCACTGCCAAACAGCACTAAAACTATAAATTATCAAACATAACATGGACAACAATACTTTCGTACATATATGAATTGTTATTATCTAACTAATTTCCTTGTTGTACTCAGGTCCTCTGTACGTGCTGGTGGAGTATGCGTCTAAAGGAAACCTCAGGGAGTACCTCAGAGCGCGGCGACCTCCTGGGATGGACTACTCCTTCGATACCTGTAAAATCCCCGATGAGACGCTCACCTTTAAAGACCTGGTGTCCTGTGCCTACCAGGTGGCCCGCGGCATGGAGTACCTCGCCTCCCAGAAGGTCCGCACCAAACCACCACTAACCAGGCTACAGAAGCATTTTAAGCTGTTTAATTTTCAACAAACACATTACCAGACTTGTTTAGTTTTAATAGAAAGGAATAGAAAAAATGCTTTTAGCTAAGGCTGAGGCAAAGTTTATTGATTCACAGGGGAAATTATTTGGTCAATGAGTCAATAGCCCAACAAAAGCACTGTGAAAAAGTGCAAATTGAGTTGTAATGAAATACGAAAGCAATATTTTGCCCATTATACGATAGCAAACAAAATTGAATTCAAATGGGCAAAAGGTTTGGAGTGAACACGTTTTGTCGCTCATCCAAGTGGCTTCTTAGTTCTGACTGGAAACTGAGGGAGGGATTACACAGACATCCATTATACAATATTTATGTACACATTAAAAAGATGTTCATAGAAGAACTCAACCAAGCATTAAAGGTGCACTATGTAACCTTTTGGGTGGAGGGTCTGCCACATGCTTGTCTCCATGGAGATGTGATGTATTGTTTTACCTGGAATGACCCGCAGCATGGTATTAAACTTCTCTATTGTGCATATTTTCAATTACAGGTGTTTTATTGATAAAAAAAAATACCTTGAGTGGATCTGACCTGTAACTTGGCCTGTTTGCATTGCCTGCGTGTCTCCATGGTGACGAGTTTAGTGTCAAGTACCTTCCTCCAGAAAAGTTACATAGTATGTCATAATTAACAAACGTCCTATAGCTGGAAGGACAATTAATCCCCTTGTGATTTTGTCATAATGTTCAGGTTGATTGTGTTCATCATTAGACTACATCTTAATACACTGCCTCTCACTGTTTATGCTGAATGTATAAATGATGCTTTTGACTTTACCCAAAGTTAAACTCCTGGTGGGCCCAAGGTGACAGGTGTTTTGCATGAGTTTGAACAGCTTTATTGATGTATTATCCTCTGCTTCACATTGCAGTGCATCCACAGAGACCTGGCGGCCCGAAATGTCCTTGTGACTGACGACAATGTGATGAAGATCGCAGACTTTGGACTGGCCAGGGACGTGCACAACATCGACTACTACAAAAAGACCACCAACGTGAGTCCACCACAGACACACAACACAAATATGTAGGATTGACAGGTTGTGTCAGACAAATTTGCACAGTGCAGTTTGTTGATTGCTCAAAATTTAAAGAATAAAAAGTCAAACAATGTCACCAAGATGGTTTGGATTTACACATAGTAGTTATAGATATAAATTAGTCCTTTTAAGTCATGTTAAAAATGCAGTGTTAGTAATTATAATGCTCACCTCAAAATACTAAAGATGGGACCAGAGACAGAACCAATCTGGAGCAAGGTTGTTGAAGGGAACGCCCCTTTCCACACAACTGGTTTAGCTGAGGACAGGGCGCTTAGCAACACTGTCAATCAAACCTGTTATGCTAGCGAGAGCAACCTCAGAGCAACCTCATTTTAAGTCCAAAATGACAAGTCTGACAGCAGCAGTCACAGAGGAAGGAGTGACAATTTTTCAGTGTAAAGTGAATTGGAGCCAGAGTCGATGGAGCCGGAAGCGGGCCCATGAGCACTTATTTGTAACGTGGCGGCTAGCGGGTTAGCTATGTCCCTTTATATATACAGTCTATGGATGTGACACAGTTTGGGGCTAACACAGTAATAGGGTATCCTATCTACTGTTTACATCCCATTTACTATCTACATGGAATTTTTTACTCTACGCCAGGGTTGTCAGGGAAACCAATACTCAGATACTAATCAGGACTTAAACTAATATCAAAACTACTGGTACATACTCATTTGAACAACAATGGAATGGTTTTGACCTTTATTAGGAAAAAAAAACACATGGTAACATTGAATAAACTACTAATTCCTAATCTTATCCATCCTTTTCATAAACAGAACTTAACTTATTCAACTCTACCTCTTGTCTCTAAGAATCATGCAGGATTACCTTTTGACCCAAACATATGTAAGCCACAGAGGTCAGGTTGTTCACAGCGATTATATCTTACACCCAATGATCAATCTCTCCTAATCCGTTTTCTTCTATCTTACTAAACTTCATGTGTGTTTTTCCAGTTCACGTTGAATATATTTGATCCCTATTTTGACGGCGGGTTCTGTTTTGTTTTTCCAGGGTCGTCTGCCTGTGAAATGGATGGCACCCGAGGCACTTTTTGACCGGGTCTATACTCACCAAAGCGACGTGTAAGTTTTCATAATCCAAAACGAAATCCAAATACCAGCTCTCTGCTCATGTATGCTTCTTTACAGTGCTGACATGCCATGACTGAGCACGTTAGCGTCAAACTGGTGGTGTGAACGCAGAGCTATGGAGTTTTCGAATATGAAAAATATCTCCTAATCCCAAAGATTCCTGTTTAAACGCTGACATTCCTCAGTGCGTTTGTTCTTTAAGCTCCAGACTGAACATCAGAGGGGCAGATACAGGGAGTTTCAGTGTTGTTTTATCAGCTCAAAACCACACTGTCAAAGAGATGATCAATAAGGTGTTTAACTCCAGAACTGACAAGCTACCGCTTTACATTTTTACATATAACTCAACTGCATTTTTGAGATACATTTGTAGTGGCACTGCATTGCAAAAACTGTTAGTCCTTACTAGGGCTGGGTATCACCAAGAAGCTGCCGATACGATACATTCCCAGCGAAGTTACTCGATACAGTGCCATTTCGATACAATAGATATATTTCAAATCGATACGATACGATTCTTGTTAGCATCACCTTACTTAAATGGTCAACCCAATTTTCACAAAAAAAAAAAAAAAAACAACAAAAAAAAAAAACATTCACGGTGCATTTATCTTCCATTTATTGAAGATTAAAAAAACACAATGAAGTGCTTTTTGATTAATGCATTTTTCTAACTAGAGGGAGGATTTTTTTTCTGACATTTTCGTTTCTCTTGCTTCTCGTAAAGAGTAACGTCTGGGGGGAATATCGATACTAGGAAACAAAGAATCGATACCGTATCGATTTTAATAATATCGATACATATCGGTGTATCGATATTTTTGCACACCCCTAGTCCTTACAGTCATTTCCCAGCAAGTTACAGTGAAATGCCCAGTTAAATTAGTATAATGTATTTTTCTTGTTAGCATCATTTGTGATGCATTATGGGTAATATTCATTTATATGTGGTAAATTACCCCTTTTTCACACATACTGATTTGCTGTATTTCAATGATTTGTCTGTTACCAAGTTATTATTTCAAATTGTGCAGAGGAACTTTAAACTTGTTGGAATACATGCTTCACTGCCGCCATTTTCCAAAACAAACAAGTCAGACACAACTTTTTAACCTCTTGCTCCTGTTTTGGCAGCGAGTTAACAGGTCAATATGTCTCTTATTAGTTGCTCCTCTCTCCCCCCTCCCTCCTCTCTCCCTGCTCTCTCCCCTCTCTCTCTTCTCTTTCTCATTTCTACTTTCTCTTCCTCCTCTCCCTTCTCTCTCCCCCATCTCTTCCTTTTCTCTCCTCCCCTCTTCCTCATCTCTCCTCTCTCTTCCACCTATCCCTTCTGCTTCTCTTCCCCTCCTCCCCGTCTCTCCTCTCTCCGCTTTTTCTTTCTCTTCCCCTTCTGTCTCCCCCTCTTCTCATCCCTCCTTTCCTCCCCCTCTCTTCCCCTCCCTCCCCTCTCTCCCTCTTTTCTCTCTCTTCCCTCTCTCTCCCTTCTCTTCTCCCTCTCCCTCTCTCTTCCCCTACTCCCGTCTCCCCCCTTTCGCTTCTCTCTCCCTGTCTCTCCTCTCTCTTCCCTCTTTCCCCTCTGTCTCTCCTCTTTCTTCCACTTCTCTCTCCCCCTTCTCTCCTCTCTCTTCCCTCTTTCCCCTCTGTCTCTCCTCTCTCTTCCACTTCTCTCTCCTCATCTCTCCTCTCTCTTCCACTTCTCTCTCCTCATCTCTCCTCTCTCCCTCCTCTCTTTCTCCTTTCTTCCCTCTCTTCCCCCTCCTTCATTGCCCCAGACGGTGTCCCATCAGAGGGGTCCAACACAAACACAGGGCCCTGTCAGCAGCGGGACGGACCGATTAGAGCTGAGACTGTTATTACAGCAGCTCTGAGTTAACACGACCTCCTCCTTGAGCTACAGTAGTGGTTTACTCTCAGAACGCCGCAGGACACTTCACCTTTGACCCCCGTGCTTTATCAGGGAGATAGACATCTAATCTCAGCTCATAAGTGAACCCAAGAAAATTACTTTGCGTTTGCCAGAAGTTATAGCTTTTTACGTTTGCTAGTCAGATATTATCTCTAGATACTGACAGTGGGTTATAAGAGAGGTTTTGATGGTTTATACCCACCACATTTTGTTTAAACCACATGTTAAAAAAGTACAGATTATCTGTCGTTTTATGACACCTGTAAGACTTGACTCTAGTGTTTACATGAAAAAAAACACCACTGAAATTAGGACTAAACAAAGACCTAATCCTGGACCAGACCTGGACTAAACCAGGAGAGAGACTACACCAACCATGATTTTAAGTTTTAGTCATGATTTAGTAAAAAATAACCAAATTTAAACAGCATTTTTTATTCGGTCATTAGTTATTTTTATGGCACTGTAAAACATGGGTCCTTACCAGGAGCAGGCTTGCATCTCCACAAACCTGACTCTTATTTGGCCTGGAGTTTAAGTTTAAGATACCTAAACTCTACCATTAAAGCAGTGTTGACCTTCCCTATTCGCTCCTCCCTCCTCTTTCCTCCCTCCTTCCTCCTCCTTCCTCCCTCCTCGCTCCTCCTTCCTCCCTTCTCCCCCCTCGCTCCTCTCTACTCAGTTCACTTCTAAATAAAGTCATGTTTAATTGTCTCCTGCTATTAGGCCTCTAATGGTCTGTGAATATTAAACCAGGGTACACAACACTGAATGCAAAACACCTGCTGCTCCTGAACGCACCACGACCCTGAACGCACCACTGGTTTCATGTCCTGCACAAGTCACGACACACAGATTGTGCCCAGATTTTTCATTCATGCATTTTGTCAATCCTCTTTGAAGCTTCTGTCCTCCCCTGTCCGCTCTGTTAGTGATGCTACGGTGGCCTCATTGGGACAGTTTGTTTTTCCTGAACAGGAGCGTGGATAATTCGATTAAACTGTCAAAGTGCAGTGAAAGGAAGGCCATTTAGTAAAAAAAAAAAAATGCATAATGGGATACTAGACTGCACTTTAACTCTTAATTAGTTTAAAGCAAATTCATTCTACTACTGTCACAAATGTCTTGGTAAAAAAGTAAACATTTATTGATTTTAAAGTAACTATGCATTTTCCTAAAAAAAGGTGCACTGTGTAACTTTTCTGGTGGAGGGTCCGCTACCTGCTTGTATCCATGGAGATGTTATTGCTTTGCCAGGATTGTTCCACAGTATGGCAACTTATGTACTGTGCATTTATTCATTACAGATGATGCTACAAAAATACCTTGAAAAAGACACATTATTATTATGAGCAGGGTCCCCTCTCCACACATCTGGCCTGTAACTTGATGGTGTTCCCTGCTTGTTTTCATGGAGATAGATCAGGTTAATGCCATGCTGTGGAACATTTTAGGCAAAGAAGCAAGCAAGTGGCACAACCCTACCATAAAAGTTGCATAGAGCACCTTTAAAAGGTACCATATTACATAAAATTGACTCTTATGAGCTTCTAGCCATCTTATTATGCTGTTATTTTCTCAAACACATATTTGGAGCTGTGTTTTGTTTCATTCACACATGCTTGAGCAACCTTTTATTATTAGTCTGTCCATCTCCAAAGCTCAAAATTCGTGATGTCCCGAAGTGATAGTTTTCAAGTTAACAGCCACATTTTACCTTCAGTGTAGTAGAGACTGACAATACCAGGACTAAAATCATTCTTAGTGAAGGTGTCTGGAGTTTAAAAACACAGTGGATCACTTCCTGTATTACCACATAACACCACAAGGTGAAACATAGTGTTTTACATTTGAGAAAAGAACACAGCTCAAATATACAGGGTTTGTGTGTTCAACATGTGTGATTGAAATAAAACAACTCCAGGTATGTTTGTGATGAGGAAACAACATTATAATATAGATGAGAAAATGGTGTAATATGTCCCTTTAACTAATCAAACTGCAGTGGTCAGAAGCCAACATTTGAAGATGTTATCATTGTATTTGTATTATGAGTTAGGATATTTGTTATAGCTTGGGCAACAATAGCCTGTATGATTGGCTTTGCCTTGAGCTGATTATAGATTTTTTTTTAAAGTATTTATTGCACTGGAGATGTGCTCCTTTTATTCCTGTCTGGGGGAGAGGCCTGTTGGCTTAAATAATTATTGACCTTCCGTCCACAACAATAAGAGTCAAGTGGAGTCTTAAATTGAGTGCACAAACATAGAGAATCAATACTTACTCATCTTTCTCATTCAGCTGTGTAAAACTGCTTAGGGCACCGTCTCGTCTGTAATGTGTTTCTGATATTATATTTTTACATTGTATTTGTGCAGTTTGTAAAGCCTTATGTAGGACTCTTACCGCTGCCTATAGATACTTCTACTGTTATCACTACTGCAGACATTGCTACTGGGGCTAAATAATAATAAAATTGAATAATAAAAATCCTATGCATTTTCCTTTTGCTGTGTGCAGGTGGTCGTATGGCGTGCTGCTCTGGGAGATCTTCACGTTGGGGGGGTCTCCATATCCCGGGATACCAGTAGAGGAGCTGTTCAAACTGCTGAAGGAGGGACACAGGATGGACAAACCAGCCAACTGCACACATGAACTGTAAGCGCGAATCACAAAACTACTATTCTAATATTGATTGTAAAGGAATAAAACGCATGTGTGTCATTCGCAAATTCTAGTCTGGCTTTGTTTAAGTTTTAATCTTTTCTTATACACACTTATTCCTGGATACACAGCATTTTATTAGTTGCTGTCCTTGAATAATTTTCATTCAACAGGTGGAATAAGCTCCTTCCCAGTATTGCATGAATTTTATAGTGATTTAACTAAGCCAAATGAGTAGTACTTTCTGGCAGTAGATCCCATTTCAGGACTGCTGGAAACCCAGTATTGATATATGGCATTCAATGTATATCACTTTATTTATATACTCTTAGTACAGGTTAGCTACACAAAAAAGGAAAATGTTGTAGCTTTATCTATTTACCTGATATGGATGGTGATGTTACATTAAGATAAAATAGTCTTTTTCCATCTTGTCCCATCTGCAGATCAGAGCGACCACAGACCCTTCCTGTTTCTGCGTGTTTAAAGTGTATTTTAAGTGTGTTTTAAGTGTTCCTCTGTGTGTGATAGGTACATGATCATGAGGGAGTGTTGGCACGCGGTCCCGTCCCAAAGGCCCACGTTCAGACAACTGGTGGAGGACCACGACCGGATCTTATCTATGACCTCCACAGATGTGAGTGCTCCAAACAGCTGCAGCCACTGAGACTGAGGAAACGGGAGGAAAACAGAGATTAGAAACAGGCCAGACCATAGAGAGGCATATCAGAGCAGCTAAGAGGGAGCATTACAGTGTGGAACCAAGCCAAAGGAGCAGAACAAAGATAGACGCTATTTACTGAGATCAGAGCAGGGGAGAGTAGCGTTACTTCAGTAGAAATATACAGTAGTGGTCCAAGGAAGGTAAGCGTAATACACAAGGGTAATTTTGGTAAGAGTTACTGCCTGGACCTAACTTCTTATTTATAATTTTAAGTTATTGCAGTTGGAAGGACAAAACGAACGAAGCACAAAATTTGGTATTTAGGAAGATAAACCAAAACAACTCCATGAATATTAGTATTGTCAACATACTACTACTACTCAGAGAAGTACCCGTTTATTGAAAAGTCACTCAAATACATGTAATTAACTCAATAACTCAATACTATCCATTTCTGACTGACATTGATAAGCTCTGGACTTCTGCTGCTGTAGTCATAACATTATATAACCTTTTAGAATAGAGTGTAATTCATCTAAAAAATGAAATGAGATACATTTTGCAAACAATGCAGGCTTGATTACTACTGCTTCTACTACTTATTAGGATAATGGCACCAAAAATCAGTCCATGCGATTTCAAGGTGTTTTTTTTCCGCTCTAAGGATAAACTGCACATGTCAGAAAGTCATTAATTGCAAGTACAAAAACAAGTCTATGGACCCTGTATTTTGATCAAGTGAATCAGCTGTATTTCTGCCTCAAGTGCAAAGCGGTGACCTGAAGATTTCCGCTAACGTGCTGTCACTGAAATGTCCTGTACCTGCTTGATCTTATTCTCAGTTTGATAAATGGCACCAAATCAAAGGCTCCATGACTCTGTCTGGACAACACAAGGTCAGGTTTAGTTCACATGAGACATTGTGGGATCACTGACAATTAGATAAAGATATAACAGGAATTATTTTAATATGTGTTGTTTTATACTTTTATTCCTGAATCATCTTCATTCGTCATTCTCCCACCAGCCAAAAAACACTGCCACATGTTTGATCAAATGAAAACACTTGGCATTTGAATCACTACTGCAACAACTCTAATGTAACTAGATAATAATAGAAATGGGTCCAAATAATATTTTAAATAAAGGGTAGGTGAAAACAGAAATTTACAAGTGCGGGATAATACAGGATTACTAAAAATAATAATGATGAATCTAAAAAAAAAAAAAATACAAGCTTTAACCACTGTGTTCTTTATCACAGGAGTATTTGGACCTGTCTGTGCCATTTGAGCAGTACTCTCCCACCTGTCCCGACTCAAACTCCACCTGCTCCTCAGGCGATGACTCCGTTTTCGCTCATGACCCCCTCCCTGACGAGCCCTGTCTTCCCAAGCAGCTGTCTTCAAACGGGGCCATCCGGACTTAAAGCACGCCCCCTTTCTCGCCCACCAATCTCAGCTACAAACTCATGCAATACAATGTCTTAAACTCTGTGAAAACTCAGAGTTGTAGACTTCTTCCTCAACTTCGAGACTCCAGAAAACGTGAAGGATTATTTTGTTTTTTTTCTTGAATAAAGTTATATATTTTTGTACTTGGGCCAGTCTTTTGTTATACGGATAATCTGTGGGAGAAACCATTCCGTGCCTATTGGGATTACACCTCCTCAGACTCAAAAAGTTATGGACAAATATTTAAAACAACACACAATGAAGGGCATTGGTCAGTCACCAGGAAGGAACTTGCAACAAACGCATTTGATTGGTCGAAACGTTACCAGCAAGAAACCATAAACCTGACTTGGATGAGACTAATTCTTCCTAAGACATTTTTTCACACATTTTTCAAAGGATGTGAACATTTGAGTTTCTAAGCGCCACAACCCGAACAAGCTGTTTTGTGATACATTCAGGGTCGTTCAGTCATAAGTACAAATGTTTGGAGGGTTTTTTAATGTATCTAAAAATGATTTATTGTAAATATACAAATGCAAATATGTATGATATATCCTCAGCTGTAAAAGACAAAAAACATTTTTAAATATTGTTTAGGACCGGAGCGTTGCAGTCTAGAAGACACTGTCGATGTGTAAAACATTTAATCATTTAAGAAAAGGTTTATTTGAATAATTAACATGTATATTTGTAAAGATATTTATAGAGTTAACATGTGGTTCCTAAGAAAAGTTTAGTCTAGGTTTTAGTACTGTACGCAGATTTTTATTTTGATTTTTGTAACTTATTTTATGGCAGAACTGCGACGTGATTTTCACAACTGGCAGGCTTCTCTGAGTTTGATCCATCTTAGATGTTTGGTTTGTTTACAAGTTTTTAAAGAGCGAATGTATGACAGACAGAAGACTATTGTGCAAAGCGAGTGTGAATCGAGCCCCAGCGGAGACTCGTGGTTTTGTTGATGTTTGCGAAAGTGAAAAGCAACGATGAGCTCTTGCTGGGCAAGAAAAAGCAGCGCTTCACTCTATGTGCCAGAGAGGCCTTTCAGCGCGACTGAAGTACTTAGAGACATGAGAGACACGGACCACTCCTCACTGTAGGGCAGCCTTCTGAATAAAACTCATATGTTTTTAATGACAAGACACATTGATTCAACATTCAATCTGGTAGATTTAAATGCTAATAAAAATGTGAATTTTATGCACCAAAACAGTCAGTATGTTCCCATTGGCTGGCGTCAGCCCACCATAGAGAAAAGTGCCGTGTGCCATGTGGTATTTCCTACTCTTTTATTCAGAAGGTCTGCTGTTGTAGCAGGGAGGCTGTGTGGTGATGCTAAAGCTAAAGGCAGTGTTGTACATTGCACAACAGCTGCCCAGATGTTATCGCTGCTGTCTAGTATTAAAACTGAAATGAAGGAATGTTGTTTGGTCTTTGGACCTCACAGCTTTTAATAAATATTTCTAAGCAGTATATTTGTATCAGTTTGTCTAAAGAAACTGTAGTCAAAAGTGCCAAATTGAGTCTTATTTTGGCTTGATTCGCTGCAGCGTGGACGGATGCAGTGAAGGAGCATGGGATTGCCAAACGGACATCTTTTTCTTTTTTTCTTCCCGTTTCAGCATCTGTCAGCTGACCCCAAACACAAAGCAGGGGTGAAATGTTTACACAGAGCCACACCGCTAAAGGAAAGGCAATTTCTAGTGTCATTGAAGGTTTAGACGCTCATTCACTCGCTGCTAAACGAGTACACTTCACTGTGCAATGGCCTTTTTCAGTATTTTCTATGATTTTCTGCCCCCGGACTGGATATAAAGATGGACACAGTGAATATTGACGTCAGCCAGTTTGTGCTTATTCAGTTCTAGGTACATGTCAGCCATAAATCAAGCAGTAATGCAATGTTTTGGCTTAAATCTTAGGCTGTGAATCAAAATAATTTTATTGGCTTACTTGATAATCGTTGTTGTCTCTATCTTAGGAAAATATAAGGCTTGCGTTGATGTGATACTATCAGTAAGGTAAAGAATAAAACACTACCCATTCTAAGGTGGATGCAATGCAAAGGTGACAAAGAGAGACAACCTTATTCTGAATTGAATCAGTATACATCTGAGAATAACCAGAAAGCCTAGACAGCAACACAGCCTACAAAACTGGAGCCAAACTCAAGATGGCGTAGAGAGAAATTACCTCATATTACACCTGTGTCCATCTTTCTATATGGTCTGGTCTTACCCTCTGTCTGTCCCACTGCCCCAACACTTTTGTGAGTACTTAAACCTATTTATTTGCTTTGCTGTAAATGTTTTCTTCTAAAATGCCAGTTTTTATTGTCAACATAATAAAGGCCTTTGTACAGTATGCTATATCACTAAACAGAAAATTTTAGTTGTTTTTTTTCAGTATATTTGGTTTTGGTCCACATCTGAAGTGCCTGGAGAGTAATGTTTTATTTTGAATGTAAAATTTTAAAATGACAGATCATTTACTTCATAAGAAAAGGGCACTTCAAATTGTTGATAATAATTTATTCTTCCATGTTGAGTAAAAAGCTTTCCCTATGGTGAGAGTGTTTTATTCAACAATATTTTACCATACGCTCACTTGTCTGAATGCTGAATTTTCCCATCAGGCCTTGCTGTATTTATCTGACTTTTTCATGCTTTTATTTTGAAATTCTCTAAGGCCTTTTCCTGTTTTCTTTGTCTCTGTTGGATCACTACTTCAAATGGAGGTGTAGCTTTTGGCAGCGAATAAACTCAAGTTGAAATGGACACCAAGCATTTTATATAATAAGACGTTTTTAACATGTTTTGTAACAGAACACAATCTGCTTCGAATAAAACTACAAGATGTTGAAAACTACAAGTCCCAAATGAGTGACAGTTATTGAGTTTGAATCAACAGAATACCTCTTTACTCTTAGAATGTAAACAAAAATGGAGCGTGAGATGAACTATGGTTATGAGAATTATAGATACAACATGTTAAAAAAGCGTTGCAGACATTTTGATAAGACAGCTAGAGTAATAATATAGTCAAACAGTCTAAACAGTATAAACATGACTAACTTTACCAGCTCCTATGGTTCTTTTTGTAGCCACCATACCAACAATGCAAGACTTCTTTACATATATGATTCACCTTTTGTCTATTGTCTGTTTATGATCGAATGAGCCAATTGTAACGGTCCTGTGAGTATAGCTCATGTGAAATAGATATAACCCTTTCCTCATCATTCAAAAGTCAACTTCTATATTATTTCCATGCAACAATGAGTTTTGAAATACATTCTAGTTTACAACCTTTAGTTTTAGTATCTATTGAACTGATCTTGTGTAACCCCGACTCAAGAATAGTATATTAAAATGACCTATTAGTTTGGACCATGTTCTACAATACGAATAAGAATAGTGAGTGTAAATTAAATGGCAGGAGACAGAAATGAGCAATGATGGTTTAGTTTAGGTAGAAAAATTAATAAAAATAAAATGATTACAATTTAACAGCCGTCAATCTATGTTACATTCACAATGAGTACATTAAATTAAGAAAAAAAAAAACAAAAAAGAGCAAGTCCTACTGAGCTCAATAATATTTGAGTAATTTCAGTCAGTTGTTCAAAAACATCCTTCATTGAGGCAGTTTGAGTGGTTACCACGTGATGAGATCAACAACAAGAGTAGAGAAAGTTGCCATTCTCCATTCACAGTTCAGGGGTCTGGCACAGGCTGGCCATCTCCTGTGAGTCTTCTGAATCGTCACCTATCATAAAAAATAAAAATAAAAAAAAATAACCTAGCCTGTGTAACAATAATGTAAACCGCTAATGAAAAGTCAATTTCCATGCGCTAATCTTTGTAGTAGTAGTAGCTATAGCTTTGTTGTTTTATCTTAAATTATTAAATATTGTATCCCCATTGTACAATTTACAATATCGGTAACATACATGCCTGTTTTACACTCAAAATATCTCTGCTGCACATAAAATTGTTTTTAATAACAGATGCAATATTAATAAAATGAATTGCTCCTTTATTCTTTTAAACTCAATAACCATGTGATTCGTGATTAATATTTGTATTCAAATGAATTTATAACTTTTAATCCTTTTTTAAGCTTTTGTAAACCATCAAATTAACTTATTTATATTACCAAACAGGTAACGATACAATAACTCCTTTAAACGTATTCATTATATTACAGGCTTTTGCATAAAGCATCTAAATCTGCATTTAGCATCAGAACATCACATCTCACCAGGAATTAGTGCAAAATTAAATAAAGAAATACAGTGACATTTGTTAACTTATTTTTTGCTTTAAAATACCGTAAAACAACACATGCATTGACCTGACGTAAAAGTTTATAACTTGCGATTAGCATTAGCATCACGTTAGCATCGTGTTAGCATCGCGTTATTGTCACGTTAGCATCTTGTTAGCATCACGTTAGCGTCACGTTAGCGTCACGTTAGCATGTTTTTTACTCCATGTTACCTTCAACTTCAAATTTAAATAGCATAAACAATTTCCCAATTAGAATTATAGTTTTGTACCGTATTTACACAAAAATAAGTCAACGTGCACTCATCGACAATCTGTTAGCTTAGCAAAATAAAGGGTTCGTTAGCCAGCCTCTCTTAAATGAGTTCCCAAAGCACAAAAAACAATGAAAAACTTAAGTGAAGCTGACATTCAACACGAGGATGGCCTTAATTACTTCAAATAAGAAGGTCATTATCACCCAACGTGACTGACAAAACAGGGATACAGTTTAGAGCGAAAGGATCACACTTCCTCTAAACAAAGTAAGTTTTTCAAACAAAATGAGTGTTTTAACCTTTATTCTCTGCTGGGTTACACCTGCATTCACCTTACATCAGTGGTGGAACATAACGAAGTAATAGTACAATTCTTGAGTACAATTTTTAGGTATCTGTACTATACTGAAGTAGATTTTAAAGTGGATACTTTTTTTTTTCACTTCACTACATTTGAGAGCAAGTATTTTCTATTCCACTACATTTTTGAACAGAACTAAAAAGTAAATGTATTTTTATTATTGTTTGAGACCTGCTGAAAAGGCTGAGGGGGTTATATTTTTAATTTTTATTTTTTTTAACAAGTTTGTAGTTTGAGCAAACCAAAACATACAAATATTTCAGCACAAATCTGTATAAAAAACTGTACATTTGAAACCTTATAAGACCTAAAAATCTGCCCAAAATATTTTTATTTTTTACTCTTTAAGTAAACTTTTACTTAACCTTTATTTAAATTTCTTCACGTGACACTTTTACTTTTACTGAATTGTTTTTGGTTGTTGTTTTTTTTTACTCCAGTATCTGTACTTTTACTTAAGTAAGAAAACTGAGTTTTTCTTCCTCCACAGGGCTCCATGACAGTAATCACTTATACTAAAAACTGGCATCATTTTTTTTCATATTTCATTTATACCAGAGTACATTACAGTGAAGTGAGTAACATTCCTCCAGTAGGAAAACACAATTCTGTCTCCTCGTGCCTGACACAGTTGCTGTCAAAATGTTTTCAAATAAACATCTTACACTAGCAGCCAATGTTGAGTTTTTGAGTCTGTTTAGAGAGATCTCTGTTTGACAAACATGACCAGAACACCACAGAGTCTGCAGCAGCGGGCCTTGTTTGAATCTTGTTTTTGGATGTTTTGTCTGAGTACTGGATGGTTGGTACACAGGCTGTAACATGAGACGGAGACAAGACAAACTGTGGTCCAAGTGACGCAGGATTCCTCTCCATTGAAAATGAAGCAAGGAGTAAACTGTCAGAGATGTGTTTCTGTTAATGCTAAACAATAAAGTCACATGAGAAATGAGACTGGGGTTTTCTGTCAAGGAGGTCATAGAGTTGGTCGCCATGGTGATTGTTAAAGGTGCCTTATGTAACTTTTTTGGTGGATGATCTACCACCTGCTTGTCTCCATGGAGTCTGATTGACAGGGATAGCGGTTGTTAATGTTAATAATAATAATACAACAGTACATTTGTTATATAGGGATATTATTGTGGGTTTCAACTGTCTCTTGTATGTAATATTGTGAGTATTTTTGCCATTGAAAAGATACATCATGCTGAGACCCATGCTGGATATAGACACATGAATGGATTTGTAGTGTCTTTGTCAACATAGCATTTATTTCTGGGTTAAAACAGCTTGTCTAATGAAGAGGAAGTTTTGAGATTTGACAAAAAAAATATAAGATAGAAGCAAACCACAAATGTCATTAATTTGGTCAAGTCAGAGTAATTAAAAAAAAATAATAATACCAAAAATAAAACCTCATTATAAAGACAGCTGACTAAAGCCTTTGGCAGCATAGACACAACAGACTTTCTCAGTCACATTGTGTTCTTTATCAGGATGTAGTATCAGTAAAGCTACCAAACTGCACCGTCAGCCCGTCCGACCATCATCAATACCTCTCTCACATTCCATCTTTTTATACTGGCAAGTTGGGTGTCACAGTATTATACAAGTCCTCGTCATTTTTCTCTTGTTTTCGAGTGTTGCGTTCTCTAAAACACGGGGAGATGGTTATTTGATGGCTGCTTTAATCATGGCTGAAATCATAAGTACGGAGCTGATTTCTCCCAAAGATGACTTTAAAATGTTCAAACGACTGTATAATTTCTCTCAGGATGTGGCGTGAGGAAAAGTAAACCGCCTTCAGTAAACTGTGTGTAATCAAAGTGCCATTTTGTGAACTAAAGTGAGAAATGCAGGAGCACACATTTATGAACAAATCATCCTTTCAGCAGCATACCGCCTTAAGACCACCTTTAATACCACCCTTAATCAGCATCTGCACTGTCACATCAGCAAAGCACTACAACTGAGCTCATGCAACACACAAAAAAAGACATTTGTATTATTACTTAATTATTTTTGGTTTATTATTACTAAAAACAGTAAGTGTGAACTGTGGTTAACCAAGAACATTCAAGGTAATCAACTTTGTCAAATGTGTTGATTTACAAACCAGAGAAGTACATCAACAATCATAATGTGTTATGAATGTGTTGTATAATTGTGTAATTGTGCAAACAAGTTTATGGTTATCTGAAACCGTATCTCAGACCTCAGAAGTTAAGCATCTAATCACTGACCAGGCCCAACCTGGTCAGTGATTAGATGGGAGACCGTAAGGAATACCAGGGGCTGAAGTGGCTCTCATTTGTCATTGGACAAGACACTTCTTCCACCTTGCCCAGTATGAATGTGGTGTGTAAGTGAGTGATGGGGGTGAGAGGTTGATGGCGCAGATTGACAGCCTTGCTTCCATCAGTCTGCCCCAGGGCAGCTGTGCTACAATAGTAACTTTCCACTGCTGAGTACAGAATGAATGAATAATGCATGAAATTGCACTGGGACATCTGGAAAAGCACTACAAAAACTGATGCGTTATTATTATTAATAATAAAGCTGCATTGTTGCATTATTATTAGACTCAGTTTAGTTTAATTTAAATTGTTCACAGTCAACATTAAAAATAATAACAGCAAGCTGAACTGATGAAAATCCTCTAATGATCTCATATTTGGTGTTTAGTTCAGAGCTTTAGTGTTCTTGTAAATGTTTATATTTTGCTGCTTTTGTGTGTGACAAGTTGATGTAAAAGTTCTGTTCGTCAGTTACTGGTCTGTATTGGAGACTGTCTCTGCTGAGTTGACACTGCTGTTGTTTTGCTCTTGTTTTGCCTTTTGTTATGGCCTACAGTAGCTCTTGTGCCCAGAAAATAAACAAGAAGAAGAAATTCTGAGGGTTTTCTTGCACCAGAATGCTACAACACTTTGCATAATGTTGCTCTCCAGTCTCCAGTCTCAGTCTATAACTTAAAATAAAGAATTTAATCCAATTATAAACCTCTACACTGGTTAAACTTCTCATCATGACCCAGAGAGAGGGTGCTCTGTGTGCGCCTCTACCCCCCATCCTGAGCACGTCCTGAGGGGAACATCCTGCCCCTTCCCTGGGACGCTCAAGTGGCCCATTCAGGGGGTTGTTTTTCGGGCCTAAATAGCTGTTTCTGTTTGGGACGTGTTTGCTTGGCCCCCCTTACACACTGCATTTTTGTGGTCCTCACGTTCCTCCTCTGCTCTGTCGTTTATCAAACTCTGGCTCCGCGCTCAGGCGACCTCTACACGCCCCTAAATGTCCTGGGACGACATAAGCACTTTTCAAATGGGCATAAGAAGAGCTGGTTGTATAAGCTCTTACTAACACACCATGGCTTGACTCAGCACTCAGTGTGATTTAGACCCATTTCATAAAGATTAACTGAGGCATTCAAGAGTACTGCTAATTCATAAATATCTGTATGGCTCATTCATTCATTTTTTCAGCTCGTTCCATTATGGGGACAAAGGAGTACACATATGCATGCACGGCAAGGGGGTGCCCTAAGAACATACTAGCAAGAAAGGCCTATACAGGTTTCTATCCTTTTTCTGTTAGGAATTTGTATTTGCTCTGTGTGTGTGGCGTTCTGGTTTGCTCATGTAAAATAATATAACATGATAACCATCCATTTTAATTTTCCACATTCCCCTTGTCTAAAAAAAATTGGTGTAAAAAGAGGAAATGCAATCAGATAATACCAAAACTACACAGTGCAATAAAGTTTAAAATCTTGAAATTGTTTGCATGTGCAGAAAACTAATTGTGCACTCTGCAGCTTTTCTGTTGGCGGGTCTATCATCAGCTTATCTTGGCCTAGAATAATCCACAATATGGCTTTTTTTTTCATTTCCATGGAGACGTCACCCGGCCAAGTCATATGTCAGATCTCTAGAGACGAGAGTATAAGAATTCTTGTTTTAATCAAGACTTTTGAGAAATACAAACACCTAAAATTGAATAAATGTAGGACTTACAAGTTTAATGCAATACCGTGGAACATTCCAGGCAAAAAAAATAATAAAAAATCCATGGAGACAAAACAAGAAAGTTACACAGTGCACCTTTAAATTGGCAAAAAGAACATCAATACTCGAAACATCCTCAAATATTTCTTCTTTAATCCTGTTCTACTTTATTGATTCTTTCCTATCGACCTGCGCTCATGTTTGGGTTTACCCGTGTCCCCGCGCTGATAGGACGCCGGGGTGTGTGTGAAAGCGGACCTTGGTATGTTGTTACTGTAAGTGTGCCAAATCAGCGATTATCCCCACTGCAGCAGGACAGGCGTGTCGCAGAGAGACGCAGGGGGACAGGTGCAGGGTAACAGTATCCCGAGATGATGGGGTCTACTCTGAGCACGGACGTCCCAGGGCTGAGCAGGAATAGAGCTGATGATAGTTCACAGGGCAACACGGGACGTCCCAAAGACAGAGCGAGTCCTAAACACTTCAGACACAATCACAAGGGAAAGGAATCAAACAGAGAGGGATCCTCATAGCAAACAGATATTTACTACAAGGTCAATGCAGGTTAGAACAGTGTCCGACATCTTCATCACTATTTTAACACAATTTTAGGTCCTTTTGAAATTGTATAGTTGTATTTACATTTATGTTTACAATGCTGCCTTTTATAGAAGTTCTTAGTAATGCTTTTTTTGTTTGCTTGTGTCTTGTGTCCTAATGGCTTCACTGGTGCATATCTTATCCAAACCTAAGATTGAGCTGCGTTCAGTTCAGGATTAATGATATACTCTTACCCAAATGTATGTATTTTCTGTTTGTTTGTAAATACCATGGAAGAAATTAAAATTTAAATTATTAAAATAAAATTCTGTTTGTTTATTTTACAAGTTCTAATAAAGATTTTTTTTTTATTAGTAAAGGGTCTTGTAGAGTTGACCTACACGAATAAGCTTGTCAACAGTTTGACAAGTTATGGCTGGAAGGGCATCTGGCCTAAATAATCACCATCATCGTGCTGTGTATAAGTATATTAAGTATGCATTATTTGTTAAGCTATAGTGAATAAATGCATTAAAACCACATGAGGATACTACACAAACTTATGAGAAGCTAAATAGTTTTCACTCGTGGTGCTGGAGCGAACTTCAAAACCCTGTGGAGAGGTTCAGAGGGAGACACTTCACACAGGGGACCAGGAGCCACTGTTCAAACACAGGACACCGGAGCGACTGTAGGAAATACAAGGAGACATTTACATCATTCAGTTTTTGGGCCATTTGGATCAAGAAAAGAAGAGGTCACATTGTAGGTTGCGTCACTGACTCATTCACAATACAGTAACTTTGGATAAAAGCTCTGAGTTCAAAGACGTATACAACCAGCCAAACTTTTATCAAAGGCCTGGGCGGGACAGTGGATGTTCAAATTGTGTGCAACTATTCCCACTGGTCACTCTCATTATAGTTGTTGTGGATGGGGTACAGCCTGACAAGAGGTGGTTACAACATCCAAGTAGAAGGTTACAAACATACAAAGAAGGTTAAAAGTTGTGTATATTAAATAAAAATGTTTTATATTTGTATGCATTTCTGACAATGTGCACCAATTCATATGGCCCAGTAAAGAGTCAGAAGAATGGTCTCCAATATTAAAAAGTTAACAAACACATGTAAACAATAGCAATTAGTACTGAATGGCAAATGAAATTAGGATTAAAGTTTGAATTAAACTGCTATTCTACGCATAACGCTTACAATTTTAATTTCAAACACCTAACTTGGGGAAAATGACGTCTTAAGAGATGATATCTAGGCTCAGTAACATTTTATACTTTGCGTGAGAGACTTAGACCAGAACTGTGTACATCAAATTTAAAATTTGCAGATCAGAAGCAGTAGATATCAGGGTCAAGAGCTGGTCCAACAGGAGATAAGGAGGGACCATTTAACCTGCACTTACCAGAAAGAAAGAGATTTTGTCTAAAGCTTTACTAATGTTCGCAAAGGCTGTTTTGTTTTGTTTATTTACCGTGAAATTACAGTCATTAAGACCGGGAGTAAACTGTTTCACATGAGGCAGAAGTTCGTCACAATCTCACCAGTAAAAACACTTTGTATAAATGCACTTTGGCAGGTAAAAGAAAGGACAGCAGAAAAAACATACAAGATGCTAAAGTCTAAGGTAAAATGAGTTAAGCTCCTTGAGATGACGACAGACAATATTTAATTTCACACAGAATATGATGGAACTGAAATGTTTTTGTTTTATTATTATAATTATTAGTTTGTTCAAGATTAGCAGTCCTTTTTTCCATGAGTAGCCAGAATAAAAACAGTGATTAGCAGATTACACAAGACTGGAGAGGATGAGATTGGAGAGGATGAGACTGGAGAGGATGAGAAGGGTTAAATGCACCAAGACACAACGACAACAACAACAAAAACAAAATTCAACATGAAATTTTTACCCTCTGGTTGAAGGGTGAGCTCTACCAGCTGTGCCACTGTATATTTTCAGAAGTGTGCCTCAAGTATCAGTAATTAGTCCACGTTTCTTTTTGCAAATCTCTTTTTATCTAATCTATTGTTTTAATCTTTTGACAAAAGATCTGCTAAATGCAATGCAAGTCTTAAGCTTAATTTTCTTTTAGGAAAAAAAAGTTGATCTAAAAAAACTAAAAAGGAGGTGCAAGAAGAAAGTAGTGATTAAATGTTTCCTTTAGACTGATGTGAAGTAGTCCGACCTCCGGCACTTGCCTCAATGTCAGAAATCACATCTGTTCATCAATAACACTTTTTGGTCTTCTCCAGGACCCCACCTCCTCACTCAGACCCCCCTTTCTCTCTTCTGTCCTGTCAGGATACATGAGTGATGGGGCTGAGGTAGCTCTGTTCCACCTGTGTGGAATTTAACTCTCAACTGCTAAACTTCACTACTATAGTACAGACAAGTGTCATCTTTATTATCAAACAGAGAAGAGGTGGGGCCGAAGATGACCGGAGATGAGAAGAAATAAGATCACCGAGAATTTTTTTTTTTTTTTGTAACATACTGACAATAACTTTGAGGTTTCATACAGACCTTTGGACATGCACTATTTTAAAATTCCTGTGGATGGAAGTTCGAACTGAGATCCTGATAAAAAAAAAGAAGAGGTGGGGCCGAAGATGACCGGAGATGAGAAGAAATAAGATCACCGAGAATTTTTATTTTTTTTTGTAACATACTGACACATAACTTTGAGGTTTCATACAGACCTTTGGACATGCACTATTTTAAAATTCCTGTGGATGGAAGTTCGAACTGAGATCCTGATAAAAAAAAAAAAGAATTGCGGCCCTGCTGCTGTTGTGATATTGAGGTAAAATAAATTAATAGTAAAAGTATTAATATTCTTGAAAAGTAATAATAGGTATGCAGAGGAAAAATACATTTCGACTAAATCCAAACACAATATAAACACTATAGGACAGAAAGAATAGTATAAAAATACAAAACAATTGAGAAATACAATAATTATATCATTAAAACAGATTATTGATCATGAAAACATATTTTAATAATTTAAATGTAAACAAACGTCTAAAATAAAATGAAAACCAATCGTCCAATTCTAGAATGTCAGGTGATGATGTAATGTGATGATGTCATGATGCAGTGATGTCATCATGTCACTGGAGTCGACCTATTGAGACGACGGCTGGTTCTGAGCCATTCGATACCGAACCTTTGTTGAGAGCAGACACACTTTACAGACAGAGCAAACAGACTGAGAAAGTACTTTAACAAAACTAAACCAAAGTGCAGACAATGATGCCACTACGAGCTAAAAAGAGGCGCTGGACGTCTGAGCATGAGAACAGTGCAAAAAGTCCAGGTATGTCAGGACTTAGGGAGCAGAGACACAGACTTCAGACTCAAAATGCAGAGACTCAATTACAATACCACAATATCACAGATTTTCTGAGTGTCAATGTCAGTTTATGTAGACACTGATTTGAGCAAAACAGAAAGAAAGACATTTCAAACTTCAGTTAGTAGTATTGTTTGGACAACAATGTTGAAATGTTATATGTGATACCCTGAGCCATTTTTTACTAATGATCATATTGTTGTGTTAGGCACTGACACCTGTGTCCCAGTGGAGGAACCGACAAAGGTACAGAGGAAAAGGAAGGCCCAGTGTGAGCCTGAGACTGAGCTCAAAAAGGCCAAAGTTGAGAGTTCACCTGAGAGCTGCACAAATTCTCCTGAGGATCATATTGTTGCGTTAGGCACTGACACCTGTGTCCCAGTGGAGAAACCGACAAAGGTCCAGAGGAAAAGGAAGGCCCCGTGTGAGCCTGAGGTTGAACTCAAAAAGGCCAAAGTTGAGAGTTCACCTGAGAGCTGCGCAAGTTCTCCTGAGGATGAACTGTATGACGTGACCTTCCAGGTCAGCACCAGCAGAGATGACTTTGAGTCCAAGTACCTTGAGGTGCACATTCTGGGCAGAGGAGGTTTTGGCTCCGTGTTTGCCGGCATACGTCTGGATGACGCCCGCCTTGTAAGCATTTATTATGACTAATTTATCTTTCAAAATTACATCAAAATATCCCAAAATATAAAGCACTAACATTTGTACAACTGTTACAGGTAGCCATCAAGCACATTCGACGGGACAAAGTCTACTATAAACAAGTGGTAAGTGAAATTATACACCTTTAACTTCTGCAAAACAAAAACAAAGATTAAAGTGAGCAATGCTTTGGTGTCCGTCAGGTGCGGAATGGCGTGGAATATAACCTGATCGATGAGGTGGCTATTATGGTTAAACTGTCCAAGGGGAACTGCCCTGCCGTGGTCTCTTTGCTGGACGCCTACGACCTTCCAGAGGAGCTCATCCTGGTGATGGAACGGCCCTTTCCCGCAATGGACCTGAATGAATATACAGCTGCCAAAGGAGGAGTGCTGAAGGAAGAGGATGCAAAAGTGATTCTGGGGCAGATGGTGGAAGCCTGCATCCAGATGCACAACAGCGGTGTGTTCCACCGTGACCTTAAACTAGAGAACATTCTAGTGGAGAGGGGCAAAAAAGCCCGGGTGATTGACTTTGGCTGTGGATGTCTTGTCAAGGAAGGCCCCTATGATTACTATGCAGGTATTTCATCTCCTCTTCAGTACTATTTTCAACAGTAATGAGTAATAAAGTGTAAAAAGTACAGTAAGTACCATAACTGATATTGTGTGATTTCAGGGACAATCAGTAAAACTCCTCCTGAGTGGTACTCCTCTAAAGCGTACAGAGCCGAGCCCACCACAGTGTTTCAACTGGGCGCGCTCCTCTACGACCTCCTCCATCACAAGTCCTTTGATACACATTGGTACCTGAGGAATAAGAGGTGCTTCAACTTGGGCCTGTCAGAAGGTAGGATATTACATTTACATATTATAACATAAACATGTCGAGTGTTGAATGTTTTGAGATGAAAAACTGGGTTTATATTTCATAAACTTTTCCCTTTTTTGCGTTTCAGAATGTCTGAATTTCCTTAAATCCTGCCTGGCCAAGAACCCCGATGACAGGCCCTCGTTTGAGGAGCTTCTGACTCACCCTTGGTTCTTTTGAACAAGTGGAGACCTAAGCTTCTAGTCGTATATCGTTTTGAGCAATGATTTTACTTAAATTACTTTTTTAGACAGTTCAAATTTAACCACTTTTATCCTTTTTTATACATTTTTATACATTTTTTATACTTTTTTATACTTCTTTATACTGCATTTTGTCAATCATTGCTTTAATAAATTTGAATTTGAAATCATGTAAGCCTACACTTGTCCTTCTTACATTTCCCCTCTGTATATACTGTACATCTCTTCCTGTTTTAACCAAACAGGGAAACAGCTCTACAACTGCAGCATTATCATAATTGCTTGTAAAGCCTAAAGGAACAGCCCACATAGGACCAAACCCATTACAAAACAGACCAAGGGCTAATTATGCACCTGCACCGCATGTCACGCTTTTAGCTCAGAAGAAAAATCACCTGCTCGACCTGCACCTAATAAAATACAATATGTTTAGGAGGTAAGAAGTACTGGGCACAGAGCTACAGGACTGAGGATCACAAGCTGGGGATTCACTATGGAGACTTTGTTGGAAGAGATTCAATTTAAAAAGAAAGTTTAATACTGACCCAAAGGTTGGTGGTTTGAATTCCGCTCATGACATAAAAACATTATTTTTGAGCGGTCAGATCCACTGACCCACAGGTTGGCGGTGTGATTCCAGCTCCCACAGATGAATGCTGTTGTTGTGTCCTTGAGCAAGACCCCCTCACCTTACCCTCAGTGTATGTGAATGGGTGAGTGGCTCCTTGATGTAAAGCATTTTGAGTGCCTTGAAGGTGGAAAAGCGTCACGTAAAAATGTGATAATTTACCCTTTACAAATAGTGTTTTAATCCACTTTTCCTATGTATCGTGTGATCTGTATATTTTGTTTGTTTGTTATGTTTTGGTTTTTTTGATAAGCACTTTGGTTAGCTGTAGTTGATTTAAATGTGATATATAAATGAACCTGAATAGTGTTATTTTGGTAGTAAGAAAGTGTGAAAGTGAAATCCTTTGGAGCAGCCTTTTGTCCTGTGTGTTCATTATTTTGAGACTTGTAATTTGTTTACTTTGGCACAGAAATATGAGGCAGATTTTTGTCCAAATGTTTATGAAATGTTAATACTGCCAATTTATTTTATTTGATACTAGATGTGAAAAGGCTACTTCAAAGTTGTGCTGATTCTTGCTACTTTTACTATTGCAACAACTGACATTGCAGAGAAAATAGCCTCCCACTAAAAGATATCAGCCCCGCACCAAAACACATCCTGAGTTCCTTGAGCGTGCCCTGCCAAATGTCAATTTTACATCTAAGCAACTGGCTTCTCTGCAATTTCTGATACAAAACATCATTTAATTATTCACATTTTGCTCCGACTGTAGTGTCAAAAGTACAAACTAAAGATCTATGTAACCTTATGCTACAGGGCTATAATTATATAATGCATGGAGTCATTACAGTCTGATTATACACGACTATACACAACTGGGAAATGAGTTTGATACTTTTAAATATTAAAGTACTTACTGAATATTTGCAGTCAAGCATAACTACTGTAAAACTGGCACTGTAAAAACTACAAAAAGTTAACGTTATAATTGCTGAAATATGCTTTAGTTAAACTGTCCCTCTACTATACCCTTTTATGACTCTAAACACAGGTCTCCAATATAATGCATTATAATTATATGTATGTAGCCTCCTGTATGTTCTCCATGTGTTTTTCTTTTGAGTGAAACACAATACCAAACTATCAAACACACATGAAGAGCAGCATGTTTACGTTTCAGAGCTCCCAGATTCAAAAATAAAATGAAAACAACTGCATTCAGCTTTCTAAAATATATGTTCCAACCATTGGAGTAAAATTATACAGTAATTATGTGTGTTTTTCATTAAAATGGGAATCCTGGTTTTGGATGGCCGTCATACAGATAATTGTAGATGTCAAGTCCAAGAGCTTGTGGTTTGTCTGGTTTAATTGGGGAAGAAAATGTCCAGTTTACCACAGTCGTAGCTCAATATTATTTTTCTCCATAATTAGCCTATAAAAGACACAAGGCCTGCATTACAAACTCTTGTTGTGTCCTTGGGCATTTTGGGCACAAAAGGCTTTACATTGCAGAGTAGTGTGGGGAAAGAGAAAACGCAGAGACATCCCGCTGTCCATTAGAGACTGGACACCTATGACACTATAGTCATATGCTGCTTAGCCATATCGGGGGTATATTTTGGGCTTGTACACGGAAAATACGAAAATGAATTTCTTCTTCTTGTCATCTCATGTCAACATGACTTTTATGTTTTGTTTTTTTGCTGTAAAAATCTTTCTAGAGAGTTGGTCAGAGCTAGTTACGCCATGAGGCTACAGATTTTACATGGTCATCAGAATGTTTAAATGATCACAATCCTTTATCATTTGGAAGTCTCCAGACAGGACCCTCTGTCCTGGGCCAGAGGTCCAGAGGATGAGACCAGCTCTGGACCACTCTGCCCCTCTCCTCAACGACTGTCCCACAGGGGACAGTGGAGACAGTCTGAGCATGCTCAATGAGCCTCTTTGATAGAACACTTCCTGGAGGCTGTAGCGCTCAGTAGAAATTGAGAAAGAAATACAAAATCCTATATGGAGTTTGCATGTCTTACACTCATTTCTTCTTTCAACACTGTCTGCAGTGGTCTCTTTCAACCATTCGAGAGGAACTTGCTAAATCGACCAAAAACCCAGAAACACAATAGAAAACCATTAGTGTGCAGACCACCCTTAGACCTCCTGTTTGGTCTGAGATTGGGTAAATAAACATTTCACCTCTCATTTATACATCACAGTTTACTGAGGTCCAGGGAGCAAAACCAATGTTGCTACAATTTTCTTACATCATAATTTCACTTTCACGAATGCTCCTATGAATGCTTTGTGTGGCTTTTACATTTGTAGTCTTTATTTTAGTTTATTGCAAACTTTTTGTTATAGTTCTTTTAGCCTATTTTTCCCAAACATTCATAGATCATCATATACTAACACCTTTGTTTTTCATGAAAGAACTCTATGCTGAAACTCTGATTGAGACAGTAACAAAAATACAATACATTGGTATATTCTATGGTCTGGTCGGTTTAAATACAGGATGGTGGAACTTGACAAAATGTCCAAGTCTCTGCTTTAATCAGAACTGCAGAAATAACATCCAGCAATAAAGTGCTCCACTGCTGTCACTCAAACATCTTCTGTGTGTGAGACTATGATTTTAGTGTCCACCACAGTGAATGATAATATACATTTTGGGACAGCATCCAACTGCATATTCACTACCCACTCCTGTCAGTGCCATGGATCTCATATAGTCTACACATAGATGGGTGCCACTTTCAATAGCTACACTTTTATTATTCTTAATAAAGCAAAATTAATAGATTAACTTAAGGTTTTAAAGATAATAATTAACCAACTATTTGTTCATTATGATTATGTTTATAGATGTATTATGTATTTGTTTTCCATGTATCTGAAAATTTAACTGGAAATATAGAGTTTAACAAAAAAGTTAGTTTGTTTTCATACATTACAGTTTCAACTGCTCACTAGCGTCTTCCTCAGAGTTGTGATGTCTTCCTACCTGTGCAGGCAGGATGACAGCGCCATCTGCAGTCTGACTTCTTCAGGACAGTATTCCAGGTGTGTGAGAGTAAAAAGGTCCCCTCGTCCTGGTTTAGTGTCTCATTGGCAATCCACTAACAGCTTTTTTATTCTCATACACCTGAGATACTGTCCTGAAGAAGTCAGACTGCAGATGGTGCTGTCGTCCTGCCTTCACCGGACAGCTGACCCGACACGTCACTAGAACATCACGTGAACACTCTGAGGAAGACCGTTAGTGAGCAGTCGAACAACAGTCAGGTATGAAAACAAACTAAACCTTGTTCTGGAAAAAAAAAAATATCGATTAAAATAAATTAACAAAAGACCTGATGAACCTCATTAGACTAAAATCTGCTCTGTAGGAAACTGGAGCTGTGTTATATGATTCCCAAGCAGTATAATTAAAAAAATCATATGTGCAGATCTGTAAAACCATTACTTTCTATTACTGTTAGATTTGGCAAACATAGAGCAAAATGTGCCAGAATAAGTCACTAGTTTTTTAATCACTGGAGTCTGAAATGAACAGTGGTGGTAGCAGCACATTTTCAGTCCTCTTTCTCTCTCCACATCCTCCCCACTGTTTCAAGCTGAATTGCTTTTTGAATAATCCCATGCCTGATTTCTCATGGCTGTTAGTGAGGGCAGAGCAGAGGGAGGCCAATGGAAAAACACAGAGCGACCCAGGGCTAGTTATCGAGGCGGTAAAGCTGTCCACGCCGCAGCAGCTGATGGGCTCACAACTGTAACCCTCCACCCAAATGAGAGCATCCCATTTGGGGCAGTTCAAAACGCCGGTGTCAGCACAAGAGCAGGTTTTCAGGGCGATCCAGAGCAGAGACAGAGGGAGGAGAGAGAGAAAGAGGGAGGTGTTGCTATAGCGACGAGTCTGACAGGTGCAGTGGACGTTGAGTTCATCTATATAGTATAGTATATAGTATAGTAGTATTTTTTCCCCCACTTTTTGGTGATGTCTTTTTTGTCTTTTAACAGCCTTGAGAAATTCCTGCTTTGGGTGTTTTGATAGCATTGTTACCACTTTTCAGCTCGAGTTTTCAATGTTCTGAATTGGAGCAGTATTCTTTATTTTTACATTTAGGAAAGACTCACTGAAACGTTTTTTACCAGATCCAAAGGGAAACTACTGCATATGTTTTAATGGTATGCAGTAAGCGTAGATCTTAATAAATCTGTTATGTGACCTACTTTTCTCTTGATGGAACACACACAAATAAATGAATAAATCATTTTGTAATATAACAAACATATTCAAGATTTTGATGAGTTGAAGCTCCCACCTGAGAGAGATTAACGATTATAGCCAGTCAAAAAAGTAATATCTTGGTTTTTGTCCGTTTTTGGAGTAAGGCCTCCCATAACTATTCTGTTCTGGCTAACCGTGTAACTTTTTTTTCTCATAGAAGGCATGGCAGAGACAGACAGGATTATATATTCACAAGCAAATTCCATATTTCAAACATCATATTGACTCCAATGTGATCTTGAAAATAATTTAAGTATTTTATGTACTAAAACAGTGATGCTGATGGATAAGCCTTGTGACGTTTGCTGTATGAATTCCACAGTTTCTTAAAACATTGATCATATATGGGCCAGTTATAAAACGTGGAGGCTTTGGGAAGTTTGCTTTAAAGTGTTGTACGGAGGTTAAAAGCCGTTTCCTCCTTAAGTCTGTTAAATGGACTTTAAATGGACCTGGAGATGCCTCCCACACACAGAGGAGGTTATCAGCTCTGCAGCCCCAGGAGGCGCCAAGCGGGGCAGAGGTGGGTTCAGGTGAACGGGCCTGGATTTAAGAGGAGAAGAGAGAGGGAATATAGGAGAGAGAGCAAAAGACAAAAAAAGAAAGTAGAGATGGGTGAAAGAGGTGAGAGAGAGAAAGTAGAAAGGCTGATATAGGAGAGAGAGCAAAAGACAAAGAAGAAAAGTAGAGAGCGGCGATAGAGAAGACAGCAAAAGGAACAGAGGTGGAGAAGATACAAGAGGAGAGAAAAGGGGAATATAGAAGAGGGGAGAGAGAGAGAAGAGGAGAGAGAAAAACAGAAAACAGAAAGGCTGATACAGGAGTGAGAGAGAGGAGGAGGAAATACAGGGAAGAGAGGGATGAGTAAGCGGAGGAGAAAGGAGAGAGAATTGGACAAAGGTTAAAATAACTGAGGTTATGGGAGGAGAATGAGGAGGGAAGAGAGATGAGAGAATAAGTGAAATAGGAAAGAGAAAAAGAAAGATAAGAGGAAAGAAATAAAAGAGAGGATAATGGCATTAGGGGAGAGAAAGAAAAGGGTGGAGAGAAAGAACAAGTAAAGGAGAATGGAGAGAAAAAGAAGAGGGAGGAGAGAGAGTAAGGTGGGGGTTTATGAACAGGCCAGAGGAGAGAGAGAGAAGAGGATAAACCTGGAGGTCACGTGGAGTGCCAAGATGCAGGAAATGTAATTCTTTGATCTATGCTGCTGTCGCCACAGGAAACAAGCAGAAAACCCTCATTATGAGACGTGAGACGAGTAAGCAAAAAGTACACTTAAAATAGTCATTTAATACAACTCAAATTTACAAGATATTTCATGAAGCACCCATTTAAGTTCATATTGATCTAAAAATCATTTAATAAGGCACAAAAAAATCTCTAATATCATAATCAAAGACAAAAAATTTTTAGCACAAGTAAAAATTAAAAAAAAGTGTGCTTCTGACAGTATAAAAATATTCAAATGATTTTACTGGAGACGTCAGATAATTTGAAAAAAATAAAACAAATATTAAAATAATATAATAAACTGGGGGAAACAATCCATTAAAAATAAGACTTATGAGATAAATACGGAAATATAATATAAACACAACTACAAGTGGAGAACATTAGACCAAACTTTAGTCTATGTGTGGCCTTTGATCCATCTGACTGTCGCCGGGGGAGACGGAGGGAGAGGACAATGCCCAGTGAGGCCCGGCCAATCACGGCTAATCTGTGTGATTGGAGAGGTGTCCGTTTGATCCCCTCATTACCATTCGACTCACACTGGTCTACATTCAAAGACACATTTTCATCTTTTCAATCAGGAACACCTTTTTAAAGTTAAGAAATCATGACATAAAAGAAAAATATTCGACCATGAGGCTGTGTAGAAATAATCGCATGTTGGGGCTTCAGTTCTGACCTCTGTAGTCTGAGAATGCCCCTTAAGAACTGCTCTCACCACATATCCACCATTTATAATCTGTTAGTGCCAGTCCTATATTTTCTGGTATAGAGGCAGGCAGGGCCAGCCTTAGCCTTTAGGGGGCTTAAACTTAATTTGCCCTTGGGGGCCCTCACCACTTCAATGCCACATATTCATATTTGACAAAATTAAGACATCATCACAACCACTGATAAAAAGACTGCAAATTCTAAAGGCTCACAACAGCAATAACCACAAGTAGAACAGTATAAAAACATTTAAGGTGGATCTGCAAAAGAAATTTAAAATTCTGGACATTTTTTTTCTTGGCTTCTGGTGCATTTTAAATGTGTTCCACTTGACTAAAGTGGGCTTGCATTTATCAGTTCTTTATGTCACAAAATGTAGGACTGGATAGAGTAGTCGAACAACGTACTGAAGCAAGGGCACACTTACTTCAAAATCATATAACTCGAGAAGTACAACGTAGTGCACCAAGTTAGAGCTACATAAGAGAAACAGCCTGGACATAACATCAGATTTATAATCATCAGATCATTTGAAAGGACTTAACATTATATAAGAGGATTTTAGGGTCACATTATTTGTATGTTTATTGTCAGGCTTTGGATGCTGTGATTTCACGTTAATGCACATATTAATGAGTAGGGATGCACAGATACCGATAAAAGCATAAGAAATATACAAATATTTAGGACTCTAGGAGGTTTTTATAGATCAAAGAGGAAATCTGTGCAGTGCTTGTGTTTACAATGGTAGCATGCTAACGTTGTTAAGGGCTGCTAGCGGTTATTTGCTTGTGCTGCATTGTAACTTATTGTAACTGACAAACACATTTAGAGAGTGAATAGAGCGGGTTCAGAGCTTTTAAAAGACGTACAGCATGAAAATATTGGTCAAAGTCTGCCCATGGTAAAAGTAACAAAACACTCACTGTTATGCTAACAGTGGCTCGTTAGCAAGTGGCTCATTAGCAGTTAGCGCGTTAGCAGCATTACAGCCAGATGCTAACTACAATTATTTCATTAGATAACATAAGAATTCTAAGATGAAAAAGTGGCTATACTATAAAAACCCTATGAAATTAATCAGATTTACCACTATAATCAAACACCAGTATAAATAATGTCTGTAAAAGGAATTTTTACTTATCGCTTATCGGCAAGTACTCAAAATGAAGATACTAGTTTTGCAAAAAAGTGGTATCGGTGCATTCCCTATATGAGCATTCACAGCGAATTCAGGAGTCGTTCACAGGTCGTTCTTTCGTTCAGCAGATTAACAGAGGTTTCTGCCATAATCAGCATTGATAATGTGACACAGGAGCAGTGACGCTTTAACTACACTCACATCATCTGATGTTTAGAGACAAAAGGATGAGCCTCAACCAAAACCAGCCAATGAAATAAACAGACTCACCGGTGTCCTCTGTCCCTCTGAGGTGTGTCCTGTCTGTCCTCTGTCCCTCTGAGGTGTGTCCTGTCTGTAGAATTATACACGTCCAGCTTCACTGTTTCTCTGCAGGTCCACTGGTGTAGAATGGTGACATATTTCGAGTCTTCTCTGAAAAGTCCCTCTTTCCCCAAAACAAACTTCCTTCGGGCTCTTCATGCATTGTCCAGTACTTAAACTCAACTTCACTAACTTTTAGTCCTTTAGTTGGTAAAACATCCATTGAAATGCACCTCGGCTGCCTCACCCAGAGTGCACCTGAAGTGAAGGGGTCCTTCACACTTCACACCGGTGCAAACTTTAGCTGTCCACACAACTGCCCGATTCAAAACATGTAGGCAACACATATCTAGCTACTGGAAATAAAACACCTAATCATTTAAAATGGATATGTAGACTAGTACAAACAACCGAGTGCCATTTAGTTTTTAGAAAAAATCCCAATCATTATTTTCAATATAAATGTATGGGCTCTTGGGGGCCCTCTGGTGGCCATGGGGCCCTAAGCAGCTGCTCAGTCTGTTTACAGGCTGGGCCGGCCCTGGAGGCAGGGTCTCCAAAGATACAAAGACATCACCAGCCACAAAGGCGGCCCAAAGGCAGAATGCCCTTCAATTAGCATTAATCACTAATTACTTTGAAATTTGATTATGATTTATGTTTGTGTAAATGATTTATCCAAGGCTGCTCATTCCAACAGAAATAGACGCTTTACCTCTGATGAAATGTAAGTTGTCTAAACATCTTTTTACAGAATTTTCCCATTTTGGTTACCATGTTTGGTGTTTTGTTACTATTATATTCGCTCTTTGTTAGACCATTTTAATTGTAATTCTCTAGAGAATTTGTCCAAGTAATTTCCCCGTGTGGATCAATAATGTTTGTCTAAGTCTAATGTCTTATACATATGATAGTCCTCTTATAGCTGGTGGAGAAATCGATGTTGCATGCATGGAAGAGGATGACGTCAGGATTAAGAAATCTCTCTATTATGGTTCCAAAAAGCATCTTGCAAAAACACAAGTGAATAAACCCCATGCGTTCTGATCTCTATAGTCAATGAGTGATACGCACTTGTAGTGTAGGGGCAAGATAAGTATGTTTTGGACATACGCCACATCTGGGCAGCTGTTAGGAGCATAGTGTCCCATAGGTTCGGTTTAAATAGGGGTTTCATACAACGCCCACTTCACATGTACTCAGAGACAAGAGGGGCAAAGACAGGACAAAGGACAGAGCAATCACTTTGTTTAAAACTGCTGCGGTGAAAAGTCATGTTGGTTTACACTGTTGTGAAAGCGGCGTTTCTTGTTGTCAACATAATTTAAATGGATTTTGGAGCCGTTTACAACATAGAGTCAAAGTTTATGTGGAAGGATGACATGAAGTTTAGTCTGTTCTGAAACAAAAGCAAAGGAAAGGAAACATTATGATAGATCTATACCATAAGTCTTCTGTAATCCATAGAAAAACAACTAGAAGCGTTGCTATGATATCATGTTGACTTGACTTACTACAAACCTTTTCAGTCAAATGAATTGCCTACAAATCTGGGTTGTTTCCATGGCTCCTGTTAGCTTTGTATCTTAATCAGATACAAAGGAGGGTCTTAAGGGCCCAGAATGAGACCCTCTTACTATTCATTTATGTTAGAGGGGGGTCCATGTGAGGTTTCTTGCCCCGGGCCCTTAAATTTCTGTTGACAGGCCTGAAAATGATATATTGGACTGCACTAGAGCTAATTCAAGTCTACCTGTTGATGATTATGGACTGTCTGACATGTATAGACTTATATGCAGCTTTTGTCCAACATTGAAAAAATCTTTCCAAAACTCACAAGTCTATTCAAAGAACAGCTGTGTTAGCGCAGCTGTGTGCCTCTGCATCCTTCATATGTGGGAGATGACTTCAGACAGGAATGGCAGACTGTGCAAAGACATCCCAACTTCAAGTACGTGAACGTCAAGAAGGTGTGACATTAGCAAGAGGAAGCAGAGAGGAAGTGGGGATTGGCCTCATTATGTAACTTTAGACCAGAGCATTATAGGGCCGTAGATCTTCCAGGAATTTCTCGCTCCAAAATGGCGTCTTGTTTTTCGGTCTCGCAGCTGTTATCCAGTTCGTTCGGCCGTGGCACGATCAGGAGGGACATTGTTAAGAGGAACAGAAGTGAAGCAGAATGCAATACCCCAAGAATGTAAACCATGAGCCTGCTCCTGCCCTCTGAGCTCTGGGGCAATTACCACAGTCACATGTGGGCTAAATGTATTCAAACAAGGCAATTAGGACTAGCCTAAAATATATTACTACATGTTGACTATAAATGTTTTTGTTTGTTTATTATTATTATTATAGAATAATTCAAAGGTGCACTATATAGCTTTTCTATTGGAGGTTGGAGGGCCACCTGCTTGAAATATTATTGCTATGCCTGAGATGTTCCACAGTAGAGCATTAAACATAAGCCTATCTATGTCCCTGGAGCCAAGTTACAGGTCATATATGTGGCGACCCTGCTCACTGGAAGGGTCAGTGCAGTATCGGTACTAAGGTGGTCACTGTATCGGACTGTTGTGGTAAAGAAGGAGCTGAGTCAAAAGGCAAAGGTCTCAATTTACTTGTCATTGTATGCTCCAACCTTCACCTATGGTCATGAACTTTGGGTAATGACCAAAAGGACAAGACCACAGATGCAAGAGGTGAGTTTCCTCCAGAGGGTGGCTGGGTGCTCCATTAGAGATAAGATGAGGAGCTCAGTCACACAGCAGGAACTCAGAGTAGAGCCACTGCTCCTCCACATCGAGAGGAGTTAGCTGGGGGAGCTTGGGCATCTGTTCCAGATGCCTCCTTGATGCCTCTCTGAAGAGGTGTTCTGAGCATGCCCCACTGGGAGGAGGCCCCGAGGGAGGCCCAGGACAGGCTGGAGGGTCTATAGTTCCGGGAAAGCCTCGGGATCTCTCCAGAAGGCCAGGAGAAAGTGTTCGTGGAAAGGGAAGTCTGGGCCTCCAGCCCTCAATATCTTTAATGTCTTACTGAGGATTATACCCAGAAATAACATCTCCATAAAAACAAGGAGGTGGCATATCCCTCACCAGAAACGTTACACAGTGCGCATTTAAATCTTTAATTAATCATCTTGATCTCTTTCTGAAATTTCATCTGAAAAATGATTGCATATGGTTGAAAAGTCAGTAGTTTATTTTGTATTTGATTTAATGTGTAGTTACAAAGTCAGTTGTAGACAGTCAATCACTCAACAATTAGTAGATCTATGTGACCAACCCAACCTGATATACTGGTGCATGTATCCCCTAGCCACCTCTTAAATTAAGCCCATCTCTGCCAAGAGGCCATCTTTGCAATCTTGTGCCTCTTGTGCAATATTTCCATCAGTTATTTGCAGAGTAAAGTGCTTGCTAAATCATGAAAATGTTGCTGGAGAAGCACAATAGAGACCCTTTTAAGTTTTGCAGCCGCACCTTCATTTTCCCTCTGATGCTGCAATGGAACAACTTTTCATGGCCTAAATGTGAAAACCATACAGGAGTGTGAACAAACTGCCGCGTTTGCCTTGTCATTAATTTCTCCATTGACAGTGTGAGCAAAGCTATAATTTAAGCTACAGTGATGCATTAGCCATTACAGAGCATCTGACTGAAGCTAAAGCCAACAGCGAGCTATAATGTTCCCCCAGTGCTCTCTTTCATCACCGTGTAGGTCTAAAAGCACAATTTATCCAACTGTTTCACAATTTATTTATGCCACAGCCACGTGCCAGAATGAAGGAGTTCCTTACACCCTGAATAAATACATAGCATTCATTGATTTCAGAGGTCCATTAAGCTAAAAGGTTGAAAAGAATGTGTTTAGCTTTAATAACTTAATAATAACTTTGAGGGAACTTGCTCTGTTAATTTATATAAGTATTCAATTGTTGTGAAAAGCCTATTATTTTTGTGGTAGTGGATTCCCATTAACTGAATAAAAGTTTGAAAATGGCCAACTCCATCCTACAGGGATGAGTCTAAAATGTTCTAACAATACCAAATGATCAATGTGGGTCTTGAAGTCACTGTTAGACACCTATACTCTCACATATATTCACTGCAAGACCAATTAAAGAGCAGAGTAAGAGAGTGTAAGTCCACAAACACTCCAAAAGTGTGGCATACAGAATACATTTATTTGACTGAAGAAGCAATAGAAACCCTTTATCCCTGGGTTTTGAGTGATTAAAAATGAGCACCAATTCAAAACAAAATGTAATATATTTCAAGGTTGAAAAGTGCTTACAGCTACTGTAAAATACAGTCCTATAGTAAATCAAAAAGCCCTCTGGGGCCTGTGAGCAAAGATTTTAAATGAGAATACAGTAAATACCTGAAGTCTTGTTTTATTCACCGTGACATTATGTAGATTGGCTGTGAGAAAGTGATTGATCGACTTGCATTTTCCTCTCCAGGTTGAAGCCCTTTCTGAATGTCAAATATTGGCAGATTTCACAGATAACATTAAGCCTCGAGCTGCAATGTCATGCTCCATTTTACTCATCTATATGGATAGAGATTTCATACTGGTCTGAAAACCTCAGCCAATGTTTGTAAAATCATGAAAAAAGAACAACAAAAAACACTGAAACAAAGTTCATGTGTGAAAATCAGGATACTGGTCAGTGGTCAATTTAATGAAAATGGTCCCGATCGGGATGGCAAGAAGGCTGTAGAAGTCTCTGTCACTGGCCCATGACTTTCATAATGTGCTCAGTTGGTTTTGATAAACTGTTGGAACATGGCTAAACCGTATTTGTGCATTGTAACTTTTCAGATAGAGGCATCAACACCTTCTTGCCTCCATGCAGTTATTATTACTTGGCCTATAATGTTTCACACTATGAATTTTAAAAGAGAGAAGAGAGAGAGATGTGGGTGACACAATCAGACCAACTTACAAATCAGATCTGTGGAGAGACAACCCCACGCAGAAACTGCACGTTTTTGAGCAATAAAAACACACACACAAGTTGGATAAAACACTGTATACATGAACTGTTTTAGTTTAAATTGGGGCTCTAAACTTTTGAGATACGGGACCCATAGATGACATCATTATCTTCGTGTTCTCATTGAAATTCACTGGATTGACGACCATTTTGAAAACAAATACAAATTCTTTGACCACGTCACTTGCGTAGTCTATACTGGGACATGTGGGAAAGTGGCCCTCAGACTACCCTCTTTACTTTTGGGGTTATCTCATACTGTAGTGCATAAACCAGACCCCCCAGATGTCTCATTAGCTATATCATTAGCGGGACAGCTGTAGGGGTGCGGACAGCTGACAGGACAGGAGAGAGGATTAGACCGGGACTGTGGGATATATTCAGACCTGGAGTCCTGGGTTTTGGGGTCTCAGATGGAGGGTCCCATGTGAGGAGAGCACTCAGAGGCCACTTAAAACCTGCCCCTCTGCCATTTCTGCACAATTTAACAGGGTTCAGTGTTACGTACACATATTTGGTTTCAGGGGAATATATGTTGATGTAAAAACTGGAGAGGATGGAATGACAAACCATAAAGCAGGATTATTGAAGACGTGTTTATAGCTGCATCTCCAGGAAGATTACAGCCCCAAATTGTGCCTTCAGAACAAGGAACATTTTATAAGTTCCCAATGAATTTTTGATACTGATACAGATGAACATGATCGACAGAACATATGGCTGCGCTCTTTTGAACATAAACAAAAACTGAAAAAAAAAATTGTATTACCAGTTACCCATGTTAGATGTTTGGTTTCCCACTTTGTGCACTTGGACTTTGCAGAGGTTTAGCGCCAAATTCTGGGCCCTGGGTACAAACCGTCATGTTGGGCCTGCACTAATTAAAAATGCACATTACAGAGTTTGTGAGGGGCCCCTCCCTGCTCTGGGCCCTGGGAAAACAGTACCCTTTACTCCCCTCCCCAGTCTGACGACCTTAAATAAAGCTTAATGATAAAAACAAAAGTATTTTTATCACTGACCAAAGACACTGGTACCCTTACGGCACTTATACCTGATTTTGAACCATGAGTCAGGAACATGGTTTTCTTTTGTTTTTTTTAATAGTGGCTCTGCCCACTTTCTGCTCGCTGATATTGCACAGAAAAAGTTACAGTTGTTTCCATATGGCTCTCATCAGTCTCCGCCCACTGTGTTTGATTCCCATACACCAGGACAGAGCAGTGCCAGTTGATACCACAAAATTCTTAGAGAAGGAAGTCCCCGAATGGATAAAAATCAAACTTATTTTATTTCTTACTCAACAGAATGCTTTGAAATATTGCATAGGTTATGATTTTGAGTCTCATTTTTTCAGTTATCTGCATTTACTATACACTGCATAGAATAAAGGGCCAAAAAAATTAAAACAAAGTACAGGGTCTTTAATGTACAATCTTGTGGTGCCAATACATGCTATTTTGGCCTGCATTTTTCTTGTTACCACCTTGTCAAAGCATCGAGTCCCTATCCATCCAATATTAAAATCTGACATATACAGTACAATAAGCTTCTCTCATACACCCTTCCACTATCCCGGGACGTCCAAACTGTCACTAAACCATCTCTCTGCTGTTGTTTTGGTCCTCTCAGGATAACGCTACTATCCCTGTCCCACTTGTTTCCCACTACCATTTTCTGTTTTTCAAGTGTCGTCTGCTTCGAGATGAGATGGAGGACTCTTCAGCCCTCGAGAATTTAGTGCGCTGTTGTGAAGAAAGCAAAATGCAGGGCTGCGGTCTGAAATGGTTTGCCACTTATTCTCTGGGCCCAGGGGGAGACTGCTCAGACTCTGTAATGGCAGTAGCAGAATCACATGGGCCCTCAGCTGTTTGAGTGTGAGGGATATGAAAACGACCAACACAAAATCACCCAAATGTGGTGATGTCAAGCTATTGTAACAGACCAAGCAGCTAGTTTTTAACACTCTATATTAGATATTTTAGATGTATTTTATATTTTGTGTGTTGGGCAAAATATCTACCCTTCAATTTCTCTGTATACAAATGAGTCTGTATAGGTCAAATGTACTTACTGTTTGTACCTTTGGGTCCATAAACCTGTGTAGTGTCTCTCTCGTTACGTTTCGGTGTGTGGTTAGTTTAGATCCTGATAGATGAGCTGCAGATCACCCACAGCACTGCGGATACACCACCATTTATTTTCATTAGAGCGGCCGGGACAGCTCACCGGACAGAAAGGAACAGGGGGGCACATGGGCACCTGGATATACGTCATGAGGAGATGGAACCAAAATACTGCACCTGCTGCTATTAAGACTGGAGTGCCTGAGAACGGTCTGCAGAGGTAATGCATTTTAGTTATACTTTTTTACTACTAACCCCTGGGCAGTTACTTTGTCAATCCTCATCAATATCATGTTAGCTGTGGTGTGTACTTGAAGTCTATCTAACTTTATCCATATGCGATACAACATGCAGTGGTCACACAGTCAAGTCAGATATTAAAACATATACTAAAAGACAATCCTCACATGCATTAGGAGCCATACTGAGTTGAAGCGGTAGTTTTCAACAGCTCCTTTTTGCTCTAGTTCAGTAGAAATCCTCCAAATGATTTTAGTGAAGGTGTATGGACTTTAAAAACACAATGGAGCACTTCCTGTATTACCACATGACATCACAAGGTGGAGTGTTTTCAGTTTGGAAGAAGAACACAATCTAAATTTGCAGGGTTTGAGTGTTAAACATGTGTGAGTGAAACAAAACACAACTCAAGGTATGTTTGTGATGACATAAATCAGAGCAGAGCAGTACAATATGGGCCTATAGATACATCCCAATATTGTATTTGTATCTTTCTGTGTCACTTGAATGTTTGTAGATTTGGTCAGTGGTGGATGAAGTATTCAATTTTGTGACTAAAGCAAAACAGTATTTAAGCAAAAGTAAAAGTAACACATGAAAAAATCTACCTCTTCTTTATCCCCATTTATACAGGGGAACTTAAAGCATCTAATGTAGTGATTTTGATAAATAATTGAGCAGATTTTAAGTGATTCAATTGCACTTTTCTTGCTGTTTTGTATATTTGTCTATTTGGTTTGTTCAAAGTTGTGACATTAATTCAAATGAAATGTGCAAAAAATAAGTTTCAGTGGGTCTCAAACTATAAACAAAAGTACTTTTTCTTTTCAGTCCAGATCTAACATGTAGTGGAGAAAAAAGTACAGATACCTGCTTTAAAATGTAGTCAAGTAAAAAGTTTTACTTAAGTACAGTACTGTGTTCGTACTTTGTTACGTTCCATCACTGGATTTGGTGAAGTGTTTAATTAGCCTCTTCTATACGACAGCATCTTTAATACAAACGAGCCAATCTGAAACGTCATTTCGAGAGTATTATTTGTCACAGCTCGACAGTGAAGTGGTCTTAGGCATTGCACATCTATTGTTGTTACTGCCTCACCCTCATGGGTTTGATTCTTTGGGCAAAAAAAATCTGTTAATTTAAATGAAATAATAATACAAAAAATGAACATTGTGATTTCCTCTAAAATTATTTTTTGTGTGTGCGTTTTTGTCCTGATCTGAGCACTGTTTTTTTTGTTTGTTTTTTTTACCATTAAAAAATGACACTAGGGCCTTGGAAGATGCTCTCATCTTTGCACTGCATTGATACTCCATTCTTTGTTATAGCCTGAATCCTGCTTCTGCACAGTACTCTATATTTTCCCTGAATTACAAAACCCCATATTGTTCATTCATCTCAGAGGCAGAAAACTTTTGGTAATGAAGTCCGCTGGCTCCGGGCTCAGTGTTATTACAGTCGGGGTCTGCAGCTCTGGGAGAGGCATAAATTGGTTCATTTGCTGCTTGTATCAGAGCTGCTACCTGCTGGGCCCTTTAAATTACCCATCAGTGGAGCGTTGAGGGTCGGCCATGCAAAAACAAACAAAACATCAAGAAAGAAATCAAAGAACGTCAAATGGGAGATGGAGGAAGTAATAAGAATGTAAAAATAACTAAGATGCTGCAGGATATCAGATCTGTGATGTCAGGATCTCAGAAATAAATAAATATTGTGGCTGGTGTTCAGTTTTACTGTGGGGTGTTCAAAGTGGTACACAAAAGGCAAAAAACAAAAATTATATATAAAGATTAATATTAGAAAACTATTTTGACTCTATTATTGTTTCTGGTGAGGATCCCAGTAAAGGGCCTTTGGTGATTCAGCATGGACATATTCACAATCTACTACTGCCATCTAGTGGACAAAAATATAAACTGATGTAATCAAGGTATAAACTGAGCTATAAGGTATAAGGTATGTTGTTCTTAGATTTTTTCAGAAATTGTGTACAAAAAACAAACAAACGAAACAAAAAACACAGTAGAACAGTTATGAGATTTATTGCAGGTAGTTGTGGTATTTTTACAGAAGGAACAAAATAATAGATTTAGGGGTCTGAAGCGCAGTGCTCTGATCCAAAGTAACTATTGAATCAATGCAATTTTAAAAGTGAAATCAGGAAAAGGCATACCAAGTACATGTAATAGGTCCAAACAGCTAAGTCCAACACCAAAACTTAAATTCAACAGAAAATTATGGAAACTCAATATTTGACCATATTGTAAATTATTAAATTCAGACGAGTCCATATAAATATAAATCGAGAAGATGCAAACACATGTTAGGCAGGTCTATCTAGAAGTGTATCAGGCAGTTGAAGCGGCAAATATATGGAAAACATATTTAAAGAGTATGGTATTTGAGTATGAAGCACCATCGACGTAAACCGTTTGAGTTGAAAGGAAAAATCTATTATAAAAAGTAATAGATAAAATAAATTCTTGCACTTGTATGTAGCACCTGTGGAAAGTGAGTAAAACTATTGCAAGCTGAATGACCTTGATTTTAATAAGCATGCACTTGTGTTCTTTTGAAGCCATTACTGTGTGAAGCACCAGTGAAATAATGGATACAAACATTTGGTCTCTATAGGAGTTCTGTAAAACAATGTAAACATGAGTGTACCATATACAGTACCAAGAAACTGTTATATACCCAGAAAGGAAGATGCCCTAAGCCTCTTGTTGTTGGGGGTCCATCTGAATATATAGTCCAAAACAAGCTGTATCAAGGTCTAAATGCCCATGATGTTGGTAGTATATATGACAAAGTGAAAAGCAAGTTGTCATTTTGTGAAGCAGACAAGATCAAGACTGTCCATTTGAAGACTGTTTTAAAAGCTATCGTATAGTGATAAGTTATTACAGATTACAATATTAATGCACATAAGATCAAGCGGTATGCAAATGTACAATGGGCTGCCTAGTTGTTTCTTATTTAAACTGTAGCTCTTTGTTTTGTTAGATAACAGTATAATGTCCCAATTTTCATTTGAAGAGCTAGACATACGTACACAACCTTACTTTATAAAATCTATCATTTGTACAACTTCACTGTATTGCAACTTTACGTTTCTGTGATATACTTTGCTATATTACTCTGTTGAATATATGGATGAAGTCAGCACAGAGGGATTTGTTTGCATGCTTCCAGGAACATGGAAAGACTGAAGGGGTGTTGGACAGGGGATGATTTGAAGACCAAGATAGGTTATGTATAATTTATGATGGTATGAAAGGTGCAGGAATGGTTTGATTGAAAATATTTGGATAGATTGCAAAAAGCTTTTATTTAAAAATTCTTTAAGTGTCAATTAATAGATTAAAAGATCTACTTTCAATGTCGTTCCCTTTTCCACAAGCTTCCTCTTTGGTCTCTTGGTCCATTACTGCCTTAAACTGTATTGGTGAAGGAAAAGGTCAAAAGAATTGGTAAGAATTAAATAAAAACACAAGGGGAAAAAAACAGGATAAACATTTAGGAGTTTACAATTTATTCAAGATTATCATATTTTACATGAACTTGTGAATGAATGAGTACCAAAATGAAAAGCTTAAATCAGTATTTTAGATTAAATAAATAAAAAATAAATAGTGCAACAATCTGTAGGCGTTTGATTATTAGGACCCATCGTTAGCCTGAGATGACATTCCATGCTACTGATTGGCCCTATAGGTTTTATGATGTACCCAAATGCAGTTCAAGTTATGGTTGTTGAATTGCTTCCACGCCTGCTTAAATACTGGCTGGTGATCCTGCATATTCTCTCCCATATCTTCAGCTGCCTCCACCTGCCTCCATGCTCCTTCATGGAAACTACTGCATGTCAGAGAGAGACTGATACCACTGTTATTTACGCTCTTTAATGCACTTTAACTCAGCAAAATATGTAGATTAATCAACATGCTTTATAGGCTATGAGAGCCTTATGTCCTTACATGATACAAGAGACTACCTTTTACATGTGCTAACCTCACTCATTCAAGTTGCTTCCCCAACTAATTGCATGAGGGTTGTTTAACTTTTTCACCTCATAACAGCTTAACTGTTATATTTTAGGACTGTAGGACTGTTACACTTTTGATTAAAGAGGTACTCAGATACAACACTTTCATACCTCAGTTATGAATTGAATCTCTTTACGAGGTAGGAGTAAGTTTGTTTAGCATGAATTAACTTGTCATGACATGCTAAAGTCTGCCAAATGCATCCCTCCCTTATAAAAACCAGCTGACCAAAATACAAATTAATTCATGGATTTTCAAATAAGCTTTTGCCATGAAAAGAAAGCATTGATTAAACTCAAGCTTTGGTAAATTGGATGCTGACTTTAGTTGTAATTATACTATCCAGAAATTGTATCTAATCACTGGTAAATCTTTAGTATTAAAACATCACTGAATTTATGCATAATCTAAATTAATGTAAAAACTTGCATCCAAGTATGATCTTTACTTCGCTAGTTGTTCTCTGTGCTATTTTAAACACACACACATTCAAAAGTCGAGATTTCAGGCTACAACAAAGTAAAAAAAAAAAAAAAGTATAAAGACTCAACCTGAGGAGTACTTCCCAGCCACTCATTCGTCCATCACTACAGTGCAAAATTAAATACAAGTTTGAGACTAAAACTAACTCAAAGCTATCTGTCTATCAAAAATATACACTTTACTGTGTCATATATTTCCTGAAAAGGCCACTTGTATATCCAGTTTTTAACTAGCTAAAAAAACAACTATCAAAACTAAATAGAAACTTATGGGTCTTTGAAGGTCTGATTTGAATTGATACTGAATTTATCGTTGATATTTAATTCCAAAAATATTCTTCAGTGCAACTCTGGCATTTCATAGACCAGCATTAAGAAAACAGTTAGTAGCAGATTTGTGTTATTTTTAACAGCTTCTCAGACAATGCATTAGAAGAAGCTTAGTAACGACATAAGAATATCCAAATACAAAACTATATGTTGTAAGTTTAACTAAAAGTTCCACTGCATGTTTTAATATGGCAGTATCTTATGTATTTGTTTGTATTACATTTAAATTTTGTTGTCTGTCTAATGTAATTTTTACTTACAATTTTTTATCATAACTGCAGACATTTTACACCTCACCAGAATCTGTTTATACTTGTCTATGTATAGCCATAGTCATTTCCTTAAAATAATTTGAAACACAAGGATCCTCTGGACACTGATTGTTGAGGGTAACTCTTGTATTTATACAGTGAATGCAAAACGATGACTTCTTTTAGCAGCCACCATTTCCTCTACTCCTGACCAACTCTGTAAAAATACCCCCCTCCTAACAGAAAGATATTTACAACCTAAAACAAAATGGGTGTTCAGATGACGTGGAATGGCATAGGGAAGAGATGAAGATGATTTCATGGTTTGTGCAAAATCCAGAAATGATTCACTCATTTCTTTGACAACATAAATGGAGGACGCGTCACTTCAAGCAAATAATTTCTGTCAATATATATTTTCTATATTTTCTCAAAACACATATCTCTCAATTAATCCTCTCAAGTCTTTGTGTTCCCTGCCTTTCATAAATAATCAGTGAAATTATACAAAATATCAACAGTACATGGTACAGGTTCAATTCAAAGTAGCTATCACATACATGGCATTTGTTAATTCATTTTTCTGTGCGTTTTTAAAGGCAATAAGCCATTTATATTTCCCGTGAAGGAGGTACCTCACTCCACTTCCTGTTAAAGTGTCATTAGAGATGCCCAGTCTTTGCGTGCTGAGGTCAAAGGTCATCAGATGTTCCGGTTGACTGCCTGCTCCTTCTCCATCTTGTCTTTGGCCTTCTCCTTCTCCATCAGTTTCTCCTCCTTCTGCAGCATGACCATGATGTCGGCCACCTGCGACGTGGAGATGTCGATGTCCTCTTTGTCGATCAGCTCCACCACCTGGACACAAACAGGAAAGAGTGTAAGCACAACTGAATTTAATGGATATACTTAGATATGAAAAGCACATAAAGAAAGTCCAAATATCATGCACTTCAAAAAGAAATAAAATATTGAAAACTATGAGAAAGAGTAATCAAACTTACTTACTATGGATGTATTCGCTAATATCACATGATTAGTAGTTCCCTTTCCGTATTCACAAATATTGACATACAGTTATAAGATATAGTACCAGTAATTTACTTCAACCCATCTCTCAATGTTTTATGTACGTAAAAAAATATAAAAAAGAATTTTGATTTCGATCCTTTCTGTTGAGCACGTCAAAATAATACACATATGTACAATAAAATGAGGCAATTAGCAAGATTCTCCATTGTTTGAGATCCAAAACTCATCTAATTGTAACAACTATTGTAACATAAATGAATGTAATTTATAAGACACAGTGCATCAGAGGAGCCATTTACACTTTTTTGTTCTATAACCCCTTCATTTTTGTCAGAGCTAGGTGCACTAAACTACACCCACAAACTGAACTACTTGATGATCCCATACCTTGATAACATCGTCTATGTCAATCTTGCCATCCTTGTTGTCATCTAGTGCATCAGCGATGCTCTGCAGTTTGTGTTCAGGGATATTTTGAATCTGCCTCATGACTCCGATCAGCTCGTCGATGCTCACCAAATTCTCCCTAAAGGCGTAGAACAGACTGCATACAGGAGATGGTGACAGCACGGACACAGGTAAGCAGGTGGTGGAGAATTAGATGCAATATTAAACAAAAAATGACGCTTCCCAGATCACACCAATTCAGCTACATTAGATGAATAGAATCAGTAAAGGGTTTTTATTACTGTAATGGTTTGTGGCTGGATAACGCAATGGCCAAGTAATTTTTTTTTACTGGTATGGCTAAATTCTTGCACAATATTGCAGTTATTCTGTTCTTTATGTTTTTTTGCCAATTGACGTAATTCTCCAGGCACAAGGGATCAATAAATATATGGGAAAAGAGGTTTTTAAGGTAATAGATTCTCAATTTATATTATGTCTCCTATATTGAAACCTATTAGTAATCAATGTTCAAAGCACCTATGTTCATGGTAATAATGTTTTACCTATGAAGCATAATTTTTTTTTGGTTTGATTTTGAACAATTTAAACATGCAACAGCAAATTCGAGACACAAGGCAATTCTATAAACCTATTGGGAGATTTTGCAGGACAAAAAGGTTGACCAAACGTGTAGTACATTGCACATTACATACGTAACAACAGTGCATTCAAAAGTCACCCTGTGAAGGTGTGACAGGTGACGATTACACCTCTACAAACCAGGGTCAATCCAGCACTGAATAATCTAGTGGTTTGTCTGATTATTAACCAGTCCCAATAACACCATGTTAAGTGTTTAGTAAACTATAATACACAAGTCTAAAAATGATATGAACATGTGAACAGAGGGATGCAATGTTAGTATTTAACAGGAAAGTAGCGGTAACCACGGTGATCTTACCTGGTAGCATCACTATATTTAGTAAGGAACAATCTGGAAAATTGTAATACGTTTTTGTCATTTATCTGGGAAACTTTTAGCTTCAATATCTCCACCACCATTTTACATAAATATCATAGTACTGATGGTAACAATGATGATGGGGAGTCACTTAAAATGGTCAGCATAAATTTAAAGAAGCCGTAATGCAGCTTATATACAATTAAAAGTTGTAATTATGTATTTTAGTTGGAATTGAAAACAAATTAAACTGATAAATAAACTGTAATAAATAAAAAAGTACACATGAGAAATGATAATGATAAACTCTCAAACTGATCAGGAATACCATTATTACAGATCTGATTGTATGTTTTTGTTTGCATTGGTCTTACCCAACTGGGGGGGTGGCACCAGCGTCCATCTGTCCGTCCAGAATGACCTTATCTTTTTCGAGCTCTCCGATGATTTTGCCGATTCGTCCAATCATTCGGTTCACCCTTTTCGACAGACGCTGACTGGCTTTAGACTCCTCCACGGCCTCCTCCTGTCCTGACTTGGAGAGCTCCTTCTTTATCTCCTCCAGGTCCTAAGAGAAAACATAATATTAACATGAGGCTTCAGTTTCCAAGGGGAATGTGTTTGATATTACCAAGTTGTTCTTATTTGTATTTCAATGTCAGTCATGCTGCTTATTTTGGCAAACTTAAAATGTAAGGTATTTTAACATCTTGACTGTAACCAGGACAATTAGTTATTTGAAATCTGTATGAAACTACTATATATCAGTTTCATATAGCAACTGCAATTCTCTTATTACAGTGCTATACCCGTGTTTCCCAAACTATTGTGGCCTTACATAGTCAATTTTTTGCCCCAATGTCCAAAAACATTTTTGATTAGCAGCGGCAATAAGTGACATAATCTCCATAAATTGTATTAAATAAAATTATTCAAATATGGACCGCTTCCTCCACAGTTTCAGCATAAACCTGTGCAAAACACTGATACCATTTCCCTACACAATGCAATATGACTCACCTCGTTGTATTCTTGAACATCATCTTTCAATTCCTCCAGCTCTTCTTTCTCCAGAGTCAGCAGTCGTTTCTGCTCCTTCAGTTTAGTACAGGCGTCGCTCAGAAGGTCAATCTCCTCTTTGGTGATTTCCTCATCCTGCCATAACAACATTCAACATTTAAATACACAATCTGGTACCACAACACTGGCACATTGGGACACAACACATCACAACATGGACAGCATGAAAACCTATAACTTTGAGAGGGAAAAGCTGACTCAGAGGAACCACGAGGAAAGAAAATATACGAATTTGATCAGTATGTGCAAATAATCCAGAGTTTGCTTTTCCAATGTTACAACTAGAGAATCTCATTTAGGAAGCCAGAACACAATATCTCTCCATAAAGTCCAGTTTACTGTTACGGTCTGTTTTTCATCCAATATGAGAATGCACAAACTTAGATTTAAAGCATTTAATGACCTGCTTGAATCTGGTCAGCATCAACTGTCACTTCATTACACCAATAAAATTTGGAATTGTGTTTCCTTCCATTTAGACACAGGAGGTCTTACCAAGTCCTAGTACATGATGAAATGTCACGCTAAACAATAGCCTGGATTAGATGCAGGGGTTGTTAGGGCCACTTGTGGGAGAGTTTTGGGGATAAAGGCCAGGGGCTATAATGGGCAGATATTGTACAGAGGGAAAAACACAGTGGTTTGGAGGAAAGGGGCAGGTTTATTTCTGACCTGGAAACAAAGGTGAAACGTGTGCCACTGTTCATACTGTGATGCCATTAGGAAGAAAATGTAAATGGTTATGTTTCTGTGTATTAAGAACTTTACAGTTTAGTTGTATGAAAAGACAAGAGTGTTAACAATTTTAGAAATAAGATTTCTCTGCACATGATGCCTTAGTAGAGAAATCAAACGTACATGATCGTAAAAAAATTTATGCAAGCTGATAATTGAGCACAAAACTAAGCCTCTATAATATAAAATGTATCACCTTCAGTCCTTCTACAACAGGTGCGGTGTCTCTCAGGATCTCTGAACGAGCAGAAACTTCCACATTGGACTTAACTTGTTTTTCTTCAAGCTCGAGTTCATCCTGCCATAAAAATACAAAATAATTGTAATCAGAATTTTATGAAATGGGACAAAATAAAGGCATAGGCATACAGTAGATGGTCTCATTTATTTATAAACTAGAGAAAGTAAAACCACCTGGCAAATATAATAAGAGTTACGGATTGCATTATAATATGACCAGTGAATAGTCAAAACCTATTATTCCTCTCAAATATTCCTGATAGTGTTCCTCTGTTTACCTTCGCTGCCTTCTCTGCAGCATCAGCGATTCGTTCCATCTCCCGCTCCTTGTTGTCCTGTCGAATGGCTGCCTCCTCTTTCAGGGTAGTCTCCACTTTGGTTTTATTGTCCACTTTAGAGAGCTCCATCTCTGCCGCAATTAGCTGTGCCTCCTTTGTCTGCAAATACAGTGTTGAAGGAGATTTGTCATTTGTCTTTGTTCTAACTATTCATAATGACAGGTAGCAGTAAGGTAATCTTGAATTGGTTTAAAGATTTTAATTTCTTCTTTTTTTTTTAAATATCTATGTTTGTCTAAGTGTAGTCCTGTTTTGGAGACATTTATCATAGTGCAAATGTTGTTTAAATTGATCCTAGACTAAATAAGGACTAATCAATGTTTAAAGTATATCAGCTAAATCCTAGTATGGTGTTATTTAGGTCTAATAAATATGAGATTTTGAGCAGATTGTGTCATGGCTTGCAACTTACAGTAAAGCTTTTCTCTCTAGACCACTTTTACATAAGTTAGCAGCTCAACTAACTAATTATTGAAAAGCCAATATTTTCTATTTGTTTAGAAAAAAATAAGGGAATCACAGCTTTGATCCATATAGTTATACATACCACAGTCTCTGGCAGGGTTTGTAGAGTTGTCTTAAGTTGGTCAGCTGGGGACAGCGTATCTGGGAGGTACATGGCCCGAGACAGTAACAAAAGAGAGGTAGGAATCTGTTGGTTCAAGTGCAGCTCCAGCCACTGTTAAAATATAAACAACATATTACAATCCAACATAAGTAATACAGTACTGAGGCTAAAGACTTATCTCTACAATGTATAGTGTAAAGTAACACATTTTTAGTTAAAGAGTTACTGTTACAGCTAAAAGTACATTTTGAGTCAGTTGATTTACCTGGCTCAGCTGTTCCCTCAGCCTCTCCTCTGTGACTCCTAAAGCCCTCATTCCTCGGACACGACACGCTGCTTGGACCTCGTTCACATTCAGACTCGCTACTCCCTCTTCGGCAATCAGCTGGATAGAGAAAGTAACAGTTTAACACACCAATTATATTGAATAAGATAAGATTTTAAAAGAGAGACAGAAATTGTACCTTATCATCAGCACGTATGGCCCGGAGTTTCATAATGAGTTGAAAGCGGAGGAAGTTGTTTGTGCCGATGGACTGTAGCTCCAGAAGGCGGCATAGGGCTACAAGCTGAGGCCGCGTCAGGTTGTCCAGGGTAAGTTCATCCTCAAAGAGTTTGGAGAAACGGATGATCTGCTCGTTACTGGGACGCTCTCCAGAGTCACGAATCTGTTGGATAAAAATATAGTTAAAACTTAAATAAGTTACACATGTTCTTTCTTCTTTTCAACACATTGAACATAGTTTTTTATTTAATACAAAAAAATGGGGCAAATAATGATGAGATCAAGGAGCAAGTTGATCAAGGAGCAAGTTTTTTTTTCCCTTTTGCTACTGTACTTTACCACTTTGACCTCTATTTAACCTTGTTCAAATTTCAAAATGAAACCACAGTTCACCGTCTTTTCCACTAGATGGTCCCAGTGTACCAGTACCATCTGTAACTCCACTGACCTTCTGGAAAAACGTGGAGAACTCCTCGGTCACGTTTCCTTGTGCCACCTTGTTCCTCAGTGCAATTTCCTCGATGGTGTCCTGTAAGAATTTAGCCATCTCTAGTTTCACCCTCAGCTCCTTCTTCAATCTCTCCTCCTGTAAATAGAAAACACATATGTTTAAAAAGTGAATACTGCAGTTTGGCGACTCCAAGAATAACTACAGAATGGTAATTTACTGTAAAGCTGTGAAACTATCATATCCCTTATAAATAGACTACAGTGTAAGAGGATTGGCCTTTGCTATATTGAGGCTGTCTGATCATTGCAGGCCTTCTATATAAGATTGATTTCCTTTAAGAGTAATAGATTAATCCTAATGAGAAGAAATTTGATCAGTGAATAAAAATAGTAAATTAGCTGTTATGTGAAAATAGAGTTTAAATTTGAAACAGTGACAAATAAAATAAAATGAATGTAATAACAAAACAATATTGTGTCGCAAGCTTCTTTCAAACTAGCTTATCAGTGTCAAGTATGTAGCTTTGTTGTTTATTCTCAATCAGCAAACTCTGTCTCATTTGTATCAACAAGTGCACCATGTGTATTAAATTAAACCTCACTCAGATGACTGACTGGGTGTGCTCCTGTGCAGTACCTTCTTGGACTGAGTCTCAAAGGTGGACGGCAGCATGTTGGGGAAGAGTTTGAGAGCAACAGGAAGCAGGAACTCCATAAAAGGAACGATGATGAAAACCAGGAAGGGGAGCAGCCTGAAGACGTCTGCACATGTTCTGAGAAACTGGAGACAGAATCAGAAACACTGTCAATAAACATGTGGTGTTTACTTACTGATTTTCTTGATAGATTGTGATGTTAGTTTTCTGAAAGTATTTACACCTGATTATTAGGTATTGGACAAGATCTTATAAAATTACACACATGGAGAATGACTTGTGAGATTGTTTTTTCCATGTGTTTACATTTGGCTTTTGAAAAAAGGGGGTAATCTCTGGTCTGTTATGTTTTGAGAAGCACAAAAGCAGTTCTACAATGACAGCAAAAATGTCAGGCCAAAATTGTGAACGCAGCTCTACAATTTATACATTATCATCATGTCAAAATCTGGCCATGTCATTGTGAGAATTGTGTCTTGTCCCATCCCTGTTGATTATTGTAGATTATTCAAAATTTGTATTACTTTATTTCTCACCTTGGACAATATTAGTAATAGTCCAGGGTATTGTAGTTCATTCATTCACACCTAGAGGGCCGTTGTGAGTATAAAAACCTGCCTGGACCCCATCTTCCTTTGTCCCGGTACAATCACCGTATACAATCGCTCTAATAACAGTTTCCAGAGTCAGCACTACAGACCCGCTACTGTCACATAGAGCACAAGCTACAGAAAACTCCCAATTCACTGCCTTTTAGTCACCTTCAAATACAACCCCAAAATGCTACAGCTCATACTGACCAATGCCCGGTGACACCTTGAATGAGTCAGAGGATCCAGAAAACATGCCCCAAGACCAGAAGGGCGAAGGATTTAAATTGGTACAAGTGAAAAGCCCATTGTCCACTTGCCCATTGACATGTATATGATTAGCCCTGCTATACATCAAAGTTTGGGGGAGGTGCAGTCCTAAACTATTGTAATGTGAAGAAGGGAGATTAAGGAGGCAAACTGTGCAGGTTGAAGTGAATAAGCAGTGGATGGGTTTGGGAGAAGGCTAAGAGGGAGTCAGATGCATGTGAAAAGGTGAAGAAAAGTGTCAGAATTTAATGCAAAATTGGTGAGTTGTAACAGAATCGTTTTAAAGCTACTTGTAGAGTGCTATGTTTATGAATTTATCAAGTGCTTAAAGTAATTTGAAACCATTAGTACAATTTCCCTACATTAAAATTAAAAATACAATTTAAGGTGACAGTTACCAACTTGCAAAGGAAGTCATTATTTAGACATAGAAAAATCTCCTTGTAGCTGTAGATTAGAAGTCCAGTTTAGTTTAAGAGTTCATGACAGACACTTTAAATCTCAAATCTGATCGCAATACTTGACAGAAAAAAATTGCTTTGTGCTTTGTTTTTAGTATCAACTTTTTTTCTTTATATTTACTTCAGCAATATAATCGCACTTTAAAATGTGTTTTGGTGACAGGCCTGTCTGTTGCAGTTATAAAGCATGGGTTGTAATCAAGCATCAAATGAGAAAATCCACTTGGCACTTCTCATTTTCAACAGCATTTTAACTTTCCAAAAAATGTAAATGCTGCAGGTAATAACTGTACGAGACCTAGATTTTCACATCAAAGTGATATGTATGGACCCAGTGTTTCCTGTTATATAAAGGTGTCTAAGCCACGGAGCTACTACGTCTGCCTTTACAGGTTTTGTAAGACGAATTACATCACACCCTCAGAAAGTGTGCAGTCCCGCTGTGACAGTTGTGAAGAGCTCTCCACCTGCTGTGTGAATGTACTGTATGCGTGCGTTGTATAACCCCAGTAGTACCTGCATTCCACAAAGCAGAGGTGGAAAATGATATTAAAACTGGCACTTTTTCAAAAAAACAAAAAAACAAAAACAAATATAATACAAAAAACTAAATGATTCAAAAGAAGAATGGAAAACCAATTTCTGTCATTTTCATATCTTTTTAAGGAATGCAACATGAAACCATACTTTTAAAGTTTCAAGTTTGTAAACATGAACAGAAAGTTCCAACCCATTTGTAACCTTTTATTCCCATGAATTATTATTATTATTCTTTTATTTATTTAACTGATGAATTACACTGTAGCCCTACAGTAAGTTTCAAAGATATGCATGAGGATGATTTTTTTTTGCAGCAGGACTCTTAGTACTTTTCTTTCACGCAACATCAAAATGACTACTTAGACATGCCATTAGAAAGAGGAATTTGTGCAGCCATGCCTACAATGTTAGTTTTGGTCTACTTTTTTCTCCATGTCAGAAAAACTCAATCAGTGTTTAGCAGCCTTAAGTCCATCCCACAGGAGAGAAAATGGACCTGTCCCAAACCAGGATCAATGGCTGGACCTTGACCTGAGCTAACCCTGGAGCTCCTCTCTCAGCGTGACACCTGTATCTCAGATTACAGCAGCAGACATCGGGCTCCTGTCCAAATGAACGGTATCAAGACGAGCCACACTATACAATGATTACAATGACTCCCATAGAGAGAATACTACCATAACATACCAAATATCAAACAAGTAGCTACAAAAATACTATCACCTTAAGTCTCTTAATACAACTCTTCCTTTTTACTTACCATTTTAAAACCAAATCTTGAACCGTACAGAAAGAATAATGCAAGGTACTTCAGTGTTTATGTATTTACCGCTTCAAATTATATTTTACCTATTTGTTATGATATACTAATTAAATGAGAGTACTCGTATCAGAAAACACTACATACTTATACTACTTATTTATAGTGAAATCTGTTGTTAATGAGTAATTCAAAATACAAATGAACTTTACCAATTAAAAAAATATATACACCTTTGGTGTACTACATTAATTAGAAGTACACCAAAAAGAGATACATTTTTGGTGTAATATTAATTAATGTAAAAGTCGGACTGTGGTTACAAAACATAGTTGCTTAACATTATTTGAAACTTCCCTACAAGTTATTAGGCCATTAAACCGCACAAAAAAAACATTCCGTTAGCAAGAAATTAGCTGGAAGCTAGCCACATGACTTGAATCAATGTATCCTTTGATAGGCCATTCCCTGACCTTTGTACCAAGCTTTTTGCACTTTTGCTTTTTAAGTTACCTTTTCTTTTGAAATCAATTCAATAACCTGGTTATCAAGTCAACATGTTACTGTTCTGAGGTCAAGAGGTTTAGAGAGATCTCCCAGTGAGTAAACAGTCAGCATGCATCCAGTTTCTCTAATTAATCTCATTAGGCCCGACAGACTGAGGATTAAACACAGTGGACTGTCACACTGTAGCCTGTGATCCGAGACTCTCAAGCAGATGGGGAACTGCATCTGGTGAGTTAGTTGTATTATATGTTTAAGGATTTCATCCATCCAACTTCTGCAATTTCACAGGTTTGCCATATACCAGATTAACTGACTACTACTTAACAAATACATTTCAGATTCAATAGTATTAGGCAAACAATCTAAGACTGTCAGTATGACAGAAATCCAATTTTTTTCTGATATTTTGAGAATGTATAATTTCTTATGAAACTCTCATTTAGTCACACATCCATAAATGAATGTAAGCGTGGGAAATAGTACCTACTAATAACCCTACTTCCACTTTCAGAACAACAAACGCATAAAAGAGGATCTCTGTTTTGGCTTTGCTAGAGTATTACACTTCATCTTCAAAGTTGCACAGACAAAATGATTTAGCATTGTAAAAAAGAAAAGAAAAGACAATGTTGCAGATGACTTGTCAAATAAGATGAAAGATGAAAAAATTATGAAAAATGAGCACTACTTGCTCTCCCTCTCCCACTCACCTGTCGCCTCTCTCTGCGGGACAGGTGGTGTCCATTCAGCACTGTCCACAGCATTCGTCCTGCGATGGTAGTGTCGACCCACAGGAGCCTAAATCCATGATAGTAATGTTTAATCTCATCTATGACCCTCTGCCTTATCGTCCGTCTGACCGCTTCTGCGTCCAAAGTGGGACTGTACACGGGACCCCCTTCCTCTAACTTCTTCTTCTCTTTTAAAGTTCGTAGTGACTTTTCCACTTTAGAGTCGTCCCACCTCCTGCAGGACGTGTGGACCCATCGCACTCCGCAGATGTCCCTCGTCCGTGCTAACGTCCAGGAGGGGGAGGTGACAGACGGTTGGGCGTATGAAGGGACCAGAGCACAGTAAAGCTGAGAGTCCAGGTTGGGACATAGGGGCTGTACAGAGGAGTCCGGGGAGAGGCGAGATGGGCCAAATGCAGAGAGCTGGGACAGGACACTGAATTGGTGTCCATCCAACCTGATCAAACATGGAGGGAAATGTTGTTAATTAATTGTCAATTTTATGTTTTGCAATTTACAACATCACCATTTAAATATGCACAGTGTAACTTTTCTGATTTTCTCACATACTTGTCTTTGTGGAAATGCTATTGCTTCACCTAGAATGTTCCACAGGCTGGCAATAAATATATCTCCATAATAGACAGGTTGCCTAGTAACAGGTCAGATCTGAGAGGTGACCTCACAATAAAAAGTTGTCAAGGTATTTCTGAGCAATAGAAATGCCTGTAATTCAATAGATGTAAGACAGAAAAGGATAATGCCATACTGTGGAGTATTCCAGATGAAGCAATAACATCTCCATGGAGACGAGGTTGGCCAGCAGAAAAGTACAATGAATGGCCTATAAAAAACTTCCCTATACAAATATGCCCAACACAAAGATAATACAATAATATAATAACTTATAAAAAAAATCTTCTTACTTTTGGCTGGGGAGTCTTACAGCTGCACAGTTCATACAGGTACCATCTTGTAGCTTCTCTGAAAGATAAAAACACAAAACAAGTGAGCAATTTTCTTTGAAGGGGAAACAAAAGGTTTTCTACGAAGACTTGCCATGTTAAGCCTTGCAAATACAAGGTGTGTCAATTCAAAAGATGTATTATGTAATACACTATATGACATCATTTAACAAAATACTTTTAAGAAAATATTTTCACAGAAGTTCTAATTGCACAATTGAATTTGATAAACACAATTAATGGAAAAAATCTTTAAAAAGATGACAAAAATAAAAAAAATTAAAAAATAGGAGCTCAAGTTTACATGAGGTAATCATTATACAAGTTACCCTGTCATATATTGAATCATTATTGCCTGTGCAGTTTTTGCATACTTTTTTCCTCATGTAATATCAGTAATGCTTTTAAGAGGGAGATCTAAATATGTGTCAAACTTATGGAGAAAAAGTCTTGAGTTGCAGTGCCTTCATAGAGAGGCCAATGTGAAGGATACTGGTTATAACACCCGGCTAACACTGTATGAAAGGGGCGGGGTCTAAAATACTTTCAACCAATGCAAGAGCTCTGGTTCTGGGCAAGCCCCTCTGCTGGCGACACGTGTAGGACTGGAGTGGGCCCAGAGAGGTTCAGCAGAGGTTACTGGAACTGACTGAGCTCTGTGAATGAGCGCACAGTGACAACTCATACATGACAGAAAACACCAGGAATACTGTACATTTAAAACATGTTAGTGCCCCAGTTAAATTACCCTATGACCCCCAAAACAATACTAGTTTGAATTTAAGCATTAATATTGTCATTATAACAGTGGCTTAAATTGCACTGGAGGTATGGTGTAGTCTTTTGATGGTACACTCAATAGCAGTATAATTTAAATATCATTTAGTTCCTGATTTATTTATTTATTTTTTTCTTCCTGGAAAACTACATGTTAAGTGATACTTGTGGTGAAAGTTTTGAAAATGTTTATTGTGGACATATAGTTGCTGAAACCAAAACTACCTGACAATATGATGAATGATTGCAGTTTCTTAGCATGGACCCACTGAAATATGAGATGATTGCTTTAGCTGTTACTTTGGCAACAGCAGATAAAACAAACCATAATTATAGACTTACATCATTGAATTTCAAATAAAAGGGACTAGAGAGTGAAATCGAGCTGGGGGAAAAAGTGCACCACCATTAAATCTTTGAGCTGTCAGGTTAATAGACAAGCCAACTATTCTAAAAATACATAAAAAAATCAATACAGACTGTAGGACAGTTGAGCCGAAAAACAAAATCACCTATTATTTCAAAACAGAAATAAATATTTGCTATTTTCTTTCATGAATAGAAAATATTAACTGTTGCCTAGGTGATTTGACTGCAACACTCATATGAGTAAAGGGCATGGTAACAATTTCCTGCTATACTACAGTTTTTAAGTTTAATCTCGTCCTGTTCGGTCCGGGGCCAGCAGCTGTCTGGCTGTAAAATACTAAAAACAGAGACATGCTACCTCGTCTGGGAACCTTTTTTTTTTTTTTTAAATCAACACACTGCTCTGTAATCAGGTCAATGTAAACTCAGGTGTTTTGTTTTGTAGGTCTTAGTTATATTGGTTTATAATGTTATGGTTTTAGATAAACAACTGGAAAATTGTGTCAGCTTTACTAAACGAAATGTCTATGATATTAAAAATATGTTCTCACCAAACAACAAAATATGCAGTTTTTTAACAACTTTAATTTAGTAGTTTATTTGTTCTTTGCTTTTTTCAATTGTTGTTTGTGTTTATTAATCTGGGCTATGAATCCTAATTTGAATACATAAAATGTCAAATACAAATTTTCTAAAATCATGCAACCCTTGTGCCCAAATCATTTATTTATTTATTTTTTGTAGAATTTGCCAATTTCAGCACAATATGGTTATATAATTTACAAACACTAAGGTATGCTAGCTGTAACTGCATTAATGTGTCTGATGAAAATAGAAAACGGTCCATATTCAATATCATCAACTGGCCCAGTTAAATGTTAATGTTTGATAAATTCCTCATTGTGTTCCAAGTCACGTTTAGAGACCACACAAGTAGTAAATCCTTAAACCCGAGATGAAGTATGTTAAATCTGGCTTTCTCACTATGCAGATCTTGTTTGACTTAGACCATCAGACCTGACATATGCAGGTCGGTTTCTTTTGGGAAAAAAATGAATACCGGTAAATAAAACCAAGTATTGGTCATTCCATACCAGGTCAGAAAATATCTATCTTATAATGACAAAGTTAAACCTAAGCAAAGCAACTTACATTCAGAGTTGTAAAGAAATTAATTATACCATGCAGGCAAAAATAAACATCAGTATTACAAAAATAGCAGGAGAATAAGGCAGGTACATAAGTACAACACCAGGCCTACTTCCAGTGATCAATCAGGTGTTAAGACAGCTGAAAAGATAACTGATAAATGAGTGGAGAGTGAAGGCAAATATATCAACTACAATAAAAAAAAAAAAAGTGTTTTGTGCAGAGTCTGGTTTGGATAGACAAGGGTTATCAAGGCTTTTGGATATGGCATTTACACAGAGTGTCACAGAGTTAATGTTTAACTTGAAACAATCAGCTGTGCCCTGCCTGATTTTAAATTTCTAGGGGCAATGGTCTCCAAATTCAGACACTAGACCTAATAGTGTGGGTAGATAAATATATACTGGTCAGTGTAATTAATAACATTTAAGTTTGACCAGTAAATATCAGCGTCTTTTTGGGTCTTAAGCCAATCTGCTGTCAGTAAATGTGGTTTGGAGTGGAGTTCAGACTGAGGAGGAATAAACTGGACTATTAGTTGTTGTCTATTGTGTATGTTGAATAATAAAAAAGTCATTTTAATTGTATACACGACAAAATAAAATTTTTAAGAAGATGAGTGAGCAATACCAGGACTATAATTTTTTATTAATTTCTTTGACATACTGCCCAGCCAAATTCAAAGCAATATGCACACTATTATGTAAGCAGCATTGTTCACTGTCAATAGCAATTCTGCTTTTATTATAATGACAAACTAATTCTGGACTAACTAAGTAACTAATAAACAGAGTTTTATGACATTTATTTGAATAGTTATTTGCACCATTATTTGTGTGTAGTCCAAGTATCCAAGTAATCCATCCTGATGAGAATACAGTTTGATAAGTGTAACCAGTAAATGCTAGTCTATTCTTAGCATGAATTTGGTGCCCTTGTCTGGGATGAACTTATAATAGCAGCTAACCTTTTCTCGACTACGCCAGTAATGTGTCTGATAATCTGGGCCTAAAGCCAAGAAGCATAGGTTGAGCAGTTCAAATGTAACTAAATGATTTCAAAAGATTTGTAAGTGAACATGCCTGAGCACAACCAAAGAGTCATTCATTACAACTGTTTACCATTTTAACATGCATATATATGTATATATACTACTAGTAGTACAGCTTCTAGTACAGCTGACTATCACTAGGCATCAGCAGAAAGGTGGCACCATATGTCTAACAGAACACAGACACAAGATCTGATTTGCATCTTACAAAAGGCACTATTGTTTTACACAAGATGAGTTAATAATTAACAGAAGACCACCAGAAATAAAAGAAAAACTTGAAACAAAAAAGCTAAGTTCCCGACGCTAGAATACTAAAAATATATATTTGATTACAATGAGTGACAATATAATATTTATTTTGTAACAAATATGTAAATGCAAAAACAATAATAATAATGCTAATGGTAAAACTCTGCCATTATCAGTGCTGAGTCATGATACATTATGTCACTTAATTGGGCAATGTTCTATTTCAAAGTATGTAAGAATAAAAAACAAAACCTACACCACAAAAACACAGAAAGGGTATACGTCAAGTGCCAACAAACCAAAGAAGAAACTGAAACCGACTTGTTTCATAAAGACATCTGCTATTGTCTGTTTATCTTAGCAGCACCAAGCTTAGAAATTCCCATGACTTTCCCAAACAAATATACCATGAGTCACTCTTGTATAGCTTATGAAACATTAGGTTAAGATTGTTTTTGTTTTGGTTTATTTCAATGCTGCATATTAGCTTGTAACACAACAATACCCACCCAAAATGACATAACAACAAGTGTGTTTGATCCTATCCATCTTGAGCAATAAATAATTGGCAAACTATCTCTGCAGCAGAGGAGGGTGGCGCAGGCACCACTGGGCCCAAAGCTATCCTCACATAACCTCCATTAAAATATATAAACAATTTCTACTGCAAGGCTTTCATCTGCGTAGTCTCGCGATATTTACTCGCCTCTCAAGTTGACTGACGAAATTACACTTTTTCAAAGTCATGCTGTTAACATAACAATAGTTTAAAGTGCGTACCACCAACTGCTGCCATTACACTCTTAAGACTGAATGTTGACTTCCTGGAACCCCCCTGAGACACAATTATATGATAATCTACCTTGAAGTACCCCCAACATACACCGCATCCTATGGAAAAACCCCAAACAGACTCACATGTCCGTGTGGGCTAAGCAGACACACGGGCTGCAATGATCAGAACATACAAAGACTCGTAAATCTCACCTTTTCCTTTTCTAAATTCATTTTTCAGCGATCTGGACGTCTTCATCAGAGGCGCTCTGGTTCTCGTAAACAAGATTAACGCCATGATGCAGTTTGTATCAGTTCGTGTTAATAATAATAATAGTTCAGTAGCGGTTACTTGGTTTGGTTCGGTGATCTCTCGACAAGCTAAGCGATGATTAATGAGGCGAAAAGTCCATTACAAGACAGCCAAAGCCGGTTGTGAAGAAGAATAAGTCCTAAGGCGATTGTCTTAGTCCGTGTGCGTTTTCAGCCGGTCTTCAGACATATAAGAGCCCCTTCAGTGGAAAATTTTGCTCCATGTCAGGATGCCCTTCCCTCTTTCCTGCGATGACAGTTAACCGAGCTCGCGCTTACGTATATAGTTAAGTTAACGGAAACGGCAGAATCAAAACACCCGGCAGCTTTTCAAAATAAAGGTGGTTTGAATTTTTAATAGATTAGTGATTTTCCAACATCAGTAGCCAGATTGTTATTTCTATTCCAGAGGGTTGTATCCTTATTTTAAACTTTATTCATGACCAGCTTTTGAAATTATTAAATTATTGAAATTATTAAAAGTAGCTACCAAGAGCCTGTGGGACTTCCAGATACAGACTGACAGAATGGTGATGGCGAACCAATAGTGGTGGTGGAAAAATCAGAATCAGAATCACTTTTATTGATCCCCGAGGGGAAATTCTCTTTGTTAAACAGATGCCACGACCACAAAATAGAAATTTAAAGCATAAAGAAAGAATAAAGAAATTTAAAAGAATAAAGAAATTTAAAGAATAAATGTCATTCACAAAAAACAGTAAAAATATAAAATAAAATAGATAAATATCTATAAATAAATAAATCTCAGCATCACAAAATATTTACATCAATGTACAAAATGGAATGTTGGAGTACTGTTATAAACAACAGAGCAAAGCTGTTGTGGTGGACATCGCAGTACCAAGCGATGGGAACATCAGGAAAAAGGAACATGAGAAGCTAGAGAAATACCAGGGGCTCAAAGAAGAGCTGGAAAAGGCCTGGAAGGTGAAGGCCTCAGTGGTGCCGGTGGTCATTGGAGCACTCGGGGCAGTGACCCCCAAACTGGAGGAGTGGGAGGAGTGGCTACTACAGCAGATCCCAGGAAAAACATCAGACACAGACTCAGTCCACAAAAGTGCAGTACTAGGAACAGCTAAGATACCTCAAGCTCCCAGGTCTGGTAGAGGTCCCGAGCATGGAAATAAATAAATATATGTATATATATATATATATATATATATATATATATATATATATATATATATATATATATATATATATATATATATATATGTATATGTATATATATATATATGTGTGTGTATATATATATATATATATATATATATATATATATATATATATATATATATATATATATATATATATATATGTGTGTGTGTGTGTGTGTGTGTGTGTGTGTGTGTGTGTGTGTGTGTATATATATTTAAAAAAAAAAAAAAAAATCCTCTCCTCCTCACCCTCCGCGGGTGGTCTTTATCCCCTCCTTTTTCCACGCTGGGGACCTCTACCAGAGGCCTGGGAGCTTGAGGGTTCTGCGCAGTATCTTTGCTGTTCCTAGTACTGCACTTTTCTGGACTGAGATGTCTGATGTTTTTCCTGGGATCTGCTGTAGCCACTCCTCCAGTTTGGGGGTCACTGCCCCGAGTGCTCCGATGACCACGGGCACCACTGAGGTGTATATATATAGCTAAGATACCTATATATATATATATATATATATATATATATAATATATATATATATATATATATATATATATATATATATATATATATATATATATATATATATATATATATATATATATATATATATATATATATAGGTAGATATAGATAGATATATATAGATAGATAGATATATAGATAAAATATAGAGATCATAGTTAGATCAGAAGTTGTTATGAATCATAAAAAGGTGTACAATGTAACCTTTTTGGTAAATGCCCCATCACTTGTAATTAAATATATGCAAAATAGAGTGTTTAATTCTACACTGAGACACATTCAAGGTAAAGTAATATCTCCGTCCAAACAAGCAGGTGGCAGATCCTCTGCCAGAAACGTTACATGCACCTTTAACATCACTAGAGTGTTACAAGCTATAACTTTTGTTTAACTGTGCATTTTGCCTAAATGTATAATAACTTTAAAAAATATATATTATTATAGATCCATGTACCTAATGCTCAACTGTCCAAAACCTTTATTGTGAAGGTTACCCGGAAGTCGGCTGCATGTTTCACGCCTCACAGCGGTCTGTGAGGGTACTGCATGTATAGACTGCGTATCCAGCACAGAGTAGGTCAGAATCAGGACACGTGCCGTATAAAAACTAGGTCACGCGATGAAATTGAACCTCAACGTCCAGTGTTGCATGTTTCCCCCACTGGTTGTTATTTTTAGCATATAGTCAATAGTTATGTCTCGTTTATGACAACAAAATGCATGAATATAAATAAATAATTCATAGAAAGATCCTGTCTGCACTGTCTTAAAAATATTGTCTGAACAGACCAAATCTATTTGACCTTATGCATGGCTCACATAAACGTGCAGACCTTAAGGCTTATGGCATTCAAATTAAAAAATATAATTTGTAGCCTAATAGGCCTGCTTTTCCTCAAATAATGATAGTTAAAGTTAGTTAGTTAGTTAGTTAGTTAGTTAGTTAGTTAGTTAGTTAAAATAATAAGATACTGTTCTTCATGCAACAGAACAGAAACCAACATCTTATATAGAGCTTTTCCAGACACTCAAAGTCACTTTACAATTGTGTGCATTAAGTAAGTGGTGACCAGCTCCTGTTGTAGCCACAGTTGCGTGGGGGCAGACGGAAGAGAGGCTGCCATTCTGTGCCACTGGCCCCTTCGACCACCACCAACACTCACACACACTACATTCACACTGCATGTAGGCCACGTGTGTTTTAGCACCATTTTGTCATCTCTTTAGGTTTTCAAGGTCTTGATGGAACCATTGAGCAGTTCACACTTGCATGCACAGTAGGCTCCAAACACCAGGGTTTACAATTTAAATTACTAATGTGGTTTTATTTAACATTAATAAACTAATGAGCTAATGGTAATCAAACAATGGCAGGCATGATTAACAATGAATGGACTTTCCTTTGACACACGTGTGCTAATTCAGGGGTCATTGTTGTTATTATACTGTTCAACTATACTGTTGTTTTTGTGTCTTGCCCTCTTTCTAATAAGGATATGGTTAAATTCAATACAAATTTAACTGCAACTTAGTCTGAAATAACCAGCTTTAATACACAGCCAGTAACAGCCTCTTGTTTTCCTTTCATGTGTAGGTTAATGGGCTGTAATACTCACCTTTTCCACAGGCTGCTATAGTCTTTATGACAGATTTGGCACTAAATAAAACCGTTACAATAATGATAATACGTTCAAATACAACTGTTCCAACTAACTACCACTAAAAAGGTGCTGCGAAATAAATAGTCTACGAGAGAATTATAACCTACATTCACTTGTGCTATAAAAAGCTTTTCACATTTAAGTTTTAAAGTGAAATTAAAACATATTGGAAATAAAATTGCATAAAAATAAAACAAAAACGCAGTGGGTCTGCTACTTCCTGCGGTGTTTTTTTGAACGCACCGGTTGGCTCCTCGCGCTGCAGCGGACCAATCGGAAGTGAGTATTTTTCGCGCTGATCCGACGCGCTGTTTGAGTTTCCTCCGAGCTTTTACACTCTCCCTGAATGAAACCCTTCGCTTTACGGGATGAACGCCTTAATTTTATTCTTATAACAACCGCGGGGAGACTGAGCAGGTAATGACAACTATGATATCTTTCACGTAGAGGTAAAAAATGGTTGAATTTGTTGGAGAGATTGCTGTGTCGAACCGATCATCCATTTTAGCCCGGAGAGGAGCTAACAGATGCTAACGCAAAATGTGCAGTTTGGCTTGGTTTCAATGGAACGCAGCTTAGCATTCGGTTAGCACGTTTAGCATTCCAGAAAGAAGATGTCATGGCGCCTACGAATTTAATATATTGAAAACGATAGCAAAACACCTAAATGACACTGGCTCTTTCGGTGTGTCTGCGCATTTCTTTGTGTATTTGTTTAGAACCATTGTTGTTTGTTGTTCCCAGCTGTTGGTCGCGTTCTTTTTTGGTTTGGTTTGTCATAGCTAATGGCTGACTGGGGTATGTCAATGATGCTGTAGTTACTGGAAGGAGACTGCTTCAGATCCATGACTGAAGTACTGGAGATTCTTTGCTTTGGAGAAAGTGTTTGTCTCCGTTTAATATGAGTCTGTGTTGGTCTTATTCCCTGTTTAAAACGAATCACCTGGAGTATTGTTGTTACTTTCAAATGCAGCTAATATAGATTACTGTAATTTAAGGATATTTGAACACATTTTTACACAAATGTGCATAGTGTCAGTACAATTATTTACTAAAATAACTGTTTGAAAGTTGCTAGGCCTAAGTGAAACTCTGTTGTAGGATGGGAATGAACAGATTTGCTTCACAACAGAAACATTTACTTATTTGTCTTTTTTGTGATTAATAGGTAAATGGAGCGTATAGCGTTACATCATTCAAAACAGCGTAAGACAAGCCACATATATTTTATCAGCATGTAGAACCTGGTTGTGCAAGATAACCTGGCTCATTTCCGTGGTCATCTCGCGGTGAAGTGTCTGTGCAGATGCGGCACTGAGGCGGCTGAGCTCGGCCACACTCTGGGCTCTGTCCGCATGCGGTGCTCCTGCCTCTTGCTCTTCCCGGCTCAGGCTCATACAGCGGCTAACAGCTAGCTCCTGTGTCCGGGAGGAACCACAGTGGGATAGAGCCGCGGTAAGACCTGCGCCTGTGCTCGGTAGATAATGCATAGTGTGCAGCCTATGTTTTACTTTATGATCTGCTAAGAGGGGACAAGTATAATGCTTTGGGTGCAGCTATTCTTTCATTGTTTGAAGTAATCCTGAAGCTCGTCTTTCAAATAACTATGAAGCTAACACATTCAGTAACAGGTGCAGTTTTCCCTTTCGCCTCCACTGAGTGCTGTTTATCTCTGCAGAGCTGCAGAGGGCCATTTTGTGTTTGGAAAACATGCTGAAATAATTTTGATAGAATTCCCGATTGGTTTATTTTCCTTTTATCAAAAGTAATTCGGATGTTTTTCATCTGGACGATTTTGGCTCACGATAAACAGTTTAAATGCTAAATTTGACTTGAAACCCTTCTTTTACTAGTAAACAAACCTCCATGTCTTATCATGACATTCGTGTGGTGGTGTGTGGTTTGATAAAGATTTAAAGTGAGGAGAAGACTTCCTCATGCTAAGTTATTGTAGCATTGTAAATAAGTTTGCAATGCATTCTGGGGTGGTACAAAGTAACCTGGACAGCAAAATGAAACTCTGCTCAATGATACCAATCTGGCATTGCCAGATTAAGTCTAATGTAAAATGAAAATAAATGCAAGGTTATTGTGTGTAATATAGCATATCCATTTCCACTGTCAATCAAAAACATGTTTTCCTTCACAGCATGAAAGGTTTTATTAATGTTTGTGTTGTCTTTAGCTCAGTGCGTGGATGGACTTTGATGGGATGGACAGCATAGGGAGCTCCTTGCCTTCGATGCCCAAACCTGCAAATCCAATCAGTATGAAGCAGCTGCCCGAGTCCTTGAGCGTCCACAAGGGCTGTGTGGACATGACTTCTGACCCCGCTCTGCTCATGGACAAGGCTGCTGCACAGTTAGCTGCTACGCTACAAGACAACATGCTCCAGAAGATGTCTAGCCATAACCACGAGCACCTCAAGGACCTGACCTCTCTGGTGCTTAACGGAGACCACCAGGATGCCCTCCCAAAACTCTGTACTCCTGAAGCCCCCCTGTTCAAACCAGCTGATGCCCCAACAACTAACGGCATCCATCAGCACAACTGCTCCCCTCTCTCTGAACCGGAGTTAAAAGTTTCTATCCCACAAGTGGTGCCCCAGCCGCATGTGGAGCCATGTACTGCCAATGGGCCGAGTCTAGTAACCTCCACAGAGGGTGCAATAATGGAAACGGATCAGATGGAGGAGGTGAAAAAGAGGAGAGGAAGGCCGCTCAAACCAAAACTAGAGCTGAGCCTCAGCCCTTCTGCCATCTCGCTGGAGATAAATGGACACTCCGAGTGTGCGGAGGAAACTGCAGAAGCAAATGAGGTTAATATAACAAGTTATTCAAATGCAGCTTACTAGAACGAAAAGCTATATTTGTAGGTTACAGAATGACTTAATCAAAGCAATTATTGTGGCAGATGGTTGGAAACAACAATGTGTTGTCTCTTATGGTCAAAGAGTTGTTTACTCGACCGATTAGTAATTTTTTTCAGTCTACTCAATGTATCTTTGCTTAGCACTTAGTCAATATGTATGCAAGTCTCCTCACTCTACTGTTTAAATTTCAGATTAGAAGTTATTTTATTTTATTAGGAGATGTAAGTTTATTTTACCTTTCTACAGCTCAATCAGTCATCAGCACATCTTGCACCCGAGGCACCTCCCACAGTGCGATTTTGTCCCGGGGATCTGGTTTGGACCAAGGTTTCAGGGTACCCCTGGTGGCCTTGCATTGTGACCACAGACCCAGAGCACAACAGCCACCTCAGACAAAAAATAAAAGGTGGGACAGCATTTATAAGCTAAAGACGAAAATACAACACATTTTTGTCATCATTTGTAATGACTTGTATTGTTGTTGTTTTATAGTAAATAACCCCAAGCCAGGCTTTCTGTACCATGTGCAGTACTTTGGAGATGCCCCTGAGCGAGGCTACATCTTTGAGAAAAACCTGGTGCCCTTTACTGGAGAGGAGCAGTACCAGGAGCTAAGCACAGGAAACCGACCCCTAGCGTCCCGCCCCATTCACAAAAAGGTGAACCTTACATAAAAGGCGCACTCATTGTGCGTACTTAAATATTAATGGACAAGAAGTGGAAAAGGAATATATATATATATATAATGGTAAAATACATGTTCATATTATTATATTTAGTTACTAAACAAATTTTACTTTTGGGTTACTCTAAATAATTGAAGCCCTGCCTGCAGTATTCAACATGTTTCTGCAACTGCTGCCATTAAATGCATTTTTTAAAATGTAATATTTTGACAGGTTCCATCAGTCCCCCGTAAATTCCAGGCTCAGTGGAGGGTGGGCATCTCCCAGGCCAAAGAGTCTTTGGGCCTTACCCCAGATCAACGCCTCACAAACTTCTCCTTTGTTTACGATGAAGACGGGCCGCAGCTCAACCCTCATGTTTTGGAGAAGTTGGATTCAGAGCTCAGCAAAGAACTGGACCAGGAAACACAATCACGACTTAGTCCAGTCCTGGATCCAGCTTCAGGAGGAAATGAAGGCACTGCAAAGGTGAAAAAGATTGAGCTTCCAGTGGACCTTTTTGAGTTTAAAGACAAACTCAACAATGTCAAGAAAAGTAAAAAGAAAATATTGAAAGATGTTTCTTCTGAACAAATGCCCGAATCAGATACACAGGTTTGTTACCCATTTTGCAATGCTATTTTTTCATGGTGTGTACTGTGCCTATCTAAGGGACAGCTCATATTTTTGAGATACAAAGGGGGCAGAAGACTGAGTTTGGATATGTGTAGGGGTAATGAATTTCATTTGTGCAGTATTTGTTAATCTGATAAATGAATCGATGTACCTCGTATTTATCTGAAAGAAGATGGTGAATATAGAGTCAGACAGGCCTAGTATGTGTATTGTCTGTCTTGAATAGTTATATAATGTTTGTTTTGTTTTTTTTTTTGTTTTCTTTTTCAGGTTACCACCTCATCTACAGCAGGCCCGTCAACACAAACAGAAGAACCAGTCAACAAAAAGAGGCCCAAAACATGTCAACCCAAGACATTGAAAGGAAAGAAAAATATATGTACTGACAATTCTTGTGAGCCTAAGAAAAAAATCAAAACCAAGAAAGTTTCCTCAACCGATGATGATTTGGACCCAGCTACACGCACAGTTTCACTTCCAGGTTTGTTCGTCATCAAGAGCAGATTTGAGCTTTAAGATGACATTTCTCTCTTTTGTTAAATATTCATATTTTAATGGATGCAGTTGGCCATTTTTCTAAACAAAAATGCAAAAATTATTTTGTTTTGTAGGTAAAAAAGTGAAGAAAATTGTCAAGAAAAAGACTGAAGATCAAAAGACAGGTTCTCAAGGTATGTTAAAGTGAAGAATAGTTATTTCCCTATTTTTAAATCTTAAATAACATTGGTTATACACTTTCTTTTTTTATAATCTTAGTTAAAAAGGAGAGGAAGAAGTATGTAAAAAGGTCATTATCTGATGCTACCTTGGATAAAGACCAAAAACCAAAAAAGCGTAAAACTGGCAAAGATGGACATGATCAGGTGACTTATTTTTCAAATATAATATATATTGTGATGATATAAAATATTTAAAAAATCATTGTTGACAGATGTGTCCATTTTGTTTCGTATATTTTTTTAGACTTCACACTCAACAGAAAAGCAACGAAAACAAACGGAGAAATTGGCCAAAGGTCGTAAGGAAACAAAGAAGACATTAAAAAAGTCCATTGGTCTTGCAGGTAAATGACTTATTAGTGACTTATCTCTCATCTAGACAGAAAACGTTTTTGCCATTTGTTTTATAATTCATTAACATTTCAACCTTTATTGACAGATGAGGAAGAAGGAGAGAAACCAAAGTACAAGAGGAAAAGGAAACTGGCCGGAGAGACTGAAGAGTCGACACCCACCAAACCCAAAAAACAACGACCGTCCATCTGTCCTGAGACTGAGGTTAGATTCTAACTAGTGATGCCTGCGTTCATTGTACTACATTAAAAATACTATTTGTTGTCCTATTACTTTGGTTACTGTTTACTGGTTAAAACTGATGAAAGGCTCTGTTTTTCATAAATCTAAAGATGTGTATCCAAGAACAGGGTAATATTTTTGTCTCTCAAGACATAACATTCTAAAATGGTAGTTTTTGGTCTGCTGCAGGGCTCTGGAAGTGAAGGACGTCCTGATTCTCCAAGTGACAGTTTGGACGGGATCAAAAAAGGAGAGAGGAAAAAGGAGTTTGTCTGCCATGTAAGAATTCTATTTTAATTTGATTGCAAATAGTATTGAATAATATGAATTTGGTTACTTTGATAGGCCTAGTCTTATTCCAATAGCTGCTTCATTACTAAAATGTTTACTTTTTGATCAGAAGTTGTATTTTGATCAGAATGAGAAGCCAATCATGATCAATGAGTTTGCCTGCTTTAATAAGACAAAAGATAAACATGAGAAATGAATATATTTAATGATATGAAGTTGCCTAATGACTTGTTGTATGATGTCGCAGGTGTGTGAGGGTGCGGGGGAGGATCTGGTCCCCTGTGAGGGGCAGTGCTGTGGGATGTTCCACCTCCAGTGTTTGGGACTGTCCCTCAAACCAGAGGACAAGCTGCTGTGTCCCGAGTGCAGCTCAGGTCAGGACCTTTGTTTAGCTTTATGTGGTGTGACGTAAGGATTATGTTTATGCACAAACCATATTTCTGAACACATTACTGAAATTTAAAATGTCTGAATAAATATCATAACTAAATCCAAGACTCTCTTGTGCTGGTTGGATCCTGGTTTAGTTTAGGGTTGCCGCTATCGATTATTTTAGTAAACGAATAATCTATTAATTATTTGCTTCAATTATTATATCTATGTATTTTTTTTACTTTCTTACATTCTTTTCACTGTGAATCAAAACTTTAAAAAATAAGAGTATTTTTTTCTTGAAATAACACATTTTATTCTTAATTGCACATCAATATTTCCCCAAAACAGCAATATTTTACTCTACATAGAACAGATCCCTAGAGTATTTATTACCAATATACTTGTTAAGACTATTGTAAACGGGCCATATTAAAACTGAACTATAGTCAGTCGCAGTTTCTATTAATTTATTTAAGTTTTATGTCACTAAACCCCGGCATCTGTCGCTGTAGGAGTCCACCCGTGTTTCAGCTGTAAAAGTTCAGATGGCCAGGTGCGCCGCTGTCATGTCCCTCACTGCGGTAAATTTTACCACGAGGCCTGTGTCCGCCTCAGTCCACTCACTGTGTTTGACAACAAGGGCTTCCGCTGCCCCATGCACACCTGCATCAGCTGCTACTACAGCGGCCAGTCCAAGCACCGCGCCAACAAGGGTAAGACACGCCACTATGGATTTTACAGCAATAATTATAGTTTTTCCCTACAAACCTTATTCATTTTCCCTCACAGGTCGGTTAATGCGCTGTCTCCGCTGTCCCGTGGCTTATCACGTAGGAGACTTCTGTGTGGCCGCAGGAAGTGAGACCATCACAAACACTGCCTTGATTTGCACAAACCACTACCACGCCAAGAAAAACCATAGCCATCACAGCCACGTCAACGTCAGCTGGTGCTTCGTCTGCTCCAAAGGTTGGTCCATGTATACATTAGGCAGTGTATGATACAATGATACAAACTGAATCCAATTATGTTGTTTGTTTTTAAATGACTTGTATAATTCATGTGAAAGTTGTCTGTTTACATTGTTTAGTTGAGGTTTTGTTAAGATAATGAATTTTTTCTGGTTGAATACACCTTGCTACAGTTCACCAGATTCTAGTTTTAAAAGGTCCTTTTTGTGTCCTCAATATATGTAGGACCACATGCTATTTAATATACAACCATTAATAAATCTGTTAAATCCTTATCTATTTTAACTGCTCATAGGTGGACAATTGCTGTGTTGTGAGTCATGTCCCGCTGCCTTTCACCCTGACTGTTTGAACATCGCGATGCCTGAAGGGAGCTGGTTCTGTAACGACTGTCGCGCCGGAAAGAAACCCAAATACAGAGACATCGTATGGGTCAAACTGGGGACATACAGGTCAGACATCTTTTATTATGCACTACCTTGTTAACAATTTCCTGAACTTATTTACCTTTTAATCACATTGTCTTTGTAGATGGTGGCCAGCTGAGATCAACCACCCCAGAAATGTCCCAACAAACATCCAGCACCTTCGTCATGAGATGGGAGAATTTCCTGTTTATTTCTTTGGTTCTAAGGATTACTATTGGACGCACCAGGGTCGAGTGTTTCCTTATGTGGAGGGAGACCGAGGGAGCAAACATCAGAGGAGCTCCATTGGGAAGGTCTTCAAGAGCGGTGAGCAACCTGAATTTTTACCTAGTCTTAGCATTTGTAATTTGTCACATTTAAAACTCAGATAATAATGTTGCAAAGAAACATCCGCATTAAGCTGTATGTACAGTAAAGGTGCACTAGGTATTTTTGGGTGGAGGATTTACTACCTGCTCCAAGGGGATATTATTGCTTTGCCTAGAATGTTCCTCCATATGGCGTTACTTGTGGCATGACCTGCTTGTCCTCATGTAAAGATGTTTTTCTAGATATTCGAACAACAAAGACATCTGTAAATGAGCAAAAGACACTATGGATAGTTTCAATGCCATATTGTGGAACACGTAATGAAGAGCCAAAAATAAATGTTAGTACAATTCAAATATGCTTTATGTGTGAGTTACTGTGTCCCAAGCAATTTCCCTTGTGGATCAGTAGTTTCTCTAAGTATCTATAAAAAAACACAGGTGGCAAATCATCAGAAAAGTTTCATGGTGCCCATTTAATGTTTATTGTCTATATATTGACTGTATATTATTTATCTGTTTATTGTCCATGTGAAAAATTAAACTGTATATTCTTTGTATTTAGCTCTGTTGGAAGCCGAAGAGCGATTTACAGAAATAAAGATGAAACGAGAGGCGAAGGAGGCCCAAGAAAACAGCCGAAAACCACCACCGTATAAATTCATCAAGGTTTGTCACTCTATAACTCACTTCAGTCTTTATCTCCTATTGTTTGTTTCCATATTTTTAATTTAAAAGGTAGAATGAATAAAACATGAAAAACATGACAAAAAATGCACCAAAAATGACATGTGCTCCACATATTTGTCCCATCTATTCCTGAGTTAAGCAAATATTTCCATCCGCATATTCTTACTAATGACATGGTGAAGCATTTCTAAAGTCCTAAATGCCCTCCTCAGGTGAACAAACCAGTGGGGCGGGTGCAGGTGTACACAGCGGACATCTCAGAGATCCCTAAGTGCAACTGTAAGCCGTCAGACGAGCGTCCCTGCAGTTTTGAGTCGGAGTGTTTGAACCGCATGCTGCTGTACGAGTGCCACCCACAGGTCTGTCCCAGCGGAGGCCGCTGCTGTAACCAGGACTTCACCAAACGCCTGTACCCTGACACCAAGATCATCAAGACCCCCGGCAAAGGCTGGGGGCTTATCTCACTACGGGATATCAAGAAGGTGCGTTTTATGTTTATCTTCAGCTAATATTGGATTTATGTTTGACATGCAAATTGTTATTGTTACTGGTGAAAGTAATGAAGTAAATGTGTAAAAGATTTCTTCAACTTTTTTAAAGGTGGTCATGCATTTTTTTCTCCTCAGGGTGAATTTGTGAATGAGTACATTGGAGAGTTGATTGATGAGGAAGAATGTCACTCGAGGATCAAATATGCTCAAGAAAACAACATCACCAACTTCTACATGCTCACTATCGACAAGGTCTGTGCCCAAGGCTAAATACCACGATCAATTTTGGCAGGTTTTTGCCATTGACTATTTGCTCTCGTGTGGATTAAGAACATGCTGTTTCTCTCCAGCAGCACTGTTTTCACCGAGAGCTAAATAAACGTATTGCATTGGGAATGTCATGCATGAGTCTGTGACATTACAGTTGTCAATACAACAAGTCGACAGTGCAGAATTTAAAAACTGGTATAATGAAAGATTAGTCAGGAACACGGCTTCTGTTTAAAACAATAAAATAAGAATACAATAATTTCTATTGATTAATGCCAAGTTTTGTGTATATTCTTCAGGATCGTATCATCGACGCAGGGCCAAAGGGAAACTACTCTCGCTTCATGAACCACAGCTGTCAGCCCAACTGTGAGACTCAGAAGTGGACCGTGAACGGGGACACCAGGGTCGGCCTGTTTGCTGTGCGTGACATACCAGCAGGTCTGTACATCCTGGGGTTTAGGCTTTCTTTTAAACTTGTACCTCCATATACATTACTCTGTATTTAATTATGTTGTACTTTTGAAGATCAGTTTTGACATTTGTGTTTTAGGGACTGAACTCACTTTCAACTACAACCTGGACTGCCTCGGGAACGACAAAATGGTGTGTCGCTGTGGAGCCCCCAACTGCAGTGGTTTTCTTGGAGACAGACCCAAGGTAGAACTTGAGGAATTTGTTCATAGACTATTATTTAGAATTTTGTGAGTTTTTATGCTGGGATTCTGAGATTAATGCTAGGATTTTCTGACCTAAATTAAGTGTAGTGGGTTTCCATTACTTTAAATGTTCATCATTTCTTCATTTATCTAATTGCATAACATTTTAAACTGATGTTTTATTTAATTATTTGACAGAACTCCAATGGGCAGCCTGCAGAGCCCAAAGTGAAGCGTGTCAAGAGGAAATACAAAAAGAGGAAAACCGATGGAAAAAAGTCTGAGGACGAGTGTTTCCGCTGCGGAGACGGAGGGCAGCTGGTGCTCTGCAACAAGAAGCACTGCACCAAAGCCTATCACCTGAGCTGCCTCAACCTCACCAAGAGGCCTTTCGGTAACGACTACAAAAACGTTTTTCTCTCAATCCTAACCAGATATTTTTGGAGAATAGCTGTAATAATATTATGCCTTTTTTATTTTATTTTATTTTTTTTTTTATGTCTACCTTATGTCTACTTTTAAAAATGTTAATGTTGTCCACTCTGTAATATGCTTTCTATTCTTTGGTAATATCACTGTAGCTAGGTTTGCTGCAAATAAATTCTTCTGTCTTCTTCTCAGGGCGATGGGATTGTCCGTGGCACCACTGTGACGTTTGTGGTAAAAACTCGGGGTCTTTCTGCCAGCTCTGTCCAAACTCATTCTGTAAAGCTCACGAGGAGGGCGCCCTGAGACCCTGCTCCCCGACCGGAGTGCTGTGCTGCATGGACCACGAGGAGTCTGAGATCCGGCAGAGACTTGAAACCATCGTCGTCACAAAAGAGACCAAGTGCAAAAAAACAATCTGCAGCAAAAAACCTCCTCAAAAAGTCCCTCGGAAATATAACAAGAAGAAGAAGGCAGCTGAGGCGTGATATGACCGCACACCACTTCATAGACAAATCGTATGCTAACATTTTGTAATAAGTACACCTTAATAAACAAGTACTTAATTCATGATCCACAGTTTATTAAGAATGACTCAGGCTTATTAACTACTTAATGCCCAAACCCCAACTCCTAATGTAACCCCTTAAGTAGTTACTAAGCCTTTCTTAATAAACTATTTGTTCATTATTCTTGCATTATACTTGCTTTATTGGCGCTAATTAAGGTGTAGTTATTATAATGTACCAGTTGTACCATCTCCATGACGACAAGTTACTGAACTGTGCCAATTTTGAAACCAAGATGCCCAAGTCTTCATGGACAATATCAGGTTTAGTTTCTGCACTGAGTAACATCTGTGGTAAGGCACCGTAAGCCTTCTTAAGTGATGCTGCATATTTTTCACCATTGGACCTTGCTTTGGAAGTAAATTCTTGTCATTCTCAAGTAGGAATTGCAGCTATATTGAATAATTTCAAAACAGCCACATGCTTCCAATCATATGGCAGTAGTTGACCTAACAAAAAGTCAGTCTTTATATTAAGGCTCAAAATATTGCAAATTTGCATTTCAAATTAGAGTTCATTAGTGCAGTAACGTTGTTTTTTTCCCAATGAAGGTCCACTGGTGTCCACTAGACGGTGCTATTTCTCTACCATCAAACCAACTGCTTTCTGCTTCACTTCTGACTTGAATAATTTTATCTCTATTTTTATCAAGAAACAAAGACCAAATGCTCATAATAGACCATTGGCCACATGCCTTTTATTTTTTATGTGTATAGTAAAGTTATATCAGGCTGAACGACTATGGAGACACTATGAGGCCAATGTAGACTTTTACAACATTTTATTTTAGTTAACATTATTTTAGAGTTATTTTTATGTGTCTTGATGCTGAAAATGGCAACTTGAACTACCTTAAGTATTGGAACTGGTAGGTGAGGTCTGCATACACTACTGGGAGATCTGAACAGCTTCCTCCCTTTAAAACAAATGAAGGAGTTTCTATATAGTTTTATTTTGGATTATTTCATTTTTATTTTTCAAAAGGTACAGTTTGTATTTGTTCACACGATGCCTGTTTAAAATCTGTCAATTTTATTATTGCTACAGGTTTTGGTGCTTCTGCAATGGCTGATTCTGTTAAAATAAGTGACCAATGCCAAACTTGTAATTGTGTTTTTTATTTTTGTTTTGTTTTTTTTAACCCTGAAAAGCCCCTGATATTTTCCGTATAGTGGGTAAAGCAGCAGTTTTATAAAGCAAAAGGAGCAATGAGGTTGAAATACTGAAAATAAGATTGTTCTAAATTTAAAATATTTCAATTGAAATGTAAATATTACAACATAAAAAACTCATACCCGCTCAAAACCAATATCCATATTTTTTATTTTTTTTATTTTTTGAAACTAAATTTGCATTGGCACGAGACTCTGCTGAACTAAAAAAATCCCCATATTTGCCCTGGTTCATTTTTTTTTCAACTGGTTGATTTAACAACATATTTACAATAGGGAAATATGTACCACTGATCAAGCTTCAAGATTATAAACTTTAAAATATTTTTCAGTTTACTCTTCTGCCTTTTTAACTCCATAGAAAAGACTTGATATCATGCATACCGGTCTATATTACATTAGTCTTATTTACAATCTAAAGTTCCAAGTTTTATCTGTACATATTTGAACAGAAGTGGTTATTTGCATAGCTTTTGTAACAATCTCTAACCCCTTTGAGTGAATGTAGTGAGTTTTCCTAAGCACTATTTTTGCCTGTAGAAAAGTGTCATGTAACTACTGTCATAGTGATACCCAGACTAATATGTACATAATGTAAAAGTGCCAATAGTTGAGCGTTTATTGTAAATATCCAACAGTTCTTGTTTTTTGGCGCAGTGCTTAAACACTTTGTGCAGGATGTCATTCTGATGAATCGTGCAATAAAAAGTGTCCAAATGTTCATGGCTTGGTATTTTTGTCTGAACTGAATTGTTGTAATGGTATGTTTTAATTCAGTAATTTGTAACCTTACTCAGATGGCAAAAACATACAAGACTCAAGGCTGCTGTCCATCCATAATCATTTTATTCCATTTTTAAGATTCCTTATCAATTGAACATTTTATATATATATATATATATATATATATATATATATATATATATATATATATATAATTTTTTTTTTTTTTTTTTTTTTTTTTTACACTAGGCACCATACTGAGACCCCCAAAATAACCATTTATGCATGGAAACTACCCGCGACCCCCACACCCAATGAAATTACTGCTGGTATTAATTTTAAATGGCAAAACATTTCAAATCAGTCTCAGGTATTTGAGGGGTTTATAGTGTTTTTTTTTTAAATTATATATTCAAATCATCTCCTGACCTCCATTTTGGGAACCACTGCCTTTACATATAACTGTCTTACAATAAACAAAACACTGAGTTCCTGCCAATTTACTCAATATACACACTCCATCTTTTTCTGTGCTTGAAGTTACTCATCCAATACATTAGGTGGCGCTGTTAGCTGGACAGGGCAGTGGATTCTGCTTTGTGCTTCCGGTGGTCAACCTTGTGCTAAACATGAATGAGTAAAGCCTTAGATCCATAGTGAACTAGGGACTTTTAAACAAATTTATCTCATGAACTAGTTATGTGTTTTATCTTTACGTTATGTCTGTTTAAAGTCCGGACGAGGGAGTGACCTGGAGCTGTTGTCGATAATAAGGTATGACTTTTTTATTATGGTACAATCAGTTATGAATGTATTGGGACTACATATGTTAGCTAAATTGCAAGTCAGTTTGAGATATTGATTATTATACTAGTGCTTGTGGCTAAAATCATAAACACAATGGTAAATTTATGTTATTAATATAGGCTACCTTAAGTCAGAGAACCGTTATTTGTCTCACAATGGGGAAATCACACTGTTAAAGTTATGAATAACTTAATTTAAATCCAACCATTTTACGTGATTATTAGATGTATAGATTCTATAGCATAACCGTAGATATTTTTGTTCAAATACAATAATGTTAGGGTAACACATTTCTCCTACTGGCTGTGCCCAAAAGGCTCAAGACCAATGTGACAGAGCCTTTTATATGGGCTCAGACTATGGAACAACGCCCTCTGCCTGTCAGATCCTCTCAGTCTTTAACACAGTGTAAGACAAAACTGAAAACCCACCTCTTCTCCCTAGCATTTAATACAAGCTAGACAGGATACCTTGGTGAATTGTACTTTTAGTATTGTATTATCTGTATATTTGTTTTTTGTTGACTTTTATGTAAAGTATTTTGGACAGCTTAAGTTGTTTTTAATTGTGCTATATAAATAAACTTGAATTTAATTGAATTTCGGTGTAAAGAAATGGCACATCTAAAACCCTGTGATCCATGTGACTGACAAGCACACAGAAACAGTTTTACCATGCTGATCAGTAAATGATTGTATTGTTTTCTCTTATCCAGTAACACCACACATTTTCAGAAATGTCTCTGGCCCAAATCTCCCGCTTTTCCGTGACCCAGCTTGTCCTTCGATCCCAAACCCAATATCTCCTCTGCTCTGTATCTCCTCTAATCATCTCCAAACGGACAGTCATACAGGAGCCTTACAGACGCCCTGGACAGCCCAAAGAGAACAAATTTCCCTGGGAGAAAATAAACTTTGACCTATCCAAAGGTTTAAAGGGCATCAAGAAAAACTTTGCATTGTTGAAAAAGGAGTTTGTGGAACGCTGGGTCGGTCCCGAAGGCAAGCCGATCATTGAGCATATGTTGGAGCAAAACAGAGTTGTCTGGGAGTTCAGAGGGCCAGAGAGCCTAGAGCAGTGGACAGTGTCTTCAGATCGAGAGATTGGTGGACAAAGCGAGGCATATTTGAAGCTTGGAAGGAACAATAGTACATGTTTGCTCTATGGGACTTTAAGTTCAACACCACCGAGAGATGGAGAGACGAGATACAGCGGCTACTGCACAATGAGGTCCAAACAACAACTGGTATGGTATTAAAAATTCAACATGTCGGAGCATTTTCTGTTGTTTCCTAAAGCAACACTGCATAACATTAATTCCATGGAAATAGAAAGTTGAAACCATAATTCATCCAAAGTGAAATTTTTTTTTTTTTAAACTAAAACAGTTTTATTTTGGTTTATTTTGTTGATTAAAAAAAGGTTATGTGGTCTAAATATTAAGTAAAAAAAAACAGTTTATCATATCAAATTTAACAAATGTCATTTTCAAAGGATATACTTTTTTTTACCATGATATAAGTGGTGCCTGTACTGTACGATATGTTCTAGACTGAACATTGGATAAATTGATTGTGTTCTGTGAGACAGGGCATCTGGGTTAAAAACTGTCAAATAATGAATACTAATAACTTGCTCTATCACCCTTGAACAGTGGTCCCCAAACTCTTTTTTTTAGTCGCATACCCCCAAGACATTTGAGGACCAATCATGTACCCCCTACTCTGACAGACTTGAAGAACAGACGCTGTACTCATCATACAATACCTAATGTTATTATATTGAACCCTGTGCATTACATTGAAAACAGGAACCCTGCCCTGGAAGATTTTTTTTCCTGAATATTACTGGCAGTTTTATAGGAAAACACAACACAAGTTATGCATTTTCTATCTCAGGCTTCGTTTGACAGAAAGAAACACTTTGATTGGACCAGTTTCAACACTCTTCATTTGAGGGTTCGAGGAGACGGTCGTCCGTGGATGATAAACATCAGCTGTGCGACTTTCTTCGCTCATCAGAAAGACGACATCTACAACTACTTCCTATACACTCGAGGAGGGCCGTACTGGCAAGAAGTCAAGGTAAGAATAATATTTAGTCATAATATTGCAACTGTACCATACTTGTAACATAGTCTTAGGATATTACTTAAATGCTAAAGACTCCTATGTGTCAGCAGTACCAACATTGACATTTTGCTGTGGTTATTTTACATGATTCAGTACTATAGCACTATTTGACCAAAGACCGATTTTGTGGCAAAAGAATACACTGTAAGTGGCAGTATCAATCACATTTGTTTTCTATTACAGATACCCTTTTCTAAATTCTTTCTCACACATCGAGGGAGGATACAGGACGATCAACACTGTCTGTGGCTGGACAAGGTTTATCATTTGAAATATGAATGCACTGACTGAATCATCTCAGTGTTCATATTATGTCTTATATTGTTGTAATGTCATAGATACAACTGTAACTGGACTTCTCTTCTTTCCTACAGGTGAACACCGTTGGCTTCACTTTGGGAGATAAAGCGGACGGGCCTTTCCAGTTGGAGATTGACTTTATTGGTGTTTGTAAAGACTACGCTCACACAGAGGAGTTTGCCTATGAGGTGTACAAGAGAAACCCTGAAGTTTAATGCCTTCTCCTACTATGAACTATACATATTAAATTATGAACAGATACAAATTTTGACAATTTAATTTTACATGAAAATAAAGGCCACAGAAAATTGCATATATAGCAAAAGTCCTTTATCCATTTTCACAAGAAGTAAAAAAAACACAATTGTAAGAGCACATATTTTGACTTTAACATCAAGGACATCTATACACAAATGCACCTTTCAGACAGCTCTAAAAACTTGGCATAAAAGCCAAGACTATAAGACATTGATAAAAGCAGTAAAATATAAAGCAGATACTTTGAACAGAGAAACTGTACAACGATGAGCCATGTTCACATCATGACGAGGCCTCGACGAGCTCCCAGGAGATTATTCTTCTTCTGTTTTCGGTCGTCATTGTGTTTCGTTCTTCTGTCGTCCCTATACAACAAGTCATGTTTTATAGCATTTCTATGGCAATTTAGAAAGGAAAAAGTACATATTTAAGTAAATATTCTATAAAAACATTATTAAAACACCACCCTTTTTTTTTTAAATCAGCGAAATTGACAGTCTGGTGTCAATTTGTTGCAGGACATGTTGTGTACTGGGTGAACTACTTTAAGACAATTCTTAATTCAAGCACATCACCCATGAGAGAAAAAACAAAATATCCTTTTATTTCTTACCTCGTCTGAACTTTGTGCTGTTTATAGTTTTTCTGATGTGAGTTCATGGTGATCGACTTGTTGGCAGCTGGATTTTCTTTAGTTTCTCCAAGTGGCTTCAGCTTGCCTACAAAAAGGAGGAGCAAACAGTTGAATTAAGTCCAAAACATCAATATCATTGCTTGATAGAGAAGATAAATAAATAGAGCTATATATAGTTTCTGTACCTGTGTGTGGCTTATAGTTAAGTGGACGAGCTAGGCTGGCTTTCAGGTCAAATGCATTTTTCTTCTGTGTCCCAGGAGTGGTGCTCGTGTTTCCAGCAAAAACAAATGGTACTTAAGAAAGAAAACATTTGTTCTTTCACCAAATCCAATCAAATCACTTTCATCTTTTGTTTTATTAGTTTGAAACTGGCGTGAATGTACCTGGCGTTTTGGTGACAGACAGAGTTGCAGTTTTGACAGCTTTTGCCTTCACTCCTGATTTCTCCTGAGGAGTGCTGGAGGCCACACAGGGAGACATCCTTGCTGGGGTCTTTATCAGGGATTTTTTGTGTTCATTGTCTTTAGTAGCCTCTGAAAACCTGCACAAACATACACGAGTAGTCATGACTTGCATGGCACCTTACCAAATTAAATGCAATCTTAAACGCTGCATTAAAACAACACACACAAGGGCAGGTGTGTCAAACTCAAATTCACAGAGAGCCATAAAACAGAGTAAGTCGTGGGCCAAACTAAATATTTACTTGAAAAATGTGAACAATATCTGCATGTTTTTCAGAAGAGGTGGATTCAATTTGAGTGAGGCGACAGGTAGCAGATGCTAATGAGCGTCAACAGAAGTGGTGGGGGCCGGTGCCAACACATTTACAAAGCATTCTGGGATTCGTAGTATTAGAGGTGCATGCGCTATACTGGTGTGGCGGCCGGCGGGCCACCTCTAATACATATTTGATATGATCTCGTGGGCCAAATATATTTATACCGAGGGCCAAATTTAGCCCACGGGCCTGAGTTTGACATGTCTGCACTAGGGTAATTTTTCACATTTTTTTTTTCACATGATGTGCTGAGAGAGAGATTAAAATAATTTACTAAAATGAACCAATACATACCGTACATTGATTCTTCGTGTTGACAGGACGGTAGGTTTGAAGAGGACATCTTCTTTTCCGACAGATTTTTTGGGTCCTGTTTTAGTCTTGGAGGCCGAGAGCAATGTGTGTCTGCGCCTCTCCTCGAACTTCAATTTACTGGCAGGAGCAGGACTGAAGAGGGATGTACGAGTCTGCTTTGGTTTCTGGGGTGAAAAAAAAAAATCTTAATGATATAAAACTTGTGAAGATTAATTCAACATGTTTTCTACTTTGTCCAACTGTATTTTACAAAATTTACCTCTTCAGATTTTCCTTTAATTTGCTGCTTAGTCTGATCTGAAAGCATCTAAAAAAGAAAACAAAAAAGTTGCATTATTGTCCCCTTAAATCAGATGTATGGTTTGAAAATTGCTTTGAAGTAGTTTTGTACCTTCAGCTCTTTCACTGCATTTTTATAAGTGTCCATTTGTTTGGTTTTCCTTTGGACATAAGAATCAATGGACTCCATTTTGTTGAACTGTGCCTCATGGAGTTTCTTAAAGTCTGCAAAAAAAAACAAACATAAATCACACATGTACTAAGAAGAAAAAACATTAAGTAGTGACAGAGTTGTACAATGTGGAATAAAGATGTGAAATACGTACTGGGAGTTACAGGCTTCAGGGGAATCTTCTTCTGCAGACGAGGAATTTTACCACCTTTGGGAGCTACAGTATAAAAAAGATTAAATTACTGACAACAACTCCATTATGAAGTGAGATCGCACAGTTTTTTTTGTTGTATTTACCTTGGTTTTCAGCTCCTGGTTCCTCATTTTTCATGGGAGCTTCAGTTTTCTGAGTCTTGGCTGACATTCGTCTCTTTTTTGCAGCTCCAGATGCAGCTGGTACAACTGACTCCTGATAAATGAATGGAGGTTTTGTTTAGGCAAGACCAGTGTTGGATACTTGAATGGTATTAGGTGGTATTAGAATCGAATTACAAATACTGCATACTAATGAGTAGAGAATCAAAAACTAAATGTTGTGTATATGCAAATAGTTAATGCTCAGTTGATGCTTACCTCTGGGGCACTGGCAGCCTCTTCCGTGCTAGACTCTGGTCCAGCAGCATCAGACATCTTTCTCTTGGACCCTGGTCCCTTCCCTCGCCGTGTGTTGACAAATGCAGCGGCATTTGCTGCTTCACAATCCTTTTCTGGGCTTTGGGAATCGGGGGGAGCATCTTTCACCACATTCTGAAGGAAAATGAGAATAAATTATAGGATCAAAGGAATGAGAAAAAAAAAAATTACACTGGACAAGACTTTCCAAAAAAAGTTCTTACGTTGTTGTCCTGATTTTGATCATTTTTTTGCTCGTAGTGCTGTTTGACGGCTTTCAGCAGTTTGTCGGCCTATAGATGAGTAAATGTATGTTAAATTCAGGCTGATTAAAGTTAGAAATGAACAATGCTTCCGTTAGCTTGAGTCAGCGATCGTGCTGCAGTCTAACGTAAAATAATGTGACTTTCAGCATGCATTACCTTCATATTAGCTTTAAGCCCCAGCTCCTTGGCAAGCTTTTGTAACTCCGCATACTTCATAGAGTCTAAATCCATGTTTTCATCAGTCATTTAATAAAAAACCTCGTTGATAAAACAGCGTGTTGTTTCTTTGCTCACAGGGAGGAGGCGGCTGACTGTTATAACCGCTCTGATTCAAAACAGACCAAAACACAGCTTCTGATTGGCTATGAGGCTTACCGGAAGTTACATTCAGCCAATCAGAGCGGAGATACGTTTTAACCAATGTTCTTCATTACACGCAAAATATTTTAATTTCCATTATAAATTATGTTGTATAGTGATGTGATATAACCATTGTTACCATTAGGTTTTTTTAATAATGGTATTTTTTTAAGTTTTAATTAATTTTTTTTTTTTTTTCAGGAGGACGTCCCAATTTCTATTTATTTATGAACGTCTTCCATTCAACTTGTGAGTAAATTACAGCATAATTAAATGTTACTATTGCTTACTATATGCTCTGAAAACTAAAAATATGCAGGCGAAGAAAGACGCGTTTACTGCTTCCAAACAGCAGGTGGCGCATTTTCACATTTGCTCATCAAAAGCAAAAGAAGAAGATACTGCAGCCAAATTCAAACAAACCGAGCGCCAGTGGAGGATTCATTCAGAAATACATCAAATAATGGAGTTTCTCGATACCTCTATGGTTGAGCGCACGGATCATGTGAAGTTACTTTCTGAAATAGACAGACGGTGGATGACTTTCCACTGTGAAACGTGCAACGCGGTTTTAGGAGATGGACTGAGCATCTGTGGAGAAGTCCAGACCATGAACTGCATCATGTTTTTGAGTGAGACTGCTTCAATTTTCTGCAATAAAACAACAAAAAAGACAGTTAACAGAATACTGAATTATTAACGCCAATACGTTACTGAGACTTTTATACTAATAACAGCATATTTTTACATTTACCCTTTACCTTCCCTAAATTATTGTCATATCTTGCTAAAAACTGCAGACTGTCACTTTCCAAACTTATTAGCCAGTTAAAGTTTTTGAACTACAAAAAGGTCCCAAAATTAACTCAAAGATGGTCCAGAAGTAATATTAATCCTGATTCCTTGAGCTGCTGTCTCCTACTACACAAAGTACAACAATAACCTTTTCATATTCAACACTATCACTGATTACTGTCTGTGGAGTTTTTTCTTCCTGCAGCAACTAAAATAATGTAACAAAAGTGAAAGTGTTATGTGTAAAAAGGTTTGGAAATCATGTGTTTTGTATTCCTCCTCTCAGAAGTAACTAAAGATGTCATCATTGACGAGAAGGAGACAGAACATAAAGGATATTTGGCTAATTGGTAAGATCAGTACAACATTTTTTATATATACATGAGTATTTGTAATTAGATATTGCTTCCCTGCATCTGTTTGAGAATTAATTCTGATCAAGGCCTACTTTATTCTGCCCTCTGTCTTGTCTCAGTATCTACAGTTTTCTTTCATGTCGTTGTTGTTGTTCTATCATTGGAAGAATAATTCATTCAGCTCCAGCTCGACTTTCAAACTGCCGCTCCATGTTTCTCCTCCATAAACCGAGCATCAGCTGGTAAGACATGTTCACATTTATGTCTGAAATTATCAATATAACATTTGAGATTTTAATACTTTAGGCATTAAATTAGTTAGTTAGTTCTAGTAATTTAACTGCAGGTATTTATAAGACAACCATTAATATTGGCGTACACATGTTAAGGCTTTAATCAGTGACACTTGCCTTTTTGAATGTGTTTTGTCTGTTTGCAGTTACCTCCTCAACAGCAGCTCAGTGGTGAAAGCGACTTCATTATCTTTTGAAGTGAAGCCCCTCAGCAAAAGCATTAAAGAGGTGAGGCTACGTAAACGTTTTTAAGGGTCGGAGGAGTTTCTAATCTTGTTTAATCAATGGGTCCATCTACTGTGCCTTAAATAACTGTTAATATGCATAATGCGTAGTTGTCATATATTGCTCTGTGCTTATTAAGTTATGCAAGGGACTGGCCAAGCAATGTTGTTTATAGTCATTGTTTATCCCATCTTCACTGTACAAATTGTATTTTTTTCTTTTTCAGATGACGGACAAGTTTGAAGCAGTGCTCAAACATAAGGCCCTTTTCAAGGAGGAACCTACTGACAGCACAATTTCAATCTCTTGAGACAAAAACTGCACAAGCCACTGATCAGTTTGTGGTTTATTTTTGTACTATAAAATTAAGTAAATGTTTTCTATCAAAGTCTGTTTGTACAACTGTTTTCTGAAACAATAGTCCAACTCATTCTTAACAAAATCTGACACAAGTTTGGTTAAATTAATTTCTTAGGAAGCTGTGTGTAGATTATTCTGTTTATCAATAAATGGGGTATACAACCTGTATTATCCCAATATAAAGAAGTTTAAAAAAAAAAAATTATAGACACAATCATTCAAATATTTTGAAGCAAAAATTTGTTATTTCAAATAGCAAATTTTTGCCAAATTAACTTTTTTATGCTTGGTTATAGTGTCAATAATTGTGAATAACTTTTTTTAATTGATTTAATTTTATTCTAAATTTGCTAGCATGATATTTCCAGTTGTATGTATTATAATACAGTAATACAGTAGCCAATTTCTGATTCCTTTAAACTCCTGCTGATGTATCTTCTGTATATAAATAAATGCGTAGATATAATTTTAAAATCACAACATGAATATAACAGTAAGTCATGACACAGCCTCATATTGGCACCATGCTGCATTTTATTGCTGTTTTTTTTCCTTAGTTAATACAAATCCAGATGAAGAGGCTCACAGATAGAAGCATGCCCACGTCCTCTCACTGGAGTGCATAGTTTCTACACAGTCCACCGCAAACAGTGGAAACGTGATCACCAAAGTCAATAATCACTTTGTAACATTTACCATTATTTATCCTTAGGAACAAAGGTTGACAGAACAAGTGTGACAGAACAAATATAAATCTGCCCCATTATGGTCTTACTGATGATTACACTTTAAGATAAAAAAACTATGACAAAAATAAGCCATTGCTGCCTATTTTTTTTCCAAATAGTGTTGCGTTGCGTCCAACTACTCTGGTACCATAACACCTTTGACCAGAATAAAGATGGCTAGCACATCTTTATTCAGGCTTGTAATTGAGCTCATTAACAAAAGCTCAATTACATATTTTGTTAATGACCAATCACAAGCCTGTATATATGAGAGAATTTTGTAGGCATATTTAGATGAACTTATGTTTCTGTTACACATACACCAAATTCATGTAATTCCCAAAATACTAAACTGTACCATTTATAAGATTACATTCAAGATTTAAGATGTCCTTTCCTACAGTACAAAAACTGCTCCTTGCTGTGCCAAACTTTGTCCCCAAATCATCACTTATCACAACAAACATCTGATATGAACACCCTAAGGTTACACTCATTCACATTACAAAGTTGGATTATTGCATGCAATACAAATCATTCATTGTTCACCTAAATCATGCATATTTTTAAAACCCATACATCAATATCATTGTTGCCTATGTACGTCTTTGATTATAAATTCCCACTTTACAGTGTTTGAAGAGAAAACAGAGAATTTTAAGACACAATGATGAGAAATGGTTTTAAATGAGGCAAAATATTACAAAGTGCTTTTCCAAACAAGCGTCAAGTATGATTGGATGTCAGTTTTGCAGCCACACAGTTACTTAAAGTCTATATTTTTAGAGAACATATGTTGTCATTGAATGGGTTTCTGTACAATAGAGCATATTCTTGCAAAATATGTTTGCAAAGTATTTTGGTGCAAAATTGGGAAAATAGTCTTTGAAAAATATAAACATATGGGTAAGTGTGTTTCTACTATGCTACACAGTCCCTATTCCTAAAAAGTAAAAAAAATAAAAGAAAAGAAAGAAAAAGTAAATTTAAGGAGGGCTACATGATCACTTATATATGCTACCCTTAACCACTACACCCTGGTATTAAATCATGCATTGGTAGGTTATTGCTTCTAAATATCTAACCCAATACAATTGTATGGATAAAATGTAATGAGTTTATGTTATGCAAGATCTCAAATTAAAACGCTACATCAAGTTTATTTTTGTTCAATAAAGCTTTGAGTGGGATGTCTGTAGAAAATCCATTGCATTTGGATGCTTAAGATTAATCTACAATTGGTTTGCATTTTTAAGTATTTGAGCACACATGCAAGACTTAATTGCTTAACCTTAAGATTTTATACTGTTGGTTTGGGAAAACAGGTTAAATGTATACTGGGCTAAAGCTGTGTTCACGGTGTCCTCAGAAACATTCAACTCAAAACAAGTCTAGTCTTTTACATTTCAGCATCATGCATCAAAACACTATAGGTAGAAAGAAACATCCTTTAATGAGTAGCCATACTTCTTTACCAAATAGCTTTCAAAGCAAAAAACATAAAAAAAAAAATCTGAGGACCACATGAACATGGCATTAGACTGCTAATCTTTTTACATAGTAACTTTAAATTCCCCAACACCTGGATTGATTAAACGCTACACATCTGAGCTCCATCTTAAGTCTAAAAGTGGGTTTCTTTTACTATTTATTTGTCATAAAGCAAGCGTTACTACTGGTCATGCATGGCTACAATAATGTTGGCTAAGCTAAATGCTAATGCACATGAGTCTATACATATCTTAATGGAAGACATTGGTGATTTTGTTGCTTTTCAAACAACTTGTCACTTGTTTACTTTTTACAATATACAGTTTGGTCAACAACATGACAGTTTTTAGATAAAATATTGCACAAATCCCGGTTTAACATGTTAAAATACAAGCAAGACAATAGAAAAGAAAATGGAAGATATTTTAGATGAGTGGAACCAGGGTTTTTCTAATGGGTAAACTCAATCTATAAAATAATGAAAAATATATGAAGGATTGAAGTGCCCAAGAGATAGCACTAATGGACTTTTAAGACTACTTTAAATGGTCAGCTACAAATTCCATTGATTCTGAGACAACTACATTAGTTCAAAAAAGCAATATGGCAAACATAAATCTTGGAAATAAAACATCATATGGTTAGTTATTGGATTCTATTACCTCTGAATAAACTTAACGAGTTTCCAATTCTAAAAGATACCCAGGGAGAATTTTCAAAATAAAATCAGTATTTTGGCAAGCTCCACAGACACTGATGCATAGAAGACAATTCCTTTGAAGTTTAAACTATATTTTGGGCTTTTCCCCATCACCACCTTCTGAACTCTGACTACTGCAAGCCATGAATCAAAGGCATTTTACTCAAGTATAAAACTGCTACTAATTTTACTATTTTTGGCAATGAGGTAGTGCAAAACAAAACTATATTATGAGGCTATCTGAATCACAGGCCTTGATCTTTGCTACAGTAGATGTGTCTTCATAGAAAAAATAGGAAAGGGTAGCCATTTGTTCTTAAACTATTCTTATATTTTAAGCTTTCAAAAGTTTTTTTTTTTCTGATTGACAGACTATGTTCACACACAAAAATGTATCGTAGAGAGTATCAGGGAAGAAGGTGAATTTATATGACCAAAAGAAAAATTTAACCTTATGTATTTAGCCAGTATGTGCCTAATGGTCAGACAAAAATGATTCTGCTCACAGATTCATTTGCAGAAGTGGGACAGGGCTGGAGGGAGGAGAGAGAGAAAGGGAGAGATTGGAAAAAAACTGCCGAAGGATGGGCAGCGATGTCCCAAAGCCCAAATGAGGTCATCTTCATAATGGACTCTCATTTTCAGCAGAAGCGGTCGAATGGGTACAGAAGGAGACTCCAATGTGGGCTAGTGCTGGTTCATCTTCTGTCTTCATGATGCCTTAAAAATAGACAAGTTTAAGTTACATTCTTATACTCAAGATGCATATACTTTTTATGTATATTAGCCACACATATAAAACTAATTCTTCTACATAGGTAAAGCTTAATAATAACCATTTTAAGTGCAGTCACAGTAGATTTTTGTTCAGCTGGTGCTTGCATGGTCTCTCCACTGAATGCCATTTAAAAGCATCCTTATATTTTAGTTATGTCCTTATATTAGATGGAAAAGGTTGGTTTATTTTAAGGAGGTGACATTCAATACAGTGATTTTCATGTGAGTCTCTCTTATGTAACTCTTAAGACTCTTGTGAGTAACTGTGGCAAACTGCGTTATTACATAAAATTAAGCTTCAAGTTTAGTGTAATTTAAATAAGCATGTGTAAAGGGTGTTATTCTGACTGACCTTAGCTGTGGCTTTAGCTGCAGCTGCTCACAATGGTAAACAAAAGCCAACGGATTTCCTCGTCCGCGGTGATGCGTCTCTCAAATAAACTGTACGACTGCTCTTTTTCCGCCACATAAACTGCCAGATTGTGTTCTTTTTTATCTTTATCTCCGCACATTCCTCCGAGGAAACTCCTGTCTGCCCCCGAAAGGACGGAGAAGGTCCCCTCGTCCCCTTCTTCACCAGCCTCAGTCCGACGCCATTTTTCCTCTCCCACCTCGAGCCAAAGGAAACCCGAGCTGATTGGACAAGCGAGCTGTCAATCAAGCACAAAACCCCGCCCCGGAAGTAGTCGAACCCGAACTGTCAACTGCAGCAGAATAAAGTTTGATTTATGAGTCACAGTTGACAATTAAGTTTCTTATGTTACACAATACTCCATTAAACTCATTCATCCAACTTATTTAATTACGGGCTTTTTTACTGCTAAAAATCTCCTTTGAAGATAGTGAGGTTTAGATCTTAGCCAGAGAAAAGATATTTATTTATTTATTTATTTATTTATTTATTTATTTATTTATTTATTTATTTATTTATTTATTTATTCATTCATTCATCATTCATTCATTCATTCATTCATTCATTCATTTTTATTTGTTGTTGTTTTTTTTTTAATTTATTATCAGGGAAGTTAAAGAAGCTATTTTTGTTAGGAAAGACAATCCTTCCTTTAACGGGAATGGGCCTGTGACATAATCTCTCACCCATCTATAATTCCATCCTCAGACCCAAAGCAAACAAAAGAAACACAAGAGAACAATAGTAGGGCTATTAAAGTTTGAATAGGGCAATTAAAGGCTGAAATTGGAGAGAATAGCTGTTTATAGTTTCAGTGTAGTTAGCTCCTCCCTTCAGATAGATATAAGGCAGTGTCCAGCAGTAATCTGACCAGAACTGAAGAAGCGGCTTGGATGAGCTGCAAAACATCTTCACTCTTACAACAATTTGTCCAGTTAACAGATTTAACTTTGTCTTTTGCTATGGATCAGACCTGGACGACTGAGGGATTACACATCGCTAAAATAATTTTTTTATTTTTTATTTTACATGCATTCTTAGTGTCAGCATGGTCTGACCTGTAATTTGACCTGATCTCCATAGAAATACTGTACATAAGCTGCCAATTGTGCAAAAGTTACATAGTGCGCATTTAATAAAACACTCATTGAAATAGGCCTACTACTCAACACAAATTGGCAAAAGTTCTACTTGAGTTATATCAAACCATCACTGATCATTTTTCTTTTATTGTAATCATTTGTGAGCTACTGTCTACAAGTAATCGCCCCTGTGGAGCAATAGTTTAAGTAATTCAAATCTGCACATATATTACATAAGAAAACACCAAAGATATATATGGCACTTATTTTATTCAAATCAAATCCAAGAATCACTGATGACAGCTGGACCAAAATCACATTACATCTGAGTGAGGATTTCAAAATGGCCGTGCTGTTTACAGTAGTTTCTGGATGGTTCACTTATAGTCATTTAACAAACATACAGTTAAGATTAAAGGATAAGACATAGTGTTTATAAAGACTACCTGTACATCCAATATATTAATAAGAATAATCTATATAATCCCTTGGGATTAGCCAGACTAACCGGACAGGAAGAGTAAATGTTGACACTAAACACAAGGCATAGATGTTGGTTTCCAGTTTTATGTCAACACTTTAAACGGTTAGCGATTGGACAACAGATTGCAGGAGCATCCTACATTTGGTGACATGAATTGGATGAAACTTGCTTGAAACACTTGTTTGGTTCAATTCCTTCCTTTCCCCAAACAATAAATAGTTCAGTACTATATAAATATACTGTAATCCCATGATGATGGTATTCTGTGATCTAGATACGACTCGACTCTACACTCGTCTATTGGTGGAACTTATGAGTCTTGATTTGATTTCAAATAAGTGTTTAGTAATACCATGATTGGGTTTAAACTTCTAAACTGACTTAATGACTCATAAATCACCTACTCAAATTAGTTTAGTCTTGCTTTTATTTTTGGTTTAGCCAACTCAAAGAGGTACAAGTCAAATACTTCGTGTTTCCCGAGTCCCATATTGGGAGATAAAGGGGAATAAAAACAATTTAGCACTGATCCAAGTTTAGCATTGGACAACATTTGAAAGAGGTCCTTCATCATATACAAACTATTGGCAGTAGCTTATATGATACAATGCAAAACTAAGCAGCTTTAGCTTCTCTTAGCTCTACCTTAATGTTAATGTCCAACATAGGAGAACCTAAACCATGGCACTTGTGGATTAAAAAGAAACATTTATTCAGCCACTTTTGCGTTCAACCATAACAATAGATTTGACTTTGGTGATATCAAAAAAAAAAAAAAAATTCAATGAAATAACCACTCTTGGCAAGATGTATAAACAGTAATCACTTTTGCATATACTACAGAAGCAAAGTTAATTGTACCATGGTTAAAAAACAAAATCATCTAATAAATAAAGGGGTGACTGATCACTTTGCATAACTACCCAAGGCACGCAACTTCCCTTTTCCTGGTTTGAAGAGCACTGAGGAGTGACTACCATACACTTCATCTTGTTGAGGGACGCAGCAGCTGGAGGAAAGGTTCAAATGATTTGTGTCCAAAAACATTTAAAATTTAACTTAGTGGAGAAACCGGATGCTCATTTTCTGCTCTACGTCCACCTTCTCCAGCACCTACGACAGACAAGAAGAGATAGAAATAGTTACATATTCATATGGCTGGTTGATGGTTGCACAGGATCAGGACTTTTGGTATTGGCACTAGTTTACTTTCACAAATCAATGCATCACTATGAAGATGGCCTAATACACAAATATGAAAGTAGTCTGTTAAAAGAAGAGTGTGGCTTTTATCTGGTATGATAGAGCTAGGTCAGTTATTTCCCATATATAAAAGTATATAAAAGTCACTTTAGGTCTCCTTTAAGCAAGCAAATACTTTACTTTACTTTTTCCTAATTATATTCTTTGACCTAAAATCACACTTTATAATCACACTTTATGAACACTGATTGCTTGTGACTCCATTTAAAGACAAAAAAAAGTATTCTGGTGTTATATACTATATAGAAGAACTGTTTTAAATGGGAATCCACCTTCTGCTGCCTTAATGTGATTACTGTATTTTGTACCTTCATGAACTCGTTGAAGGAGATCGAGTTGTCGCCGTTGGTGTCTGCTTCCTGGATGGTCCTGTCTGCGATGCTCCCGAGCTGTTCATCTGAAATATTCACTCCAACCATCATCCTCAAAACCTGGGAACAACAAACAAACTTGATTACTTTGAATATGCCAGTCCTAGCTATATTAAAATAATATTTGCTTTATATGGTCCTATATTACATAAAATGGATTCTTGTGACCTTTAAGCCATGTTAGAATCTCGTTACATCATCAAAGACATACCTGGAGTAGCGTTTCGTTTCACTCACACATGTTTGAGTAATCCTTTATTATTAGTCTGTCTACATGTCCAAAGATCAAAATGCTTGAGCCTATTTCAGTCCAAGAATAAAACAATACTAGATTTAAACCAAATTACCGTAAAACCCAGAAGTGGAAACTCACAGCCACAGAGTAACAGCACTTTACTTCACAACTTAGCAATGTTCACTGTGTAACTTTTCTGGTACGCCACCTGCTTGTCTCCATGGACATATTATTGCTTTTCTTAGTATCTTCAGTTCATGAAGATAAGCAGGAGGCATAACTGGCCAAGTTAAAGGTCAGATCTGTTCAGAGACAGCAACTTAGAATGGATTTTACTTGACTATATTTTATGATATTTTAATATTTTCAAGTAAAAAAAAACAAGGTTTGGTTTGGAAAATACCTGCAAGAAATTTGGCTTGGTGACTTTTTTGTCAAAATTAACTGAAATTAAAATTTTGCCTATTCTCAGAAATCAGTGGAAATAATTGCTACCAAAAGATGTTAATTGGTACTTGAATATGTTTACTTTGAGAATCACTACTTATTGACTGACAAATAAGTGACTTCACATTCTACTTCTGGGTGACACAGATTGAAATAGAACATGAGGCGATGTATAAATATTTTGAACTAAACAGCAGATTAGTCTGAGTCATTTCACCTGGACTTGAAGCAATTACAGGTCACACAAAGTCATCATGACAGCCTGACCGAATGAACCCGGGGTTTAAGGCACATATGGTGTCATTATCAGGACCAGAGAACAGTACTTTGAAATCCATGTTACATAACAGAGATGTCTCCAATTATAAATATTGCAGTTATGAGAAAGTGACGTAAAAAAAACTTGGGGCATAATAATGAACTACATGTTATGGGTTTTTATCTATTGCATTTAAAAGCAAATTTCTGTTCACAACAAAGAGCAAATTTAGTAGTATGATAGACTTCGATGTTTTATTTTGTATGTATTATGTCTTCTTAATTATAATGGAATCAGAAAAAAATTAAAGAATTAATTGTGAGTGAAAGTTGAATTACTAAAATGCAACACTCTTTAGATCAGGGCTCAAAAATTATGTTAAAAATTCACTTTCAAAGAGATGTATGCCTAAATTGTCTTTAAATATTGTGCTGTTTAGGAGGACACTCTACCCTGGGCTTTTCATTCACTAAGACCCCATAACTCTCCTTCCCAGGCTTAAATTACCTCTCTTCATCAATCCTCTTCCACCTAAACTAAAGAACTACAGTAGTTTAATTTAGCTGTAAACCGAAAGGAACATTATCATTATCATAGTTTAGATTTTCAAGTCATCAATACTCCATAAAACAAATAAAAAGCATGTCCTGCACTTACATTAAATAGCTTTTGGTTCCATAAGGCTTAGCTATAACATAATGATCAGGGGTGATTTCGAGTGTTGGTGGGACGGGTGTGGCTATAGACAGGATGCAACAGAGACGACTTAGGAGGAGGTTATTTTAGCCTTTTGTTGTAGAATAATGACCCGAAATTTGAGTGGTTACATGAATCAGATCAGACCCACCCACTCTCACCTGTAGCAGCTCATCCCGGGAAATCTTGTCATCCCTGTCCAGGTCGTATAGCCGAAAAGCAACTGTAGAATAAATTGAATTAATGGATATAGTACCAGTAGTTAAATATATAAGAGAGACTACTCAATATCTTTCACCTTATAACTTGGAAAAGCTAGTAATAATTTTGTTCAAATTGGTACAAATGTAGTTACAAGACATGACAACTGGACCAAACCAGGAGGTAGTAGAGCTAAAAAACTAAACCAGGACTAACCCTAAAAAGAACTAAAAAGGACTAAACTATGAAAATAAGAGCAAGATTACCTATTACCTTTCACTTTGTATCTTGGAAAAACTAATATATATGTGTATAATTTCTTGAATGAACTAAATGATTGTGAAAAGACAAAATCAGAAGGAAGAAGAGCTATACAACTAAATCAGGGCTCTTCACCAAACAGGACTATAACTGAACCAGGATTATGTATAAACCAGAACTTAACAATGGCTTAAACTATCAATCTAACCTCTGCTCCACTAAATATACATGAAACATTACATAAACTGGACCCATCCCTTTTAAAAGCAGCACTTACAGAGGAGCTTGTTTGTCCTGCTGTTTAGAGGCTCAGATATTGCAGCATTTTTGTTTTTCTCGTTGTCTTCAATTGGCCGGAAATGTGCCAACGTTCGCATAAAGCCTCGGAAATTTACCTGGTCCTCCCTAAAAGCAAAATGTAGAGATTTAGACAGATCTTTTGGTAAGTATTTTGGAGAGTGCCGGCAACCCAACACCACTCAAAAGCCCTCCCCAACTCTAAGAAAACTCAGTGAAACAAGAGGAACAAGAATCCAAGTGAAACTACATCAAGTACAGCTAAACTCCATACTCAAATCCTTTTTAATTCTAGACCTAAACGTACACTACACATTTGATCAAACAAACACATATATACACACCACCTGCTTGTCTCCATGGGGATGTCTGGAATGTTTTAAAGCAAAGCATTAAAATGATCCACCTAGTCAAGTTACGAGTCAGATCTGTTGAGGCAAGCCCACTAACAGTAAAGTATCAGTTATTCATGGTATTTTTGAGCAATAAAACCACCCATAATGTCATACTGTGGAACATTACAGACAAAGCAATGACATCTCCATAGAGACAAGAAGGTAGCAGACTCTCCAATACAAAAGTCACATAGTGCTTCTTTAAATTTATAAAAAGCTATGTTATTTAAGAAAGCATACTTGGCTCATAATGCAAAATGGAAATAAATTAACCTATAACTACATTTCTATAACACATGAAAGCATTGGACAAATACCAGGAGCGACTCACCCCTCAGGGAAGAAAGCGTTGATAATTCTGTCGCCCAAAGGATTAATGGCCAACTCAGGAATTCTCTGGAAATCTTCTCGACTGAAAACAGAATTAAAAACAGGGTTAGTAATACTAGTTTGAGAAAGGTATAGAGGCTTCAGTGTATGTATTACTATTTGCCAAGTTGATTCACTTTTCAAATTCTCAAATAATGCCAGGAATGTCAGCTATTTGTTAGGTTTTGTCAATGACTTTATCCCTTTTACATTTATTTTTCATAATTACTCATAATACCTGTAATGAAGAAAGTGTTTAGAAATGTAGCAAATCAGAACAACATTGTGATGCAGAATAAATAAGGAGAGTTAGCCTAGTTGAATCAGTTCAAAGTAGGACTGTACAATACTGGGAAATGGTAACAATTTGTCAAAGTGTAAAACCCCTTTCAAGTGTGTTATCATTTCCAACACTGGAGCATAACTTGTGAGACAATGACATATAATCCATCTAGGAATTTAATTAAAGTAAGTATGTATATATGAATAGGGTTGTGTGCAAGATCAGATCATGCATAAAAGGCATGCAATGCAACATTTTGACAACAAAGTCACCTTGATCCTAAGGTGAACGGAGCAGAAACAGTGACAGTGAAGCAACAGGGCAGGAACAAGACGGACTGGCAGTTTATTATGTGTAAACAATAGCATTCAAATAGCTCTGAAACTAAAGGGAGTCATTGTTGACCCTTAAAAAGGCATAGAATCTTTTTTAAAGTGTTCAAGTTAGGAATGTTTAATGATTACTCAAATCTTCATCTATTAGTTGTTCTGGGAACCACGGATACAGCCACGCATATTTAATAGCAAACTAAAAAAAACAGTAACAGCAAATGCTCCTAGAATTACATTATTTCACCAGATATGCTGAAACTATTTTAAATAAATATTGATTTGGGAGTGAACATGTGCAATCAAATTACCTGTTTGTGAGTGTACTTCTCTAACATTTCATTATTTTGAGCAACAACTGGGACATACAATAATAATAATTCAAGTATCAAAGGGAGGCAAAACCAAGAACAAAAGAACTACAGTTATGAAACCATTCTTCCTCTTGCGTCTTTGTTACAATCAGAAAGGATTCTCTGTCATAGGAGAATAACCATTTCAATTACAGTCTTTTACTAAACTAACAACTGTCAAATTATCTGACATCTAAAGATAATTTAGATGAACTTCACCTTCAGAAAACTTCACCTTCAACAACTTCAAATATGGCATTCAACCAATCATACAGGAGTAATTTGATTCATACATTAAAATTTCAGACAGCACACACAACAAAGTCTGTCACTATCCCCCATTTCAAAAACTGTTTGAGACATTGACAAGTACTCATTTTGGCCTTAATAAAGTTTACGCAAAAAATCCCCAAAAGTGCAGCTTTGAACATTAAAAATATTAGACCTTTGGCATCTCGCACAACTGGTTAACTAGCAGTTAGGGTTCAGGTTGTATTTGTTGGTGAGAGGCTTACTCTATGTCATGGTCTTATTTTACTGTGTATAACAGGCCTACTGATCCAAATATGTTATCACTGTAGTATGTATGTTATCAAATCAGATTACCTCAGAGTACCATTTTCACCTTTGTCCAAGCTGGTGAAGCGGCTGTACAGACGAGTGATCTGACTGTGTGAGACTAGAAAAGACAGTTAAAATACTGATTAGGATACAGAAAGTATAAATAACATACGTCTAAACACATACAGATAGCAACAATAGATGTATAGCTATTGAATTATGCAATGCTATATACTGTACACTACAAAGCTATTGCATTTTGACATAACTTACATCCAGTTTCCTTCTTTATTTCTTCTATTTCCTCTTCTCTCAATAACGTCGATGCACGGGACCCCATCGTGAAAATATTGAGATGTTTTAAAACAGCTGTCTTTTCTTATAACCAGGTGTTAGCACAAATTGTTCTCGGAGGTTAGCAAACACGCCAGCAGCTAACGGCTAACAGGATGCTATAGCAACGAGACTGGTGGATGCTCACTGTTATTTCGATAGTTTATGTCCGATGCTATGAAGAGCGGGGTGTTTGTGTCCAGATTTCATGGGGTTTCGTCCAGAGATCTTCTTGTTTTATGAAGGAGGAGGTGAAAAAGAGCAGAGGGCAGGTCCTAAACACGCAAAACTACTCTCACTCACTCTGCGCTTCGTTTACAGGTGAAACACAGAGTTTTCAAGCGTGTGCTGCCACCTGGTGTCGAAATGATGTAGTCACACTCGGTCAATAATGGAGCTTCTGAAGTCTGGAGATGCCCAAAATTACCATGCAACCAACTCGGGACTGCCACAGCAAAATTAAATTGCATGCCAGTAATTTCAACCACTTTGTCTTGTTTATTTGAAAAGTGTGTTGTTTGTTGAATCTAATGTTTAAACCCATGCTGCTGCTGCTGGATTACAAACTTGTATAAATTGGAAGCCTTGGTAATCCAAATCAACGCAATGTCCCTTAGCTTCAGACTTTTTTGTGTACAAGGCTTCAGGTTTGAGACAAGCAAAACACAATGACACCATTCAGCTTTTAGGAGTTTTACAGGACTCATAGACTACATTTCATCAATACCCCCCTATATAACCATGGCGTATTTTTTTGTCTTGGAAAGTAATATAGCTTTTGTTTCTGTTTGTTTTTAGCAGTGTCCATAGGAATATATCATAAAATAATATGTACTTTAATTGGGCAGTAGAGTGGGTAAAAATAAAAATGACACTAGTAATAGTAGCTGTTCTAGTAGCACTAATAGTACAGTTGGAATGACCACAGAGGTAGAGTCATAAAACGTAATAGCAGCTGTTATTTTTGTGGTTGTGTAAGTATCTTAGCTTTGTGAATACCAACTATGCAATCAATACTTGTTTAATAAAATAAAAAACCTCAAATTAGACTAAATAAAGTAAAGACAAACACAGAAAATTAGCTTGTCAAATTTTATTCATGATCCCTCTGACAAGTCCCCTTAAGTTGACATAGCATTCAGTTTTGTATTTCCTCCTTCCTCCTTTATAATTTCAACAGTCACACCAGGCAATAAAGCTTTGAGCAATAAATGACATGTCAGTAATCTAAAAACATAATTAGAAAATATAAAAATTACCCATATCATTCACAGTGAAAGTGCAGCTCGTCATAAAACCAGTTAAAAAAATAAAGTCAAATCAATTCAAACATCAACGAATAAAAGAGTGCACTCATGACGACACTTGTTTCGATTGGTGGTTCAGCAGTGCAAAATGCAGTCCTATCTTTCCCTGTTAAAGGACAGGCACAGGCTTTTAGAATTGCTGGAGGCACACAGCGTCCATAGCCTCCAGGATGCTGCAGAGAGAAAATAAAAGGAACATTTTAATTTCAATTAGGGCGAGGTGATATGAAAAAGTATCATGATTTTTGATTATCTATCATCTTGTTGATGAACTGAAAGTCATGTTAGCATACATGTCAACATTTTAATACAATTAACGATTTCATAATTCATAAACAGGGAGTGATGCCAAACTGTACCTTTCAGCAGAGAACCCGCTCTCACACATGTTGACCAGAGCGTACAGGTGTCTCAGGGCATATTCATACTGAAATGACAAAAACAGAACATCACAGACGGCCACAAAGCAAGGGCCTGAGTCAGAAAAGAACTTCCTCTCTAGTATTCATCTCAAGGTGTACGGAAATTGGTACAGGGAAATGCCATGTACATGGTCAAACAGTAACTCGAAGGGAACATGTTTATTTGTTAAAGTAAGGCTGCGCTGACATAACACTAGAACAAGACTAAATCAAGTCCACATCAGGGCTAAAACTGTCTCAAATGAATATCTAAAAAGAAAGTGTGAACACTCCCTTTCATAAATGTACAACATAGACTTTTTAGTAGTGTAATGACAAAGCTGATAGATGGGTGAGCTCTCATTTCTGCTTTTGCATAAGTAGTAGTAGTAGACATTAAATGAAACACATGAATAATTCACAGCACAAGCACCAACTCTTTTTATTGCAAAGGCTGTTGTATTGTGTTTTGTAGTAATAATAATAATAACAACAACAATAATTATTATTTTTCTTCATAATACACTTGTCTTCAAATGTAAAGTGCTACAGTAAGTTAAGTTAAGTAATTAAGTTTTGTGTACGTTAAAGGCATGGGATCAGGTTGAAATTTTGTGCCACATTTTTCAAGATCAAAATAATCGTGATAAACGATAATGTCACGGTTATTACCACATTTGCTGTATGTTGTAAAATGTCTATTAATAATATAAAATGATTGATACTTTCAGTGACACCATGCTGAGGGTGGTCTACATGTATGTGTATGCTGGAATGTTCAGCTGTTACCATGGAGACACAATGCACACATTAGCAAACACTGCCACATTTTCAGGAGCCTGTGATCAATACGAGTGCTCATGGTCCTGTTTAGGAGTTTGATTTTCAGCAAAAAGATGAGAGAGACACTGAAAAACGGTTGGCTAATGCTAGCTTGCTTGTGACTGCAATTTTATGTGAGAGAGACTTTAAGCACACAAGGTTCTTTCTGGTCAGATTGTGTGCCTACAGTTAGCACCACACCCCCAGGGAATATGGATGACATCAGTGGCAAATATCAATATAATTTCAATTTTGAAACAACTATTTTAGAAATTGTACTTTGGTATTAGTAGAAACAATGATCCAGGTGAGAACATCATGCATACGTTGTTTTTCTGCACAATCCGTTGGTAAAAAACATCCCACCCCAAACGTGTTACTTTACCTGAGTCTTGTGCCAGTTGAAGCAGTTGTCCCTGTAGTGGTAGAGTGCATTCTTGTAGCACTGGTGTTGGGTCAGAGGAGTTCTGCTGTTGATGATCTCTTCAGCTTTGAGCTTGTCTCCTGTCACAGTGTGAGCAATCTGGAACATGTTGTCCGCCAAAATCTGCCTGATCTGAAGGAAAATATGACCAGTATTATGGAATAGCTTGAAGAAGGCTAGGTAAAAGTAAATTCTCAAATAATTTAGCTACACAGAAAATTCATACGACTTAAATTAAAATCTCACAAATGTAGTGCTGTATGTTTTTATTTTTGTTTGAAGAATGAAAAGAAGTGGCTAATTAGGTGTCAACAAACGTATTAACAACTTTTGGTCTAAGGTTGAGTATCCTTTTGGGAGAAGTTGATGGCAAGGGTGAGATACAGAGACACACAGAGACACAGAGACACAGAGACACACAGAGGCACACAGAGGCACACAGAGGCACACAGAGGCACACAGAGGAACACAGAGGAACACAGAGGAACACAGAGGAACACAGAGGAACACAGAGGCACACAGAGGCACACAGAGGCACACAGAGGCACACAGAGGCACACAGAGGCACACAGAGGCACACAGAGGCACACAGAGGCACACAGAGGCACACAGAGGCACACCGAGACACACCGAGGCACACAGAGGCACACAGAGGCACACAGAGGCACACACGAGACACACCGAGACACACCGAGACACACCGAGACACACAGAGGCACACAGAGGCACACAGAGGCACACATATAAAACCCAACATGCTATAAAACTCATTCAAAAGTCTGAATTTACCTTGAGATGTATGTTTATCTCCATGAGAAGCCCCCGTATCTCCCTGATGTCATTTGAAGCCATCATCTTCCTCTTCAGGATGGCCAGTGGGACGTCTGGACTCGGGGTGAGGTCGTGGTTGGAGATGGGGGAGCGAGGGACGGGGGTGGGCCGTGACACAGCTTTGGGACCACCCTGAAACTGAGCCACCTTCATGTGGGACATAGTCTGAACAGAGATGGGGCAAAAGCACTTAAGTAACATAATAATATGTTTATGTAATTTTTCTTCAATTTATTACCTTGTTGCCGAACTGCTGGACATGACTGGTGTTTGTGTGGCTCTTCACGACTTTGAACTGCTTCTGCAACGTCTCTTTGGTCAAGTCTTCCTAAAAATTATAAGCAGATGAGCAAATTACATCAATCCCTTAACATACATGTTTTATGAAAGACAAAGTACATAGATTAAATAGTGTACCTGAACTGAGACACAGTGATCTTATGTAAAACTCACAATGTAACACGCATAACGCTATAAATGTAATATAAATTCAATTACTTTTGCAGATGGGACAGATTTTTTTTTTTTTTTTTTTTTTAACTTATTAATATGAGCTTCATTTGAATAGAAATGTAAAATCTAAAATGATATTTGATCAGGGGGACATATACTGTTATGTTTCTGTTTACATGAATTGTACCCTAAAACCAATATACTCTGTTTTGTAAATTTTTTGTTAGTATTTTCTTTATTTGATGAAAAGGAGTCTGAGTGCTCTCCTTGGGCTCTCCCTGTATAAATAAAGATAAACAAACAGTCCACAAAAAGGTTACAATTTTCTAAGGCTAGCAAAAGTTACACACATTGCACAAGTAATGAAAAACTCCAAACATATCTATAACATGATTATCATAAGCAGATCTCACAAGGCATGCTCAAGTTTCACCCATTAGGAAGAGACTGGAAGTAAAGTTGACTCACTGCGTCAGAGTCCTCCATCCAGTTGACGCTGTACCAGTCGCCCAAATACGTGTCCCTTTTCTCGTCATAGTAACAGGCGTAGGACGACTCGTGGTCATTGGCTGCAGTGGTGGCATACACTGTACAGAGAAAAACAGTTATACTATAGCAGTTAGAAGTGTAGATTTAAGGGCAAAATGTACAAATCAAAAAACACGTAGGCCTGTCACGATAACAAATGTTCAAGTGTGATATACTGTAAGTAAATATAGACAATAAAAGATAATATTGAAACCTACCCATAAAGCAGAATTATCCCCCCAAAAGTATTCTAAATGTACAGTATTATTAAAATTATGAGCTACACTAAATAAGTAACAGAATGCACATCTAAGTAGTTATCCTGTATAAGCTAAATTAAGAGTCATAGAAGTTCATAATTCAACTCTCAAACGTTCTAATGTTAAAAAAAAAAAAAAAAAAAAAAAATCCTACAAAGAAAAAGTACCCAGGATAAATACTGATCCCCAAAAATGATCGTTCCATCTGTTATGTATTTAATGATAAGTCGATATAGTATTTATCGTGGCCTAGAAATACGTGAATTTAACTTTTTCTATCGAATATGTACAGCCTTCTTTTGTAAACAATAGCACAAAAGAGTAATTTTAGGATGACAGCTGAAAACTAGCAATCAAATCAGGAGTCCAGGAGTCAGATTCTCAAAGCCATACTGCACATTCTGCATAATATCTGACCGTGTTAACATCCCTTTCTTATTCTTAGTAGTGATTTTCATAACCTTTGTTATAGCTGTATTGTTCGATGCCAGTTTTTTCAACATTGTAAACCTCTCTGCAACTATAGATTTTGAACCCATTTCCAGTGTGGTTATAACCACCACGTGAAGAGCAGCACATGACAGTGATCACAGGACATAAGTTTCAACCATGACTCAAACACAAATGTGAAATTATGAGGAAGTCCATAGTGTTGCATCACTGGGTTGGCAAATGAGAGTAAAAAAAAAAAAAAAAGAGAGATTAAAAATGCTGTTCCTGCAGAAATAACAGATACAGCCAGGTCTGGTCTAGGAAAACCACTTTGACAGCACTTGGTCTTTTGAATTAGAGCACTATAAAAAATAGCTAGTCTCTATGGAAATGTTATTGCTTCTTAGACCTATTCATTCAATGTATTACATGTGTATATTACTCAAAAATAAAGTGAAAAACACATGATTGTTATTATGAGTGGACTCGCTTCTCGATAGACCTGACATGTAACTTGCCCTGGTGGCACTACTTCCTTGTCACCACGGAGATATACAAGTTCAGTCCTCACTTTGGAACATTCCAGGCAAAGCCATAACATCTCCATGAAGACAGCAGATAGTGTAACCTCCACCAGGAACTTTACTCTGTGCACCTTTAAAGTAAAACTAGAAATCTCTTGAGTTCTGTGTGATTAATCCCACTGTGCATGTTTAAAGGTTCTATGTTGCACAAATTGAATTGTGAGCTTTAAGTTGTTATAATGTTACCTCCTCAAAAACATACTTAGTGCGTATTTAAAGTAATTGAAGAAGCATCCCTTGACAACCAAAACAATGACTCATAATGGAGTCCAAGTTACCGCAAGTTTAATGATTCACCATCACACAGAAAAAAGATTTGTTTTACCGGAAGCAGTTTAATTGCTGACATACCATCGATATCCGCGGGCAGGCTAGTCATCATTGATCCAGACTCACAGGCTTCAATATAAAGCACCATCTAAACACGAAAAACATGATCTTGTGTTCATGAATCACAGAGACTTGCCAAGACTTGTGCAGTAATGCCACAAAGGACTTTACCTTTTTGTACATCTTGTTGTCATGCATGTACTTGATGGCTGCTTGGAGGTCATCCACTGCAAGCTGAAAAAAAAACACATAATTTGAACACAGATACAATTATGATTTTTTAATAGAACTGTGAAGTGTTTGTTCCTACATTTTTATTAGACCCAAAACCCAGATATGGTGGAGTTCATTCTTATATTGGAATGCAGTTTACAGGTTTCAGTAACAAAGAGACTTGAAGCTGGGTACATATACAGGACAATAGCCAATAAAGACAAGCACCTAACCCTAAAACAGCTTTTCATTAAAGGAAATCTAGAAAACAGCAATTTAATGAATATACACGTGTTATGTTGAAAGGAGAAGAGAGCAGCTTTGCTTATCTTTATATACAACTGTATTTTATATGTATCATGTGTAAGGCTGGGTTAAGACAATACCAATGTTGTCCACAGTCATTTTATTAAAAGGTGCAAAAAAGTCTTCAAATTGTAATGCCTCATCCAGCAGCCTTGTTGTTCAAGTACTACCAGATCAAGTATATAACAGCACTAGGGCTAAACAAGGTCTAAAAGTGGAAGGTGGACTACATAACTTTCACTCTGGTTCTGAACAACATGATATCTGCCCATGTTAAAATCCCTTTCTTATTCTTAGTAGTGATTTTCATATCCTTTTTTCTAGCTGCATTGTTCAATGCCAGGTTTTTCAACAGTGTAAACCTCTCTGCATCTATAGATAATGAACCCATTTCTAACGCGGTTATAACCATCACGTGAGGAGCAGCACATGACAGTGACCTGACACAGGACAAAAGTTTCAACCACAACTGAAACACAAATGTGAAACTGTGAGGTAAAGTCCACTCAAAGTGCTGCATCACGGGGTTGGCAAATGAAAATAAAAAAAGACATGAAAAAGGCTGTTTATGCAAAAATCACACAATATACAGCCAGTTTTAGTCTACAAAAACAACCTGGACAGCACTTTGAACTCGGGCTACTAGAGAACTCTCATGATTCTCAGTTTAACATTTTTTTAAGAAACCCAATTAAAGATGTGCTATGTAACTTTTCTGGTGGCAGGGCTGCCACCTGCTAGTTTCTATGAAAATGTTTTTGCTTTTCTGACCTATTCATTTATTCTATTACCTGTGTACATTGTTCAAAAATAAAGTGAAAAACAAATAATTCTTATTGTGCGTGGGCAAAGGAGGACAAATAAATGAACTCTAAATTAGGAAAACCAACATGCTAAAGAGCTGTCCAAGTACCACCTGAAGTTACATGAACCACCACTGATTCATGTGCCACAGTTTGAAAAACACTGCTGTAGTGCATGTAGTACTTATTACAACCAGCCTGACTAGGGTTTTTACCCAGACTAACAAACAACATGTGACTTTGTTTCTAAAAATAGACTACCTCAACACCTGTACTTTCCCCTTTACACCTGGTGAATCACCTGACTAAATCAGTAAAAGAACAAACTTTTTGACTTTTACAAACAGGCTGATAGCTTTGTGGTAACAGTTTGTGGTGCATTGTAGGTAAATCAAATGCATACGTCATCATTGGGAAAGGCCAGGATGCCAGGAGCGCCATGATCAGTGAAGTAAACAAACACATGGTCTTTGGGGCCACTGTAAAAAAATAAAAAAAAATAAAACCAGTTTAACAGGAATTATATTCTCCCAAGAGACTGTAGGATAATAGTTTCAGGTTTGAACAATAGACGAAATCTCATTCATACAAAGATTTCCTGGTATAATTCAGTATTTTTCTCCTTTTTTGGCTGATAAAGGACAGTAATGACACAGTTAAACCAAAACAGGAAAAAAAAAAAGAAAATTCAGCAGAAACCCAATAGATTTTTTGGAGAAATAATACTGTCGCTTATCTGTTCAATGGAGTAAATGATACAATACACAATTATGCTTTACATTTGTCAATTCATTCTTTTAAATGATTGTTTAAATAAATAGGTTATGCGTAACTTGCCTCTTCAGCACTTTTCCAGATCCTCCTTTGACACTTGCAGAGTCACCCTTTAACACGGCCAGGAAGTTCTTAGGAGTCACATCCTGTGGAAAGAAAAATCTATGTTAACACAACTACATTTTTATGTCTTATTCTGGTTACTGATGTATTTGCATTTACCTCTCCAGTGTAGTCTTTGGGCACTCCTTTGTAGACATCTGTGCCATTGGGCCTGTTGATGAGTTCTCCTGGTGTGGGGTTACTGCACAAAAATATCATAGACAGATTCAGAGGAGGAAGTGTGAAAAGCTGAGGTGACAAATTACCAGAGTTGTGAAAAAGTATCATGTCTGTAACCAAATCAGACAGACATTAAGAAATTTAACTTACTTGGCAAAAAATAAAAGTGGGTTATTGTGACTAACTTTTAATCTAGCCACACTAAATGATCTTATTGTTAGAGGTATCAGGGTATAGCATTTGGCACTCTCAAGTGTTATAAACCCATTTGCCCCAAAAACTGAGAAATACTCCAATGTGGTAATCACAAAAACAATAAACAAAATAATTATAAAAGAAACAAAATAGTTTATAAAACAATGGAATATGTTCAAGTGCGTTACTAATTGGGGAGACTGTTATCAGATAAACAGTTTAGTCATTTTTAACATATAAAAAGTCACATATTTTTACCATTAATGCATTTTTGACCACAGTAAAGTAATGGAGAGAAAGGTTCACTTTATTGTTTAATTACAGGGAAATGATTAACTAAAGAAACAATAATCTCTGCACAGCCGCGCCTGACAATCTCAGTGCTATTGTCCACTTCCATCTCTATGAGGTTTTTGTTGAGTCGTGTTAAAATTAATAAATATTTAAACATAAGACAGTGAACGGTGACTTGAGGGTGTATGTCTATCACAACAAGTTAAAGACTCAACAAATGGGGTGAAAACTTCAGCAGAGGACACTTCTGTGTTTATAAAGGAAGGTGTTTGTGTCCCAATGCTAATGCCAATTTTCAAGCATGACAAATAAATTAAAACCCCAAAAATGAAATAATCTACATTGAAAAAAAAGAAATCTTGTAGTCATTAACATTAATCAATTTTCATTTAAATAGGCTGTTTATTTTATATTTTATGCTTTAAATAAAAGTTAGCATTAGCTTTGAGACAAGGTGAGCTAGCTAGCATGCCGTAGCAATGTCAATGTCTTGTAAACGAGGATGCCTGGTATTGTTGACTCATTTTATAAAACTATACATCTTGCATACACTTTTTGAATGTAATGGGTTATGAAACGATATGCTGAGTCTTACAATCAACTATTCCTTATTGCATATGTACTATTTTAGGCCTTTGTCAATCATTAAGTAATAACCTGCTTAAGTTGCTGTTGCTAATGTAAACTAGTACTAACACTGGCACAATAAAATATATAAAGCCATGGTAAAATGTCACCTATGTAACCAGAGCCTCTTCATATTGTGCAGGCAACAGTCTTATTCAAATTACATGTTTTGTACGCACTAGCCTCTCTGTAACATTTCTGCTGATACAAAGTGGACCAGTTAAATGAGTTTCTTGTGACTCTTGGCCCTAAATTCAACCATGCCTGCTCTTCTCACAGAGCGACATACCGCAGCAACATGAGACATGCGCTTTGGCTTTGGTCATGCTACAGGCGTAAAAGTGGCATAAGCATAAAGAATTCAAAGTTACTGGTTTACAGTCACTAAACCTTTTTTGTTGAGTTTAATTAACATAAACAAAACAAACTACCACACTAATTAATCAGCAGTTATATACACACAGTTCTATAAAGAATTCAGTTTCAGAACGGTTTCTTCTTATATATGACCAAAAGTGCATATTCTGTTTGCTTTGTCCTGATGTTATGAACTTTAAAAATCAACCACTATTCTTGGAATGAGTGCCACAGTTTTCATAATTATTACGTCATAATTATGCACCACCCCTAGATGTGTATTTTTTTTGCGAACATATTAAATAAACCTATGTGAAAAAACTCCAATGAGAAAATGTTGCTTTTGTTTAGGTTTGTTAAAACAAAAATACTATAGAATTATATTTAGTATAAATAGCAAAATATGTTTTAGGTCGAGGATTGGGGGGGAACTCAAATTTTTGCCTAACTATAACCATTCTACAAGTAGTTCTGATACCCAAGGTCCTGCTTTATAAACATGTAATTAATAATATAACAAGATAGAATGAAAAGAGGAAATAACCAGTGGAACTCACGCTTCATTTTGTGCCAAGTCATCATACATCATAACTACAATGTTTTCATCTGGGATACCATTCTTGTGGACTATCTGATAGGCATGGCACGCATCAGCCTGGAAAAAAAACACAGGTAAAAATACAGAGGTGGGTTTTTTTGTGTTTTTTTTTATTACAATAGACAAAGCATTTAGATTGAATTATGTCTGGTTTGTTTTGGGGTTTTTGGGGGGGTTTATCTATCTACCATCTGAGGCACTTCCCACATCTCAGTTCTCAGTATCTCAATTTAGGAGCTTCTGCTGTCAATTTTGTATTATAAACTTATCGAAAGGCAGACATATACAGAATCTAGCAGCAGTTATAACTATGTGATATGTACATTAAAGCAGACATATTTCCATAAAACATTTTTTGAATAACCCTCTGCATGATGGTTTAACTTAATGAGGATATATTTATGTGATATGTTTGCAAGAGGTAAAGTTATTTTGAGATCCAAGGGGAGACATTATAAATAAACGCTTTACCCCATTCTTACAATACAATATTTAAACACTAACAGCTGGGATAATGTCCCATGTTTTACTGTTTTATTTACCTGGTGTCTGTAGTTGTACCAGCCGTTGGACCCTGCCACGATCACCACCCAGTGTTTACCCCCGTCTGCCTCCTCTTCCTCCGGGGCAGGGAAGGCACTGACAAGCCCCAGACCGAGCAGAGCGCACAAGACCGGTTTAAACATCTCCTCTCCCCTTTGGATGTCCTTTATGGATACAACAACAGATTACTATTGGCCAAGATTATTACTCAATCTAGTCTGGAGTCGTTTTTTTGGTCCCTTTAAGCTTGATTTAATTAAACAACCCAAAAGAATCACCTGACTGCTGTTGAGTCCATGTTATGGTTGAGTCACATGACGATAATATCGCGGAAGCTAACATTAGCACAACACCTCTTAAAAGAATAAATCGTAGAATATTTAACCATCACTATACCATGTACACTTTGCATGTTTTAAGGGTTGATTATAAATATAATATGAGTATTTACCTGTTTATGAATAGTTGATGCGGCAGATTTTGGGGTTAAAGCAACGGAAACATTCTCACTTGGAAATTTATATCCGACGGGACAACGGTCGCTGGAATGCTTCGGTATCAGCCAATCAGAATGCGCGGTGGGCGGGATTTCACTGGAAATACGTCACGTGATTTTCTCCAACGTTTTTGTCATTAAAAAAAAAAAAAAAATCAATAGAGGATATTTAATTTACAAACTAGGTTAAGCTGTGCATTTCACATAATTGTACAATTTCTGTTCTCTTGATTATTCTTTACTTGATGTCAGTTTTGTTTATGAAGTTTTATTAAGAAATACATTTTTAAAAGATTTTACATTGACAGTTTTGTTAAGAATCATAAGTCATATTAACAAAAGAAACACTTTGCATTTACTATAAAGCTACAGTATGTCACAACATAATTTGCAAACTCGTGTCTCTCATAAAATGTGAGGTAAGGTGCCAGTCTGGATTTTCTGCCCTACTTTACCTTATCAATGCTCTTAAAATTATAAAGAGATCACCTGCAAATCACAGGTTTCTGTTTAAACATTGTCTCATGTATAGGAAAACCCGTGACTCAGCTAAAATCAAAGCAGACTTGTAGAACATTAGAGACTTATATTAAGTGTGTCTAGACTAGACATGGTACACAGAAATGAGACATTTCCCAATGCAGGACAAAAATAAACATATATGACTTGGGTTAAAAACAAAATATGGCAAAAAACCAAAAGGAGAAAAGCCAAAGTTGTAAGCAATAAATCAAACTTTTATTCCTTATAGAAAAGAATTAAGTTAAATAGTCAAACAGTCCTTCAAAAAGTTGTTTTCAACCTATGGTCCGTAATACATTAACCTTTGTCATAAAATGAAAAATGATGTAACAAAGTGTAAATACTATTTTCACAGTAATAAATATCCAAAACAAATCTTTTATACATTGACATTATATATATATATATATTTGAATATATATATATATAGATAGATAGATATAGACATACAGTAAAAAGTTATTTTCAAGTTTATCAAACATAACAAAACTGAAAACAGACAGATGATTGCATTTTTCATTCCCAAGGCATCGTTAACCATGGCCATTCAGAGTCTATGAAATAAATAAATGTGATATTATTAAAGATTGTAGTGCATCACTGTAAATAAAAGGAAAAAAAATACATAGTGCAAGTTCTTTTTGCGCAAAATAAATCTCAATGAATCCAAAGGGAATGACAACAAAAACACAAGGTTGGCCACAGTTCTGTAAAGTGGCAGACCCCAGTGGGACCTCTTCACGTCTCTGTCTTGGCTAAATAAAATAAGCTTAAACATAAAAAACAAAAACATTGTCAATACAAAATAACAGGCTTTTTGGCAAAAATACTTTCAACACACATTCTTTGCTAATTTTTGACAAATCAGTTGTGTTTATGTACGTTTTCTTTAATAATTGGAGGAGGGCAGAAGCTGATAGACAAATATTTAATAAGAATTATATACTGTACAAAAAGCATACCAAAAATAATAATTAACCTGATTATTTGTATTGACTTTAGAGGGAAAAAAAATCTCTTCTCAGTTAATTTATGCTCAGATAGAAAAATGTGTGCCTGTTTTATTTCTGTCAATAAGTTTCTGTAATTGTTGAAATAACAGCCAACAATTGGCGGTAGATTCCACCACATCATTTTAGCCTGCCCTCCATCTCAATCCTGTAGTAACATCACAAGAACACAACCCATTTGCCAATAAAAACATAATCAATGAATAGAAATGCATAGAACTAAACCAGTAGCATCAATAAACTTAGAGCTGTTTACTGTCATGCAGCATTTGGATGCAAAGCAAGGCAGATAGTGTGACGGATGCACTGAAGGATGCTGGGTAAATGAATGGTACTGCCTCTGTTTTTGCACGGTTCCCTGGCTCCTGTCCCCCTCAGCGATCAGGACCTGGGAAAGGGGGGATGTCCCGGTCCGAAAACCTGCAGAAATGTGCTCACCTCAAACCTCAGCCCCCAGTTCAATTACCCCAGTCTCTATAATGGGCACTAGCTTATCATCCACCTGAACCAGCAGGATGGTCTTGTCAATATGGGAGCGATTAGCTGGGTCACGGCTACAAGGCACCCACCGGTGTATCACCTGAAAGAAATGGAGAGGCTTTATCAAAACAGGTGAAATAAAACATAAGTGGCTTTTTTTGAACAGCTGTAAATTTGTATTTAGTTACATTTTGGTCATGGAAATAATACAAGTTAACAGATAGAAGAATAAAAGACTTGAATAAAATAAACAACTCCAAATAGAGGTGGGTAATATGTTAATATAAAATCAAACCCTCATTGGCCTGTATGTCACAATTTGTAAATTGTGAGTTACTGTTGGTAGACCCCTGTCATGTTCTTAGAATGAAAAGTTTGAACTCTCAAAAGAAGCAGACAAAGGTAAATTAAAGCTAATAATTAGCCATTGTGATCTAGAAAAATTACGTTATTAATCTGTTGCCATATTTCCCAGCCCAAACTTTATGATTTAGACAAGGAAACAACTTTATGACATAGTGATGGTAATTTTTATAGTATATAACTCCATTAATGTAAGCAATGTTTGCGTGAGATTAGTAATACTATTTTTTTGTACATACGTGTCCTTCCATGCCCTCTAGGGGGCTCCAGTCCCTCCAGCAGGTCCGTCCTGCTCGCAATCTCATGGATTCATCAGGCCACTGCAGCTCCTTCCTCTTCGATAGGTGAATGTTCTCCAGCACTTGACACACATCCACAATCTGAGGGCAACAAAATAGAGTGAAATATTTTTTCAAATAATTTAGAAATAACATAATTTTACTCTTTAATTTCAATTTTAGCACTAAGCATAAAATAAATCTGAGTTGGCTTTAATGGTGTATTTCCCTGATGGCTTCTTGATTAGTGTCTGTTATATTTATTTCATCACTGTCTGTCAATACAGTCTTCAGGTATATATTGTGCATAATCGAAATACAAAAAATAATTTTGTGAATAAAGATGTTGAAAGGAATGTTCAAAACCTAATGAGAAACCTGCCCTATGACAGGTTATCACACAGCATTGTACTTAATGATTCTGAAATATTAAGCGTAGTGTAAAATAGACTAAAGGGGCCAAGCAATGTTTTACAGGCAGTCTATGATACCCACCTGTACTCTGTATGAGATGTCGTCCCTGCGCACAGTGGCCACAGTCGGGTTGTGTTGCTGTGGGTGAAGATGATGATGGTGGTGATGATGGCTCAAAGGGTCTGTAACCGCGCTGCACAGACTGTCATTCCCCAGCAGCCCCACCAGAGTGGTCCTTTTACAGGGGGGGATGCTGTGGCTGGAGAGGGAGGCAGAGGGGCCGGAGGGGTCAGAGGTGGAGCCCAGACGGAGGTGTAGGGTGGTGGGCAGAGCACGCAGGGAGAGCTGGCTGGTTGAGGAACGTCGACAAGGTTCCAGGCCGGTGGTGGAGGTGCGCAGAGAGGAGTGTCTGCTGCTGCTATAGCGATAAGAGGACGACTGAGAGGCCATGGAGGCTCGGGCCGGAGAGTGACGCACCAGACTGGACTGTACAGACTGGGCGCTCTGACTAGTGCCTGGAAGCAGAAAGAAATTATTAGAACTGCAACTAATTAGATGATTTTAACTAATCAATTATCAAAATAACATTTGATTATTGTTATCTGGACTGTAAATAGATCAGTGTTTAATGGCACAAGAAGAATAGTTTGTAGTTTAAAAAAAAATATGCTATAGGGCAGCAGATTATCCTTGTTAATCTGGTCAAATCTGAAAAAAACAAAAACACGTAAACATTTATTGCAACTGAAAAATATCTAAATTTTAAGGGACAGGATAAGCAGACTACAGACTGCTTGGCTCTCAATGATCAATACAGGCACTTCTTCTTGTTACAATGTACTAATAATAAACCATATTGTTTTTCTTCCCTCAGTCAACATTATTTTCTTATTTTTTCAGTAAATGTCAAACTGAATTTTCTTCCTCTGGGTTGAACATTAACTGAACCTTACTATTGTCATGTTGAATAATGGAGGCATAGTTGGAAGACTGCACAGGAAGAAGCCTTGTATCTTACCCAGAGGATGTGGAGGGTAGCTGAGCGGCAGTGAGGGTCCAGACATCCCACTGTGAGACACTGAGCTCTGCTGAGAGTCACCCGCTGTCCCATTCCCACTGGACAAGCCCCCTGCATCCGAGTCCTCGATGTTCCCCCCACTATTACAGCCGGCACCGCATCCTTTACGTAACCTAAGCAGAAAAAAAGGGGTAAAAACAAAAAAAAAACTTTGACAGGAGGTCATTACGCATTTCAGGAGGTTTGTAATATTTATGTTTTAAATTTTATTTATTTATTTTTTCATACTGCATGCATTCACGTGCATTGATAGAACCATATGAGAAAACAGCATTATTGGCCAAATTAGTTAATATGCATGATCTTTTTTAGCAACATTAGTTTGTATTACATATATTTACAAGTGTTATTAAGTAACCATTTTAGGTTCATGTTGTCACATTATTAAATCAAATGCCCTAAAAGTACCAATTTTTCAACTTTGGTACTTATTAATTTGATAACATTACAACAAAGGACAAAATGCATCTGCTCTTTAACCTACCTGTGCCAAGTGCTGACCACAAAGTTGCGTATGTTGGCGACGCTGATGGGCCCCCCCAAGATGTGCCCTAGCTGTGGGTGAGAGTTGCAGTAAGATGTGGTCAGAGGGGAGACGTAGATGGGGTACCCAATCGGCTGGTCACAGGACGAGTTGATCATGTTCCTCAAAGCCTGTTTAGCGTTTTGGATACTTCCTCGTTCAGGGTTTCTGTTTCGGAGGAAGACGAGCTCCTGTTGCTGTCCCGCCCAGAGACCACGCACACACTCCTTATTCACCTGCAGGCATCAGAGGAAATTTCACTGATAAATCATAACATAAAAATATCTATTCTCTTTAAAATAATAAATAAACTTAGTTACTCAAAATATCTGTAACAGTTTTGAGAATAACAAAGTCTTTCATGAGGTGATACATGGACCTACGAATAATGGTCATATAATTCACTGGCTTTAACCCCATTCATACCTTGATGACCCTGAAGCTGAGGTAGCGCCTGTTTAACATGATGATCTTGTATTCGTTGGTTCCTTCATCAAGAACATGGCGCAGGGCGAGCAGAGACTGGGCATTGGAGAGGACAGCGCTCCTCCAGGCGGGGTCCCCCTCGTGAGCAATCACCAGGTTCTGCTGATGAGACGAGATGGCCTCATACAGGACTGCTGGCTCCTCATATTCATCTGGTGAAGTGAAATGGTCCTGGGAACAACACAGGGGTTAAGGTTAAAATACATTTAACATATATTTCAAGTCATAAACAAAAATGCTATACATAGATTTATAACTTTATATTCAGTGAGTTTTCTTTAAATCCAATCTCATTACAAAATCATACATAGTACATTGGTCACACTGACCTGGTGCAGTTTGAGGGACATTCTGATTCCAGGTACCACAACTTTCCGCAGCAGCTCCATGTCAGCAAAGATCCACTCGTCTCTGATGGAGGAGATCCGAAAATCTCCTTTAAATAGAGCATGAAGTCCAAACAGGAATGACTCCAGGTTACTGCAAAGGGAAAGAAGAAAGTTAGTTACTCTAATGGATTCTAAAATATTTATTAAATACTGGTAGTTATAAGGCCTATGAATACTAAATGGGCATAACATAGATAAATTATCTATTTGGATGTTTATCTATTTAAAGGCGCACTATGCAACTTTTCTGGTATGGCGTTCACCACCTGCTTGTCTCTGGGGAGAATGTTCCACACTATGGCATTCAAACTATATATGCATCCATACAGACTAGCAGGTTGAGTGAAGGCCAAGAAGAAACCCCGTTCACAATAAGAATGCATGTCTCCCAAAGTATTTTTGAGCAATAAAAACTAGATTAGATAGCAATGTGTTATTGCAATACTGTGAAACATCCTAGGCATAAAAATAGCATCTCCACTGAGACAAGCAGGTGATGTACCTTTCACCAGAAGATGGGCTATGTACCTTAAATTCAATTTACTCCAGCATAAAAATATATGAGATGAGCAAATTATGATGTGTCTTATTTTATCAAATTGTGTGTTTTTGGGAGTAATGTTTATTTCAATAGAGAATAAAAACCTGGACATGTGATGAGCAGCAGTTCCCAGAGCTCTTCGACCCAGAACACACAGACCAAAGCACAGCAGGACCAAAGCAGAGTCTTTCTCACACTCCAGAGGCTGAGGAAAAAACACAGAAAATATAACAACATAAATATTAAAATTAATATGAGATAGACCTGACTGAGTTCTAGGTTATGTACAATGTTTACCCATTACTAAATCATTTTGATTTAGTTGTAGATGATGCTTAGTCAAATTGAATTTTCATAATTTCATGCATTAATGAACTGGTAAGTTACATCATAACTACAGCTACCTTGAGATAGATTGTGGAAGGTGGTTGCCAATCTGCCCCAACAGCCTCTGACCACCATCAATCACTCACATATATATATATATAGATACCACACAATGACAGTATATAGCTGGAGTACTATTACAATAATTCAATATGTAGTGTTTTTGTTTTTTTTTTTGCACCTTAGTCCTTCGTGAGTTGCAATACTGGATCCAGCCGAGGTAGACTCCACAGAAACTGTCCCGGGAGATCCCAGCTAGTCTGTGGTCATAATCCTCATCAATGTTGGGGTTAAAGGTCGGGTCCAGATCCACGTAGTTCCTCTCAGTGCAGCCCCTCAGACCGTCCCTCATCGTCTCATTGGCTAACCATTCCTCCAGTTTAGGGGACTCGACAACATAATAAATAATCCCCTAAAAGGGAGGAAAAGTGTCATATTTAGAAAGTTACTTTTTGCGTTGTTTTAACATATTTGGTTAGGTTAGGCACTCTACATGGAATTTGCCAAATCCTCATGAAAAGAATCACAACTGCAATAGTATTCACCAATCTATATTTTAAATACTAGATGTTAATGGAGTCAATTTAAAGAAAGTAGTATTTGCTAATTAGACAAAAATTGGAACTGATTGGAATGTTTTTTGTTTTTTTTAATAGTCTACGTCCATATCTCATCCTCTCCTCAAAAAAATCATTTGCAAAGCCTTTATTTGACATATCTGCTATGGCATTTAATGGAGTTTTAATTTTTACCCCACCCTGATATATGTAGCAATTAATAATTATCACAACTACTAATGACAAAATATAGAAAATTTTACACAAAATTGTAGTGTAATAATATGTGAAGGCGTCCTTGGATTTACATAGGCTTGTACCAATATACCATACAAATATATCATGTTAAATTATTGTCTAGTGAATGTCCTCGTATCAGACAGCCTTATGTTACTGACCTTAACATAGTAGGTGGTGAGTATTCTCCTCAGATCAAAAACCTGCAACATTGACGCAGCGCTGTTGTCTGTGATGCTGTAGCCCTCCAGTACATATTTAGTGACCAGGACCTCCCAGGCCAACCAGCGCTGTCCGAAAGCTGCGTTAAAGGACAGGAAGTGTGGCAGGTGTCCCGGCTCACAGCAGCAGCAGCCCTCATCCTCCTCAACGCCCTCAGTGATGGCCTCCACCTCCCTCTGCTGACAGTATGTGCCTGTGGAGAAGGGAATGCAGGAAAATTAAGGGATTCCAATGAGAATAAAATAGAGATGTCTTTATTCTCCGTCAATATGTTGGGTGATGATTCTTTAATTTCTTGTTTGTATAAGCCTACAACTAGAATTGGGTGATATTCACATAAATGAATATCGTGGTTTTTGAACAATGCATCAGAAACATGCATGTAAATGTCCTGGTTGAGGTAAAAGTATTACATAACAAGTGGACCATAACAAGTACAGAAATATCACTCTGTGTTCGGTTTGGAAGATTACACTAGATGTTTCTGTGTCTTTCTGAATTTTCTTCTGGTAAATTCTACTACTTTTAATTAAAAACAATATACTCGATATTCTATTTCTTGACATATCCAACTCTACCTACAACAGACAAAAGTAACTTGAAAATCTGTTAAATAAAAAAAATAAATAAATACTACTAATTTGTGTTACCACAGTGTCTGTGCCTCACCTCTGAACTCCAGGCCTCTGAGTTGAAAGGTCACGAGCCCATTGCCAATCTCAATGAGGTGTACCAAGGCGTTGAGATAGTCCGAGGCCAGGATGAAGCAGTCCCCCGTGCTGAAGTTTCCCCAGCGGCCGAGCAGCAGGTCCCCACACAGACTGTGCTGCAGAGACCGTGTCAGGTGCTCATAGAAGATAGAGTTTAGGTTGTTGTCATCAGAACCTAGAAACAATAAAGAGAAGAGAAAATGTGATTTGTGTTTGTGATGAACCTGGGTTTACACTATATTTATCTAGGTCTCAATAGAACTTTTCACATTTGCTAAACTAGATTGTGAAACTTTATGGGCACACAAGCATTTTTGCTTCTGCCTGTTTTGGTCATATAGCAACAAGCTATGTAAAATGAAATATCCTTTCTCTGACTGAAACTAAATAAACTGAATTGAAAAAACACCATCTTAGACAAACAAATGCTACAGCAAAGCAAGTAACATTAACTTGTTTCATGCCATGTGCCGGTTTGTTTATCTGAGGTTGTGACATCAGTGGGGCCCTACTTGGGTCCAGTAGCTCAGCTGAACTTTCATCAGTACTGTTATATGCAAATGAATAAAACTAATCATCACTATCATATTTGTAGCCATAATACTTGAGTTTAAAGCTAAACAAACCATAGCAAGGTCAAAGCATTTTTACAGCATTTTACAAACATTTTTAAAACGTACAAAGTTGCAAGCATGACGTTTTACTGTATATGAAAAAGTAAATTAGTAACAGAAAAGTAAAACTGAAAAAGAAAGACTGGTTCTTACCTGGATTTCTGTCGAGCTGGTGAGCAAGTCTAGTGTTTGAGTGATCCACCCTCTTAGTGCTGTATACAAAAGTATACAGTTAAAAAAGCAGGGAAAAAAATATTGTATTTTTATAATAATAAAAAAATGGATAGAGTAGTTTTAGCATGAGTTGGTTTATTGTTTTACTGGTGCAAAGCAAAAGTACTTATGAGTTCCAATAAATTAACGGGATTGAACTTACTTGTAGTCTCTCTCCCAGAACTTAACTGGGCGGACATAGGAGGTGATGAAGATGGCACTGCCCAGAAAAGGGTTGAGGGGAGTGGAGAAGATAGCAGACACAACAGCCTGAACAAACAGCATGGCAGAGTCTGGAGCAACAGTGGTCAAGGAATAAGTTCATCAATGCTTCTCAATAAATGTCAAAACTAAAAAAGAAACCATGAACTTTATATCAAACACAAACTTTTTTATCCACAAGTCTGACACATCCGCGTTATTTGCAGGTGCAGGTATTTGCAGCATGTCTCTAAAAGTAGAAGTTCATTATCACATTTGAGCTGTTAGGCACAGGTGCACCTTTAAAAAGTGCACTTTAAGGGGATAAAACGTGTATTGAAATATTACAGTTTAACAGGGTAGAGCACAGTATTTTACAATGTCATCATCAACGTCAAACATTGACTTGTATTGTAACATACATTTTAGCATTAGTGTACGAGTGCTCTGTTACTATTTTCAAAGCATTCTTGCACTACACACTCAATTCTAACACAAACACTCAAAGATTAGTGGAACTTTAAACTATATATACTGAAAGGATACGAGGCACAGCGAAGGGTTGGGCAAAGGCATGAAAGGCCGAGCCCCATGTGATCTGCCACGGAGCGATGTATGTGTAGACAAAGTGCAATTTGTAAAACAGCTCCCACATCTGCAACAAACAGTAATTTAATGTTAACTTACAAGTACATACTTGCTTACATATAGAATTTTCTTTTTCCCCATCCAAAATAAGTTTGGGATTCAACTTAAAGAGAGAAGAAGAGGTCAAAGTGATAATGTATCGTGGGGTTGGCAGAGAACCATCATTATAAAACACAGTAAAGCCATAAGACTTTAGTAATATGTATAGTGTCAAGTAAAAGAGTCCCCAAATACGCTTCATATTTCCTTGCAATAACCTTTTGGAAGCACCATTTTTAGTAGTTACAGAGTGTATTGAGTATTCCAAAATCTTTCAAATCCAAATAGTGACCCTCAGAGCACTTACCTTACTGAAAACAATGGACATGAGGAAGAGGTCAAGTAGCAGAGTTTCAGACAGGTGTTTATAGTCAAAGGTGAAGAAGACGACAGTGAAGAGGATGGTGATGTACTGATAAGTGGGGCTGCTGTAGCACGAACGCAGCAGCTTCAGACCTGCCACAGTTATCATCAGAGCACCCACCCTAGAATGCAACAAGGATGTTTGTGAATGAGGCTTGAAATTACTTGGAAAACAGAGGTCATTTTAAGTGTCAAACTGTACCAAGGAAATGATTAGATGTGGCTGAACAACTTAAAAGAAATATCTAATTGTGACAGATCTGTGCTTATTTTTTTTATGAAAATCAACTTCCATTACTACTCTAGCTCATTACTCACTATTATTACTACAGTAAAATTTGTGTCAGTTGTAATGGTGTATCCCTTAAATTTAAATGGTAAAAGCAGGCCTAAAGCATCCATTTATCTGGGTGAAACTCCATCTTCTATCTTTTAGTCTTGGCTTAGTTCTTAATATCTTTTTATTATTTATCTTTGCTGTATTATTGACCTGTATATTAGTTCTCATTAAAGACCTGGTTTAGTCCTTATTTACTTCAATTTAAATCCATTATAGATGTTATTACTATACGTTTTATTGTAACCCGGTCTAAAACATTATGGCGCATTATAATTTAGTGCATGTCTCACTCTGTGTCCAGTCTCTTTGGGCTGGCGAGCTCCCTGGCGCTGCCACTCAGCTCGTTCAGGATGACCAGGGGATAAAGTACATTCTTTTCCACAAACAGCAGCCACACGTGAAGCTTCTCAAACCACATGACATGGGCCGCATCTGAGCACAGGAAAAAATACCCAGGTGTTAATATTTAATAGTGTTTAGTGGTAACTATGAATAGTCTAGTGCCTGCAGCAGAAAGTTGTCAGTGCGCTGTCAGCTTGAATATAGGAGTAGCGATGTAAGCTTTCACCTAACTGAAAAAACTAAATGTATTTGGAGTAAAACTGTATAAACTTAATCTATTTTCTGTTTGCATGATAGAAAATTATAGTCAAGGTGTGATTCGAAAACTGTGGCATGGATAACAGTGGTGGTATGTATCTAGGTTAGATTTACACAGCTCAAGTCCTAATTAGAATATCTACAAAATGAAACAAAATGTTTGTTTTAGTATAAGGAATTTATCAAATTATTACAGTACCAGCATGGCACTTACCTCTGACTTCAAACTGGTAGTACTCCTTGGTCTTGAGTAAAGGATGGGAGAAGCAGTACCAGGGTAGCTGCTTACGAACTTGAGGCAGAAGATAATGAGTGAGGAGCCCCACTGCCCCCAACAGGCCGTACAAGACGTAACTCAGGAACGGCTAAAGGGTAAGACATAAATTATAAGTTAAATATGTACCTGAGAAAAGCTTTACTTTATAAAATATTATTATTACTCTCCGAAATGTTCTCATAACCATTTTAGAACCATATTAATTGTTATTATTAAGTTATTATTTCAGTTAAATATACCTGTAGTGCAATGAACACAGTGCTGACGTGGATGGCAAAGTAAAGAACGGCAATAACTACACACACAATCAGGTCTGACTGAAGTCGCTCATTCTGTAACAGAGAAAAAGGATTATTATAAAATGTGAAGTAAAATTGCAAATGGAAATAATGGAAAGGTTACACATTGTATTTGCAGCCTTTTCAGATTAATAAGACACTTTATATAACTGGTGACAAATGGGATTTCAGTTGTATTTTCCAGTTATTTCCAGTTCCAGTAAATGTAATCTAGTATGTACAGGTTAGGGATACCAAAATGAGTGAAAATGACTACGTACTATCTAATATTTTTAAAACAGAACTATGTTTAAACTGGTCAAAACATATTAACTCACCACTGATGCCCTGAGTTTGTCCGGTAAAGGGTCATGTACTTCTGATAGGGGGTCTTCCGGGTTCTTGTCTTTTAAATTGGGCAAAATCTTGGACTGTATCAATGATCTGTGAACCAAAGGAGAATATAAAACGTTAACTAGGTTAAGAGCCAAAAAAAGCCGCAATTTGAAATGTCTTTTAATGTCCTACATGATATAGTTCAGTATACAACCTCAAGTGCAAAGGTGAATACATAAAAGCTAATAATAACTCCTAAGGTCAGGCCTGACACAGGACACATTAATTATTGTGCAGTGGACTCACATGAGGACAGAAGGGTCACTGCTCTGTCGGCTCAAGTGGTACGACACTGCCACCAAGAGGCCACAGAAAACAGAAAACAACACAGGGATGTGGTGAGGCTCCCAGGTCTCCTATAACATGAAGAAAAACAGCAAGTTAGCATGCCAAGTTCATAGCAAGTAGGGTTTTATAACAGATGTGTATATTTGAAATCAGCTAGTCCTTACTAGATGGGAAATAAGAGATGTCACAACATTATATAAATATTTAGCTATATATATATATATATATATATATATATAAAAATAAAAATATATATATATATATATATATATATATATATATATATATATATATATATATATATATATAGCCACCTACATATCACCATTATAGCTTTGCCAACACAGGCAAGGCAAGTTTATTTGTTCATATGCACAGCTAAACAGAACTGCTGTAAGCCTGGATTTAAATATTGTCAAAGTAGAGGCCTGTCTCACATCTTCAGGAAGATTGTTCCAGGTTTTAGCTGCATAAAACTGAAATGCTGATTCCCCATGTTTAGTCCTGACTCTGGGCAACAGCAGGAGGCCGGTCACTGAAGTCCTCAGAGTGCAAGATGGTTCATGTGGCACTAATATGTCAGAGATGTTTGTTTACTTTGGGGCTAGGCCATGGAGAGACTTGTAGACAAGCAAAGCTGCTTTAATGTCTATTCTTTGAGCCACAGGAGCCAGTGCAGAGACCTGAGCACAGGACTTATGTGCTTGTACTTCCTAGTTTTAGTCAGGACCCAAGCAGCAGCGTTCTGGATGTAGTGCAGCTGTCTTAACACTCGTTTGGAGAGGCCAATGAGTAGGCCATTACAGTAGTCTAACCTACTGGAGACAAATACATGGATAAGTCTCTCCAAGTCTGGTTTTGAGAGTACAGCTTTTATTTTTGCGATGGTTTTTAGATGGTAAAAAGCTGCAGATGTTATTGATTTGATGCAGCTGTTAAAGTTCAAATTTGAGTCCATTATTACCACTAGATTTCTAGCCTGATTTGAAGTTTTTAGAGAGAGACTAGGCAGATCTGTGGAGATGCAGGTCTACTCCTAAGAAGATGTTTTCAAGGTATTGTTTAGCAATAAAAATATCTTTGAATTAAATAAATGCAACATTGACATTTGATGGCATACAGTAGAACGTTCGAGGCAAAGCAATATTTTCATGGTGACAAGCAGGTGGCATACCCTCAAAGAATCTTTACATTAAAAAAACAGATGTAATTAGTAAGTTATATTCAAATTCCCTCTTCACTTAAATCATTTAATTTGGGTTATAGTATACCTTATTGTCCCTGTAGAAAAGTTAATCTAATAAATTTGTTTACCATTTTAAACTAAACATGGCGTAAATAAACTTAAATTTATCTAATTTCTGCCACAGTTTCCCAAAAGTAGCCTGGTCTCTCCTTGCTCTCACCTTGAGCGCGCCATAGCAGAAGCCGTAAAGCAGAGCGACAGTGACGATGCTGCGGAGGATGCTGTAGAGCGCAGACAGAAGGCTGGTGGATGCTGCAGAGACACAAACACAAAGTCAGCACTCAGAACAATCCACTGGACATGCTATGGGCCAGCAGAATGCTAATCAGCACTATATGGAACTGTATGGGGGCACATAGTTAAGGATTTACAGGGAGGACAATACAGAAACATGTATGTAGCCAGGTCAATGCTGGTCATGTGGTTTAGTCCTGGATTAGTCTTTTTTTTTTTTTAAGACACAGTTTAGTCGTTCTTCAGTCTTGGTTTAGAACCTTTACATGTCCTGGATTGGTTGTTGTTTAGCTCCAGTTAAGTGCTGATCTAGTCATTAGTTTTGTCTTGGTCTAGTTCAGGTTTAAACCCGGTCTTTGGTCCGGTCCTGGTCTGGTCCGATCCTGATCTAGGCATTAGTTTAGAGCTGGTTTAATCCCACCTAAGTTCTTGGTTTAGTCCTGCCCAGGCCACTGTGTAGTTTTGGTGTTGCGTGACTCACCGTTGCCCCCAAACACGTGGATGTCCAGCTGCTCAAATAAATACATGACGAACGTGTTGACCTGTGGCAGCAGCCCGACAAAGAAGATGATGGGAAAACACAGAGTGAAAACTGTGGAGATAAAAAGGGAGGGATTCTTAGTGCCAAAAACCTTATTTACATGCACTTATTTTTTTAATTTTCAAAATCATGACATCGATGAGGAAACTACTACTCAGAATCTTTATTTTGTTGATAATGTCACAATTATTGACATCTATATTTGAATTTAATTATTCATATGTGTATATATACAATTGGCATTATTATGGACATTTAAAAATTTTACTAGCATAAATTACAAGATAGCAAATGATAAGATTTAGATTTTTCTTTAAGTCCTAGGGGAGTAGCAATGGTTGATTTAAAAACTGCACCACTTTTTTTGTTGCACAGCTTATTTTATATGCCAAAAATGACTGTATTAAATAGTGATGTGTTTTGGCTCAGTAAATGTGTGAAAAGTCCCTAGCCAGACAGCTCAATCCAAAGCTTCAGGTCTGAAGGGAAAAATGTAATAATTCACCTATGACTAGTGAATTTTAAGGACCAGTGGGAACTAGGTTGTCCTCTCGTTGCCTTTAAGAGGTAATGGTGCAGTTTATTTCTGGAACAGGGTTAAGTTTAGAATTCTAGGACACGAGTTTTTATAGAAATATAACCTGTTGGCTGTTGTGGTAGTAGTGGTAGTTGTGGTAGCAGTAGTGGTAGCAGTACAGGTAGCAGTAATAGTGGTAGTAGTGATAGTAGTGGTGGTAGCAGTAGTAGTTGTTTTTTGTTTTTTTACTTGTGCCACATGCATGAGCTAATTCATATAAGTTATATTGGAATAAATGATCATTGTTTTTGTTCTGACCCAGTAATTGCTAGCTAGATCAAGTCCCAATGCAGACAGCTCATACTAAGTCTCTGTAGACTTGTAGACTTGAAAGGGTGTATGTACGCACCAATGACGAGGTCGCGGGCTGATCCCAGGATGAGGGAGCTGGTGAGGGCCACCCCATAAAGAGTGAAGCGCGAAGAGGTGGTTCTAGCACTGCCATAATCCAGCAGCCAAATGAGGCCACAGCACAGGCAGAAGTAGACCGGCCGACTGTATGCAATGATACGGTTATGGCCCTTAGGGGAAAAGAGAGAAAACTGGTTACAACCTATATATAGCACATAGCATAGCACATAGCATATAACTAATTTCTTCTTCACTAGTATATGAATGAACGGTTGGGAGTTAATGGAGTAACTTTAAGAAAACATTTTTCAAGGTCTGGATAAGGTATATTCTACAGCCAAATCCTTCATTCATCATATAGGGAAGTGAGAAACATTTGCGCTCCTATAATGCATAATAGTTTAATTGTAAGATTTTTAGATATTTTACAATATTCTTTTTGCGTACTCATATTCTTTAAAAACTGATGTTTGATTTATCTGCTACAAATGAATGGCAATTGGCAAAATGTGCTGACCAAAACCTATTGAGACCCATAAAAAAGGTGTCAACTGCATGTCGGTACTGTATACTTGCTATTTATTCATTTACAAAAAAAGTGATTAACAATAATTTGTTTTTCTTTATATACTGTAATTAGTTGAATAAATACAGTAACATAACATGCCACTTGTCAGTTGTATAGCTCGCCTGCACAGAAAAGGTCTTTTTGCTGCTTTCTCCCCACAGGGAGCACTGATAGTTCATGCACTATCAGACTAAACAGACAAGATTTACTATTGGTGTCACTGATGTCATGACAAAGCTGGTGTTTTTTTTTTTTAGGTAAATGAGGTGAAGTCACAAATACAGAACAAGATAAGAAGAGAAAGAGGGATGGGGATATAGTGACAAAGAGCAAAGCTGTGGTCTTGACTTTGGCCCGGGTTATTTAAAGCTTGTGCCTGCAGCAGAGTGGAACAGCATTAATAAAAGACGCAGTTTCAGAGCAGGCTACTGACGCAAGGGAGGCAGGACAACACTACACAGCCAAGATGAGAGGAGGCAACATTTTATCATCTGAAAGGGCTAAAAGGCTGAATAAAGAGAGAAGTAAGATTTGTTTTTATCTAGCTGTGTGAATAGCATGCTTAGTGACTGTAAATACAGCTGTAAGCATCAGCAAGAGATAAACTATTACTTACATGACGAGGTGAAGAGGAGTCTGGTTGAACACTCTGTGAAAAACATAATTAATTTCAAGATTGCATTGGACCCAATTATTATTTTAACAAATATAAATGATTGAAGGATCCAAATTTAAACCCTAGTTGAAACAAAAACAAAAAAGAAATCTATTATTCTGCGAGGCCTGATTAATTTAATTCAAGAATATTTTTTAAGTAATTAAAATAGCAGGTCTCAAAGTTAAAATGAGCTATCCTAGGATTTATTACCATTTCATTTTTAGATAAAGACCAGATTTAACCAGGTTTCTACATAAACTAACTCCTATACATTATTCATCTTACCTTCAGTAGTGAGTATTGGCAGCTTGCGATGACAAGGCAGAACTGAAAGACCCAGATGTCAGTGAAGAAGCCGTTGACAAGCAGCACTGAGCCCAGAAAGGCCACGAGGACGGCCAGCACCACGGCCAAAATGTTTTCTAACACCTCCCTGTTCCTGTAACACAACACAGAGCCAATGTCAACAGGGAGTCCAATACAAAAGAGAGGATGTAGTATATTCAGCTTGGTAATTATTTAGGCTTGCCTTTTAGTTCATTTAGTTGAATTTTAAATACAGCATTTTAATTTAGTCACAGCAGTTCAGTGATTTGTCTTTTTTTTTTTGTTTTGTTTTTTTAAGGTAAAATTCTACAGTGTGCAATAAGATACAAGAGATTCACCAATAGTCAATAGTGAATTAGTCACATTGCAGTTTTAATTCTTGCAAACATAAGCAGGCAAACTTGAAAAGGCATTGGCTTGTATGGGGCAGTGATAACTGTGGAAATATTATACTGCTTTAAAGCTTGCACATGAAGAGGTGTGGAGATATTCCTCATACTAAATTTTGAGAGCCAGTGTAGGCCAAAAGGAAATGGTAGCATCAAATAAGCTTTGACTTTGGTATAAGATGAAAATTCTTATAAATTGTCATACATTTTAGTTTATGATTTGGATAACTGATTTGTCCATTGTTGAAAATATTTTAGATAGCAGTAAACAAGCTAAAGCAGTACCTATCAAACAGAGCCAGCAGAGTGAGGCGGTCGAAGTGGAGGCCAACCCACAGGTAAGGCAGCAGCCACAGTCTGTAGTACTGCCTGGCCTTCCCTGCTGCAGAGGAGGAGGCATCGCCCTGTCCCAGAGGAGCATCCTTCAGCTCTGGGCTCAGGTCTCCATCCTGCTGTTCCAAAAGCTCTGGGTCCATGGTCAACAGACGGTTCAGACGGATCTGTCAGAGGGAGGGGTTAAAGGGAGTTATTTGGTAAAAACAAAAAACATGTAATGTGAGACAGATCTGTGGCTGACTGATTTTTAAAAGGTCCTATATTACACAAAATTGACTGTTATGAGCTTTAAGCCATGTTAGAATGTTATTACCAAATCAAAAACATAGCTGGAGCTGGTTTTGTTTCATTCACACATGTTTGTATTATGAGTCTGTCTACAACACTTAAAATGCTCTGCTCCACCTTGTGATGTCATATAGTAGTAGTTTTCAAGTGAACAGCTACCTTTTATCTTTAGTTCAGTATAGAGTGGCAATTCTCGGCTGAAATCATCCAAATGTTTCTAGTGAAGTGTATTACCACATGACATCACAAGGTGGAACAGAGTGTTTTCAGTTTGAGAGAAGAACTCAGCATAAATATTTAGGGTTTGTGAGTTAAACATGTGTGAATGAAACAAAAAAAAAATATTCCAGGCATGTTTTTTTTAGATGAGAAAACATTATGACATACACCAGAAACTAGCATAATATAGGCCCTTGATGAACTGCAAATGAAAATTAGCTTCCTAAACTATTATTACTAAACTAGAATCTGGTACTAGCATCTCTACCCTCAGCCATTAAGTGACTGTACATTGTCCTGTTAAATAAATAAATGGAAAATAAAATAGCATCTTTTTGATAATGCATAACATGGTGAGATAGCAGTAAAAGAGCCATTTCCCAAAGATGGTAACAAATAGCAATACAGAATTGTGGATTTTAAGATGTATTTTTTTATTGTTTTCTTTTTGTTTTTTACTATGAAATGTGTTTTTAAATCAAACTGTAAATAATGGCCTAGCATTCGTCTTGACACATAATACTAGAGAAAAGACAAAAGCCAATATCAGCATTTTAGGATAAGGACCACTCCTCCCACTCTACCATCTGGAGGCTTAGTGCAAAATTGTTATCAAGGTTGAAGCAAATAATAAAAATCACACATTAGAGATTTTCTAGACTCCAGATTGCAAATATTAGAAGAATTCAGAGAGCAGTAAGTAGTGGGTAAGTGATACAGCAAGATGTCTTCAAACAAACTAATTACATATATTACTACGTACTCACCATCTACTCTGAAAACTGACTCTAATGGACAATAGCACAGATCCCAGTCAAGTCAAATATTTATGTGTGTATTTGGTACTCACCAGGTCATGAGGATAAAAGCGAACTGAGGTAGAACTGGAGAGGTGGGAGTCTGTGTCCCTGTAAGACATTAAACAGAGAACATAAAAAGTTGTTTATATTTATCTGAGTTTAATTATTTTATATATGATTAATCTCCCCTAACCAAAAATTAAACTGGCAAAAAATGTTTCCAAATGTGTTGTTATCTAGATGTTTCTTATTTGAGTCCCAGTACAATAAGAACTTTCACCGGATGCTACAACTACAACTATAACACAATCTGTCTTTCTGTAGTCAAATGTAAATATTTGTTCCCTTACCAATAATAGTAAATGTATTAAATACAATCATGTAATAGTGCTAACCCATTTAACAATAAATCATTACTCAAAATTACTTTCAAAGCGATATACATTAAAAGGCTTACTCACCATACATTATTTGACGCTCTTCTAGTTGCAGGTTCAAAGTTGACCAAGGACATGTCACAGCCACCAGCCTCATACAAAGATGGAGTGATCTTTCCTACAAAATAAAAGCATGCAAATGTAAATAAATGCACCAACGCAAACATTAGCTTATTTATGACAGTGACCAATGTCCATTTTGCAGATCTGACTTTAAATAAGGACTGCAATTTAGATTCACAAATCCAAACACGTAAGTATACCAAAGAAAAAACATTTAAGACATCGATCGAATAACATTTGGTAAGTATTCAAATATGACTATACATACAATTCCTTACTTAACTTACAATAATATCATTTTAAAAATAAGTTTTAGCAAAATGGAAACAAATTCAGACAAAATCATCTGGTAAGGGCAAGTATGTCAAGTACGCCAATACCATTATAAGCTAATGTTTGCCCATATTACTCTGTTTTCTGATCCATGTTATAATGTTATTTCCTGATCACAAACATACCTGGAGTTGTGTTTTGTGTCATTGACACATGTTTAATACACAAACCCTGCATATTTAGGTTGAGTTCTTCTCTCAGACGGAAACCACTCTAAATGTTCCAAATGTGATGGCATGTGGTAACACAGGAAGTGCGCCACTGTGTTTTTAAACTCCATACAGCTTCACTAGAGTCATTTGGATAATTTCAGCTCTGGAATTACCAGTCTCTACATCACAAGGTGAAACAGAGCATTTTTAGCTTTGGAGACTAATAATGCAGGATTACTCAAACGTGTGAATGAACAAAACAACTCCAGGTATGTTTTTGATAAGGAAATATCATTATAATATGGCTTAAAGCTCACAAGAGTTAATTTTGCATAATATAGTGCTTTTAAAGTAATAGAGGGTATATCCAAATGATCAACAACAATCATACAATTATGCAGAAATACAGTGTCAAATCATTCACTAATAAAAACATTTCAAACTGCAGGCTGATCTTATTTTGTGAATGTAGAGTGGTCAAAAAGACAAAGCACTAGACAGAAAAACAAGCTACAAAAACTTCAAGAGTCAAATTTGCCTTAACTCGACAGACTGTGGTTTTCAAATAAAACTGCCCAGTGTTTCCTCTTGGGGCTGAAAATGTCATTCGCCTAGCACCTGGATCACACTGACTGATGAGAGAAACAGGAAAAGTAATAAACGTTACCATGGCAACGCCATTCCCGTTTAAAACTAATGAAGCCCTGATTGCTCTCTAGATGTTTTAGGGATTCTTGTTTTTAATACCGAAAGGCCATTACGTGTGCTGGGAAAAATGACTTGAAAGTTGTGCAGAACTGGGTTGTTGGCACTAGATAAATAACCAAGAGCAAACAAAACAACTTCGACCAAGTTAACCAAAATCCAGTGAGAACATTCTTCATTCAACATTGTATTAAGAAAAAGAAATTATTTGATGGTGTTAAAGGCATATGGAAGCAGTTTGAGTAGTTTGTTTTTATGTTATGAATACAGCACAAAATACTTCAAATACAAAACAATTCTACTAAAACAAATACATACTATAACTACTACCATCACTCCTTTTTTTCTCTAATGCATTAATAAGGACATTATTCCTTTGATTAATCAATTAGTTAAAAGTAAAAGTGAAAGTTTTAGAGTCAGTATAGTCCAGATAACAATTGTTCTATTACTACTAAATTAGCTCTCAATTATTTAAATAATTATAGCTTAGTTTCCTTTAATGGATTTGTTTCAGGCCTAGTGCAGTTATTGATTTACAAACTTGGAAGTTGATCATTTTTAATGTTTTTCTTAAAAATGTACAAAAAGGACATTTTCTTCGGGTATTGCATCTGATGTGTGTTGTAATATTTGTAGTCTTAAGAAAGTTCAAAACGAAAAGGAAGCAAAATCTGTCAGTGCTCCTTCTAGTTGGAAGAAAAGCAAAATCTTCTTACAGTTGTGAGCATCACAATCCATTATATCACAGAAAACTACACAGTTCCTCAGTGGAGTCTCAGCCAGATTTATGCCTTCTCCAAAACTTTAATTAATTTACACATATTTTTTACACAAGATGAAGGAAAACCAACAAGATAATCATTGATAATCTCATGAAGATAATGTTGTATGAGAAAGCTCCAGCAGCTGAGGCTCTTGCACTGTCAGTCAGGACAAGTATTGGCCACAGACACAATATCGCAGACACAGAGAAGTGGAGCATGAAAAAGTGACTGAACAGAAATCACCAACCATGAATAATACGACAGTACTAAGCTCACTCAAGCCACCATCTCTAGCTAACTCTGCCCTGGGACGACAATATAGCTATTTGAAATACACAGATTAAATTTGGCCTCATCACTTGGTCGAGAACTGCAAAAGATTGTTTAAACATGCAATAGAAAAGCATCGAATCAAAACCCCAAATTGAGTTGGCATAATTATTAAAGCACAAAAGCTGCAAATAATTAGAATGCAATGTACTCTGCAAAGAACAAAGTACCATGTTTTTTTTTTTTTATAGAAACATCTTGTATCTGTAGTTTTGACCAGTCCATATTTCAGTTGTCTCTCAGATGTTAATGCTCCTGAAGTTGTATACAACAAGCACTCTTACTTTTTAATCGCACTTTTTAATCTAATCACAATTGAAATACTTCAGAAAATGCCAATTAGATTTCTGTCCAAATACGTACAGCCCTACTAAACTGCCCAAAGAGTAACACAAAGTACAACCAAAGTGCCCATTCAGAGAAACAAATAGAACAACAGTGCAGTCAAATAAACTTAAACCAATGGGAATATGGAAGTCCAAAGTACCAAAGTCGTCCTGCAGGCTGGTGGCACCCACGGTGGAGGCCTTGTCCTGGGACCCCTCTAGTTGAGTGCTCCCATTCCTGGCCAGCAGGGAGGTGCTTGCGCTCAGCACAGTCACCTGGGAGGAGGTCCTGGAGGGCTGGCTTTTGGCCTGGGAGGAACATAGGGGCTGGGCCTGAAGGCTCAGAGCCTCCTGGAGACTAAGAGAGGGAGACAGGGGGAGGTGAGAGGAGAGTGAACCCATCGAGGGAGCAAAAGGGGGAGGGGGGTATGCATGGGGTACATGTGAAATGGATCACGGGAAAGATAATGTGATGATACGGGACAATGGCTTAAGACTAGAGCCAAAGAACTGTTCTGATATAAATGTGTGTTTATGTTTGACAGTCAATTTAACACTGTCTAATTTATGCACCACACTTCATTTGTTTAGGTTTAGTGATTAATGCAGGTAAAGAATATGAATTTGTCCAATGAGTCACCCTTGATTTTACAGGGATTTTACATCTAATAGAGTGGCTTGGTTTCATACCACTGTCAAGTGGCATTTTACCTGTCAGGCATAAATAAATATGTGCATGTTCTGATACTGATTGGAATGCAAATGTATGCATTTTGTTACTTTCATCTACATGGAGTCATTTGAAAATACAATACAAAGAAATTTGTAGAAAATTATTAAAATAGACTCACATATGCATTTGTTTTACATGCTTTGGTGGTCTTGTTAAAAACATTTCAAAAGTATTAAGAATATTAACAAAAACATGCATTCATAATAAACAATTTGCAAGGTATGTATAGTGTATAAATGAATACCACTTCTGAAATGAGGCAGTGAAAGAGAGAAGATGGATGAAAGATCAAGGAGCTGTGTTGTATTTAGGGGGATATTGAGCCCTGGCTGGCTGCGCACTTGTTTTTCTTGGGCTCAGCATTTGATGGTTAAGACCTTGATCAGAAACTTCAGTGAGTCTTGGCCAGAGACGACCATCAGTCCTCAGAGGGTGCAGTGTAGGTTTAGTAATTTAGACTTTTAAACTTAATGTATTTTTACAGTGAGGGGAATACAAGTAGAATTTTTGTATTTGGACCCTAGGTAACATTGACACTGGGCCACATCACTTTCAGAAATGTTTCTTGTCTTCTGGAAATTTGTAATCTACATTTCTTTTACATGTTTGGTGCAAATTTTACTCAAAAGGTAAGATGTTCATTGAGATAGTGAACAAACCAAAAGAAAGGAATGAAGTGTCAGGCACAACCATTGTTTAAAAGAAATTAAGATGAAGATAGAAAAGGGTGAATATTGAGAAAATGGAGGAAATAAGATCTGTTCAGCAAGCAGAACATGCTCCACAAAGTCCCAGCATGCATGACCAAAGTCTCAAATCGCACCACAGCGATGGAAAGGATAAACGTGAGGTTTAAAAGAAAAAATGTGGTAGTTGTCAATCTGGCAGCATGCTCACACCAGGCATCCCAGGCTCTATGCAGGGTTTACCTGAGAGGGGATCCGATCAGAGACGAGGGGGGTGTGGGGTTACTGCCCGCATTGTGTCGCCTTCGGACAGCCTGCCGACGAAATGTGCTACGCTCACGACGAAATACCACTGTCTCCTCGCTCCCTTGGGCTGGTGCAGTGACAGACACACGAACAAAGTCAGTGTGTGACTATTATGGTCTTTCAATGTCAGCAGAAGGTATGTTCAAATTTTCTGTTTAGTTTTACCAAGTTTTAAAAGTATGCATTTAAAGATAACAAACATGATTTAACATTTACACACAATTACCACTCAATCTGTTTTGCTAAATATAGCATGGTCTACTTGCTAAAAAAGAAAGTTCAGTTTGACTTTGAACCAAAAACTGCAGATAAAATAATTTTTCATAAATTAAAACAGAAACTTCAACCAAAAGTATTATGGATGTCTAGCCGTTGTTATCATAATATTAAAAACAGGTTTTTAAATAACATGAGATAAGATGCTCATAATAAATAAAATTAATATGGCATTTCTAATTATATAAAATATCCTTGGGTTACAGAGTTTATTGCTTTCATCAAGCAGCCTATTGAGTTAATGTCCTTTGCTGTTATTTGTCAATAATATTAGCCGCTGTTAGACTGGTTACACGTACAAGCTACCAACCTAACCACAAAAGGCAAAAAATATTTTAAGCTTATTTACTCAACAAAAAAGTAAATGTGTCTCAAGGTGAATAACTCAATAATCTCTAAACGAAAAAGCTGCACAGTACTCATTTGGCATTACTAAGAAGCAAGATTCAACAATATTTAATCAGAGACATAAACACCTCAAAGTGAAGATTCCAAATCAAATATTTTTGATTTGTGAAAAGCCAACATCTGGTATTAAAATCCTGGGAGGTGAGTAGTATCATTCACAGGTATTCCCATGACGATGTACAAATAAGTAGGTCAATGTGAGCAATCGAGAGGAAATCCTGGCTATAGATGCACGAAAGCTCTAATAAGAGAGCAGCTGTTTGTCTAACCTCAGCACAAAGCACACAGTGTCCATGATGCTAACAGTCACACACACAGCACACTGGGTCAGGCCTGTCACTCCATGGAAACGCTCTATAGTTTCACCATGGTTACCCCGGGTACAGCAGCCTCGTATCAGCCATCAGCCAAACTGTTTTGACCAAGAGAGGCCACAATCCAGCCTGCCAAGCTCACTAATAAACCACGTAAACTGTTAAGCATATTATAACCACTAATGTGACTGCTGTGCATCACCAGAGCAACACAACAAAGCAGCAGAGACCATGGCTGTAGGACAGTGCCTGGTACGTACCTCTCAGAGAGACAGCTGCAGCGTCCTGAGGCTCCGTGAGGCTCTGGTTTGGCAGACTGTTCCTGGAGCGCGTCACAGACTCCAGCTGAGAGGCCCGTCCCAACAGAGAGGCTGCATCCAGCACCTCTCCTTCTTTGGCTTCCAGGTCAGACTTGGAGGTGGTGAGGGGGCGGGGCCCGGCTGGAGCCAGGCGTGTGGGGTCATTAAGGCAGGCGGCTGTCCCACTGTCCAAACTCAGCACTCGGGCATGAGTTTTGGCACTGCCTGTACTGAGGGTGCGGCGCGAGGCGCGCCTCTTTGCACTCACCTCTGATCCCGCCGCAGCCTTCCCTTTGGACGGGCCGCGGGCTGCGCTATGCTTAGCTTTGAGGGCTCGATAGCGCCCCTCAGGTGAATGGCAGGAGTGGGATGTGTTACTGGAGGAGCTGTCTGTGCTCAGATGGTGTGAGCGGCGACTGGAGGCACAGCTCAGCTCGCTGTGGTCACTGGAGTCCTCCTCTCCAGCTCCAGTAAACACAGCACTGCAGGGCTTGGCTACACCCCGCATTGACATGTAGTCTCTGTGGCGACTAGCGTCAAAACTGCTAGCCCTCTTTTTACCTGTCCGCCTCCGCCCGCTCCGACCCGCCGACAGAGAAGAAGTCCTCTGAACATTGCCTGACTTTGGTTGAGTTTTCTCTTTGCTGTGCTCCTGCTCAGCCCCAGCAATGGCGCCGTCCGCGCTGGTCCTGACCCCTGGCTCGTCCTGAGATGGGATAGAGTCAGCTCGCTCCTGGGCCTCTGGTAGCTCATTAGCATGTGGGTTTTTATTGGCCTCTCTGCTGAGGCCTCGTGAGCTAATATTACCCAGACTAGAAGTCCTTCCTCCTGGGACAGAGGCATCAGCCCTTTCCCGTGCGCGCTCATCTCCAGACAGAGAGAGCAGGCTCTCCACGTGAGTGGAGCTAGTCTGTTCTGAGTGGAAGCTGCTGATGGTGCTGTTGGTGTCTCTGTCTGTGCCACTGCAGTAGCTCTCAGTGGAGCCGCTGCTCCGAGTGCTCAGACTCCTCAGACTGTCTGCGCTGCGTTCTCCTCGATGGGACTTCCCTCCACTCAAATGTTTGCCCCCCATATCACCCTGATAGAGCCCTGAGCTGCCCTCGCCTGCCTCTCGGGAGGCCGAACGGGCCACTCTGCGGGGCTCTTTGTGCCTGTAACAGTCTAATCCTGAAGTGGAGGCCACAGCGGGTTCCTGCTGGTATGGTCTGTCTGTGTCACACAGGCCAGTCCTGTGTGGCCGTGCAGCCTCCAGCTCACACACAGGGTCCAGCCCCCTCCGTGGGGCCAGGTACAGACTGAGGTCCGGTAGAGAGGGGTCAGGAAACGCTGAGCCCGCTGAGCTAGAGGTCCGAGGCAAACCTCGAGATCGGAGCTCTTTCCTGAAAGTCTGTGAGAGGTGAAGAGCCTCTGTGTCACAGGATGAGTGGGACAGGCTGAAGTGATAAGCAGCAGAGGAGCAGGGGTCCGCAGGGTCCCGGGATACTTCTGAGGGGCACAGGGACGTGGATGGCTGCAGCGAGGCAAAGGAGTCGTTTGGAACAAGGCAGTACATCTTTGTGTCTGACAGCAGATCTGAGGGACAGAAGAGGAAATAGTAAAATGCTGTTTGAGACTGAGAAATTTATTTATTTAAAATAAACACTGTTGTTTTACCGTGATCGTGGCTGCAGCTCTCCACAAGCGTCAGACTGATGTCGTCTGTCTTTCCCACATCGCCTGTGAAGATTGAAACAACCAATAAAGGCATGACAGAGCTGATCAATTATTTAGGACTTTACCACCAGTGCCACTGTGAACAAGTGCCTGCTCTCTATAGACCACAACTACCAGCATGAACTTAAAGGTTGGTCAATACGGCTAATGTTTGTTATAAATTTGTGCTTAACAATATCAAATAGAATGGGGTGCACTAATGCATTGTATAAGAAAATAAAAAGCTACCCCTTCAGACAAGTTCATAACTGCCAGACAATTCTTTTTGAAGATGTGGGTTTAAATAAGGTCTTGGTATTGGAGGAGTATTAAAAGTGTTATCCACCGTAAAGCTCTTTCCCACTACTTTCTCACCGTTTCCTGTCAGAGCAGACAGCTAATTGGGGAGAAGTCTGAATGCAGTCTCTAAATTATTCACACAACACAGCCACCTCTCTACAATATAAAGTTCAATTGTCTCTGGTTTAAAATTTGACATGTGGTCCAACAGAGCTACATTTTTCCAGCTCAGCAGTGTCTGTCAAAAAGATGATCCCAGAAAGTCGGGTCAGAACACAACTGCCTATGACAAGATAGAGTTTAAAAAGACATTTTTTCCGTATATAGGCATGGCTCTTTTAACTTTTCTGGTGGGCCACGATCTTGTATTCATGTCTCCAGATGTTATTGCTTTGCCTGGAATATTCCACTGTTTGGTACAAAAAGTATTTATCTTACATGTATTTATCTACAGATGTTTTAAAGCTCAAAAATTCATTGACAAACATTATTTTTTACTGTGGCCACTGGGCAGGCTTAACCCACTATAGGTAGATACATTTAATGCCATACTGTGGAACATTCTAGACAAAGCAATAATATCTTTATGTAGACAAGAAGGTGGCGCACTCACCATCTAAACAGTGCACCTTTAATTTAAAATTACAAATGTTTTATAATGTTGGCTTTGCAGTATGGTGACTGTATCTCAAGCTACTACATAAAGCTGAAATAAAACTAAAAAGGAAATACATTTTCTATAGACACATTTTGTTTTGATTTCTTATAATTGACGTGACTTCATAAAAAGTTGCAAATTAATTACCTTTGCTGATTGTTGCTCTTCCATGAGTGGATATAATCTGAAAGTTAAACAGAGACACTTATCAATCCACTTATCTTTGAGTGTTTCATCAAATCAAACAGCCCACTTCTCTCACAGGACTAAATGTCGACATGACTGAACACAACAAAATCAGTTCAAGTTCAAGTGCAATCGCCATCATAGAAATCTCTGAGCCTTCTCGTTACTTTTTCAGAAGCTGAGAAGTTAGTGGCACAAGGACACTCCGTACAAAGGCCCTCGTGGGGTTTTGCAGGTTAAATTTATCCAGTCGAATCACACCGCTAAATAACTCTGAATATTAAAGAAGCAATCTCCTGACAGCCAGTAGTGTGAGTATCATGCTAATGAAGACGCTCTCCTGAAGACGTTTTGCACTTCACACAAGAAATTCGAACATGCAGTCAAGGTATGTGCATGTAGGAAAAAATAAAGTAAGCCATCAGAACTCAACTCTAGTGACAGAAAATGACAACTCTGAAAATGAAATGTAAAAAACACAATTCTTTTACGTCTTTGCTACTTTAATAGTTTTGAACTTTTATGCTTTTCTCTTTGTTAATATACTGTAATATGTGAGCTACTGTGTTCACGTAATTTCCCTTATTCATGAACAGTTTTCCAGTAAGTCCAAGTCTTGTGATTTTTAAGGCAGATTTAGACAAGGTTTTATGGTTTGTTGGCAATGACATTTAGTAAAGTATCAAAAGATAACAGGACAGACACATGATTGTTTATAGAGAAACCCAATAATATAGCCAGCTAGAAAATTAACATAGGATTTTCAGCTAAAGCCAAAATATGTTGTAACAGTAAAACAGTCAAGTTGTATTGGTCAAAAATCCTACTCTAAATTTCAAAGTTAACAATTGACTAAGTTAAGCAAGAAGCCGATGTTATGAAACTTTGAAAATAAACAAGGTCTCCCTATAAACTTCCTCATATTCGGTTTGCTTCATTTTGGTCATGCAAAATATATAGGCCCCTGAAGGCTAAAACATTTATTCTGGAAATGTTATACAAAGTAACATAAAGACTGCGGCTCTTAAAATAACCCACTTTAAGTGCCGTGGGGTTTCCAAGATGCTGACCAATCGTCTGTAAACAAGAAAAACATTTGGATCTGCATTGTGCCAATCACAACACTGCAGAGAGCAACCTCCCACTGAGCATATTGAACTTGGGAAAGACTACAAAACCATTTTTGTAACAATGAAACTTAATGAAAGTAAACCCAAACTTCATACTATTTGAAAGTGGGTCTCAATTGGACCGTTAAACCTCTATTTTAGTATATTCACATAAAATTTTTATATAAGGAAATTGTTGTTTCTCTTTGGCAACCTATGGACCAGTGCTATTCCAGGAGTTTGGTTAGGGGTACCAAGCTGCAGCCAATTGTTGATTACAAAAACAAGAACACCCAGAGGAATTTACTCAGAAATTGACACAGAAAGAACACACACACTGCACAAACAGCCTGGGAATTAAACCACAGATCTTTGTGCTTTATGGCAAGCTATTATACCTCATTGACATTCCCTTACCTGCTGGTTTGTGTCCATTCCAATATAGGAGTTTCTAGAGCTGCAGTCCACAGGAGGCGTTTCCTGTCTTATAAAATCTGCCATCTCGATCCCCCCTCCAGGATCCCTGCAAAATATAATACTATTATTACACCCAAATGCATGATTTCCTATGCAAGCAAAAAAATAACCACACATGTACAGTTTTAACTGTTTAACTGTGGGTCTTTCAAACTTTATCATCTAAGATATTTTTTTTTAAAGATACAGTATGTAACTTTCTGGAGGTGGCATGTTACCTGCATGATTCCACAGAAACAGAAAGTTAAACCCATATTTCAGAACATTCTCCATGGAAATAAATACTTTTTATGCAATACTGTGGAAGAGTATAGACAAAGGAACCGCATTTCCATGGAGGTGCAAATAAGAGTCAGGTTTGTGAGACGCAAGCCCATTCAGACTGAGGATGCACGTTATTTTATATTCAACCAAACTGGAAAAAAAAACATGCTTTTATTTTTGTCAATCAACATAACAGTGAAAGATGTTTAAATACTTGTAATGTTTTATCATTTATTTATATCATAAGTAAAATAAACATCTGTCATCTAGAAAAAAAAAATACTATTACCCTACACTATTTATCCGTACAGGGCCTGGAGTCTATCCCAGGAAATGAGATTAATGTTTTTAATCGCCTGATGTTTATAATATAAGGTCCATATATCTTACTAAATGACAAAACTTTATGAAACATGTCCATATTTATCTTAATCTAGCTTTGAAATGGCAAAAACAGACCAGCGATTCAGTCCTGGGAGATTCACCCGGAGTCTATATTTAGCCTAGCCTGTTTAACCAGTCACTACGCTGGAACAAACAAGTTTCCAGGGATTTTCTATAAATCATTTCCATATGCCACACATTTTTCATAACGGTTCAAGCCACAAAACAAACAAAGCAGGCATTGAGCTGCACAGAAACGCAGACGAGTGGAAAAGGGGCAAAGAGTGGGCGGATAGAAGCACCTTAATCAATTTCAGCTTGACTTTTCACTGTACACTACAGCAACCTACGCAACCTGGTTCTCAAGATGCCATGTGGTTGGCTCTCTGCTTATGAAACGCATTTTACTAGTACTATTTTATTACAATCCTCTAATGTTCAGTTCAAATCATCAGGGTACTGAGTAAACATATTACAAGATCTAAACTTAAGAGATTTGAGGTATGGATTGTGGATTTTAAATATGTAAACTTGTGACAAAATAGATGGGGGTGTAACTTTCACAAACTGTGGGACTACCAACAACTTGTTAACAGTACTTTCTTTTTTGATTAGGACTTGGTGTAGTCTTTATTAGCACCAAGTTTAGTCATGATTTAGTCTTGTTTTGGGGCAAATTTAGTTCTGTTTCAGTCAGACCTGGTTTAGTCTAGGGTAGATCTTGGTGTATTTCTGGTGGTACTTGGAAAGCCTAATAGTTTTGAGGTGTTCTTAAATAGTTTGAGAATCACAAGTCTACAGTTTACTTCTAAGAAATATAATAGGCAAATACTAGCAGGGTTCACACTTGCACACACACCATATCTAAACTGGGATTAGACCAGGACTAAACCAGAACTAGAACAGGACCAAACCATATTTACATTAGGACTAAAATGGGCTCAAACCAAGAAAGTGTGAACGCACCTACGCCTGTCATGATTATCTAATCATCCAATACATAACAGATGGAACAATCATTTTTGGGGGTCAATATTTATCAAGGGGACTTTTTCTTTGCTTACTAGTGGGAAATATTAGGTTATTTTTCTATATCACCTTGAGATTTGAGCTGTATGCATTCTGTTATGTATTTATTGCAATTCGTATTTTTTAACAATTTTGCACATTTAGAATATTTTTGAGGATATAATTTTGCTTTATGGTTTGGTTTCAATATTATGGTTCATCATCTATATTTACTTTAGCAATATATCACACTTCAATATCTGTTATTGTGACAGCCCTAAATGCACCCTTAGACATTTCATTGGTACAGTGAATGTTCCATGTTTTCCAGGGAAGTGCTAGAGCTGCTGTGGTGTGCAGAGCTACTGGTCTTGCTGCTCTTCGACTCTCAGGGTCCTGCTAAGCACTCTCACTGGAATGTCAGTATGAGTCACTTATTTAACTCACGGGCAATAAAAACCTGGAAACTCAGTGGCATTTCTTCAGGCTGAATAAGACCTCAGCACTTTCTAAAAACAGGACATAGACCCGCCACATACAAGGAAAGATAATGGACCATTGTTTTAAATGACCACATACACGTCATTAACAATAACATAACATGAATGCTGGCTCTTAGAGTGAGAATGAATTATGTTTGAGTTGACCTTTGAGAATGCTTCCAGTGACGCTTAATGAAAACAACATAATCACACATTTATTGTATACACACATGGACAATACAAGACTTCCGATTTAAGTGCAAATGCACTTTGTTAATTTCCATGGAGACAAATAGGTGGCACCAGCAGGCCATGTTACAGGTGAAATCTGAGGAGAGGTGATGCTTTGTATGTTTATTCAAAGTATTTTTAGCAACAAAAACACCTTTAATTGAATACATTTATGCAAGATAGACAAGCCAAACTGTGGAACATTCCAGGCAAAGCAGTAACACATGGACACAAGCAGATGTCAGACCGTACACCAGAAAAGTTACATAGTGCTTCCTTAAATAAAATCACTGAAGACTCTTGCAATGATAAGAATTAGTTTTAAATTTGAATCTATTCTATTTTCTGGCAATACTTCGCCTACAAGGTGTTCACCTGCTCACAGTGGCTGGCTGAAGAGGTTGTTAATTTGAAAGATTTCTAAATTAAGACACAGAATGACTCAAACAGCCACACAGATTTTCTTGTCTTCTTTCTAACATGTGGGAAAATAATTATCCACACTTGACCAAAACTCTTCTGACAAAGTTATCTTTTAACCAACCAGTAAACTAACCAAATGGGAATAGAATAGGGGGATAAACCAAGTTTTTCCAAATTTATCCAACCAAACATACCAATAACATCCTTTTGTGAATTACAGTATGACACATTTCTGTGCTATCCCTCCTTCAAGAGAACAGACATACCACAAAATACCCACATCACTGCTTGATAACCGCTGCTCTTCCCACTCAATCCTACTCCCTCCTTCATAGGTCATAGCTACTGCCCACGAGTCACGCAGCATTTACATTTGTCACTTCCATCATTGGTCTATCTCTCTCTCTCCGTTTGCTTCGACTCACCCAGGGCCGCTGCCGTCCTGCCTACGGGGGGCGCCGTCACTAGATCCGGCTGTGGCTCCTCTGCTGTTGGACTGGCTCTCTTTGGCCTTGCGTTCGACTACCTCCCCCTCGTCCAGTGCGTGGTGGAGGCGGTAGTTCACGGTCTTCAGCAGCAGAAACATGCCAGCGATCACTCCGCAGTAGATGCCCACTATCACCATGGTGGGTGGCAGGGCCTGGGTTAGACAGAAAGAAACATGAACTCAAGTGTCCCTTTATGTTTATAATAACATTAAAGGCCCAACATCACACAAAATTGACTCTTGAGAGCTTTAAGCCACATTATAATGTTGTTTCCTTATCAAAAACATACCTGGAGTTGTGTTTTGTTTTATTCCCACATTGAGTAACCCTTTATTATTAGTCTGTCTACATCTCCAATGCTCAAAATGCGCTGTTTCACCTTGTGATGTCATGTAGTGGTAGTTTTCAACAGTTACCATTTATCTATAGTTCAGTAGAGATTAGCAGTTCCTGGTCAGACATGATTCCAGGTATGTTTTTGATGATGTTTTTGAACATTATAACACAGATCAGAAAATAGCGCAATATGGGCTCTTTAAATTTCAGGATGAAATCAAAGGACTAAACCAGAAGAAATTTTATCTTCTTAACAAAGTTAAATCAGATCTTGAACTGCTCAAGACTGTCAGTGAGTGATGTCTGTAAAATGAGCAAACAAAACAAGACTGGTCTTTCATTTGTAGACAATCAAGCACATTGTATTAGTCAAGTCGGCTCTCCTGAAAACAGGAGTGCATTATGACATTTACAGGATAAACTTCACTCTGATGACGTCTTGGTTAATTTTTTTTTTTTTTTTTAATGTATTAGTGGACCAAAAATTGTATTGCGATTATAAGAATTATACACACAGAGGAGTGTGCGTGGACTGAGTTAACTGGAATTCTGGGAGTAACTGGACAGTTTAATCTGCATTTTCACAGATGCTGTTTACTAAAACCTCTCTGTTTTGGGAATGTTTGCCATGCCCACTCAGTCAGTTAATCAATGCACATGGCATGCCTTTAAACTGACCAAGAATATCTTTATCAGTCTTTAAACAGGTCTGTCTACACTAGCTGATTCTCAAGTAGTGGTTAAATTGTAATAAATTCACAAAAAAGAGACTATTCACCACACAGTTTGTAGTAAAAAAAAAAAAAAAAAAAACACAAAAAACACAAAAATAACATTGGCTGTATAAAAATGGGTCACAATAAAATGAACATGGGTGAAAATTCTACACAAATCTGTCTTATAAGACTTGATGGAATAAATAGGTCAAGTGTGGTCCAGACTAGGCTTTGGTATTTTTAGAGCAGCAGGACAGCAGCTTTCTTGACTTTCTTCAACAACACAGAGTTTTGTTCAGCCTCAAACCTGGACCAGAGCGACCTGGTGTCACCTGACAGCAGGAGAATGTGCAGTCTGTCTGCTCTGTGGACATCACACTGACAATGTCTTATTAGAGACAAGCTAATGTTTCAATGTGAGATTTATTAGATTTCACATGGGCTGAACAATATGCTGATCATTACAAGACATGAAATTAGATAATGCTGTTTAGTCATCAGGCGGTGGTGTGGGTGTCCTTTTGCATGGCCTCCATTCTAATCTCCTTGTATTTATCAAGGAAGTGGGTGTGGCAGGCCACGCAAGATGTCCTTTAAAGACTTAACTTCAGACCATCAGATACTAGAATATTTTAATTTAAATATATCTTGAATATGTAAATGTGTTGTAAAACCTGAATGTATAATGACAAATTACACATAGCATAGCTTAAATAGCTTTCAAATTAGAGAAAAAAAAAAACATTATAAGCATTAAATTGTTAAAGCTGTTGAGCTGCTCAGAAGTTATTGTATTGCTAACCATAGCAAAATTAGCAAACTTCCATGACCTTGACAATACATGCAAATACTAAACATATTATGTTATTACTTGACTTATCGCTCAATACATGAAAGGGAGAACATTTATTTTTGGGGGTAGATATTTATTGTGGGTACTTTTTCTTTGTAATAGTTGGATACTTTTTGTCATTTTTCTGTACTATGGTAAGGTTTGAGCTGTAGAGGGTTGAATAAATAACTTCTGTAAATCATGAATTGCTTCATTTATTTATTGCAGCTCATGTTCATCAAGGCTACTGTACATATAGAGTGGGTTTTTGGAGGGAATCCTGCTTTAAGGTTATCATGTCAGTGGCCTAATGGTATTCAATATGGTTTATCGTCTGTATTTTCCAAAGCCATATATATCATAAGTCAAAATATCGTGAGAGGTCTAATAATCCATTAAAAAATGTAAGTTAAGATTCAGAATGTATTCAATTGTCCAGATTTTGTCCTCACCCCTTTTTCGAAAAAAAAAAAAAAAAAATCTGGAAAAAGGTCACTCAAGCATATTTTGTTACTGCAACTCAGCCTTTATGTCACTTCTTGTTAACACTGTATTGTAATTTTAAGAGCTGATATCAATTATTCTGAGTGCTTTCTCAGATAGACACAAGGCTCTACCTGGACAGGCAGCCTGAATCAATCACTTCAAGAAGTCCATACGATATTTACTACTGTACTGTCTCTAAAGCTGTACTCACATTTGTTCTGGTCTAGTCCTGGTTTGGTCCCAGTTTAGTCCTGATGTAGAATGAGTTTAACCCTGGTTTATTCTTGGTTTATTCTTGGCTTAGTCCCGGTTTAGTCCCGGTTTAGTCCCGGTTTAGTCCCGGTTTAGTCCCGGTTTAGTCCTGGTTTTGATGTGACATGTGTAAGTGTAAAATTGGGCTGTTTTGGCAAAATATCTCATTGCAATTTTTCAGGCAAACTTTGCGATTACAATTAGATTTGCAATTTATGGTTTAATATTTGGATTCTGTTCAAAGTACATATTTTAAACATGTCCAGATGGATTAGCATTTGAGAGACGACTGAAATCTGAACTGATAATTTAATGCAAGAATCAAACATACTTCAGAACATGTTTGGAAAGAGGTTTAGATAAGCATAGATAATAATCTATAGACAATAGATAGTAAGATATGATATTTTGTTGTTTGCAAAGGAGTTCAATAATTGCCGTATTTGCCATTTGCCAATTGTGACCATTCAAATATAAATTCCGATTTGATTGTGATTAATCTTGTAGTATGAATGCAGCCAATGTGGTGTCCTGTCCTTGAGGTGAGCAGCACTGCATCTGTTGATCACACACAAACCTCTATATAAACCACAGAGCTGACCAATGTATTTCCACTCCCGGAATAGCAGGGTAGACCACAGAACCGATACGAAACATTGCACTCTCGATATAGAAGTTAGCGAGCTTAGCAAACACACATGACTTCCCCTGTGCATTTATAGCGACAGGCACTGTAATTCACTCACATATCACTTCTGCAATACATGTAATAGCAGGTTCCTATAAAAGTGTTTGCCCAGTTTGTGCAAGCCAAAAGTCACCTTCTGTGTTATTTATGGCAAAGACCCCAATGTCAATAACATAAAATCCTAGACAAAAGTCAGATAGTAAACGGACCATCGAACAGAACAGTTAGGTCTTAGACCAGTGATGAAATTAAGATAAACAAGTCATAAAACAAAGGAAAGTTTGTGCTTAATTTGTCTACGCGTTCCTGACCTGTATCTATTGCCTGTACCTACCATATTTGTATTATAGTTTTACCATATTCAAAACGGTTTTAAAAATGCAAATAACAGCATGCAAAACATTAAGACCAGTTACAAACAAGTCTTTTTTTTGAATGTTTGAAACGATTCATTTTAATAATAAATAAATAAATAAAAATTCATAATCCATTGTCACTCATGAAATTTATCAGGCATTGTCTAGTAATCAATGAAATGCATCAGCGTGTACCACACATTTGGGCACTGTGCCTGCAATTAACAGAATTATGGCAGCATATTAATCATGCCAGTATTATGTCATTTCCCAAAAACCTGTCTGTTCTTGGGATGAGTGAGGATACTGAAATATAAGCATAATAGTTTGTTTAAACCATGAAGAAATTCTAAAATGACAAACTATCATATAGGCTATAAGACTGGGAGATTTAGGTTCTTTTACTGTAGTAGTGGGTTGCCTTTCAATTTGAAAAAACAAGCATGTCCAAGAGAACTTTGATCATGGGCAGTTTAGTATTTGGCAACAGGCTTTCCAGAGATAAACACATATTAAAGATAGCTAGTCCTTATCTTTCACAGTATTATCTTCTCCTGTCTGCTACATCCTGGTGAGCTCTGGTTTTCACAATAACAGCTGGTAGCGCCTGAAAACTGGTGATATGGCAAATCAGTGTGCAGGTCTATGTACCCACAGGGGCAGAGGAAAGGGCCAGGGGAAAGGGGCAGATAAGGGGGAAGGGTATTATTCACTGATCACTGATGTTAGCCTGTATGTTCGTTTATGTCCGGACTTAAAGGGGGATGAACTCAAGTTAAGGCTAAACAAAAGAGCATTCTGCTTTTACAACTAGTAACTGGACAGAAACGTATAAACTGGAATAATGGTGAATAAATGAGATTATGTTAAGGGTTTTGGATTATAAAAGAAAGAACTAGAGCTAAAAAGAGTGTGTTGTTATGGATTTAAACGCTACATTGTCCCTGTGCCAGAGAATAGCCCGAGACCATCCAAACGGTCAGGCTAACCTCCAACTGCCTGCGCTCCCGTGAACGGTCCACGGTAAAAACGGTCAGAAAAACAGTCAGAAAAACAGATCCACAAGAGACAGCACTCACCATGTAAAGCGTAAAGGGAAAGCATAACAGGAACAGCCAGATGTACAGATGTAACGCGTTTACGAAGGTGTTCTGGTCGGGGTCGTAGTACCATCCGCCTGTGACTGAAGCCCAGACCCCCTGCCTCAGGATCTGTAAAGTCTGGGACCCCATGTTGTTTTGGTTTTAACCCCGTCCGAGTCACCATCAACCGGGGAGACACGCTGGCTAGTCGACGGCGAACATGACAAACGGAGCTCTGTTTTCAGACACTGGCCTGAAAATCCCCTCTGCAGCCATCTTCATGTGTGCAGCTAGCAGCAGCCAGCTGGGGCACTGTTTCCATCCAGTCCTCCACCGAGCAGCTCCTATCCCACCACGCCCTGCGAGCAACTTCTTCTCGGGTTAGCTGTGGTAGCTTGATAGCTGCTAATATATTTTGTTTTTAAATGCTGTAATTTCATATCTGCCAATCTTTTTTTTTTTTTACATTTCATGCTCTATATTTATAAGCAGAGTGGCTCCAAAGTGCATGACCTGAAGATGACCTCGTGCAGCTTTGACAGTGAGTTTCATTAAAGAAGTGGTGCCAAATTTAATCTAACAGCGCCCCCTTGTGGGTTTTTTACTGCCTTGACCAAAGAGAAGGACATTAACCGCAAATAACCCCTCAGAGTACATTTTAACAATAGATGCCTGTCTTATAGAGGTTGAACTAGATTGGAGAATAATGTTAAGACTCATTCTTACAACACTATCCATGCAGAAACCACAAGCTAAAAAGTGTTTTGGGGTGCATGTGTAGACTGCATTGGGTTATTATAATTCTAAGTTACGGATCATCATAATCCCCTCAAAATCGACATATATTTTGAATACATTTATATTTACTATTTAAAGACCTTGGTGGCTATTCACAATATATAAACAGTTTAAAATGAACCAGAAAAAAGTTTGTAAAATATCTAAAAAATGATACATTTTTTTTCTCTCCTTTTTCCAGGTACATTTAAATACACTGTTAAGAAATGAGACAAGACAAAGCATCAACATTTTTGAGTTGATATATTTTACTACAAAACAAAATACTGTAGACACAAAAATAGACAAAGAACTAAAAGGTAAATTATACATGTATACAGAGAAAACCTTTATCTTTTAACCTCTTTTTTCATGTTGGAGGAGGCTGATAACAAAGAGGTACTCAATGCAACAGAATGCTGAGGTCGACCGTAAACTGATAGGGATGCCGTGTCAGCCTAAGGAGCCTCATCTTTTGCATAGACGGCAATACAGCTGCTGCAGCAAACAAGGCATTAACCCACGTTCATAAGAATATATTCTCGCAGTCACAGATATAATAAACCATGACCTTAATGCCAACATTTGCAAATACTGGATAGTGATAAAGCAGTACTAGTGGCCAACACCAATAAGTTCACTTTTACGCATCTTGTAAATTGAGTAAAAACATTTCAAGGGATGATGCAATCAAGACTCTAAAAATAATTCTCTAGTTAATTTGGGCCACTATTTACTGTCATTTGAGTAGATCCTCAGTGCAGGTGAAGAGTCTGCCCCCAAGGTATTTTATTACACTGTTATTACTGTGGTTTATTTTGAACAGAGTGGCAGAAGAGTAGGTCACTGGAGTCTGGCTCGTTTCTCTGGTGGTGGTTTACTTGGGGGAGCTGATGGAGCAGAGGACTTTGTTGCTGGTTCCCTTTCCTCCTGTTTGACCGTTTCAGCTGGAGGTTCAGGCTCTTTCTTTACCTCAACTGTAAAAGACCAAGTCAAAAAGATTAGACCTTTTTGCCAAATAAATTAATCAAGTAACTTAGTAGTAGTAATATTTCAAGGTGCTTAAAATTATGGAGATATAGAATTATAGCAGCATGCACAATGACAGCAGTGGATATTAAAGTAGATTATACCTGGAATTGGCTTTTCACCAGGTTTAGGCTGAAAAACAAGAACCGTAATATTGAATCATTGCTACATGGATGAGAAAGAAAATATTAGGAAAAAACAGCTTAAAACTTGCCTGGTAAAATGTTGGAGGAAATTTTGACCTCAGATCTAACAGGAGTGTATCAACCCGATGCCTCTGGAACAATGAGCTAGGTTCTTCTTTTTTCTTTGACTTTGGCTTGGTCTTTTCTGTTTGGCGATGATCAACATTGGTTATTCATTATATTCTATACAATAAGAAAAATCAAAGCAGTAAGCGACCCCATACCTCTCTCCTCCTGGTCTTTGAAATGCCACCAATAACCTTTTGATGGATGATAGCGGCAGTAAGACATGGCCTCATCAAATGCAGACTGAATACCGTGAACTGCAGACAGCTAGAAAATATAGTTAATACAGTAAACAAAAAAAGTGTTTAAAGTAAAGATATAATTTTAATTTTATTAATTCATGTTAGGATTCTCACCACTCTAGAGCTGATGACTGTTCCCAGGTCTGGAGCCTGGTACACAACTCCAGCTATGATGTAGTAGTCAGCCAAAGGAATAACTGAAATGTATAAGGACAAAGTTGAATATAGATGGCCACATTGTTACAAGTCAGTAGCACTAAATTAGGCTTTTCCACGACACTATGATATGTACTGAATGCATACACTGTATATATTCTCTGTGATTGATAGGACAGATAATACAGTTTTTTGGTAACATTATAATAATGCTACAATACAATCACGATACTGCACAATACAGAGGTGATATTTAATTTTCACAGCATACATCACAAACCATATTGCAGAGGTTTATATCATGTACTGTTAAGCATGTACTGTTACTTAATGAGATTATTTAGTGTTCATATAGAGTTTAAGTTCTCTTACCTTGGGTGGGAGATTGTCTCTGTTGTTTTCTAATGATATAAAGAATTGGTTCCTGAGCATGTAAAAGAATGTACTCCACTCCCACCATTTGGCTGAAAATACAAAATATGGTTAAAAACCAATACGCAATGATACCTTTTTATATTACCCAAAATCAAAGGTAACTCACTTGAGATGTTCCAGAGTCAGCCTTTGCATCTTAACTACCTCATTGTTACAGGTTCTGTCATAGAAAGGGTTACTCCTTTCAGAGAAATAGTCTAATACATTTCCAGGGTTAAGAATCGGCACCCAACCGCTGTCTACCCAGGAAATCCCAAGAAGGTTTTCTGTAGCAGACATATTTATTACAGTAATGGGTTTGTTTAATAATGATTCAGTCTTTTTAAAGGAACAAAGACGTGACAGACGCCGCCGAGAAGCTACAGTTAGCTCCAATGGCTAATGTCAGTGAAAACAAAGGTGTATTATTTAGCTAACCTAATAATACTTATAGTTCATGAACGTCACTATATGATAGAAGGTACTTTCCTATTAACAATCACAACAGATTGCCAAAATTAGTAGCGACGTGGATGTAGTTTAAAATTTTCTACCTCGGAAATCTACCGACGCCATGATGTAAACAATTAGACCCACAATGATGACGTATGAGCTCTTGTCGCCGATTGATTGCGTATGTGTGAGGAAAATGTATATATTATTTGTTTTTCTTGTTTTGTTTTTTACTACTACTACTACTATTATTATTATTATTATTATTATTATTGCAGTTATCATTAACAAAACATGCTGTATGTATAACATAATAATCACAATTTAAAGTAAACAACAAAACAACATGCATTATAAAACCTAATTGCTTAGCCTTGTAATAAATAAGTTATTGCACATTGATATTATTTGATTTACAGTGTTTATTTTTTAATATGGATCATTTTTATTTCTGGACAGAGGCATTTGTTCTACAGAGACATTCCAGAGACACACCCAGACAGCTGAGTCCGCTGCCTCATGACTATGACTGGACAGATGAGCAAAAACACACCAGCACATGATGATGGTGAGGTACCTAAAATGTGGAAGTAAATAATGCTGCAATGTATTGCAATAAATGATAATAAATGGTCCAATCCATAAACAAAGTGTAAAAGTGTTCAGTAGTCCAATCATTGTTTCACTGATTTAATCTGAGACCAGTGGCACCTGCAGCCCTTATGGTTAGACATAGATATTTATTGTTCACTTTTTCTTAATGGGAAACATTGTTTTTACTGAAGTCGTGTTTAGTGGTCAATGTTATGACTACTTTCCATCTTTGCAGCACAATGTAATATTATGTGGCGTATCCATTGCAATAACTGGATTAAATTAGATTGCATACTATACTGATGTTGAAAATGAAGGTTCCAGCAGAATCACAAACAATTACATAAGGTAATGTACAGAACAGAACACATGTTACAACACATCGCTAACATATGGAGCGTTATGTAGACAATGAGACTAAACAGGAGTCTAGGAGACAAGAGGGTGCAAGCTGTGTGGTGTTTATCACACAGATCTGGCTGGAGGTGAATGCATTCCTCTAATTTCAGATCAGAGAGGCAGATTGAAAGCAACTCTCCAGAGACTTGAGGAGATTATGTCATTTGAGCCAAGTGCCTGTCTCTGGTCATTACTGTAAATGAGCACTGCACTATTTCCAATATAAGTCACATAGGCAGTGGATCTGATTTAGCCTCTGTTTTGAGAAATGAAGGCCTACTGTTATGGATCTTTATGGAATTCAAAACATTTTACTGTGACCTTATTATTGATGTACCGTGAGCAAGCACTTTCCTCAGATTTTTTCATTCATTTGTACAGTTATGTCTTAAATAACACAATTTATATTAAATATTCTAAATCAGTTAAACCTCCAGCTCTATCTAGATTAAGACTGTGCAGTGAAGATTATGAGTTTTTCAAATTCTATCATGATGATCTAACTTTCTCTCAAAGAATCCTTCAGCTGAAGCAGATGGCAGACACAGAGGCCAAACATGGGTCAGGCTGTATGTAACAGTGAAGGAAACCACCATCTGTGCTTTGGGAACGTGCGCCCATTAAAAAAGAATAATGAAGTTGAAATCAAATTTGTAAATCATTTTGTTTTATTTATTTAAATCAGGTCCTACAGCTTTAGGCTAAAGGTCAGTAGATGGACATGAATGGACAAAGGCTTTTTGTTTGGAGCGGCCATGTTTTGTGTAGTTTTATTGGATTTGAACTGAATAAGAGAAGTAAAGACCCATGTTGCCAGTTTCATAATGAAGCTCATGGGCTAATAGGCTGTATAACCCATAGCCTTGAATAAATCTGATCATTTTGGGGAATAAAACAGCCTATAGGTTAATTATCTAGAAATGTTAATTAGTCATGATTTAGCCTAATAAAATTTTAGTCTATCCATCTTTGTGTTGAGATTATTGCATTACTCATAAGTGATTGCGTCTTTGCCAGAGCACCTCAAGGGACAACTGGCCCTGCATTTTTAGACCAATCAGCTCTGGAGAAGGCGATCATACTAGAACAGGCTGCGATAGAGCGTGCATTACCAGGAGGACGAAGCTGCGACACTGACGAGGCGAGAGCGCAGCGATGACCCAAAGGATGCTGTGAATTAGCTTTATTATCTTCCATTTCAACAATTATCGGACAACAGGGCAGCAAACGCGCGGTAATAATGTCGAAGATGAGCGTGATCCAAGCGGGGAAAGAGGCGGATAAGAACGGGATGAACGAGAATAGCATTGGTTCTTCCCCGAGGCTCCAGGCTCCGAGCGCGCAGCCTCCACTTGGCACCAGCCGGACCAAAGATGCCCGATTCCAGCTTCAACAGCAGCAGCAGCAGCAGAGGCACCACGGGGGCTCCATGGTCAAACAACCGTCCTGCAACGAGCCCGCGGATGTCGTGAGGCGGGCGTTGGACTTCAAAAGCCAGGGGACACAGTGTTACAAGGATAAGAAATACCGAGATGCGATAGGCAAATACCACCGCGCGCTGCTGGAGATCAAAGGGCTGTGCAGGGTGCTCGGGGACCCGGATAGTGGCCCCAAGTCCCCGTCGTCGCTGCTCACCACCTTCACCAAGTCCAACAACACGCTCACGGATGAACAGAAAGGCGCCATGGAGACTGCTGAGCTGGAGTGTTACAACAGTCTGGCAGGTATGGACTGGTGACTGTGATATAACCATAACTACCTACCATAACTTAAATAGTCTAGTGGAAGGTAGGGCCTTAGAATAAAAAGCATGCAGCCAAATAATAATACAGAAAAAGTGAAAAATATCCTATGGACCTGTATGTTTTACTGAAATACTAAAAAGTCAGTTTACAATATAACCTAAACCAGTGTCAGTGATATGATCAATGATATCCCATGTTATCTAGGCTATAGAAGGCATTTCAATTCTGGTGCTGTCAGGAGAAAATGACAGTGAGATGATGATAAATACAAAAGCTGACATTAGTTTTAGAAGCCTGAATGTTTTGCTTATTCTAGTGAAGGCTGTGCATGTGTAATGTCACAATCAGGCTTTTTCAAACTGAGTAACATCCAAGTGCTATTACTCCTGTGTGCTTCTCAAACCTGTGCAGACAACTGGTACCTTCTGTGCTGGAGGTCAGGGGTCAAAACTCCAATGTTGAACCAAAACAACATGTGCTAGTGTGAAATCCGAGTCCACCGCTTAAACTGGGATAAAAACGTACAGGTTAAATATATCCTTGACAGCAACTTGCAACAATAATGAAACTTGAAATGCATAATTTTGGCCCTTGCGCATAAAATAAATCTATACCAAGACTGATTGTAAAATTAGTATTGCCTTTACTATTGTCATTTGATCAGATTTTCAGAAGTTGTATTAAAGTGCAATTAAATAAACTATTATTATCCATATGTATAAAATGTATGATTAGTTAATGAGATGATTTGACAAGAGTTCAAAGAGTAGTATATCAGTGCAGGTTTTTTTTTTTTTTTTTTGGTTTTTTTTTTATATTGAGCTTTTTCCTTCTATTAAAATTGAGTTTGAAATTATGAAAGCATATAGTTATACGTATAATTTTGTATTTATTGAACATGTCTCGAGCCAGATAACACCGGTTTTGTGTCAGTTCCTTGCCTTGCCTTACGTCAGCTTTGTTCAGTCGACGTCATTCACCTTTTCTCGTGACAGAAGTCTCTTAAAAACAGTGAGGTCCAGGGAATACTCATGAATTATTTATACCAGTATGAGTCACTCTCTGTACAGATACCACTTACCACTGTGGCCTCTTTATAATCACATATACTTCTGCCTGGTGCTGTACCCCTCCTTTGCCTCAAGGTCCCTTATTAAAGCTCCTATATTCATCAGAGAGAATTAACCAGAGTAGCCTCTTATCTCACGCTATCGGGAGCAGCTAATTTAGTCCAATTTGTCTAATAAAGCAACTGTGTCAGTCTTTTTAATTAGTAGAATCATATTTTTTCACCAACATGAGAGCTGCCTTCAGATGGTATTTTTAGTATGACCAGTGTTATAACGATATTGTGTCAGATCTTACAGGTTCTCTTCAGATCAGGCAACTTCCAATTTTGGCTAGGCTGTTTGTAGCTTATGGTGCAGTGCTTTGTCATTTAGGCATCATTTCAATTGCACTCAATAACTGAAAATAATTTTGACATTTAACAACAGTAGCCTAATTAATGAGGGCAGTTCTGATAACACGCATGACATCAGAACATATTTTGCTGATAATATTGCAGACCACTTTATACTAATATTAAAAAAAATCTATATATAGAAATGTTATTGTTTGACCTTGTACTGCTCATGTGTTTCCAAAAAAGGAAAATCAAATCCCCACATGTACAAATTAAGGCACATACAAAATATATTGAGAGCAAATACTATTTATCTTTCATTTATTGAATGGTAAGAAGCACTGGATACTGTTAAAGGGTAACACTACAGTATCAGTACCAAAAAAAAGTTTCATTTCACTGGTACCAGAAAAAAAAATCCAAATCTAGTACCAAAAATATGTTTCTGAATACAGTTTTGATGTCTGGTGGGTCCTGGGAGAGCACTTTAGAGTTATAGGCAGTTTCACATCACGCAAAACTCTTCTTCAAAAAAAATAGTAATTGGATTTATAAACATGATTGTTCAGTGTTATCATTCTATATCATTAATAATAATATTTCAGAAAGTACTGAAAAACAGTCTTCATTAAAGTACTGTTGAAAGGTACTGAAATTGAAAGGTACTCAGCTGTGACAGTCAGACACTGTATTAACCTGCGATGTGTTGCCTCCATAGCTTGCCTGTTACAGATGGAGCTGGTGAACTATGAGCGAGTCAAAGAGTACTGTCTCAAAGTGCTGCACAAAGAGGGCAAGAACTTCAAAGCACTCTACCGATCCGGAGTGGCGTACTACCACCTGGGCGACTACCAGAAAGCCCTGCACTACCTGAAGGAGTCACACAAGCAGGAACCATCAGGTAAAGACAAGGACATGGTAAAGTCTGCTGACTATCACATTTAATAGGATCATTAAACACGTATTTTGAAATGTACTGCAATATCCATCATGGAAGTGACTTGAAATCACTTTAAGCAGCTCTTTCTTACATACCTTACTTAAAGGTAATGCCTTGTTCATATTTTTTTAAGATATAACATAAATTGTGGGAAATTAAAAGTCTTTTATTACACAAAATTGACTCTTGTGAGCTTTAAGCCATGTTATAATGTTGTTAGCTCCTCAAAAACACACCTGGAGTTGTGTTTTGTTTCATTCATTTTTGAGTAATCCTGCATTATTAGTCTGTCATTATTAGTCTGTCAACATCTCCAAAGCTCAAAATGCTCTGTTCCACTTTGTGATGTCATGAAGTGGTAGTTATAACAGCTACTTTTTACGTTTTGTTCAGTAGAGATTGGCAATTCCAGGGCTGAAATGATCCAAATTATTCCAGTGAAGGTGTATGGAGTTTAAAAACACAGTGGAGCACTTCTTGTATTACCACATGACATCGCAATGATGGTTTTCTGCTCGCATGAAGAACACAGCCTAAATATGCAGGCTTTGTGTGTTAAACATGTGTGAATGAAACAAAACAACTTCAGGCATGTTGTTACAACATACCTGAAGTTGTTTTGTTTTGTACCAATAACATAGATCAGAAAACAGTGTAATATGGGCCCATTAAACTCTTATTACGTACTGTGTGTCTATCCTTCAAAAGCCTAAACTCTGGTTACTCCATTGGCCAATGAGACATATCCAGTACAATCGATTATTTTAAATCAAAACATATTAATCAGACATGAAGACCTGTGCTCTACCTGCAATGTAATAATTCTTCTAATAAGACTTCTGCACTCATTGATCCAATGACGCATTTGGTAATATGAGCAGCTTTTACTGCACTGGTGCCTGGATAATTTGATTGAGTCACTTTTTATGGGAATGTATAGGGTGTATGTAATAGTAGTTGTTGTGTAACCTCTTAAAAACTCAGTGTGAACAAAATGACATAAGAGATAATGGGTATGGGGTAAATGGGTGAGTCAGGCCGGGTAACAACAGAAAGAAGAGCTCTGCAAAACATACTGGCTTTGCACTTGGCCCCAACAGAGAAACTGTCTGAAGCTTTAATACTGACTGCATGGTGCGGGGCTGATAAGGGGATTGTTGGTACAGTTGCTCATGTGAGCAAAATAAATAAAATGGCGGTATACTCTATTTGAATGTCAGAAAAGGACAGTGGCAAAATGTATACATGCGTCATTAAAAATCAGTTGAAGTCTATGCCTTCCAAGGACAATGAATACTTTTTGGCAAGGTGTGAAAGCTCTTGGGCAAATCTTTATGAATTATAAAGAGATGCAGAAACATGAATTAGCCCATACCAAACAAAAAGATGGTAAAATAATAATTCATCATATTTACACTGTTTGTTTGCCTAAAATGTAATATGGTACTTTGACTTGTAAATAGTTAAGCATCCATGATTCTGTAACTTGCCCTTACCGCAGATGGTTTCCCAAATACCACAAGGAAGGACTAAACCAGGATTAAACCTGACAAGACTATGCATAACTTAAGCAGCAACGACACACAGAAACACCCTTACCACATTTTGAGAGACATTGCATTTGTTCCCAATAAAACATTACAATTTTTAACTGAGTAAAAATGAACAAAACATCTCTCCTGTTGTGTTTTTTATTGCAGACACCAACGTGATCCGGTACATCCAGTTGACCGAGATGAAAATTCGCCGGAATGCTCAGAGGGAGAAGGAGGCCACATAAGCACTGCCTTTTGACAACTTGATTCTCTCATATATGAAAATCAACCCAGTTTCAACAGTTCAGACTTTTCAAAGACAGTGGGTTCAGAATACCACTGCCAATCTCTTTAAATTGAACTTTTGCCTTGCACAACAACATCCGGTTTTGTGATCTTACACCATTGTGAGCTTCAGGCTTCTTTAAATAACTGTGCTACTTTACTATACCTTTATGAGCTGGGTGGGTTCAGTGGGGATACAAAAAACTGAATTATATGTCCCTATATGAATTTATTCACATTTTTGTAACATGTAAAGATACAAAGAATTAGTTGAGTATATATTTAAGTTTACTGCCATAACATCAACAAGTTAAGTGACTTAGTGGGTCTGGGGAGCAAGTTTGCATTTATTTAACAGATTTGATTTGTTATAAAAAAGAAGATATTGAGAGGACTTAAATTATACATTTATTATTACATTATTATACCTAGATGAAGGTGCACAGCAGACAGGAGCACAAGTCTTTAAAATCCAACAAAAGCTTCTGTAGAGTACAAAAAGACTGAAGAAGTTTAGGGTAGTTCAGATTATTTGTATAGGGTACCACAATTTGTTGCATAGGCGCCACCACACAGGCTGCGCTGTGTAAAACAATGCTTAGTGACTTATTTTGTTCACAAAGCATTTCTATCACATGCTATTAGTTTCAACAATATTCCTCAATACAAGAATAGTTATTGTAATTTTCAGCATTTTTTGTCTATAACTTAATCCAACTTAACCCAAGAAATGAATGCACTGCCAGTCAAAACATTGCACATGAACAGGCCTACACTTGTGATAGAGTCAGGAACAACAACGAGACTTGAGTTCAGCAACTGTAGATAGCACCTGCCTTCGCACAAGATGTCATCACTACAACGCATGACTTACAACTTTAGTCAGCAAGCACACTTCTCTACTACTGTGCAAGAGTTTTCTGACAAATACTTGTATTATATCTGTTGTTTTGAGGTCATAAAGGGACCAAGGATATCTATGTTATTCTATTTTTTTTCTTAAAATTGTCTAAAACTTTTGCACGGTGCTTTAACTTTTACAACCAAACATTAGGTGCTTGGAGTGCGTATTTGAGCACACAGTTGCTAAGTGCAGTTACCAGACATATCACAAACTGTAAATAGTTTATAGAAATGTCTAGGATTTAAAATGGAAAGAAAAGGCAAGCTATATGTGTCAAAGCACTTCACTTCGCTGCTTCTGTATTGACAAATACTGTGTTTCAAGTTTACTGTACGGGTGTAATAAATGTCTATTGAAATATAACTTCGTGGATTGTGGATATTTTGTTTAATATACCAAGCATTTTAAAATAATGCATTACTTTTATATTATGCTTTTCCAGATGCTTTAGAATTTGGTGCATTATTCATTCACTCCTCACTCCAGCAGTCAGTTTCCGCTGTATCCACAGCTGCCCTGGGGCAGACTAACTGAAGCAAGGCTGCCAATCTGTACCATCAGCCTCTTCAAGCACCACTAACACCCACATACCACATTCATAATAGCCAATGTGGGTGAAGTGTCTTGCCTAAGGACACAATGAGAATGTAGCACCTGGTATTCCCAGCACTCTCCCATCCAAATACTGTCTAGGACCAGCCGTGCTGAACTTCTGAGATCTAACGGATCAGGCTTTGACAAGGAATTTGGCTACAAATGACCAGAATACCAATAATTTGTGCAAGTGATTCATTGGATCCCAGTGGGTCCAAGGCTTTAAAAATAAATTTTAGTAGTAAATGATCATTTTAGCTTCATTCAGACCAACAAAGACAGCAACGCTCTTTTACATTACTTTTACATAGTTTTACTCGAATCAGTGTTTCCAGTGCAAAAACAAGCCATTCACATACACTTTACCTCCCATCAGAACATGAACCATCATCAGCTTATTACTGGTAACATTGAGCACTCTTCACCCTGTGTTTTCATTTATCAAACTTCCTCGGAAATGCATTCACAATATACATTTACACAAAAGTATTTCATAAGGAAATTCAGAAGGGATCAAATCTAAGTGATCTTTGCAGTCATAGGATTATGCAGAGAGCTGTTGAATGAATACACAAATCTGCAAAAAAAAACCTAAAAGATAAGAGCTTCAAAATCGATAAGTTATAATGAAAAAAAAGAAAACAAAAAACAAAAAATAAGGATACAACAAATGCAGAATACAAAGTCCTACTGTAACCCATAGTGTAAGACTCAAAGCAGAGTACATGAATGACATAGTAGCATTGAGGTGCCTTTCAAAATAAAGGCCAAGGCATTTGGTTTAAAATGCATACGATTCATTTTAAAAATAAAAATGAATATAATAAAGTACTTTGAATAAGTAAACACAATACATATCTGAAATGACAATGAACAGTTGCTACATGCAGACTGAGCACAGCCTCAGTCTTTTGGCCCATCACTCTCATGCATCCCTTCTTTGATCAATAATCTAATACAAAGTCATGAGGCAGATGCTTTTGGACACAATGTTCCCTTTTAGTTTAGTAACACAGTTTTTAAAATGGTTCATATTGGTTCAAACTAACTTTTCTGAGTTCAAATACAATCCAACTAAACCAGACATTCTATTTTTATAGAGACAGACAAATCACATTGCTTTGTGGGCAAGTCATGTGAAGATGGTTTCCCTTACACTAAACCCCCTTCATAATATTTTGAGTGACAGGTGACTGGCTCAATACAAAGTTAAATATTAAGTCAAGAACAAACATGAAATACAGTAGTGTGTCTTAAAAGTGAAAACCTGAAAATTTACATTCATGGTGCTTTCTACAAGTGCACTTCATCAATGCACAATCCTCAAATCCAACAAAACAGTGTAGCTTTGTGAGAACCGATGTGTCCTTCATTAAGCACTAAAATACAAACTTCTTATAAACTTCAAATATGGGGGAGTGGCAAAAGGGATTGTTTTTGTCATTTATCAATAAAATCCTAATGGCATTTCTTGGTTCATTCAAATTACTAGAAAGACCAGATTTTGATAAAAAGTAATATGCACACATAACTCATCCAAAATATAACAACACACATTGTGTTTTAAATTATACTGGATAAACCCATGATATAAAGATTCATGGTTTTGCTTCCAATCTTTAGTTCACATCTTTACATAATTTTGGTGTAAACAAAAACATACAATTCAAACAGGTTAAGTCTTAAATTCACATTTTAATTTGCACATTTATCATGAATGCTATAGTAACAATTACACTGTCACATTCTGTTTCCATACATCTTAGGCCACTTATTATTTTACTTTCACACAAGTTAAGCAAAAAGCAGCTCCTTCTGACTGCTCTTAAACATTTAGTGATCAAAGTCATTTTACACATGGGTTAAGACCAAAACCCAGGCTTGTATTTATAAGGTGAGTCTTTGGGAAAACTATTGTTTGTTTTGCATAGTGGCACTGTTCCGTCTCTACACTGCCCCTCATCCAGTTGATCCAGGAGGTTTTGGGTGTTTCTTGGTGAAAATGGCTTTGGGGTCTCTACAGGGGTGGGTGGAACAGCACTGTCCCGTCCAAACTCTGCAGTGGACGGGGTTTCAGTGCTGGAGGTATGAGCTGGGGACTCTCCATTACCTTTGGGTTTGGATTCAGACCAGAAAGCAGGATCAAACCGGGCCCGTGGAGAGGGTCTGGGCCGAGCCACAAAGTCCAGGGTCTTGGGGCGTTCGGGGGGGCATCTGCGGCGTGGGGTTGGGGGGAAGACCAGGTTTGGGTCAGGCAGCCGCGGGACAACAGAGCAGTCATCTCTAAGAGGTCTGAAGATACCTGAGAGGAAGAGAAGAATTTTCCTTTAACAGTAAGCCCTTTTTCTATTACTTTCTATAAAAAAAATAGTAAGATATTATTATGAGCGCTCTATTTATTTTAATTTGCATCTCTACAGAGTACTGTCTCAAAAAAAGTTTACTCTTAGTTAGCAAATACTATGTGCAAATTCATGAATACTGCAAAACAAGATTATTTGTAACTGTACCAGCTTTAGCTATTGCCAATTTCCATCTTCCAGACATGTGAACATAATTATAAAACATTAAAAATAGACTATAGCAAAACATTAGCTTATAATTAAGACATTGGGAGGTTTCTAAAAATACTTCTATTCATAATGTCTTGGCTAGGGACTAAACCCCTACTAAGTACATCAAAGATTAACAGCAGAATTAACTGGAACATGGCTGTACAATTATACATTGGTTCCACATTAGAAACGCATATTATGGACTCACCAGTGTTTTCCAAAGGCTCTTTCTCTGGTAGTGGTTCAAGGCTGTTTATGGGACAGTGTTTTTTAATGGCACCATCTGAGGGTATGCGACGCAGACTTCGGGACGCAGCGGGGGCAGATGGGACATGCGTGGGTGTGAGTGACTGACGAGGGTTACGCTTAAAACTCTCCAACTGTGTATTCACCAGAGGGTTCAACGGGACGTGACAGGGGGGCTGAGAGGTGAGCTGTTGCGATGGCGAATTTGGACGATACACCAAGAGCTCCTCACTGTCTGATCTCAACAGCGAACGAGTAGAGTGACAATCAGTTAATAAAGTATAGGAAGATGGTAGAAGTTTTTCAGGTGGTTTAAGTGGGCTATCCCGTTTGAAAAGTTTACGCGTCTGTGATCCTGTCCTGTGAAACAAACTGTCCCATTTGGATTTGACACTTTCTTCAGGTTGGGCAAAATTCAGCATGTTTAACCCAAGTCCAACTGCGGCCAGTATAGCTCCACACCCGACCAGGACGACATCGGTGGAGCGTACCCCAGCAGGACTCCTCCTACAGGGGGGAGAGGTGGGGACACTGGCCGTGGGACAGTACTCATCTCCATCAGAGTCAGCAGCAGCAGCAGCAGCAGTGGAGGAGGGGTGGGGGTCTTTGTGGAAGGGGATACAGAGGTAGGACTGTCCCGCAGACGAGTCGGGGTCAGTGGAGAAGCAGCAGTCTTCATTTTCTGAAAACACAAGCAGTTGTAGATGCATTAAAGGTCAGTACTATTTTTTCATAGACAATCTTTAATATTGAGTCAGAAATCCAGTTGTCTAATAATCTGGCAAAGTTTTACACCAAAAGTTATTGTCAAAAGCAGCGGTCAAGTGTCTAGTTCAAAGACACAAAAACAGCATGTGCTCAGGCAAGGTTTGAATTATCCACATTCTTGATTAAGTCTACTTTATTTTTTGGTATGAAGCAATAATTAATCTGGAAAAAGAACACATAGTATGTCAGAAAATATTATCCCCAGTAACATATTTGAGGAACATACACTACCAGTCAAAAGTCTGAACAGATTTTTTAATTTAATTGATTATTTGCACTATGGATTCTCACTGAAGGCATCAAAACATTAAAAAGGCACAAATGTATGTAGCAAACAATAAATATATAAATAGATTTTTTTAAATTTTTTTTTAGGTGAAAACCATTTCAGGAAACTTCATAAGCTCACTGAGAGAAGGCCAAGGGATTGCAGTGCAATCGACAAAGCAAAGGTTGGCTACTTTGAGGACTTGAACATAAAATATTTCTAAAATGTGTCATTTCACTTTTTTGCTACATAATTTCATATATCTTCATCATATAGTGATGTTTTCTGTATGCATCTAAAATGTAGAAAGAAGGAAACAAAGAAAAAAAGGTGTGTCCAAACTTTTGACAGGTAGTGTAAGTCATTAGAATATAACTAAAATGCAAAACTTACCCATCTCCACCAGACTAGGGACCCCGGGCACAGCTGGACTGTGTCTGGGAGATCTGCGCAAGTTTGGGGCACTGCAGGAGCGCTGCCTGGTCCCCTCACGGGCCGGCTTCACTCTGTCAGGAACAAACATGGATGGACATGTTTCTTTTTCTTTTTTATTAAGTTAATTTAAAGAGTAAAAAACAAAATAATCAGACAATTAACATAAATACAACTGTTATGTGCCTTGACATTATTGGCATGAACAAAAGGAGCAGGAAGAAGATAAATTTTATAAACCATGCACCTTTCATAGATCATTAAAATCAAAATTTTTAAACAAAATTGAAGTCAGTTGGCAAGTAGCATGCCTTTATTAGCACTGATGCAGACAATAAAACACCGCCCACCTCTAATATTAATGCATCTTACACATTGTCAGCACTGTGTTCTCTCTGGGCTCCGTTGCCTCTGCACCGGCCCTTCTTCCTAGATCCTCTCTTTGCTCCTTCCTCCTCTTCATGGCTCAAACTTGTGGTGCGGTAAAAAGCTGTACAACCCTCTCCGGGGGTCACTATCAAAAGACGTGGTTTAAAATAAGACAAATATAATGTTTTTGAGTAATAGTGAATGTAAATGTGTTTACACTGTATGGCTCTGAGGCGCGGCAGGACGGGGGGGCTGGTGGGAGGACTGGAGCTGCTGCTGAGTAAACTCCTGCGGCGGTCGTGGGACGGTGAAGCCTGCACTGTGATTTTGTGCTGGAAATCTATCAAGACAAACATAACGCAGAATTAAATTCATACCATTATTTGTTAAATTCAGTATGTTTACATTCTGCTTCATATGTGCTTTATGAGGGCTACTGTCATGCTTTCAAGGTTTCAAGTCCAACTCTTCAGTTATGTGTGTGCATGAGCCATTGGTGGTGTTCAGCTGCAGCTGCAGCTACAGCCGTAGCTTACCACCAAGTATGAAGTGAATGAATAATAACTACCATGTAGCACATTAAAAAGCTTTGCTGAGCTTCTGTAAGTCCAGTACAAGTAAGTAAGTAAGCATGCTATTTTGAATTACTTCTAAGTAGCTATGTTGGTTTTTACACAAATGGACCATGCGTTTCTCTGATTGGTTTATCCACCTGTCAGTTATGCTCATGGGAATATGTTGACAGTCTAGAACCATATAGGAAATCACAATGATACCTGATGGTAGGCTGATCCTGTTGCCATCCTTGAGTTTGAGGCGGTTGCGGCGGAACTTGCCCTGCCTCCGCTCCACGTGGGGCTTGTCCTGGTACAGCTGGTGGATGATGATGTTCAGCTCTCTCTCCAGGATGTGGATCTCTCGCTCAGCCAACTCCTGCTCTCGCCTCCGCAGCTCCTCCTCCTGGCACTTCTGCTGCAGCGCGGCTTGGGTCAGCTCCTCCTCCCACGACCGCAACTCCTTTATAGAAAACAGGGAAAATGCAGACACAACAAATGACCAATATATATATAAATTTACAGAGGCTGTGCACACACTTCCATAGTTACCACACAAAAATTGGGACAAAACTGAGACTAAACCACAACTACAACGGGACCAAACCAAAGCTACACAATTGTGAACCTCGTTTTCATAATCTATTTGCAAAAGACCAATATTTGGACATTTTAAATCGGAAGAGAACCAAATTACCAAGCAATCAAAGACACAAGCCAAAGCAAAACTCAGCTACTATATGTATTGTTATACTGCAAGTACTATAATGTAAAAAAATAATACCATCTTCTACACACCAAGAGTATAGCTTTATGTAACTGACCAAAGATATTGAGACTTGGTGAGAAATTACACATACTATTATTGTAATTCTTATGTCGCTTCCTGTACCTTCTCCTTAATCCTGAGTTGGTCGAACATCTCCTGTATCTCCAGTTTCCAGTCGTCCTGCAGAGAGTGGAAGGACTCAGCGGGCATCTCGAAAAAGCCGGATTCTTCAATGGCCGTGAGCTGGAGCAAGATTGCGCTGAAGGCAGGACGACAGTGAGGGTTTGGACTCCAGCAGGCTACAAGAAAATACAAAGCATTAAATACAGCACAAACCATTTTGACAAGTGTTCAGTTTATTTAATCTAGACAGTTTAATCAGCCTCCAGACTGACAATAAACCCAGATGGAAACGAAATGTTGTAAACCAGAATCAGAATTACTTTTATTCATGTCCAAGGAGAAATTATTTTTGTTACAGACTTGCAGACAAACAGCAGAAAAAAACAAAAACAAAACTTAGGTATTAAAGAAAAAATAACTAATAACTAAATCTGTCTTAAATGAAACAAATCAATTGTTAAAAATAATAATAATAATAATAATCTTGGCAGACATTGTTGGCAGGTATTAATATGCATGTTTTTGAATAGAAGACAGATTTTTGTAAATTGTTGGTTAGCCTCTAACAACTGTGTATAATGTATAATGTAATAAAAATGCACTGGAGGTATCAGTTTCTGTCTTACCCTCCATAAGTCGTGCGAATGGCTCGGGGCAGGTGGAGGGGATGGGCAGAGCCAGCTTGTTCATAGCAACTCCATACGCCACCGCAAGTCCATCTATGCCTCTGAACGGCACCTCTCCAGTCAGCAGCTCCCATAGCAACACACCGTAACTTTAACAAAGGCAAACACATAAAACTGAGTTACAATCAAATATAAAGGAGCTTTTGATGCGAGTTCCGGTTGCTAATGCATCATTTCAAACAATCACTGGATAAAATGTGTCCATGAATATATGAATGTTAAGTAGGGAAAGTGTTAGTCGTTAATTTGAATAAATGTTATAAAGGCAAGCACTGTAGTTTGCATATTCCATTAAACTGTAGTATCTCTTGAAAGCAAATATGAGCTCTAGATTTTAAGATTAATCATAATAGTAGCTACTTTTTCATTCAACTGAGATACGTGGCTCTAAAAAGTGTGTTGTCCTCCATCTCATAAAAGGTTACAGTGAATGCAATATAAATTCATATAAAGATTATTGAAGGCTGGTACATATTTAATAATAAACAGTAGCCTAAATTTATACTTAAATGCTCCCCTTGACCTGTCCTAGTTTTGTGTGCCTCTATAACACAGTAATTTGTTCTATTTTTCTTTTTTTTTTATTGTTAAGCTCTCTGTGTTTCCATGGCAACTGCAGCAAAAGCTCATCTTGATCAAGAGCGAAGTCAAAACACATTTTCTGTTTTTGGCAGTTTACTGTCCAACTGGCCAGGCAGAAGAGGAGCACATGTAACAGTTACTTTCTGTTATAAATAATTCTCAGTAAACAAACATACTTCACTGTTACAAGATTTAGCCAATTGAATGTGACAATATGAGCTGTACGGACATTAACTTCGCTCTGCTTTTATATCGAGTTTGTATTGATTCCTATTCTGTTTTCAACCACTTATTACTTCATGACATGACTAGAGCATATGCTATCTTTTGAGCCTTAGGTGGTTCAGCCAAGGCAATGGGCAGTCAGTCAAAGCAGAAACTACTTGTTTTTATATCCAAGGCCCCTTGACAATTTAGGCCATCTTTGGCAAATTCACCAAATTTTGACAATTTGCATTTTTTTATTCAACTGTTTCACTCAAAGGGACACAGTATAGTGCAGACTCAGTATGATGTAGACTTGGTTTGGGCCTGGTCTAGTCCTGTTCTAGTCCTGGTATAGTCCAGATTTAGTTCCAGATTAAACTCCAATTTAATCCTGATGTACATTTTTGTTTGGTCCTGTTCTAATCCTGGCTTAGTCTTGGTCTAAAGTCCCCTAATTTAAAAATAATATTATAATATAGGCTTATTTTGCCTACTACGATGTACATTTTAGTGATTTTACCAACACTACAACTATCCATTGGACCACTGAGCAATGCCAAAACATCAGCAGCACACCTCCACACGTCGCTCCCCTTGGAAAATGTGGACGATCTTATGACTTCCGGGGCCATCCAGGCGTATGTCCCGGCAGCACTCATTTTGGTGGTCCGGTGCCACTCTCGGGCCAGCCCAAAGTCAGTGATCTTCAGCGTCTTGTTGCTCAAATCTTCCATTTCAATTCGCTCCAGGATTAGGACTACATTTCAGGGAGGTGAGGTGGGGTTGATGGAGTTTTAGTTGAAGTCACACAATAGGTCAAGTAAAGGGGGTAAAAATTATCCCGGGCAAAATGGGGGGAGGGTGCACATGCAAGAATAATAATGTGTAAAATTGTAGAGATGTAAAAAAAATGGGATAAAATGAAAAGGATTGAAAAGGAAGGAAAGAGAGAAGAGAACAGGGAAGCAGAAAGCAGAGAGACGTGAGACAGTACAAGACAAGCATTTTCAAAGCACAATATTTTGTAAAGTGTAGAAATGAGAGAAGTAGATAAACACGGAATAAATAGATTTTTGTGTAAAGTTGGAAAAAAGAAAAAAGTTGGGTGTTGGAAATTGGTAAATTGTTAACCATCATTGTGTTGGTCTTTCCTAGATACCAGCAAGGCTGACCGAAGAATTGCAATATTAAAGTCCAGTCCATGTGTACCAATTAGGTTTAATAAACTAAGTATACGTGATAAAAAAAATACAACTGAATAGAAATAAAAATAAAAATAAATCTGTAAACCAAATGGCAAAATTCAGTGCAGTTTCCCAGACTCCAAGCCATCTGCTGGGGCTGCCCAGAGACGGGGTGTGTCCTGAGCTGTGGCAAACATCAAACCCCTCTCATCGGCTGAATGTGCCTCCACTGCTCCACACAAAACACTTTGGGCTTGTCCAGTCTCATGTTAAAGTACATTTAAAGCCCTGGAGACTAATCACAGTCTGAATGTATGCACTCAAGTTAATGCACAGTAATGCAGGGGCAGAAAACCTGGTTAGGAGAAACACAGGCAGTGGAAAGCAGACATATTTTTGTTTGAAATGTGGTCTATTCACTTGATTATAATGTTTTTTTATTAAGTCTTATAAAGATACCCACAAAGGAATATTTTACCTGTTCTTAAAACTATACCAAAAAGGGTAAACTGAACATAACTTGACCAAAAATCAACATATGTAAAAAAATACCTACAATAGTTAAAATGCCTTAACAAGGAGGATTTATTGGGCGTAAGTAGAAAAGATTAATTTTGTAGTGGTTGTCAAAACTCTGCAATGCTAATCGTCTTTATCTCTCTCTAAGTGAGTGATCAGTGTTCACTATCCCATGATTTAACTTGAGCCTGTAACACATTTGTGGCCTGAGGAAAAGCTAAATCCAGTGGAGCGCACATATCCACATCGCCACAGTCTGCGTCACAGTAGAGTCTGACTGGACCACTTCAGAACAGCCACTGATCAAACCAGGGCGATGATGAATACTATGTACCATACTTTTACTTTAGTTTACAGTTTGGGTACCTGTTCTACCTTAAAATGGATATGAATATTGTTCAATTCATAAAAAGTGATCATCGCAATTATTTGGAGCTTTAAAAAAAGTATTTAAGTGTATGCAAGTTCATTCGAAGAGGAAGAAAACCTGTTGTCATATGTTAGTAATTGGCGGTTTTCAGTGTGACATCATCTGACGTGTGATGAGTCAGAGTCAGTTTTCCCATTAATTACATTGTACTTTCCAAATGTCCAAAAGGTAAATTCACAAATGCTGAACCTGAACATTTCTATTACTGACTTTACTCCAGAACACTCTATATTAAAAACAAAAATCTGAACTTTAACAATATTCATTTTAGCTGCTCCCATCTGTATTAAATATTATTGGCCTATAGAATATGGTGACATAGTCTTTTATGGCTCACGTTAAGTTCAAAAGTAACTCATATAATATTGCATGCACATACACTTGTTATTGGTTAAACATTAGATAGCCTAAATGCGCCAGGTTTGTGGGCTCAGAATGAGTGCTCCTACAGAACAGTGTCTTAATAAAAGTGTCAGTGTTTTTGTAATGTACTGGAACAATAATTGTATATATCACAATGTATACTTGATTAATTAGGCAGCCTTACTTAAAGTACTTAAAATCTCTGTGTCTATGTGTACAGGGGTTTTCCTCAGAGCCCATTATGGCCGTAGCTGGAATGACTTAACAGTAACGGCAGCAGCCAATAGCAGCCTCATTGAACTGCACTGCTCAGCACAGACTGGGCCAATGGGAGAGGAGCACAGACAGTGTAGGAGGAGCAGCTGAGGGGAGAGCACTGTGTAAATCCGCAGTAATGGGCTTGGGATTTAGGAGATCCAGTAAAATGCAAGATTACAACCGCTCCACAAACACAAGCTCATGACTTTTCCTTTTTCAAACGATTTTCATATTGAAGAAACATGTATGGATATGGGTAAGCATCAGTCACTGAATTTGATGGAGAAATTATTATATTTGTGTCATAAATCTAATGATTTTGGAGAAAAACAGCAAAGAATATAATGTATTTGTGTAGTGTACAGCCACACCAAAAGAGTGACTAACACATAAATGCACATACCGCAATGACAGCAATTAAAATAATGAAATAATTAGAAACGGTCAAGTGAAAGTTTACCTTAGAAAGTATAGGAAAGATCAAATTTCACGTAACCAGAATACAAGCTATTTTACTCCTTAGGTTGATGCATGAGTGAATGTTGTATGTGTGTAGGCAAGTAGCATTATAAAGGGTCAAAGGGTCAAAAAGAAACTATAAATGTAAACATGAAGCGCATCTTACTGTTGCTAGACTTGAGGTCCCGGTGGATGATGGGTACAATGGCCTGACTGTGGAGGTAAAGCATGCCCCTGGCAACCTGCACAGCCCAGTCCACCAGTGTACAGGGCGGGACACGTCTCCGAACCACGGCACGGTTCAGCGGACCTCCTCGAGCATACTCCATCACCAGGCACAGGTGGGGCTCCTGCAGGCATACCCCCAGCAGGGCCATGATGTTGGGATGGCTCAGCATAGCAAACAGTTTAGCCTCCTGTCGCACGCTCTCCAGGGTCTGCCCCGCCTCTTCGTCTGGGTCCCTCCTTGCTGCCTTCACCGCCACCTCCGTCCCCCTCCACACCGCGCGGTACACTTTTCCAAAACCGCCCACTCCAATGATCTCCTCCAGAGTCAGCTCTGAGAAGTCGATCTCCAGCACTGAAAGAGACAGGCACTTTATATTAGTTCTATCTTTTCCGTGTGCAGTTGTTATAAATTACAGTGTTTTAGACATTATAAAAGTCATTTAGGCCAGTCACGATAATTAATATATCAACTAATTGTTCAATACATACAATGCATTTATCATGGGTACTTTTTCTTTGCATTAGTGGGAAAGTTTGGTTATTTTTCTGTAATATGGGAGATTTGAGCTGTAGAAGGTTGAATTATGAACTTCTATGACTCATTATAGATGCAAGCTGTTGACTTAAGTGTTGCATTCTGTGATTTATTCTGTTATAGTGTACATTTAGAACACTTTTTTTTAGATAATTCTGCTTTATAGTTTGGTTTCAGTATTATTGTTTATTGTCTATATTTACTTTAGCAATATAACGCACTTCATAATGTGTTATCATGACAGGCCTAAAGACATAATAAAAGTAAAAATAGTAAAACTGAGTATAAAACTTGAGATTGTTGTGATTGTAAATATGTATTTGTGACTAGTGAAATTTTGAGAACAGGTCAGATCTGTGGAGAAGTGGCCCTGCTCACAGTAAGAATGCATGTGTTTTAAGATTTTATTAAGCAATTAAAACAAAATAGATTACCCATAAGTAAAGCTATATTGTAAAATATTTCAGTCAAAGCAATAGCATATCCATGGAGACAAGCAGGTGACAAATCTTCCACTTGAATAGTAATTTTATTGATTTATTTCACATCTATATTAACTCTCCATATTTGTGAAGGCTGCACATTCAATATTGGTGCAAAGATCCACAGTTTTGCTCTATAAGGTTTTCAAAGGCAGTAAGTTGTAGAAAATATCTCAAAATGTGGTCAACTGATGCTTTCAACTAAGCCTTACTGCTGTCCCAAATACAGCAGGATCCTTGCCTTCCCTTATTATTCCTCCAAATCTGCTCCAGTTTGCAGGCTAAAGCAGGGTAGGTTGAATGATGGGCAAAATACAGTAGAATTTAGAATAACAGCTAATGCAAGACCCACGTGCACAGTCCGTACACGTGGGTCCAGATATGACTCTAGTGCTTTATGCAGCGTTGTTCTTCGCAGACTGACTTGAATGAATATTTCAGGTGGTTTTGGAAGTAGGCCAGTGACAATTATGAGACAGCCAGAAGAACGGCTGAGGATCACCCATCACTACAGGACATACAGGACCCAGTGTGGCTTAAAAGAAAGCAATGCTGATTGTTAGCAGTTATAGCATTATCAAAGAATGTATAAATATGAGTATAAAGAATTGTATTAATTTGGGGCTCTCTCATTTTTTTTAGTACAGAACATAGTTGTTGAAATCTTATGATCAGTAATTACAAAACAGTCCTAGCCTTCAGTTGTTCATGATTTCGCTTAGATTTTATGATGCAGGGTAGGCAGCGCTCAGAGTGTTTGGTTATTCAGTAGGAGGAGAACTGAAAACCCACCTCTTCTCCCTGGCATTTAATAGTAGTTAGACAGGATATCTTTAGTGTGTTCTTATTCTTTCCCTATGTATTCTGTGTTATCTGTAGATTTGTTTTTTGTTGATTTTTATGTGATGCACTTTGGTCAGCTGAAGTAGTTTTAAATGTGCTATATAAATAAACATGAATTGAATTGACGTGATTGAATTGAGAACTAGATTGTTTCGAGAGAAATCCCCCAAGTCACTATTTAGTCAACGCACAATTTAGATCAATTGAAAATATTGCCTGGCTGATTAAATTATTAAAACTATGGTCTTTTCCAGCCCAGAACTGCAAGATTCTTCAGTAATTTACAACAGTTTTCTACGTTGATGGCATTTCTTTTCATACCTTCTAAATGAGAGAAAAGAATGAAGATGTGAAACTATTGCAGCAGTCTTTTTTTTTTTTCCGCTGCAGCAGTGAAAAGGCCTAAACTACCTCAGCAAGAAATACTGTATCCCACACTGGATCTGAAGGCTGCGCTGGATGAGAGCGATCGATAAGGTGATTCTGTGTGTTTCTGAGAAATGCTCTCCAACATTTGAAGCTAATCTTTTTCACGCAGCATAAAGAGGATCATTAACCAGCATCACCTTTATAACAAGGTTAAGGGGGGGTCGGACGTGTACTGGCTTTTAATTCAGTCTACAATTGCTCCACACGCCTTACCAACTTCAGGCCATCGTTAGCATCTGGAGCATGAATTAATTGCTCTCTAACTACACACCACAAGGTTGGTAACAGAGAAAATCTGATTTGAGAAATACTGGAGGGTTGTCAGTAATGAGCCTAGGTTTAAACTGTAGTTGTGTCCTTGAGCCAAACACGTCCTCTTCAATGTGTACTCCAGTGAATTAGATACATGCTTCTGACAGGAAGGGGCAGGTATCCTTACAGAGAGTAGTTGTAGTAAAAGCAATAGTAGTAAAAGTACAAGCAGTCATTAGTAGTAGACTTTAAAGGACCCATATTACGCTTTTTCCTGATTTATGTTATAATGTTTCTTCATACCTGGAGTTGTGTTTTGCTTCATTCACATATGTTTAGCACACAAACCTTGTATATTTAGGTTAAGTTCCACCTTGTGATGTCATGTGGTAATACAGGAAGTACTGCTCCACTGTGTTTTTAAACACAGTGAAGCACTTCACTGGTGTGCATACACCTTCACTAGAATCAGCTGGATCTCAGCCCTGGAACTGCTTTACACAAAGTGACACAGAGTATTTTGAGCTTCTAGTCTGTAGACAGACTAATTATGAAGTGTTACTCAAAAATGTGTGAATGAAACAAAACACAACTCCAAGTATGTTTTTGATGAGGTAACAACATTCATACATGGCTTAAAGCTCATAAGAGTCAGTTTTGCATAATATAGGACATTTAAGATACATAAGAAAGTATGCTCAATGAAATCACAACAGTTCACAGAGACTGATCCTCCCAAATAAGAACAGAGTCTAAACCAAAGCCACATTTAAATAGAAACTAAATGAGGTCAAAAATGCATTACAATCTGTTCACACTATGCATGTGCACGGTGCCTTTATGGGTTGTTTTTGGTAAGACATTGTGTAACCTGACACTGGAGCATCCCTGACTTTAGCTCAGACGGATGGAGAGATGAAGAAGGTAGAGAGGAGGAAAGGAGAGAGGTTGGATAAGAGAGAGAGGGAGAAAGGGAGAGTGAAAGAGAAAGAATTATGTGGACAAGCTTCAGGGCAGAACCGTGACACAGCACTCTCAACCTGCTGTCGCAGCCAATTCACCAGAGGCTGAGCACTGTGGCTTTAGGTCAACGCAAAGGAGCAGGGCACAAGCAGGAGCCAAAAGTTGAAATGTTCTTTCTGTTACCTGCTGTTTAGACAGACCATTTGTCTTGTTAGCGTCATTTCAGCTAATAATTCAGCCAATATTCTGGTGTTGTTTCTTAAGTGTAATTTTAGGTAAAGCATTCAGTATGTGTTATAAATGTTGAAAAGAAAAGGATTTTAAATTTAGTGCAAGAGAATATTTGAAGCTATGCAGAAAGTTTGACTGCAATGAAACTAAAAACTTCCCACTGTTACTATTTTGTCTTAAGGCTGGCCATTCATAATTTTATTCTCATTCTCAAAATTTAATCACGAGATAAATAATTTTAATAAAGTTTAACAAAAGAAGTGCTCTTTTTTAGTTTTGTACACATAGAATAGACTACACAAGATTTCCTTACTTTTCATACTATGTTTAAATCCATTAACCTGACTAGAACTAGGAAGTACTTCACACATGCATCCTGTGCTCAGGGCTCTGCACGGGCTCCTGTGGCTCACAGAATAGACTTTAAAGCAGCTCTGCTTGTGAACAAGTCTCTCCATGGCCTCCACATGTTAGTGCCATACGAACCATCTCGTACTTTGAGGACTTCAGGGACCGGCCTCCTGCCCAAAGTCAGGACTAAAGATAGAGAGTCAGTGTTTCAGTTTTATGTAGTTAAAACCTGGAACAGTCTTCCTGAAGATGTGAGACAGGCCTCGACTTTGTTTAAATCCAGGCTCAAAACAGTTCTGTTTAGCTGTGCATATGACTGAAAGGTTTTTATTCTGCCCTGTATTTTAGTGTAAATTTTACAATGATTACTTTTTTATTTGCTTGTATTGTTATTTTAATGTCTTTCTTATTCTGAAAAAGCACTTAGAATTACCTTGTGTACGAATTGTGCTATACAAATAAACTTGCCTTGCCTTACACTCTGTTATTGCTTAATGATATTTGCCATAGGCCTAGTTGTTCATAGGCCCAGCTCATTGTGCTGGGTCCCTTACATCCAGTTTCTTTTTGGGGCCCTGTGCCAGTGCCTCAGCCCCGGTTACGCCCCTGCTTTCATTGGCTGCAGTGTGTACAATGGGAAACACTCACGGTGCAGACAGGGCACAGGGATCTGCTCGGCCTTGTCCCGGGCGTCCTCCTCGCAAATGCATTTCCCTTCACTCACGTAGTTGGAGGGGAAAATGCCCACACGGTCCGCTATCATCCCGGTCCACCACCCCTCGTCCCCGGACACCAGCGAGTCCTTGGACAGCACCTCCACCACGTCTCCCCTCCGCAGGCTGAGCTCGTCCTCTGCAGTGGCTTCATAGTCAAACACCGCGGTCCAAAGCGCATTTCCCACCGCTCCGCTCCCCGTCTCCGGCTCAAAAACATCCCCCTCTCCTAGATTGGGACTCAAAATACTGTTATTGTCCGTAGTAGCGGGTTTGCAGGCATCCATGGAGGCGATCCATCAGAGGCGAGCTGGCGCATTACAGACACCTGACACGGGCGGGCTCCTGCGCACACAAACGCGGCTAACTAGGGGCTAATCTACCGGGCCCAAACGCGCCCACGTCCCGCCGCATCTTCACGGTACTCATACTGGCTTAAATACCGCTTTCCATTGCATAAATGGGTTGCAACTTGCTGCTATCCTCGCTCAAACCTTTAGCATACGCTCAGTATTAAATCTAAGCCAATTGTAGCCACGTGCGTGTCAGACCTCTGCTCCTATTGGTCCAAAGAGCTGTCAATCAAAGCATAAGTCCCGGTCACTGGAGACGTCACACGCAGCTCAGTCTTTTCTCAGCGTGAACCGAGTTTGACCAAATACAGCCAATTAAACCCACACCTCAAACGCGTGTCAGGGACTAACCTTGGCCTACTTTACTTAAATACATTTTACAGTATTCTTTGGCTGCCTAATTATGAAACAATTCAAACAGGTCTAAACAGAGTTGACTTTTATAGCAGACTGGACCTGGTGACATGTCCTGCTTGGTCGGTGGAGATCAATATGTTTAATGTCATACTTCCATGTGAGAAGTTACATATCCACTGTATGTCCAGAGGTGTAGGTCCTCTACCCAGTGGAATGTAACAAAGGAAAAGTAGTAACTGTGCTCAAATACAAATTTTTGGTATCTGTACTTTATTTAAGTTCATTTTAAAGTGGATACTTTTTATTTTACTTACACTACACTACTTTTACTTGCACTACATTTGAGAGCAGTATCTGTACTTTTCTATCCACTACATGTTTAAACTGGACAATTGTTACTGTTGAACAAACTTTAGCACAAATCTTTAACAAAATCACTACATTTGCAACTTTATTACAGACATCAAAATCTGCACAAAATACTTTTACTTTTTTACTTTTGAAGTTATTTTTTAATGAGTACTTTAATAAGTGAGTACTTTTACTTTCGTGATACTTTTACTTTGCCTTGAGTATTTTTTTGCTCCATTATCTGTTCTCTTACTTAACAAAATTGAGTTCTTCTTCCACCGCTGCCATGACCTATATATATATCCTAATATTACAGTAAAAGAACTCATTAAAATTTGTAGCTCTTTGCCTCTTATATTTCTTGTTAAATGTCAAAACACATACTTAAGTAAATCAAACTCAAATGATATTAAGAACAAGGAAGCTGCTTTTATTTAACAGTAAAAGAACAAAACAGTTTGATCTCAAAACATCGTCAGCTTTGGAAATTTTGCGTTTTTATTTTTGACATCTCATCGCAGGCCAAGAAAAAACATCCCTTTAAAATGTGCCCCTTTTTCTGTTACACAAAAACAAACAAAATGAAATAAACCACCTCCCCTAAACGTCTCACAATAGTATAAATTCACACTTCCATCTTTCAGGCTGAGCAAGAAGACTTAAAGAAGTGGCGTGGATGACAATTAAATGATCTTTTAAGACATAATTTAAGACAAAAAACTAATTTGAGTGGTTTCTTCTCATGCATCACACACAAACACACTGAATTTGACAAAATCAAGAATACATCCAAATGAACAATACATTAATCGAAATCATGTCACTGGCACTTCCTCATCTTACAATGCATTTGAACAAGAATAATAGTGGTGAGCATTTAACACAAGAATAAATAAAAGATAATATCATCATTGGCTCAGATGATTGCAGAGATTGTAGGTGACTACGTAGAGACATGCTGCTTCCCCCAAATACATCTTATTTTACCATATCTTTGTACATTGAAAAGTATGTACAAAAAGTGAGATTGAAATGCAAGCCGTTTGTTTTGTGCAACCAATTTCTGCTAAAATATATCAGAATTATATAAAGGAAGATTAGGGAGAGCAGGTGTGATCCACAGGCAAAAAGGGAAACACTTACAGCACTGCTCACTGGGAGGAAGAACTCAGGTAGAAAAGGTTTGACGCCCTCTAGTGGAGACACACCGCCACTGCTATTCACAATGTGTTTTATGTATTTATATGAATGTCTTTGGTTAAATCGTGAGTGATTTTAAATCTGCCAAAGGTTAAACAATTGTGTTCATATTTAATTTAACTTCAGAAGGAAGTCTGTCAAAGTTCCAGTTCATAATATGAGGGCTGTCTTCTTGGTAGTGTCCACTTAGGAGCTGAAAAGAATCTAGTTGAAAATGAGCTTTCAAAAACATGGCTTGAAGGTGAAGAACAGAAAAAACATAGGTGTTTGTGTGTATGCATATAAATGTGAATCACTATTATGCGCCATTTTGAAAGCTGCACCAATTGATAACTAGGCACTTGAAGGGGCAACAAATTTGGGTTTGATGTTAAGGTTAAATAACTTGAGGAAATGAAAAAAAGTTTATATATATACGTAAAAAAAAAAAAAAAAAAAAATTACTTACTTTACTTTCTCAGAACAGAATTTTGTTGTGACACTTTTATCATAAAAATAAATATTTGATTGTTTTCCTTGTGTCTTGCTCAGGTCTTGCTCTGCTGCGCCCTTGTGGCCAAACACAGATTGATGCAGCTTTCTTAGTATTTGAATGAATCCATCTAAACCCCCCACCTCTAAACCCTCTGCAGGCACTGTCCCGTGTTCAGATACGTCTCTTGTATTGGCCTTTTGCACGTGAACAAGTCTCATAAATAGATCTATACAGCAAAGTGCAGGAAGGAACAGTAGAAAAATACCTCTGGATTTATCTGCAGCAATTACCATTTGTATCTTTTTTCTGATTGAAAAGGTGAAAAGTCAAGTGAGACCAAGATATCTGTAAATAAAATACAATGTTTTTACCTATAGATACTAGAAAGGTGAAGACATCGTTCAGTAGAGTATAGATAGACCGCAGAACCCGCCCCTTCCTATGTCCCATTACCACAGCAAACCTCTTTATCAGAAGAAGGTGACCACATCTAAACAAATATTCAAAATATACAGAAAATATGGAAATATATTATATATAGATAGGTATAGAGTACTGAAGTAATGTCCAGGGCAGTTTGACAATGTCCACCTTTTAGTTCAATGCTCTGCCAGTCCACATAAGCTTCACATGAAACAAATAAAAATAAATAATTATGACTCCAATGCATTGTCACTCACATTTTTTTTTTCCAGAAAATAGTTCTCCTCTTTTTCCTTTGTTTTTTGTTTTATCTATTTTTTGCATTTTTATCCTCAAAATACTTCTTAGAAAAAGTCATTCTCGTCTTGTGTGTGAGAAAAATAGACCTCTTGTTGACTCCTTTTTGTCCCATAGGAAATGCAGGATCACCCCTTGTTTTCTGTGGTGGTGGATCCCATCCCATCCCGGCTGTAAGGACAACGCCTGGCCCCCGGGCACTTTTCGGGACGCTCTTGACTGTGGCCGGTCCTTGCAGTTAGGTTTGAGGGAGGTTTGTGAGTCACTGTTTTGATTGACCTATGCTTTCATTCACACCTCTGTGGAGTTTTTAAAAGCCCTCTATATGACAGTAGGCCTCCAGACTGGAAAACAGGATGTAAAGGAACCACAGGCTGAAGAAGAACAAGGAAGTGATCAGTCTGTGTCCCCATGGCCCCCCCAGCTCCCCTCCAATGTGCGGTCTGCGTCGGTACAACAGCACCGAAATGGCCAAGAAGGCAAAGATCGTAAACAGGGTGACTGAAAATGCCAAAGAGCCCGCCTCCACCATGAAGGGCTTTCCTTTGGACTTCCAGTAGATGGCAGCAACGGACCAGGCCATGCCAATGCCCAGAAACACGTTGACCGCGTTGCTCCCGGTGACATTCCCGATGGAGGCGTCAGCGTAAGTGTCCTGGACCGCTGCGACTTTACTGGCAAATGTGTCTGAAGAGAGACGAGGTACAGTTTTAGTCTCAATGAAAAAATAAACTTGTATTGCATTATCCTTACTCCGTCATTTGTTTTATATTGCTCTACTATATTGGTTGTTTTCCGATTTCAGGTGTTGATGAATGTTTTGATGTCATACTCTTAAATGGGGACCAAGAATCAGTTTTCCCAATGGATTTCATGGTATACCCAGTAAGAAATTCACAAACCTTGAACCTGATCCTCTCTATATTACTGCAGAAATCTGCATTATAACTTAATTCATTTTAATTATATATTGTATAGTATATTAAAAATTATTGGCCAATAGAAGTAATCTGAAAAGGCAACACTGAAAGCCAGCACTGAAAGCTAGCACTTTACTCACATTCATTTTGTAAATGCCTATATAGTGACCAATATACCTACTACTGTGACCATGTAATATCCCCTGTGGATCAATTCAGTCTGTTTAAGTCTACGCGTTATAGTTGCATTATATAATATAAACTCTTCAAGCTGATTTAAAAGAAATAGATATAAGTGCAGAGGATGGCAGAACGCAGGTCACTGATCAGTCTATAAATTTACATTACTCCATTACACACAGTTGCCCCTGGGCAGAGTGACAAAGATGTGGCAGCCTCAACACGCCAATGCCTACCACGACAGAAAACATTCATCAATACATCGATCAAAGAAGCTACGGGGGCAGGACAAACTTGGACAAAAAATACAAATACTTTACAATTTTCATGTGTCTTATAATTGTAGGTCACTAATAATATTACCGGGATCTGAAGGTTGGTGGTTTGAATCCTGCACTTCACATAAACATCATTGGTTGAGCGGTGTGATTCCAACTCCCACAGATGAATGCTGTCGTTGTGTCCTTAGGCAAGACACTTAACCCACCTCGCCCCCAGTGTCTGTGTTCACTGGTGTATGAATGTGTGTGTGAATGGTGAGTGGTTCCTTGATGTAAAATGCTTTGTAAAGAGTGCGTTGAAGACAGTAAAACTCTATACAAAAATGTGACCATTACACTGATTTTCTTACCAAACCTATATTTTTTATCATTGCTTGACTTCCATATTGTTCTGTACATTTTCCATTGCTCCATCAAGGGTTAACCAAACCAACCTCACTGTTTTATTTGCACATGTTTATAATGCAACACCGATGCAGTTCCCAATCTTTATGTTTTCCTTATGCATGCACTTATGATTTATTAATGCCGCACATACGACCTTTAATAAACAGAAACGCTGACATGGACAAAGTTTACAGACAGATTGTTTCTTGAGGTCAAAATAACAAAAGTATTGGATGACAAAGCGAATACGCCAAAGGAATCCACAGAATACGGAGGGGCCTTATAATAAATCAAGTGTCGGTAAAAGAAAGCGGGTATTAGATGAATTATTCAACATTGACACCACTGTAGGGAAGGGCCACACTGTCTGTCTCTCTGAGCCATAAATATAAGGAATAGGTATAGACAGGGATATGGGTACTTTGCTGAGAGACAATATATAGTTCAGCGTTTTATGGCCTTGAATACAGCAGACATATAGAAGGTTTGCCTATGATATAAAGGTACTTGCCAAACAAAATCCCAGCTCAGAAAATAGGGGCATCTTTAGAGAATCATAAAATGCCAAATTATATGTGTAGTTTGGCTGAGTCTTGGGGTCAGAGAATCCCTAAACTACAATTAAAAGTGATTGGAAGTGATTTAATAAAGGGCCCTGGGTTTGTGTAGGCCTAAATCATACATGTATTCCCTGTCTGTCCAAGTTACAATACTTTTACACCCTCAGACTGACTAAGGTGGGCAGAGTAGTCAAAAATACTCAAGTAGGCAATATTACTTCAAAATAATATTACTTTTTCACATAGTATTGATCCAGGAAATTACTCAAGTAAGAATAAAATCAAGTTTTTTTGGGGAAACTACCACTCCACCTTCTAATTTATGATTTGAAGAACAAACTATTAAATAATAAACACTATAAAGCACAAGTTTAAATTACTTAACATTACACACAGTTTTGTCACTTTTAGACAAACTTTTACTCAAATTGGGGAGAATAACCAAAACCTAAAGCGTGTGAGTACTGTTACACTGTAAAATATATTGCTCAAATAAGTATAGTATAGTATCTGAAAGCTACCAAGAAAAGTAAAATCTGATTAAAGTAAATGTAACTGAGTAAATGTAACTGAGTACTCCACTCCTGCTCATTCTCCAACATGAAACCCACCTGGTACAGAGGTCCCCAGAGCCACAAACACCACAGCAGTGACAGAGTCCTTCAGCCCGATGGTGCAGCCGAAGTGAGAGGCCAGGTCCCCGATGATGGCAGTGAGGACCCCGATGATGATGATGGACACGATGAAGCAGGCCCAGCCGTGCCAGTACTCTGTGGGCGGGACGCAGGCGAACAGAACCTTCCAGAAAACCGTCAGGAAGTGCATGACGTAATCAAAACAAGATGGCAGCCGCTCCTCGCCCGTGTCCTCCTCGTCCTCATCTGTGGAGGTAGAATTTAAGGAAGTATTATAAATAAAAACACTCAAAGGCACTGTCCCATGTAACTTTTCTGGTGGAAGGACTTTCTAGAAAGTTCCACATGGCATGTAACATATCTATCATGTGTTTTGAGTGCTTAAAATACAACTGAAAACGAATACATACTTATGAGCATATGAGCGGGCTTGCCTCTCCACAGATTTAACCTGTAACTTGGCCTGGTGCTGTCACCTGCTTCTCTCCATGGAAAAAAATCAACTTTAATGCCATACTGTGGAGCACTCTAGGTAAAACAGTCATATATCCATGGAGACAAGAAGGTGGCAGACCGTCTACTAGAAAAGTGAATGCACATTGCTATTGCATTAAACAGTGTATTCAAATGGACATCTTTATACACTTTAACAAAGACGGTGGATAATGGAGCATTCTGAAAGAGATGAACAGATGAAGGCAATATACAGGCTGAAAGTGAATGTGTTTGGCTCGAAAATGCTGCCACCATTACTACAATTAAGTATCCCAAAGTGAAAATTGCATTCTATTACAACTTGAAACCATTTTCCAGAACTGACTGCACACTGCAGTGACCTAAGCTGTTTCCTTGAATCACAAACCATCACCATCTTGTCTGATGAGGACGACTTGTACCATCCCAAACTCTGCCTGTTCCCTGTCCCATCAGCAGACAAAGGACACAAAGGGACACACAGAGACAGAGCACTGATTCAAAGTGCCAGTGCCAGTCCATCCAAAGTACATGCATTTTTCAGCTCTAAACATGAAAAAGTAAAGATACCACTGGATTTAATATTGCAGCACCAAAGAGTGAAGACTGTGAGGACCGTGTTCATCTGATACTGATGCAAAACCGAGCAACAGAAACAACAAACAACTAGTCTGGGCTATAAAATGAGGTGAAATTTAATATATGAGTATAACGCAACTATAATGCCTGAATCAATGGTTTTGGAGCAGAACACCCAGGAAAAATAAACACAAGCTTTCAATATATAATTTTTTGTAAGTTATGAAGGACAGATGTATTACTAATGTGTTCTAATCATGAGTACATTTTCGAAGTAAAAGTAAACCAGCATGTCTTTACCTGCACTGACAGTGATGGCCTCCATGAACTGGTCTCTCCATGAGTTGGTTCCCACCACTAGTGCCAGGTTGGTCTTCTTTATCAGCTTGTCCACTGTGTTCTGTAGCAACAAAAATATAACATCATTTCTTTCATGGCCATATTGTTGGTGTCAATTTGACGTTTTAGGCTCACATTTGCCTTGTTTATTTATAACACACCTTTCATAACATGTAAAAACTATATTAGTTTGTAGTCTGCGTGTGTACAAGTCTCTTCATGGCCTAGCACCAAAGTACATCCCCCACATGTTAGTGCCATATGAACCATCTGGTACCCTGAGGACTTTAGGGACCGGTCTCCTGCTGTAGTCCTGCTGTAGTCCTGGTTTAGTTGTGGTTTAGGGCGGCCTCCTGGTGCTCTATAGCCCAGGTTTAGTCCTGGTTTAGTCCTGGTTTAGTCCTGGTTTAGTCCTGGTCTAGGGACCGGCCTCTGGTGCCCAGAGTCCGGACTAAACATGTGGAATCAGAGTTTCAGTTTTTTGCAGCTAAAAATCTGGAACAGTTTTCCTGAAGATGTGAGACAAACCTCTACTTTGACAATATTTAAATCCACGCTCAAAACGGTTGTGTTTAGCTGTGCATCTGAAAGGTTTTATTCTGCACATTTCTCTTTAATTAATTAATTTTTGATGATTATTTATGTTTCGATTTGTTGTATTGTGATTTCAATGTCTTTCTTATTCTGTAAAGCACTTTGAATTACTTTGTGTATGAATTATGCTGTACAAATGGACTTGACTTGCCTTCAACATAATAGCATCCTTACACATTACCTTCCCTATGTCATGCAGATAGTTTTTTTCTATGTGCATAATTTCCCCAAATGCTACAACAGTGTTTGTAATGATGAATCCATGTTTTGACCAGGATATTATATTTGTTCTAGTGCAAAAAGCTGAATAAAAAATCTGCACTCTATACTTTATCTTATCAACCTCAGCATCTCGCAGAAGTAAACAGACATTGTCCAACCACATGGGGGCAGTAGTGACACCACTTTCAATGCAAGGAAAACCCCACAACACCAACCACCACTGCCCCCTATTCTCACACTGCTCTAAAAATAAACCGCTTACATGTCCACCACTCTAATACAAATGAATAAAACAATACATTTTATTACCAGAGCTGGATTTCATATTTATGAGTGTACTTTTCGATTGATGTTGAACCTTTCGCACCTTAAACTCATACGATTCTTCAATAATGACTTCCATTTTTGAATGCTCCCCCAGAACCGGCTTCCCCATCTCTGCGATCCGCTTGGCTTCCTCCTCGTCTGTCGTCAGTTTCCTGTCCGGAACATCTGAAACAAAACAAAGACAGGCATTTAAAAACAAGGTGATAATTAAAATCAAAGTCTTATTATCATACAGCGCGGTGGAGGTGGCAGATGATGTCCCATTAGAGGCTTTATCACGGGAGATGGTTAGACACAGTTTTCCATATTCAGTACTGACAGAGCAGCTGTCACGTTTGATTGAAAGATTGAGATGAGGAGGTGCGCTGTTGTTGACAAACTTGAATGCATAATGTATGTACGACATGAAGCAACAAAGTAATGTATTTTTCTTTTTTTTTTCCATTCATATTCAAGGTACCCCATGAGATATATAATTCTATTCAATATTGTAGATTTTTTTTTTATTGTAGAAGTTTATGTTATGTTCAAACTGCAACTAAAACAACTATTACAATATAGATTTTTAAAAATAGAAATCCATTGAATGAGATATTGTCTCACTTATACTTTTTATTTGTATTTACTCACTAAATCTGCTTTATAATACTTTGATAGGCCTATTTGAAACTCCAAAACTTCAGTACTTCAAGAGTAAAAGCCATGCGTCAGATAAAACACACAGCATGGAGTACATTAGGGCCAAACACAGACAAAGCTCAGTAATTAGTCTCATCTAACACTGTTCTAGCCACCTCAAGTTGATCAAAAACACTTTAAAATTCGTACGTTATTGATTCAGTCGCCACATCAGTCTTAGGGAGTCCGACAAAAGAGAATTGGCATCTACAGTTACTCAGAGTCTTAATCACATTCATTTAAAGAACACGGTGTAACTTTTTGGTAGCAGCATATCTACTGCATAATTCAAACCAGACTTCGGAATATTCTCCATGGAGATAGATTATGGAAAATTACCATGTCGACAAACAAGCCACGTTTGGGTCAGGTTTGTGGAGATGCAAGCCCGCTGACAGTATGGATACATGTTTTTCAAGATTCTTTGTGCATTAAAACAAAGAAAATATATGCTTTTATATATGTTTTTTGCTAAAAGGTTATGGGGTTAGCTTTTAACAGCAACTGGTGAAGTGTCTTGCTCAAGCACACACTTCCGAGCTGACTTTGAACCACCATTCTTCAGATTACGTGCCAATCAAGTGAATCAAAGTGTGTTTTATTTCAAGGATACCTCTGCCATTAAAATGTAAATGAAATCCGTATAGCCCTCATATTTGCCAAGTAACGCTGTATGTAATAGCAGCAGCTCTCTGTCAGAAATTTTAATTCAGTGCGTCTGCTACATCTTACTGAGCTCGGAGCAAAGGCTCATGGGAAATTGAGGCTTCACAATAACAAATCTCAAACACTTTCTCTCAACCTTGTCCTGTCAAAAAATGTAAAGTTGTGCTCGAGTGTTTCCAAATGTAAAGTCATTTTCAAGGCCGCTGAGCTCCTGATCACTTCACACTGTCCTTGTGGAGAGGGCTTCAAGATACACTATGAAAAATATATATACACTTGCACTGTATAAACGGGCTGAATACTGTCTAAAAGAAACTATACGTGCACAATATTTACTACGAGACTAAACTACACCCACATAATCAACAATTTTGCAATATATTAACCAATCCAGCCTTATTACTTCAGCCTAAAGACCACAAATCCGTCACTATTTTTACAGCGTGCACTCTAACATCATTCTGTCAAACTCCATCCAAAACCTTCTATCTAAATCCTTTTATCCCTCTTAGCACCCTCCACGGCGCCACCTGGGGTCTAGTCCTTGTCATGTCCTATCCTCTCGCACAGAAGACCTCGCTCCTCCTCACAACACGCTTAGCATCAAATATTAACACTGCCATTACAGATCACAGCGGCGCCCCCTAGATAGCGGCGTGTCAACAAGAGCCCACCGCTGTCCCATGCATTTTATAGCACAACACAGTCAAATCAGTTACACGCAGAGTTTTTGTCTTATTCTGGTGTTAAAAGTTTGATTAGGGCGCCATTTATGTATGTATTTTTATCCACAATCAGACAAAACTTTGACCATAATCATTGCTTCATTGTGCTGTTTTTAATTATAGTTTTTCTGCCTCGTGGGTGAGACAAACTTAAAAGTGCAAGTAACCTTTTTGGTCACTGCCGTCTCCATTGAGATGTAATTGTTTTGAGAATGTTCCACAGTATGGCATTAATCTTATCTATCCCAGAGGAGACAGTCAAGCATGAAAGCGGAGTTAGAAGTTAGTGCACCTTAGTTTAACTGTAGATTTTTAATTATTCGCAAGTGCGCGCAACCGAGCATCAAAATATCAAATGAAAAAGCAAATTATAAGCTATTTAAGACATTTAGCTGGAATAAACTGGAGCGAAACATCACTTCTATCATTTGAATATTAGTAAATAGTGTATGTATAATTGCCCGTTCCCATTCTCTCACTCTGGCTGCACAGTTTGTCTGCTCCTTCTTGCTGTTGTGGCGTTTTGGTTTAAGCGTTAGTGCCGTTTAAAACAAATGCTGATTCTGCAAACTTTACCTACACTTAAAATTTCAGTGATGAGCACATTCGCTGTCAAATGTCTTGAAGTGTGAACATTACCACGGAAATACTCATGTAATATTTTATTAAGGGTTAACAGTTCATTAAATATACTAAATAACACATTTATTTCAGAACATGTTTATTATCAGTGGTGGAACCTAATGATGTAAAAGTAGTAACGTACTGTACTCAAGTTCAAATTTTACTTTACTTTCACTATGTTTGAGCAGTATCTGTACTTTCTACTCCACTACATTTTTAAACCGGACTAAAATGTAAAAGTATTTTTTATTATTGTTTGAGACCTGCTGAAAAAGCTAAGGGGTTTAGTTCCTAATTTGAGCAAACAAAATTCAACTGTTTTCCAAATTCAGCCCAAATCTTTATAAAAATCACTACCTCTGAAGCTTTATTAGAGATCTCAAGTTTCAAAAAAGTCAATAAAAGGTTGCCACTTTCTAAAAAATGTGTTTACGATATCCTTCTTAGAATACCCAATCTTCTCTACTTTCAGAAAGGACATAACCTCGTTCCTCCGTGGTGCGCTGGACGGGGAATTTGTTGATTTCCAATGTGCGAGAAGATGGTAAATGCCAAAACTTGTAGCTCTGAAATACTTTTACTTTTAACTGGAATTTTAATACTTTTAGTTTTACTTGATTCTTTTTTTGCTCCAGTATCTTTACTTTTGCTAAAATAACAGAATTAAGTACTTTTTCCACCACTGATGTTATATGTAGATATACGTAAATACTTTTTACACCAGTTACACCTGTTATTTGAACGGCTTTAGTGTTTGCTCATGTATAAACCTGTTTTTATTTCATTGATATATTTTATTTATATACATGCAATACTTTACTTCTGTTAGTGGAGGATACAAACACAGAGATCTTTTTGCTTGTTTGGGTGCTTTTACTATTGCTAAGAAAACCATATATAAATGCACTACTCTGAGATTTCAATGGACATCGGTAAGTTTAATGCCATACTGTGGAACATTTTAGACAACCCCATGGAGACAAGCCATAAAAAAGTGACACGGTGTATCTTTAAAAGTCTAAGAATAAAGTTGAGCGTACATCAAGGAAAAGCAATATTTTTAAAACCAAATTAGCGTCCCTAGCCAGAGAATGCGTCCAAAAGTCACGCAAGGACATTTTTGACATCAAAACGTTCAGAATTTAAAAATAATCTTTAATTAAATCAAGACAGAAAATCCCACAGGCCACTTTGAGTCTAGACCTCAAGAGACTCCTCAACAGACTATAGTTACTGCTGGGAAAAACTTAATATGTTTAGGTGGTCATAATGTTTGATCAATGGTCTTTCAATGCTCAACAGTTGCATTTTAAGTTTCTATTCTCAAATGCAAAAAAAAGTTGTGGTTTTTATCAAAGTAGGATTGGGTAGAAATGCTCTTTAAACACTTTGCACAGGCACGAGTTAGCACTGAGCAGAAAACACTCGCAGTTCTCATGCCGAAGTATTTCATCAGGCACAAACACATACAAACATGTTAGTGGAAAAGCGGCACAGTGCATAGACCACTTACCGGCAGCTAACAACATGGCTGTAATGGAAACAGATGGAGAAGACAGAACAATGAGACGAGGAGAGGACATAAACAAGGCAAATGTCAAGCAGAGAATGTGTATTGACCCAAAGCTGTGAGTTATACAGTACTGCTCTTTCAATGAGTGCAGGTCATGTGACTTCATGATTACACAGGAACGGCTGTACTTCATTAGTGTATTGATAAAACTGTGGTGCAGTTTTGCGTCCTCAGCCCTGGCTTGGAGTTCAAATGTGAGAAGAAAATGGCAGTTGTTCTGTTACCTGGACAACCAAGACTACATGTTTTTTTCTGTACTATACAAAGACGCAGTGGTGGAACACAACAAAGTAAAAATAGTGATGTACTGTACTTAAGTAAAAATGTGAGGTACTTGAAGGTCCTATATAATGCAGAATTGACACTTAACAACTTTAAGTCATGTAAAATGTTGTTATCTCATCAAAAACTACCTGGAGTTGCGGTTTGTTTCATTCACACATCTTTAAGTACTTCTGTATTATAAGCATGTCTAGATCACCGAAGCTCAAAATGCTCTGTTCCACGTTTCAGAAGTTAGTTTTCAGTTTAACATCTACCTTTTACCTTTTGTTCAGTAGAGATTGAGAATTCCATGGTTGAAATCATCCAAATGATTCTAGTGAAGGTGTGAATGAAACAAAACACAACTCCAGGTATGTTTTTGATGAGGAAACAACATTATAACAGATCAGAAAATATCATAATACCAGCTCTTTAAGTACATTTTACAGTGAATACTTTTACTACATTTGAGAACAGCTATCTGTACTTTCTACTCCACATTTTGAACAGGACTGAAAAGTAAAAGTACTTTTTATTATTGTTTGAGGCCTGGTAAAAAAGCTGAGGGGTTTTATTTTTAACACGCTCATAATTTAAGCAAACTAAAATATTCTCTTAAAAACAGCTGGGGAAAAAAACACTGGTTTTCTTCAACACAAATCTTGATCAAAATCGATATATTTGAGACTTTATTAGACTTCAAAATCTTCCTACAACACTATTACTCAAGTACATTTTAAAAGGGGTATTTTAAAACTTTTAATGAAGTAGATTTTTTCATGTGATACTTTTACTTGAGTATTTTCTTTTGCTCCAGTTTCTTTACTTTTATTTAAGTAACAAATTTGAATACTTCTTCCATCACCAAGACTCTGTGTGGGCTCTGGGCCCCGGTCTCTAAGTTTAGGTGAGCGTAATCAGAGAAACATGTGGTCTGTTTGTATCAAACAAACATGGCAGCGATTTTAATAGATTTTTTTTCCAGACCGAGGTTGAGTTTGTTTTCATACCTGACAGTTTGGACTGCTCACTAGTGCTCTTCCTCAGTGTGGTCATGTATTGATGGGTCCGTTCAGCTGATTTAAACATGTTTTGGTGCTGTTTTCCTACTGGTGGAGGCAGGACGACAGCGCCATCTGCAGTCCGACTTCTTCAGGACTGTATCCCATGTATGTTTGAGAGTAAAAAAGCCAATCATCCTGTTTTTTTTTTACTCTCAAACACCTGGGATACTGTCCTGAGGAAGTTGGACTACAGATGGTGCTGTTGTCCTACCACCTTGGTCTGGAAAACAAATAATTCTATTCAAATAAATTAATGGAAGACCAGATGAACCTCATTGGACTAAACATGGAGGCTTATGAGTAAAAGAAGGAAGAAAGAAGGTAACACAGGGGAAAAACATTGCAAAGTTCAGCAGGATCAATGAGTGAAGCTCTAAAACATGAGGTGAAAGATTTTTGTTCTAAATTATAAATCACCAATGAGCTTATCTGTAAGTAAAATAAATGTACCACTTTCTGAGCTAGTCCCACGACGGAAAGGAGACAATGTAAATCCCATACACAAAATTTCAGTCTGGTTTTGTAATTCTTCAACTTCTATGTGTCAACCACAAATCAGCAGCAAGAAGTCACACCAGCACATCAGTCCAGACGTGAGGGGTGCAGTGTCTTGCCCAAGAACAGTTTCCTGGCAGGAATTGTATGCCAACTTTTGCTTTGAAAATATAAAACTGCACAAAAGAATGAATCTGCATGAGTAGCCAAGTAGATGCCATAGAAATAATACAGTGATTGTTTATAGTTTTGAAAAGTGTTGAATAAACAGTTTGTGTTTTCAGATATTCAGGGTAATAACTGTCTATAATGGGTAATCATTTCGATCTAATACTTGAAACTATGTTAAAGTCAAGGCATTTTAAAAGTTGCAACCTCAGAACGAATGAGAATCTGTGGACCATAAAGCCCTCTATGAACCACCTCCAGCAGATCTGAACAGAAGCTGCAGATCTGATGCTACTGTCCATTAAAGATGATGTAAAGGGATGAGATTAGGTCTGACAGAGTTTGGCACTGAGGCGGTTTATAAACAAAAACAACAGAATGAGCTGCGCTTGGCACCGAGACCTGCCAGATGTCCACAACCTTGTTAGAGCCCATTTAAACACAAGATTTTCTGCATGAGTGTACAATCGTAACAGGCTGCCAGAACCAGAGCTCTGCACTGTTCAAGTGATCAATGAGTAGAGGCCAGGACACAAGCGCACAATCCCACTCATTTGTTATAACAACGGGCCTGTCCGCTCAATGGAGTTTGTAAAATACGCACGGGATAGGTCACAATTCAAGTAACCTTTTTGGAGATGACACAAAGTAAAGAGCAGTGATGGAAGATAACATAGTACAAGCAGTAAAGTACTGTATGTAAGTAGAATTTTAAGGTATCTGTGCTTTACTTAAGTACATTCTACAGTAGATACTTTTAACTTTTACTTCAGTACATCGAGAGCAGGCGTCTGTACTTTCTACTCCTCTACATTTCTGAACAGAAATGAAAAATAAAAAGTACTTTTCATATGATTTGCGCAGTTATTTTTACCATGTCCGTGGACAAAATTGGCAAAGTTTTCGAGTTCAAACTTCGGCTTTGAGCAAACAAAAATAAACACACAAAAATTCATAAGAAAAAATTTGAAAGCTGATTTTGTACAGCTACATTTTTAAAACAATATCACTACATTTAACACTTTAACAAATGAACAACACTTGGGTGAATTACGTTTTATTCTTTTTACTTTCACTTGAGTAACTTTTTACCTCAGTAACTGTAATTTTGCTGACAAAATTGAGTACTTCATCCACCACTGCTAAAAAGTATAAAATCAATCCAAAAATGCATGTGTGGAAAAATAAGTCCTCCATTTTAAGAGGTTGAAACTTTTCCGAGCTTTCCCTTATTATTATTTAGTTACATTTAATCAGCAGTGAGGAGCTTGGGTTCACAGTCAAGTCTCAGTCAGTAAAGGCATGTTTAGAGCACATTTCAGACTTTGGAGGAAGAAATGCAACTCTTTTTTGTGTTAATTGACATTTTGCCGTTAAAATTCTGGCTTTTTTTACGTTCTGGAAATGAATATCAAACAGCATTTAATTTTTTTTTAATAAGACCACAGACTGCATGGATTAGACTGAACAAAATCGTATTCGAAACTATTCATATGAGGAAGAAATGGTGCTATTTGTTCATTTGGAAAAGTTACAAAAACAACCAGATTTAGTGATTAGTGTTGAGACAAAACTCCAGCTTTAATCGCAGCATGTTCCCTGTACATGTCCACTGAGCACAGAACCGTGAGCACACCTCCGTGACTTTCTGCTGTTGTGATTGAGAGGTGTGTTTTAAGTGAGTGATTCAGGGACGAAGCTCTGCTGTTATTGTGACAACCACACAGGGAGAAGGCTGCTAATCAGCTCCACATAACAACCATCACCCACACCAAACTATCCATACTCGGATACAGTGCACGAGTGTTGTCTTTGCTGCACATTTAAGTCAGAGCGTTATACTTGTGCTGTCATGATACTAACATTTAACTCGATTTTGATACTAAGGAAGGGACTCGATACTCTTTTCTTTCCGTAGTACTTTCTTTTATATTCCTACATGGCCTTATTTCTGTGTAATCCCTCAATTGTCCAGGTGTATACTCGTTCTTGTGGTCTTATACTTCTGATACAGCTCAAGATCATTCTAAAGTTTCAGGAAAGGTTCAGTTCTGTCCTGTGAATGTGACTTTTTTTATGTATCAAAACTTTATACAAGTTTTAGTATCAATTAGTGTCTGATTTTCAATACTTTTAACAACCCTTAATGATATCTTTATTGCAGGAAATAGCAGAAGAAGAACTAGTCTGGTTGCGACAGAAGTGACAAAGCTTCAGGTCTGGGCGACACGATCAGAAAATAACATGATTTCTCCCCCATATTCATCGATCACAATTTTCTAATTACAAACAATTAAAAAAATTCCTCAACATAAACTTGATTAAAAAGATCCAAGCTAATCACTGGCAGTTTGAAATGACAGAAAACCAATCTCTATCAACAGTAATTGCACAGCCCTGCTTCCAGATGTACTTGAGTAATCTGATGTGACTGGGGAGAGAATACAAAATGTAGTCAAATGAATCCTGCACTCAAACACCATGTATTCTAAAAGTTTTGAAAGTTCCAGTGTCGCGATGCCACCTCTGAAGATACAACTCCAGAAAAAGCACTAGGGACAGCCTCCTCTGTTTGCCCATGCTCTCCCTGTTACTGAATTAGCACAAGCCGGCCAAAGATAACAACAATTAAAGCAGTTAGTCCCTAATGATGATCAGCCGTGTGTTTGATCAGAGTCGCTCGGAACAAACGGCTTCATTAGTGGCACTTCTTACACATGCCTAATCATGTTTGGATCATTACCTAAGCTTGTTTTTTTTTACTGTAACAGAGGTGGGTAGTACTTTTACTTTTACTTGAGTAACTTTTTGAAGAAATAGTAGTTTTCTGAGTAGATTTTCAACCACCATACAGTTACCAACGAGTCATTTTGTTGACGTTTAGTTGACATTTGAGCTTCAGATTTTTGTAATTTTGTGTGTCCAAAAATACCAGAATCTGTGCACTATTTAGTTGCAACTCAAACATCAGATTTTCAGTAGATTTTACATCTATTCAGAGCTCAAGTGGTATTTTCTTCAAATACTTTGCTCATCTGTACTTGAGTATTATTTGAGGGAGTACTTTATACTAATTGAGTGGTATTATTTTAAAGTAACAGTGCTGTTTTGGCTTTGATTCCCACCTCTTGTGTCACGTGCCAGTAGGGTGATGTAAAAGATGTAGAACTGGGTGTAGAACAAATATGGGAAAGGTGTCCAAAAAGATAAACAATATTTATTTTACAAAAAGATATTGAAAATGTGTACAAACAAAATAACTGGATAATACAAATATAAACTGAAGATGAACAAAGGTTGCTGCAGCAGAGGAGGAGGACCCACTGGTCACTGGTCTGGTGGCTCCAGGCTTTTACCCTCCAGCCGATCACCAGCGCTCCACGTGAGGCTCATCAGCTGGTGAGTGGGTCCAAGACAGAAGGACTAGTCCGTAACAACTACTATTACTAATACTATCTATCTATGTTAAGTGTCCTTTTATTTTATATTACAACAAAATGTTACAAAATCACTGTCACTGTGTTAAATGGTCCTCCTGTTTGCTCTCATCTGCTGCTATTAACAGTCAACTAAGGTCATCACTACGACTTACTGTTACATACAACTGTTTTACATTTTACTTTCCCTTCTCTCTTCATCATCTTCACCTTCATCTTAGTGTGTGTGTAACACGTACACACACACACGCACACACACACTGATAGCTTGTGTAAAGCAACATCAAAATGAAATGCTAATATTTACAAATCTTGGTTTCAAATCTCATGCTTCACCGAGGCCAATATCCGTGCTGCATACTAACACAGAACATCTTATTGGTCACTTCTCCTGCCTTTATGAGCTTTATGAGTGACTGGTAGTGGGTGCTATAGTCAGTGCCATGGATTCAGACACAGTTCAACTATGGAGTGTCTAGAAAAGTGCTTTGTAAGACAAATTATAACAAAAAGTTGAAAAAGTAAGTTTAAGTTTCATTTAATCCTGCTCCTGAATACTTTCTATATTATCAAGAGTTAATGACCAAAAACCCATCCCCCTTTCCATTGTGCTTTATGAGTGGTCAGAACCATCCATCCAGGGCTGGGTCGCAGGGGCAGCAGACTATAAAGGGACTCTCAAACTTCCCTCACCCCAGACACTTCCTCCAGCTCCTTCGGTGGAACCCCAAGACGTTCCCAGGCCAGCCGATGACACAGGTGGTCAGAACTTTACATCTAAATATCTCAGAATCACCCAGAACGCAGATAATGTGGACGAATTATCATTGTACCTCCATAATTAACAATAATGACAATGCCACAGTTTATATAGCACTTGTTATGTGCTCAGATTACATCCGTATATACTACAGCTGGGTTTCAGATGACATTATATAGGCCATATTTAACACACTTTGTCGAAATTCTTTGAGTTTTTACATCTAGTAGGTAATAGAAATGATCAGGTTCAACATTTGTGAATTTACTTTTTAGATATTACATGTTAAAGTACAATGTAACCAACAGGAAAATCCCCATCTGAGAGTATGACATTATCATCAAACCAATTAGGAGAGTTATTAGTGAAACGACATGATTTCATCTCTGGTCATTGATGATGGCAGCGTATTTCTGGGGGTGGGCCATGTTAACAAGCAAGAACAAAAAGTATAACTTGTAGGGTGGCTGCAGTGGTCGTTACCAATCCAAAGTGGCCCTTGGAGAGAATACAAGGGAACATTTTGAACTAAACAGACATGAGAAATGCCAGCCTCATTGGTGCGGATCCAAAAATCCTCAGTCACTGCCAGCTATACCACTGTGATGAGATTAACCAAAGACATGTAATTAGCAGTCTGTGTGTTGTGTGAATGGGAGGGCTGTCTGAGCGCTCGTCCCTGATCAGAACTGTCTCCTCACTAAAGACTCAATAAAGGATCTTTATAAGACGCTCAAAACTTAGACATAACATTTAGAGAGTCCAGAGATTAGCTGAATCGCTTCCTTTTCAAAGTTCTATGTCACACTATGTGTGAAGTGAATGCGTTGTAATGTTTTATATTAACAGCTATATGTTTCAGGAAAAGTCCAAACTGAATGTGTCAAAAGTTTGGATACGTGTGTTCTGCCAGGCCAAGTTACAGATCAGGTTTGTGGAGAGGCGACCCACACAGTATGATGTTTTTTAAAGCTTTTTTGACACTAAAAACACTTAGAATTGAAGACATGCAAGATAGTTAAAGCCCATAGTACAGTATGTTTATTTTAATGTTGTTTCCTCATCACAAACACATCTGTAGTTATGTTTTGACTCATTCACACATGTTTAATACACAAACCCTGCATGTATCATTATTTGTACATCATTTATAATTTCAGCTAAAAGTTTTGGCATCGCACCTGAGACACATGGGGGTGTAGGATTGTGAGGAAAACAATGGAGAACAAGATCTCAGCTATAGGCGCATTGATTTATGGAGAGATGGGACCAGCCCTGATAGAGAGATTCTGTTGGAGGGAGAGCAGAATCAAGAGCGGGGTTAATGAAATCCAAGAGGAATGGTGCAGGAGGAGAGAAAGATGGCACCGATTCTGCATTGTTAGTATGAGAAAGTTGAACGTGCGTGTTAGGAGACTGATGCAGGGCCAGGCAAATGGAACAAAAAAGTTGAATACATTATCGGCCATGGGAGAGGCTGACAGAGTGGATTTATGAACGAGGCATGTTCTGAATATGTAAATATGAGAGAAAGTGCTGCAGTGGGGTTTTAGAAACATGCAGATCTGATGTAACTGACAGAGTTATAGGATAGTATAGAGACAATAGTTTTGTTTTTCATTTTAACCCATGTATGAGAAAACTTATTGCACAGCGTATAATGTGATTGTCAAAGATATCACAAACAAAATAGGTTGACAGTTCAGCAGCTGTACATACTGCCATTGTGTTCTTGGGCAACACACTTCATTCACCTTACTTTACTGTATGGCAGACATGTCAAACTCAAGCCCACGGGCCAAATTAGACCCTCCATATGAATATATTTGGCCCGCGAGATCATAGCAGATATGTATTAGCCAGCTGTTGTGCCAGTATAGCGCATGCACCTCTAATCCTATGACTCCCAGAATGCTTTGCAGATATGTTGGCCCCCACAACTTCTATAGACACTCATTAGCTTCTGATACCTGTCGCCTCACTTAAATTTAATCCACCCCTTCTGAAAAACATGCAGATCGTTATTGATTTTTTTCAATACATATTTAGTTTGTCCTTCGACTTAGTTACAGTTTTTACCTTTGACCCTCTGTGAATTTGAGTTTGACACCCCTGCTGTATGGAAATGTGTCTGCAACCAATTCCACAATGCCATTATCATATTCACCTGAAGCACAAGACTGTAATGAAGGTGAGTGAAGTGTGTTGCCCAAAGACACAACAATAATATGCAAAGCTGCTACTGGGGGTTCAACTCCCAAATCTGGCAGAAAATAGGCCCGTTAATGTCATTCTTGGCTGCTCAAATGTGTTTACTATTTTCGGCATAAGTCACTATTACAACAATAATATGAAAACTCAATATTTAGCTGTTATATTTTTTATTTGAGCAAAAGTAAAGCCCACTTTTGAAACACTGCCTCCAGCCAGTGAAGGAAAAGTAGGTTAACAAAGCAATATTGTTGTCAAAATTTCAAAAGCACAATTTTTAATAAGAGCAATCTATACTCACTATATTATATTGTGGGACTGACAGGGGCAGCATGATGCATTGTTTGTAATGAGGACCAAATATCTCAGGAAAAGCCACTTCAAGAAGATCCCAGACAAAGAGAGAGTTTCCGGACGCTCGGAGTCTAATAATGTTTGTAGTTTTTGTGAAGAATGTGAGAGGAAGGAGATGACAGAGACAGATACAGAAGACGAATTCATCCACTCTGAATCTGCAGCCTGTGTAAAGGGTCTGTCTGTTATCCTCCAAACATGCAGCGATACAGAGGAACACTGACGATATGGGATTTCTAAAGCTATTCTATTCATAACGCTGCACTTTGCTATGAAATATCCAAAAGGTAAATTCACAAACCTGATCATTTCTACTAATGACTAAAGAACTAAGAACTCACTGTATTACAACAAGAGTTTGATTTTTAACAATATTAATTCTAGCTGCCTCCATTGATCTATAGAATGTTGTGATGTGATCTGAAACCCAGCTATAACAGAATGGTAGAAGTAATAATGAGTAAAGTCTTATATTTTATTAGTAGCTATTTAATTCATTTATCATTTAATTCATTCATTCATTTATTTAATTAATGAGTTGTCTAGGCCACACTGCATTTTTTTAGAAGAAGAACAGTTTAGAATGTTCAGAATATTTGTTTTAATGTTTTTTTTTGTAAAGGCTTATTTCTTCCTGCACCTGTTGGCAGCACTTCACATGAGACACATTGTTCCAAGAGGCACAACTGTTGTTTTTCATTTTGTTTTTACACTCAAAACATATGATGCTGAGTTTAGGCATTCAATAAATAGTTTTAGCAAATCATTATTTAAATGTTCAGTCAAAATTATTAAAACATAGAACAAATGTCCTCATATGTGGACATCATTTTTCTCAGAAACCACATCATATAAAGAGATAATTCTTTGTTTTTACAGTCATCGGGTCCCAATCAGCCCAAATAACAAAGAGAAATGAATAAAGCCATGCAAGAGCTCAGGTGTCAGGAGGTTAAATACATTTTCTCAAGTGTGACACTTTTACTTTTACTTGAGTATTGTTTTGTTCCGATATCAACTTTTATTTAAGTAACAAAACTGAGCATGTCTTCCTCCACTGCTCATAAGTGACCAAAAGCTTCTGTCAACACTGAGGTTTAAACACCTGTACTGTCTATTCTTTACAAATAAGAAATAGAAATTTCATTCATTTTCATAATTTGATGTTTACCAGTTTATCAGTATTAAATCATAAAACAGATTTGCATTCAAACTGTTACTGAAGTAGAATTCAGTGTGAATGAATTACTTGCATAGCTACTTTTTGGATGGATTTGATGTGAAAGCCGAGGATGCAGAGATGGTTGGATGAAGGCCGCTGATTTGTTGCGGAGAGAAGAGCCCATAGGCAAATAAGAAAGTGTCGGATTTCACTCAAGCATACAGACAATCTTTCATGGCTGAAGACTCCTATTTTTAATAATGCCAACTTAATTAAAGGCACGGTTTGTCGCTGTTTTTGACATCAATAAATCTTTAGCGCAGTCATTTTGAAATATTAGGACGATTACTGCAAACAAATAAAGACAGTGCCAGGAAAATGAGCCGTGTTGCCCAATCACAACATGAATTTGTCCTTCACGCCAACAACTTGAGTCTAGCTTGAGAGAAAGCAATTAAGCAGCAGACAAGAAGCTAAAGATTTTTGGCCCCTGTCTCCAAATAGACACATGAACATCGCTTTTCCATCTGCCCACTGTTAGCACACTTTGGTTTTGGGAACGGGCTCTTCTATCTTTCTGTCTCGTTTCCTCCCTCTCCCTCTCTGTCTCACTCACTCTCTGTCACGCTCTCTCATTCCTCCCCCCTCTATTCTGTCTCCTTTCACTCTTTCTCCCCATCTTTCTTATTCTCTCTTTTCTTCTTCTCTCTCCCTCATCCCACCCCCTCCTTCCCCCCTCTCTCCAACTTGCCCCCTGTCTCTTTCTCCCCCTTTTCTCACACTCACCCTCTCTCTCCTTCCCTTCCTTCTCTCTCTTTTTTCTCTCCCTCTCTCCCCCTCATCCCTCTCTCCCTCTCTTTCTCCCCCTCTCTCTTCCACTCTCCCCCCTCTCTCCGGTCCCCCCCTCTCTTTTCCCCCCTGTCTCCCGTCTCCTTTCTCTTTTCCCCCCCCCTCTCTCCCACTCATCCCCCTCTCTCCCTCCCTTCTCTCATCTTTCTCCTAGACTCTCTTCTCTCTCTTTCCCTCATGTTCTTCATCTTGCTCTCTCACTCCCTTCTCTCCCCTCTTTCTTCTCCTTCTTTCTGTCCCCCCCCCCCTCCTTCCCTCTGTCTCCTTTCTTTTCCTCTCCCTCTCTCTCTCTCCTTCTCTGTCTCCTCTCTCTCTTTTCCTCCCTCGATCCCTCCGTCTCCTCTCTCTCACCCTCCCTCTCTCCCTCTATCCGTCTCCCCTCTCTCTTTTCCTCCCACTCTCTCTCCCTCCCTCTGTCTCCTTCCCCTCCCTCCCTCTCTCCTTCCCTGCATCTCTCTCTCTCTCCCTCCCCCCTCCCTCCCTCCCTCCCTCCCTCCCTCTCTCCTTCCCTCCATCTCCTCTCTCTCTCCTCTTGTAATGGGCCCATATGCTGCTCTCAGTGGCATTTTGCTGTTATTTAAATCCTAAACTCTCTCCAGCCTATTCCACAATTACTTACTTGGTGCTTATAATACCACATTGAATTTCTTTTACAGTTTGGCTTGTAAATGCTCAAATTACGGCATATGTCACAAGTTAATAAAAACTGTGAAACTGTCCAAGAAATTAACAGCTTTAACGGAATGAAAAGTCGACTTGATATACTGATGTAATATTTAAAAAGCACCATTATTCGTCTCAGCCTTATTAATTAGTCAGAGGCTGTTTACAAAAGCACACTGGTAACCTTTTCTACGATTGTAACCCTTTCTATTTTGTCATATTTGGGTTCAGGACTCGCACCGTCATTATCGATTGATACTTTGCACGCTGGGGGTGTTCTACATGTATCTCTATTGGCAGAATGTTCAGCAGTTACAATGGGGACACAATGCACATATTAGCAAATACACACAGAAAAAGTTTTAAGATTGTCTGAAAACTCTTGCCTGGGATCCAGAATACACACTTTTTCAATACTTTACAAAGATGTGAGTCTGGGTGTGATTGACAGGTGGATTAGCCAATCACAGACATGCATGGTCTGTTCATATTGGAAAAAAATAAGGGAAAAAAATATCATCTGGATAGAAAATTCATTTAAACAACACATTTTCAGACCAATATGAGACTCATTTGAGAATCAGACCTTCAGACAGAGTAGTGCTTCAGTTACCATCACAACCTCAGGGAAAGTTGATGACCCTCTCTCCCCTGTCCCGTACAGTTGTCCACCGTCATCTCCTCTCTCTCCACCTTCTCTCTTCTGTTCTGTACAGCTGTCCCCCTTCCCCTCACCACCTCTCTCTCTCCACCCTCTCTCCCCCGTCCTATACACTTACTCCCCCTCCCCTCCCCTCACCTCCTCTCTCTCTCCTTTCTTTCTCTCTCTCCACTCTCTGTCTCCTGTCCCATACAGTCCCCCTCCCCCTCCCCCTCCTCTCTCTCTCTCTCTCTCCACTCTCTCTCTCCTGTCCCATACGGCTGCCCCTCCCGTCGCACACACCCTCACCTCCACTCTCTCTCTCTCTCTCTCCTCTTCCTTGTCCTGTGAAGCTGTCCTTCTACTCTCTCACCCCACTGTCCCTCCTCTTCCTCCTCCTCTTCTTCTTCCTCTTCCTCCTCGGTGCAGAGTCAGCAGCAGCGATTACACACACATTAGTGCTCTCAGTCATGTCAGCACACCTCACCTCGCTCAGAGCATCCATCCAAGTGTCACTACAGGCTAATGAGAGCAGTATTGACATGTGCAGAGGGGCCGTGAATGGGGATATATGCGGCAGATTCAAATTATACAGCCTTGTAAAATTCAGATTAGATTTGAGATAACTACATTTCAGAAATTCCATATAAACACTCAATCAACAGTGAAATGTACTTTGACGAGAGGAACCTGTCAATAGACCTAAAAAAGGGAGAAAATTTAATTATTTTGTATAACCCAACAACAGTAGACACCTCACAGGGCTTAAAGAAGACTTGTTGTGCTTGTGTCTGCTATAAAGTTATAATGTATGACACCCGTGGATCATTATGTTATAATTTGGACATTTTAAATCGCAATATTCATCTTAAACGGTTTAGTAATAATTTAATAAAAGACTGCTGCATTTGAAAACGGCGGTGCCCATCAGGAGTAGGCGTTAGATGAAGTTCTCAGCTCCATGCGATGCTGCCGAATCCTACACATCTCATCAATAAAAAAAAAAAAAAACCCTGGAAAACGGAGTAAGTACAGAGCAGTGGGTGTATGTCGGTGAAAACAGGAGTTGATGGACAAAATGGCGCCTTGAACATAAGCCAAATAATAACCGTTTTCATACTAGGCAGTGTGGGTGAAGGTGAAGTGTCTTGCCTAAGAACATAGCAACAGTTTTTACCACTGGCGCCCCCCTGTGGCACCTCGAAATACAACTTCAAGTGCGTAAATGGTGAGGGCAAACAACTAGAACATGGTTAAAATAGAAGCGCTTTAACCCAAATGTAGCTTTAACCAACAGACAGTTATAAAATAAAAGAGTGAAAAAGTCATTGGTCAGGAATATGGACAGAACTATCACCAGGCAAACGTATTACAAAAATAGTCTCACGTTTGAAATATCTGCTTCAGTAACTTGTATAAATCTTACACATAGAAATTAGGTCTGCCCTGTTATTAATGTTTCTTGATTTTAGATACATAAGAGGGTATACAATGCAATGTTCTCCCCAGTAATCTCAGAAAAAGACCTAAACCAATCTAAGAGCATAACAGGACTAAACCTGGACCAAAGAAGCACTAAATGAGAACACAGCAATAACAATACAAGGTTAATACAATTCCAGGACATATAGGATACATCTAAAACAAGACACTGAAAAATACCAAAAGGACTGAACCACTGTAAATGTGATATATCCCCCTAACTCGAATGTCACAAATACAGAAATCAAACTGTCTTTCACTGAAACAAAATGGTGACTTCATATTGATATTTTGCCCTCAGTTTGAGCCTCCCTCTTCTCCATGGAGGACAGAGGAGGAAGTTAAATTAATTTCTCCACTTCCAACCCTCTGGGCACTAGTCGCTTGTCTATGAATATTTCACAGTGTGTATTTAAAGAATCTGGTCTCTCAAAGCGATTAGCCCCACAATGAAAAGTCCTGATTAAGCAGCACTCCGGTCTATTGTTGACACTGTGGTAATGACTTCCCTCTGTTTATTTTAGTGATAATGAGTTCTGACCTTAGCCTGACTTTTCCCTTAAGAAGTAGAACTATGAATACAACAATGCTTCATTTTGTAGCTGGTGATAACAAACTTGCAAATTCAAATTATGCCCACAGGTTTCGAGTTGTGTTAGTGGAGAATTAACTTATTTTCAAAAGTGTTTTTATTTAGAGGTACTGACAAATTACAGACAACTTTCTAGAGCTGATTAATTGATACCATTTTAATTTCAATTATTGCTCTAATCAGTTACAACACTGTGCAAATGAAGAGAAAAGTTAAAGGTGAACTATGAAACTTTTCTTTCAGAGGGTTTGCCAACTGCTTGTCGCCATGGAGAAGTTATTTGTTACCTGGATGTAATTTAATAAACTTTTATACACACACCAGCACATGTTTTTAATGTTTTATATGGACTTATCTGTTTTGTCTGTACTGTATTTTAAACAGAGGAAACACATGAAAAAATTGCTCATTTGCTTCCCCTGTATGAATAAAGATAAAGACAGAATGATCCATGTTACAGCATTAAACATTTCTGGAGACAAACAGATGACGCCACCAGGCCAAGTCACTGGTCAGGTCTGTGGAGAGGTGATCCCACTCATAGTAAGAATACATGTTTTTAGCATAAAAACACCTGTGCAACATCTCCACAGACACATACAGATGTCAAAAAAACACACTAGAAAAGTTACATAATGCACCTTTAGTCTACAGTCATGGCTTTTGGTCACATGATCACATTTTTATAGAGCGCTTTTCCACCTTCAAGGCACTTAAGGGACTTTACATCAAGGAATCACTCACCCATTCACACACACATTCATACATAGTGTACGCAGACACTGGGGACAAAGTGGGTTAATCGTCTTGCCCAAGAACACAATGACAGCATTCATCTGTGGGAGCTGGAATCACGTTGGCAACCTGTGGGGCAGTAGGTCTGACTGCTCTACCCATGATGTTTATGTCGAAGAGGGGGATTCGAACCACCAACCTTCGGGTCAGTGGACAAACTCAATATGTGACTGACAAAATAATAATATGTTTACATGCACAGTTCAGGTTCATTTTGATACGACAGAAATAATTGTATTAAAAATAATCAAAACCTCTAACATTCACTTTACCAGCCAACCTTAAGTGATAGGTTTGTGGTAAAAGACATATTTAAACTTTACTGTATAGAAAATAACAAAACACAAACAGAATCAACAGTCTCATATAATAATACACCTATGCTATATTCAGCCCTATTGCAATGCTATGTTGTCATTTGCTAAGTAGCGTCCACTGTCCTTCAAAGCTCACTCACGACATAAATCACTTGAGGACACTAGAATGGGACACACAAAAGCATTTCGGCGATTGGAGGCACAGTCTAATTCGATAACAATACGGCATCCCTGTATTGTCATTCCCAGTGCATCCTGCTCCTTTCCTACTCCACTCCTACTCGCTGGGAACGGGCCCAACATACCCAACAAAAAATGCAATTCTTCACGGCTTTGTCCTTGGATTTAAGTCTGAAAAATCAGGCTAATTACTGTGCAATCAGTGTGTAGACAATCAGCAGTGACCTCTTTGCAAACAGGAGGACACACAACCAGACACGGCTCTCCCAGACATTGTTTTGATTGAAGGAAAGTTAGCCAAACAACATACACTAAGGTGAAAAGTACATCATGGAAATATGAAAATGGTAATTACAATCAGAGATAATTAAAGGTACAGTTTCGCACAATAGTCCCGCCCACTCCAATTATAGTTTAATTATATGTTGAGTCAAGCTAATGGCGGCTGAATGCTTTTCTGTGCAGTGAAGGAACGGCCACATTTGCATTAGCTCTGTTTGGATTTAAAGATGCACTATGCAACATTTCTGATGAAGGGTCTACTTTCCCCTAAATGTTCCCCCGTATGGCATTGAACCTTTCTTGCATTTACACAAAAACATGCTTTCTTACTGGGATTGCCTACCCCAAGATCTAGACCTGGCAGTGTCACCTGCTTGTCTCCATAGTTTGGAATATTTCAAGCAAACTAATAACGTCTCCATGGAGAAATGCAGATGACAGACCCTTTCCAAGTGGCAAATGCGATCAAGACATTGTAAAATATCCAGATCCCTCGCACATACTTATAATTTGACCTAAAAGAAAGAACAAAATCTAAAGAAAAGTATTAGATTATCAGAATGACACTCGACTGCTTTCCAAAATGAGAGGCCTACTCTAAATCACAAACTCAAAGAACAACCATAATCCCACTGAGTTTAAAATCGATACTTTCTGCATCTTAAAATGGTTCAATTTGTAAAAGCCAGTTTCTATAGAAAGTGCATTAACTCTTCATAACCTTCATTATCTCATCACTTTTCCTCAGACAATTTTCTCCAGCCCCACAGAGGAGTGATGGTTTCTAGTCAGACTGAAGATGTTAGATGCCATAATGGAAATGTGCAAGTACTTAGCGAGTGACAGCTCTAGGATTCTGTGGCCAATTTAAGCAATATTCATCCATCCAAATACTAAAACAATAACAAAAATATACTAAGGAAATATTTCATGTGACACTGTAAAGACACAGACTATATATCACACAATTACTGAGAAAATGAAGGATACTGAACCACACAATTTCCAGTGTTGGCTTTGAAAACATAACAACCTTTGGAAAAATCAATGCAAAACCCTTGGCCAATACATTATAAAAACAATATTTTCAAACTAAAAATCTGTATAGCCAAATAGTGCCATCCAGTGATTTCATTTCATTTCATCTACTTCAAATTCAAAATGAAATTTGAAAGAGGTTAATGACTTTATATTTTCCAGACCACTCAAAAAACCAACACAAATCCTCCACTGAACGCATCACCTGTGAGTCAGTGTCCTTCAGACGTGCTTTATTTAAATCCACTTGAGGACAGCCAAAGTCTCTTGACATATTAAATTAATCCCTCTCACATTTCTATAATAATTTGGTCGTCTGTATTCAAACTGAGGCTTGCGCTCCTCCAAATCACATGGGGACACTTTTTTTGACAACAGTGACCAGGGAATGAACAGATTCTGGACGCCGAGCCAAGTTCAGAGCGACCCCCCACGCAGACTGATGTAAGATCAAACTGTAGGTGTGCAAAGCTGACTGGGGATTTGGGCAAGAAAAAAACAAAAATGCTACCAAGAGACTACGAAGAAGGAGCCGTGAAAAGCTATAGGATTGGCTTGGCTGCACAATTAATTGTATTTAGATCAAATTTGCACTTTTAAAGGTCCTATAATATGCAAAATTGACTCTTGTGAGCTTTACGCCAGGTTAGAATGTTGTTACCTCCTCAGAGACATACCTGGAGTTGTGTTTTGCTTGAGTAACCCTTTATTATTAGTTTGTCTACATCTCCAAAGCTCAAAATGCTCTGTTCCACCTCATGATGTCATGTGGTGGTAGTTTTTTAACAGCTAACGTTTGCCATTTGTTCAGTAGAGATTGAAAATTCCAGGGCTGAAATTATCCAAATGATTCTAGAGAAGGTGTATGGAGTTTAAAAATGTAGTGGAGCACTTCCTGTATTGCCACATGACATCACAAGGTGGGGCAGAGTGGGTAGAACATAAATATAGAATGAGCAACAACACTGGAGTTCACATTTCTATGTTTTAAGTTTTATGATGTACAATAATTATGTATAAGTCACTCAATAGTCGCATACAGTCATGCTCGTTTCTTCATATTTTGTGGACCTGCTTTTTCTCATAATAATAAAAGTTCTGCGGTCTCATTTTGAATGTAAAATGACATTCTAACACATGGCAGAACTGTGACAAAAGATGCTAATTTTTGCCTTCAGCTCCATCTTTATCTTCAAACTTCATTTTACACTTTGTGCAACTGTTTCATGATAATCAAGTCTATCCAAACACTTTTTCTTATAAAAATAAAGATATTCTAATGTGCTCTCGGCAACAATTGTTTACAGGCACCATTTTGAGGACTTTTCATCATTCAAAAGATATATTATGTCTTTTTGACTTGTAAATTGCTATGGCAACAAGTTCTAGTGTTTTTCATCCCCCCGAAACCCCTGGATATACTATATAACCAGAAAAGTGCCATTGATATTCTCTGCTATATCAGTAACTTTCCACACTTCAATGTCACTCCGCTGTCAGTGTCCAAACTTTGCTGTCTGAGAGTGGGACAGGGCTCTCAGACAGGGGTCCCGAGGTCTCAGTCGTGTTCCTGTCCCATTTAGAGACAGGTGGAGGTGTCGCCCCCCTGTGGAGAGTGACAGCTGGCCTCCATCACTCACTCCGCCCCTGCTTCTCCTCCAAAACAAGGTCAAAACTCAGCGTGTCTTTGCTAAAATGATGATGGAATTAGTGCGAGATGGTTACAACAGTATTAGCAGGTCCTCCGCAGTGGCTCATTAGAGTTAATAATAGCATGTACTAATCTATTTCATGTCAGAAGTGATGGTGAGTGATGTCAGGGCTGGAAGAAGTGGCAAAATTGCAAAACTTCAATGGAATATTGCTAAAAATAAAGTTGATATGAAAATTTCTCCAGAGGTAATTAATGTAGACTTTAATGAAATGCACATAAAGTGATTTTGAAATTGTATTGTTTAGTATTGAACTATAACCTGTTTCTACCTTTCACCACCTGTTATGAATAATATTAAAGATGCACTATACAACTTTTCTGTTTTCCCTCCCCTGATATTCTCCATAAAGATATGCAAGCATTTATTTAATTTTGAGTTGTTTTATTGTTCAAAGATACCTTACTCTTGAGTTAGCTCTCCTCTCCACAGAGTTGACACTTTCACTTGGCCTGGTGACATCACCTCCTTGCCTCCACGTAGATAAGTTTAATGCTATACTGTGTAACATTTCAGGCCAAGTAATGACATCCCCATGGAGAGAGGCCTAAGTTACTTTTTACTGCAGACTATTAACACACATTAGCATTATACAATTAGTACTGCTACGTCTCCAACATTTACAGTCAAATACAGTTTATAGGAATTACTTAAAAAACGACCTATTGTGCTTGTGTCTGCTATATAGTTATAATCTATAGCACCCATCTTGAAAATAAACGATTAAAGATTGCTCAAACATGCACGAATCACTCCAAAAACAACTTCAGGTCAGAATATTGTGAGCGAAAACAACTAAAGCATGGTTAAAACCTCTAAAAAGTAGATTTTGTATGATAGGTCTGCTTTAAGGAAAGATCTACATACTTCTTTTATATTTACGACTATATTTAGCTGGCTGATATACATTTAAATTCAGTTTGATACACATCCCATAATCTTGTCCTTGTGCCCACTGTACTCCTCCCCAGGGACGGAGAACAGATGCTCGCGCTGCTATTGCTGTGGGTGGAACAGCTTTACAATCAATTAATGTTGGTCTTACACACTTTGACGATATAATAAAAACATATGTGTTTTAACAGTCCATGTAATGTTCAAATCCATTTCAAAAGTCACAAAACACTTGAGTTGTTGAGCTAATCTCCCAACATCCAATAGGTCATCTGTACAAAGCAGCAGATAAGGAAATGTCTTTATCTCACACCAATTTAGCCACTCATCGATTCAATGGTCGTCAATTAGAAAAGACCAGGATGGAGGACTTCAGCCATTCAAACAGATGTAACCAACCAAGAAGAAAGCAACAACTGAACAAGAAGAGAAACAAAAACAAGAACTGGTGGACTTAGGGACGGAAAATCATGCATGCACTGTGTCCTATATTTTCAATGCTACAAGTAGATGCTGTAGTGATGCGAGGTGGACGAGTCGGCTCTTTTGAATGGTTCCTTAATGTGAACGATTGGATCCCGATCTCATTTTTTTGTAAAAGAGCATTGTAATACTGATTAATAATGAACTGACACAAGAATCAGCACAGAAACAGAGCAGGCATCATAAGTTGTGCACAAAAAACACATTTGGGTTCATATTAACAGTTAGTTTTAAAATTATTGTAGTGCATAGTTTTATTTAGATCATACATAATTTGAAAGGGTAAACACTCCCACTCACAGTATGAATCAGTTCAAACCATAGACTGTTCATATAAATGGACATAGCTAACCTGTTAGCCGCCGCGTTCCAAAAAGGAAGTGATCACGGGTGCGCTTCTGGCTCCATCGGCTCTGGCACCAATTCACTTTACATTAGAAAACTGTCGCCCTTCTCTCCATACCTGCTGCCGTCAGACTCGTCATTTTCATCTTAAAATATTTGTATTGACCTGCTGTATGTAATTCTGGTATTTTTATTTCACTATTGTGTACAAAACTCAAGATATGAACATTAATAAGAGTTCAATCAGCTGTCTTCTTTCCCCGAGGTTGCTCCTGCTAGCGTTAGCAACAGGTTTGAATGACAGCATTGCTAAGCATCCCCCCACTGCTAAACCAGTTGTGTGTGGGTGGGAAGTGGCACTACCTTCTACAGCTTCGCTCCGGATTGGCTCTTTGGTTGCTATGATACTCGTAGTCGGAATTCCAAATATGGCTCCAAATTTGCCTCTATAACCACTAGCCTCAATGAGCTTCATTTGTCTGGACCTGAACTCTATGGGTGACATCACACTCACTTAGTCCATTTCTTTCTACAGTCTATGGTTTAAACACACTTTAGCCTTGGTAGTTGCTCTCTGTGATTAGTTTGTTGTTAAAAGGAGTTCTTACATTGCTTCTGTCATATATCTGTACATAAATTATAAAAGAGCCAGTCCTTTGAATGGCTCTTTGAAATGAACAGATCCAAAAGATTCTGATCCTGTAAAAGAGCTGAAAGCCACATGACTAGATCGCAGCATGTATAAATAAAACTCATAGATCATGTCATTAACCATCTAGTGAGTATCTTGAATTTAAAATGATTTAAACAGAACCGCACAACTCTTAGTGAAAACTTTAAAAGGAAATTCATTAATGTGATATTCATCGCATGGTCAATTCTTTTGTTTCATAATTTCAGGGGAAAAATCTATGTATAAATAATTTTGATACAAATCTTTAAAATTGAACCTTTGCTACACAAATAAAAACATGATGACATTGTTTACGATTTTACCTATCCGACTTTTAACCACATTACCATCTGCACCAAATGCCCTGATGCAATCCCCGGCCAACTCATTCACTCTGGACTTTTCAAATTCAATTCTGAAACATACGCATTGTTTTGGATGACCTTCGGACTGTGACTTGGCAGAAATCTTCTTGCTGTCCAACAATGTAACCCAATGACAACAAACTAGCATTAGAAAACCCAAAAATATCAACCACGTCCAAATCGTATATTTTCTCGCCATATCGCCAGAAGCTGTTATGGTCTGAGGTGAAAGGTGACACGTCTTATCCCATAGTGTTAATCCCACATAACCTCGAGTTTTCTGTATCGCTGCTGTCCCGCTAGGCTAACACTTGAGCTTGACAAGGACAGAGTAAAGAAAGTCAGACTATGTTCCTCTGAGAGTGCTAACAACGCCACGATAAGCCCCGCTACTTTTCAAAGATTTATGTCTCGTGACCTTGGTTAAAATGTTATTGAGGTTTTCAAGTTCGGTATCATGTGGATGTTTGTGGTTGGACACGTGGAAGAGGCGTTGAACTAACCAAGTGTATAGAAAACCACATGCACTTCACTGTACATAACTGAGGTAAGTCAAGCTGTGAAGAAAACTGTGTTAAGGATTTAATAGTTAATGGTGAGGTAAAGCATGTAAAGGTGTCAACTTATGCATAATGTAGGGGCCTGTATAGGAAAGTGGCTTAAGACACAGTTAAATCAATAGTGCATTAAATGTTGATTATTATTGTGTAACCTTGATTTAAAGGTGCACTTTGGAACTTTTCTGGTGAAGGGTGTAATGGGAAAATGCATTCTTCATAAAGGCCATCAACAAGGGTACACCATATGTTTATTTCCATGGAAATGTTACAGCTTTCCTAGTTTCTGTTCCACAATATGGCATTAAACTTAACTAACTACATGGAGACAAGCAGGCGGCCAGGTTACAGGCCAGATCTGTGGAGAGAAGACCCCGCTCACAGAATGTATGCTTTTTTTAAAGATTTTTGAGAAATAAAAAAACTGAAGGAGGCCTCAGGGAAGACCCAGGACATGCTGGAGGGACTATGCCTCTCAGCTGGCCTGGGAACATCTTCGGGGTCCAACCGGAGGAGCTGGAGCACATGTCTGTGGTGATGGAAGTCTGGGAGTCTCTGCTTAGACTGCTGCCCCTGCAACCCGGTCCCAGATAAGCCGAAGAAAATGGATGGATGGAAATAAAAAACCCTGAATAATCCAATCCACTTTATTTCTATAGCACATTTTACAGACAAAAGCAGTTGTTGTACATAGTGAAATAAAATCTATCTACTTGAATTCATGCAAGATATGTTATTATTAATGCCATACTGTGAAACATTCTATGCAAAGCTATAATATCTTAATAGGCACAAGCAAGTGGCAGCCCCATATCTGAAAAGTTATACACTTTAAATCACAATATGACGACACTACAGATATTGCTTTTGTTTTGTAACTGTAAGATATACTAATGGGACTACCACTGTACAGCGTGTCTGCCTTTCCTCTTGCATTATAAGCTCTGGTGTATATTTTAAGTGGAGCCCATTATAGGCAGTGTATTAAATGATGATGAGGCTCTGTTCTTTACATTTTAATCAAGTGTCATTTTGCATTCAGGCTGCGTGTGATTGGAGGTCGACCCCATCTCTGTCTAACAGTGTGAGACATTAGAAAAAGACTATAGATGGTAATTAGGAGCTGCCACTAAAACTCGTGCTAAAGTGAGCTGCCTCTAATAATCCTGCTTTCTTCCATTGCTGTGTATTTCTAGTGTTAGGAGATTTAGTTTTAGTATCAATTTTTTTATATGTTGAGGTTTGTCACTTGTTATGAAATTGCACAGGGAGGACAGCTGACTGGTTTGATTGGCATCTCTCTACAAAAGCTTGGGTTTATATTCTTTCTTATTTATATGCTTTGGCTTTTAATTCTGGCCCCTTTTGCAAATTTTGAAAAAGCAAACATTTATTGGCAGCCTCTTCAAATGTCTGGGTCATTATGTAGATTGTTTATTTGTGAATTGTGATGAACATTGGTTTTACTAATTGGATTGGGGTGTGTATACACAGAAAGCAGAGTCTAAAAGTTGTGGGGTCTTATTTATAAAGCATGTGTATGTAGAAAAATACTATGCTAATGACTTTCCATGTTAAGCTTGTGATCTACAAAAACACAATTGAACACAAGCTCTAGAAAATCTCTGATCTTTGGGTATCAGGGCTTTCAGAGATGAGCCAGAAGACAATATGAGATCAGAGAGAAGAGACGTGAGTGGATTTGAGGAAGTTTGTGGAAGCTTAGTAAAAGCCAAAGTAAAATCTGTGGAAGCTTGTGTTTTTTTCACTACATATACTTTTAGAAAGAATTCCATGTTGAGTTTTAGAAATGAGACCCTTGGGCTGCCAATCCCTGATGATTTTGAAGACTTATATTAACAAAATATCTGAATCTGAACCACAGACTGTATAAAGAAGTGGACTAAGTGAGTGTGACCCATAGCGCTCGGTTCCAGTCAAATGAAACTTGAGGTTTGTAGTTATAGGAGAAAATTTGGAGCCAAGTCCCATATTAGGAATTCTGACTGCGAGTATCATAGCAACCAAGGAGGCAATCGAAGCGAGGCTGTTAAAGGTAACGCTGGTCTTGCACGGAGCAGGTCCTTAGCAATGCTGTCAATCAAACCTGTTGCTAACGCTAGCGGGAACAACCTCAGGGAAAGAAGTTGTCTGATTTGTCTTTTATTAATGTTCATATCTTGAGTTACAGACATAATAGCAAAATAAAAATACCCAAATCATGCTGAGCCGGTCAATACAAACATTTTAAGAGCAAAATGATGAGCTTGACAGCAGCAGTTACAGAGAGAGGAGTGATGGTTTTCCAATGTAAAGCGAATTGGAGCCAGAGTCAATGGAAGCTCCATTGACTTATGCTCACATCCTATTTCAAATGTGGCAGCCAGCAGGTTAGCTATATCTATTTACATATACAGTCTATGGTCTGAAAATATTAGGCCTATTTCATTTTTATCAGTAAAACATTTAAAAAGTTACAAAATAATTCAAATTTGGGCTTGGTAAGACTGTGCAGATCAACAGACAGAACACCTATATATATGCATTAGAAAGCTCTTTCCTTACTGAATAACTACTTAAGTCACTTTTCTACAAAACACATCTTAAGTAACATCACATGACGCTTATTGTTTAACACATACTTGAGTCTGACACATACTTTAAACATAGCACTTACAGAGCTCCAAACCCGAGTCATCCTTCAGTGGGACGGTCACAGTGTTGACCTGTGCATTAGAAGTCTCTGAGCTCATATCATGTATTATGATGCTGGGCTGGTTGTGTTTGAACGAGAGGCTTTAAGATGAATGTAGTCCCACAGTAATCCATCCACCTGCCACCTCTGAGCTTCAGCACTCAGGGATGGGCTCAGAATCACAACAGGCTCAGCCACTGTGACTTTATAGATCTATCTTCAGCACTATTTTGTATTGGATTATGAGCATTTTAAACTAGGGATGTCACAATATCAATCAGCTTTAAAGAGCCTGTTCTTGATTTTATTTCATGTATCTTTCCCCAGTACACATATATTGTATAAGCAGCTCTTGAGGTCAAAATAATTCCACTGTGTACTGTCTGCATCCAATTATAAAGAGTTATATTGTCCGAGAATCACGTAGTGTGTGTTAGCATGCTGGTTGTTGCTAGCATTATTATGTATTAAGTATGAAGTAGGGTACCTTCACCTTTAAATTGTCACAACTACTACTTTACTCATGATTATATTGGGATTTGAATATGATTATAGGTTAACCGGATTATCTTGATTTTTCTATTCTCCATTTTTCTAAATCCCAGTAGGAACAAATGGTAGAAAGCGTATGTCTCGGGAGTGACTTTGTGAGTTATGAGAGAAAGTGAGACAGCAGAAGTGACCCTGAGCTGTCACTTTGCAGTATACAATGCCCTGCCCTTCACAGGAACACAGTCCACTGGTCAATACATTAACAGCACTTTATATATACAGCCTATTCAAAGTCACTTATAACATCAAATATGTGACACCGTATGAAATTAAACACCTACGAAATCATATACTGGAATAACTGTCAGAGTTTATTTGAAAAGGAGGTTGTATTGTGTGTGTTGTCTGGAGGGGTTGTGAAGCATTATGTCTGCTGGAGTAAGTTGTGTTGAAGGCAATTTCAGTTTTATCTTGGAACAGATGAAGTTCTATTGTATTTTTATATTTGCAAATTATATTCTCCCCATCTGCTTTTCTTTCACACCAACTAACTGCATTTCCTTTTCCACCACATCCACAAATCTCATGTTCTATGGCCTCTCAAAGCAAGCGACATGCCTATTTGTTAAAAGTTTGTTTGTTGGCTAGGTCTTTTGACAACAAATGTGAACTGTGCGTGAGTAATATTTTGCATAACTGTTCAAGCCCCTAATGGCTCACTTACTTACATTAAGCTAAATCAAAACACATACTTTGTACTTTCATTAATATAGTCTGAGTAGCCAATAATCATAGCGAGAAGTCTTTATTTTCACTCATTCATAAAATATAACTCTTGAGTTGTAAACTTTTCCATTAGGCTCTCATCACACGTTGTTCAAACATTTATAGAGCTTGATCAAACGTTGATTATGCCGTGCTTTGGAGAAACACAGTGAGCTCATGTCTCCAGCATTAGTCACTGTCAACACTGGATCTGATTAGACCCAAGGCTGCACTGTCATCGCTTCTCTGTCGGAATATTTTAATAGTAAACAATAAGGATCTGAGCACAATTAGTCAATGTCTACTACGGTAAAATGGTAATGTACGCCTACCATGATAACAAGGTGTGGTTAAATACTGTCTCATGATTGGCTGACAGGGGCAACAAAATTGTATTATTATGTATTATTCAATCAATTGGATATCCTGGGTGGGCAAAGTCAAATATTTAGTGGCAGTTTTATGTGTAACAGTAGCTCAGTCAGAGTTTTTGACCACTGTTCAAATCCCGCTCATTATTGGTGGAGCGGTCGGATCCACTGACTCACAGTTTGGTGGTGCAGCTCCCACAGATAAATGCTGTCGTTGTGTCCTTGGCCAAGACACTTAACCCGTCTCGCCGTTAGTGTCTGCAACATTATTGTATGAATGTGTGTGTGAATGGGTGAGTGGTTCCTTGATGTGGCTAGAAGATGGAAAAGTGCTTTACCATTTTACCATTAATTTGAAGGATAAAAAATGCACAAAATAAATAGTCTTATAGTCATTTAATAAGAGTTGAACGAGACTTTAAGTTAGTTTTGTATTTAACTGTTCAGTACCCAATGCCCAAACCCCACCAAGTTCAAAAAAAAAAAAAATAAAATTAAAATGAATAAGCATGAATGAATGAGCTTTAAAATTATATTATCAAACTTAAACGGTTTTCAGAGTCTATAATGTGATGATGTCATGCTCCCAGATGGGGGGCAAGAGCCACATTTCTCTATTGATTACACTGTTCTTTCCCATGAAATATCTAAAAGGCAAATACACAATTGTTTAACCCAAACATTTCTATTAAAGACTAGACCCAGTAAGTTCACCACATTTGAATGATAGTCATTTTAGCTGCACCCATCTGTATTAAATATTATTATGGCACATGTGACGTCTGATCTGAAACCCCTGAATGCTGGTACATGTTGAGAATTCTTACGGCTAGAACAAATTGCATGCGTGTCTAAACTTATGGAACCATTAAAAGCAGTATCCCTCCGACATAGTGCAGCATAAAAGGGTCTTATGCAGAATCAGCAGCTGTTTGCATGTTTGACAGATAAACCTGCTCCAGATGTTAGTCTCATCAGCTCCATCTCACTGTTTGTTTGTTTGGTCTGATGAACAAGTCTCTCATAAATATCACACAGCTCTGTCTCCTGAAAAGATAAATCAACACTTTTCATATATTTGGTCTTGGTCTTATGCATCTGAAGCATAAGAATAAATACAACTAATTACAAACTGACAGAATAAGATGCCTTAAAGCAGACCTATTCCGCAAAATCAACTTTTCAGAGCTTTTAACCATGTTATAATTGTTTCATCTTTTCATTTACTCTCTTGAAGTTGTTTTTGGAGTGATTTGTGCATGTTTAAACAATGTTTAATTACTGATTTTCAATACGCCACATTTTGGATCAATCCCCGTTTTCACCGCCTTCAGGACACGCCCACCACGCTGCACTCACTTCGTTCTTCAATTTTTTTTTCCTTAATCAATGATAAGCGTAGGATAGTCATAGTCACATAGTCATTTTGGTACAAATGAAAAGAAATCTGTTACTCTCTAGTGTGATGTACAGCTATCCATAAGAGAGGCTGACAGCTCCTGTATTAGCAAAATACATTTTAACATGTTCTTAAAGATATTTACTGTCATAATTATCTGGCTTCCAGTTTTAGTCAGTACTTTTCCATGGAAAGTGGCATTCCTCTCTCAGGTGCATCCCCTCAGTGTCCAGTCCTCCCCTCATCATTTATGTCCTACCTGTACATGCCTCTGTACCAGCCTGTAAAACGCCTCACTTTTATCTCTACTGGCTCCTTCTCTTGCAAGAGAATAAACTACACAAAGACAATTGTTTGACTCAACACCTTTTATTTCTTTCTCAAAAAAATATTTCTACAACACTCCACTGCTCTTTGTTGTGTTGACGTTTACCTCAGCTTCCACTGGGCACCACAGTTTTGTAGTGTGGATGTCAGTGGGCTTTTATTAAGTCATTTTAGGTGAATATTGCAATTAAAAATGTGCAAATTATAACATAATAACTATATAGCAGACACAAGCAGAACAGGTCTTCTCTAATTACGACAGTATAAAAATGCAGGGGTATATATTAAGTATACACTCACAAGACTATTCAGTGCAATTGTGCAAATTTACAATTCAAGGCTCCTGAATAAAGGGAATGTTAATATTTCTCTTATTCATTCTGTTGTTATGTATTCTTTGAGAAATTAAGTCAAGTAAAGTATGACTGTAGTTTTATCTATGTCTTTTATAATGTATATTTATATGTACAATATGGTGTTTACAGGGACATGATGTGCTCTGGTTACAGTTCTACTTTAAAGGTGCAATGTAGAACCTTTCTGGTGGAGGGCGTGTCGTCTGCTTGTCAAAATGGAGATGTTATTGCTTTGCCTGGAATGTTCCTCAGTATGGCATTAACTGCATCAGTCTTACATTTATTCAATAGTGTTTGTGTTGCTAAAATAGTACATTGCAAACTGCTTTTTTATTATGAGCGAGGTTGCATCTCCACTGATCTGACCTGTAACTTGGTGTCCAACATTTAGGCATTTTCAGTAAGCAATGTTAAAATTAAAAGTGCACTGCTGTAACTTCCTTAACGTTTAACATTGTTTACTGAAATTGTCTAAATGCTGGGAAAAAAACACATTGATACATGGTTTGTGAACTGATATTAAAAAAAAATTAAAGAAGAATCAAAAATCCCCTTTGGTGTGCCACTAAAGCAGCCATCAGTCAAAACCACATGCATCAAACCTTGTCTTCATCATGACTTTAGTTTGTGAATACTTTGTGAATAGAAGGAGCAGTTCTGCCACAGCCAATAACATTAACACAAGGAGGACGTGTTTCTATTTGTTTTATAATGTGAGCCTGTGACCAGCTCTGAGCCTGCAGCACTGTTAGATAACTCTACATCAGACAGCACTGAAGTTTAGGGACATGCCCAGCAGCCTCTTTCACTTACCATTATCAACAAAAAGTACAATACTCGTAAACTTATGACGATGCCTTCACACTAGCCAATACAAGAGGGATATATCTGAACAGTTCATTGATGACAAGAGCTACGGCACTGCAGAGGTAAAAGAAGTTATGTACTTAAACACATGTGCAGTATAACTTTTCTGGTGAATGATTGTTTTTGAACCATAAAAAAAAAACATTCTAGGTAAAGAAATAATATCTCCATGGAGATAAGTAGAGAGCAGACCCTCCAACAGAACAGTCACATAGTACACCAAAAAACTAAAATAATTATTATTAAATGTCTGCACTCTATGGGTCCTCTTTACTTGAGTGAGTTACTGCGCTGTACTCCCCCATAGCCCTGAGGTGAGCTGACCGGCTCCTGCTGCTGTGCCCAAAGCCAAACTCAAGACCAGAGGTGACAGAGTCTAGGTACAGTACAGGTCCCTCTGCCTGTCAGATCCTCTCATCTTCACCACAGTGTAAGACTAGACTGAAAACCCATCTCTTCTCCCTGGCATTTAATACTAGCTAAACAGCATATCTTGGTGTTTTATTGCTCTTTGCCTATGTATCAGATTGTTTTGTATATATGTTTTTTGGTTGACTTTTTATGTGAAGCTCTTTGGTCAGCTGAAGTTGATTTCAAATGTGCTTTATGAATAGAATTACTACTACTAAAGCTACTGTTGTGGAAATAATACTCCTTTTGCAGGCTCTGATGAATCTTGGAAGAAATAGGCATCTCCCCCTAATGTCAGACCCCGAAATGTGTAAATCACCAAGTTTATATAGTTTGAGATGACCAGAGGACATACAGTTTGAGATGACTAGAGAACATACATTTCTAAGTAAGGATGTGACACTCTTATCGAGGTGTGGTTAGACAAGCTCCCTCCATATTTTACAAACTACTTTGGCAGTTTTGAGATGTATCGTCTTTATATTTAAAGAAGCACCTGGAGAGTTTAAGTGATATGAGCTGTGAGTCCCAGGACAGTCTTTGTGTATATGAGGTGATGCCTTCTCCGAGACGTTCTGATTTTATAACAGTGATGTAATTGTGAATCAGCAATACAATAGTTAGTGCAGTTTCTATAGCACAGACCTATAATGTGAAATGGATTAAGATATCAAAGTGACTTTTACTAAATATTAGGAATGTCACAATAAAAAAGTGTGATATATTGGTAAAATAAATATAGATCATAAACAATAATGTTGAAACCCGACTTTAAAGCAGAATTATCCCCAAAAATGATTCTAAATGTACAATATTGTTAAAAACATGAACTGCAATAAATAAATAAATAGCAGAATACGACAAGTAGTTGGTTTGTATCTATAATAGAAGTTCATAATACAACCTTCTACATCTCAAATCTCATCATAGTCAGAAAAATAACCATAACGTTCCCAGTAGCTCAAAAAAAGTATCCATGATAAAAATTGACCACAAAAAATAATAGTTCCATCTAACATGCACTGAACGATAAGTCGATATAGTGTTTATCTACTAACTAAATATATCTAAATATACCCATGAAAAAATACAAGTGCATGTGATTACATTGCTACGAGGCAAAAGCTAAGTGCTGTGATATGTCCTTTGCAGCCTTATACAGGACAAATGTATGTGGTACTTGGGTAGAATTTTTCAATTCTGAGGCGCATATTGCTAGAGACTGCCAACATCATGAACATTTTAAGATAATAAATAAATAACTCAGTTGTGTCTTTGTGTAACTTTGAGATGACAATATGTAGTTTTATTTTATGGTGTCCAGTGAGAGCAGTACTGTAGGGTCAGAGGTGACAGACAACAGTGAAACGCAGTGAGGAGTATAGAAGTATTTGTACCTTTCTGAAGGCTCATGTCTACCATTCGAGGCTCGGCCAGCTCCAGGAAGAAGTTCTTGTTTTTCTCATACTCCTCGTCGTCAATAATTTTCACGTGAATGTATTTGCTGCAAGTGAAGAGAAGGGAGGAGAGAGGGAGGGCGATAGAGGACAGAGAGAAAGAGAGAGAAGAAAAGGTTAATTTGTGATGGACAGACAAATGAAGCGCACTGTCAGTACAGGATTAATCATCAGCATGGAGGAAGGTTAGAAGGTCAAAGGTCAGAGCTTCACCGACACAAAGATGGCCGCAATGTCCCCAGTAGTGTGTTTATGCATAAATTACATGATGTGTGGCTTTTGGGTTTATGTGTGTTATAAAACTTCTTAACAGCAACGATGACATAAGGGTGACTTTGATGGGTTAGAAACAAGCAAAGCCAATGGTGTTTTTGGACCAGTAGGATGTGTCTAGCTCTTTCATGAGTGAGATAATCCCTTATACAGCTAGTAAATCTACACTATAATTCATTTTGTAATTTTTGTCCTCTTTCGTTTGCACCAGATGCCCTTCCAAATACAACCACCTTACAACCCAAGCTTATAAGCCCGTCGTCCATTCCCACAGCAATAAAACAAAGGCATTATTCATCAAAACACATTCAACGCTGCCTTGTGTCGATCTCCTAATATATTTGAACTTGACACATTTAACACCACGGTCGAGGGCTCCCATTGGCTGCCGCTGGTGTCACTACAACTGTTATTAATCGCAGCGTCTCCGACAAACGGAGCAGAAACAGGAGAGTGGACTGAGCCAGTGGACAGTGATCAATCAGGCTGTGAAATGTAACGCTCCAAGGCCAAGAGGTGAGCGCGCCGTAACCCACAGAAACTACAGCCATCTGAATGGGTTTCTACGCTCGATTTTTGGGTCAGAGGACTTTAAAGAAACAGTCTTCCTCAAACCTCACGTCCAGAAAGAAAGAAGAGAGTAAGTCACAGAGGCTTAAGTAAAATAACTGCACCAAAAACAGAATATGGTGAGGTTTAGTGAGTTGAGAAAAAATGATGACTAATGCATGTTAACAAAAGAACAAAAAACACATTTTAACAAGAAATTTCCTATTACATTGCTCACATTTCTAGTTTTTGTAATATATTGACTCATTCGTTTGGTTTTGTCAGTTGCAGCTTGTCATTAGATAAAGATTTAGCCTTTTTCAAGTTCAGGATCTGCACTTTGAAATCAACTTGACAACATCAGTAAAAAGGTCCTCTTTTTTGTACCTTTTAAATATTGCATTTGATTTTGGTTACAAGGTCAGAGCTGAGATGATAATATTAAACAAACAACAATTCTTTGCATTAAAATCACATTCTATTGTCTAAAAAAGTGTGTTATCACTGTGGGATCAAGTATCAAGCCATTTCCTTATTGTATAAAAGTTTTACAAATCGTGACAGCACCACTTGTGAAGTCCATGTAAAATATACTTGGTCCCTATAATCTCCCAAGTGTCAGTGCACAGTTTATTGGTCTTTAATGAAGTGAGTGGTCTTCGGGGCTAGACTCAGTGACACCAGCCCAGAACAGCTCGGTCTGCCCCTCGGCCCAACTCTGATCGCTCGTATTGATCTGTTTAAAGAGTTATTGACGAGTTCAGGCCAGTTAAGTGGTCAGTAGGAACCTGCATGTCTGCCTGGCTCAAACCACTGCTCTAACTCTAATAGCAGCTAATAAGACGAGCACAATTTAAGCCATTTCATGCATCGGTCTTTGGTCTTTTGTTGGTTAAAAAAGTGTGTGTTTGAACTAAACGAGAAGAACTTGCAAGCTTTACAAAATGCTGACTATGCCACTATGTTTGTAACAGCCTAAATAAGTTGTCAACAAAGATTTATGAATGAAAGAGCAAAGTTGATGTGACATAGCCAGATAAAAAAGCACTTTACATTTGTTTTAGTTAGGAGTATAGAGCACATTGTAATGAGTTCCCCTTGCTTCTAAATCACAATTTAGACCACTGCTTTACGATTTGTTCATTATAAACAACGACAATGTTGATTTAAAATGGCTTAATAATCGAAACTAGAAATAGAAGTAGAAATGGTGGAAATCATAGGGGAATGCCAGATTGAACAGGTGAGTTTTTAGTAGTGATTTGAAGTGCTGTAATGAGTTTGTGTTCCTGATGGGTTGTGGGAGTTAGTTTCGGAGGGTGGGAGTGGGGGGGGGGGCGGGGATGGCGGGGAAGGTGGGGACTGCGGGGGCGATGGTTTGGTGCTTTGTCCTGATGATGGGAGTGAGGAGGTTGGTGTCGTTTGATCTGAGGCGGGTGGGACGGTGCTGATGGGGGAGGTTGGTAAGATAGGGAGGGGCCAGGTCATGGAGGGCCTTGTAGGTGATGAGGAGGACCTTGTATTGTACATGCATGTCCTTAAATCATCGTCTTTTAATCATCAGGGAGTTATCCATCAGTCTGGAACCATTATCATAACAATATATCCCATTTAAAGCTATATTCACAAACTTTCAAATCCATATGAACTCCTCATCCTTGTAACATGCATTGATACTGTACACACCTTAACCTTCCATCCTATCCCCTACACAAATTCTCTACACCTCTCTCGTCTGGCACATTTTTTCTCCTGCACAGGGTTTGAATTGGACTTATACAAATCTGCACGTCCCGCTGCCACCTCAGGGAATAATAATAACAACCACAAAGTCCCAGACAGACCTATAGACGGCCTGACACTCTTGCCTCAGCATTCTTATGGGCCCCAAAAAGGCTTTCGCTACACACAGCTAACAAGTCAACAATTGTAGACGCCAGCGCAGCTAGCCCCGAAATCCGAATGACATACTTTATTATGAGCCTGACATCTCATGGGAAGATGCTTTTCCTCTTTATCCAAGCGGGAAGACATTATTTCAGCATGTTATTTGGGAAGAGACAGGGAATTTTGAGAAAGCAATGGTTCCTAATAAGATAAATGTCCCGTCTGCATTATGGATACCAACTCATGTATCATGCATTAGAAACTCTACTGGATGCATTTTGAAAGATGGTGTCAGTCAAAGCGATCTCACTGACTGGGTACTGGGTATAAATGGACACTTTTATGAACAAAAAACTTGTTTAAAGGGATTGGGTGCACAGGCCTCTGCCAAGGCACTATCTTACAATGCTAAACATAATGTCATTTACTTTAATAAGATTATTTTTCTGGGCCAAGTACTAAGGGAAAGATTGCTTTAATAGAAATTGGTAAAAAGGTTGATAGTAGAGGTTTTGTTAGCTGATGAGAGCTTTCATCTCTGAAAGCTGCACTAGAACTTTTACGGTGGGCGAGGGGACCTGCTTGTCTCCATGGAAATTCCCTTTGCCTAGAATGTCCCATAGTACAGCATTGTACTTATAGATTCTGCATTTATTGAAGTACAGGTGTTTTTTGCGAGTGAGCTCATCTCTTCACAGATCTGACCTATAACTTGGCCTTGAGGTGCCACCTAGTAGTCTACAAAGTAACAACATTGTCATGGAGACAGGCACGTAACAGACCCTCAAAGTTCCATAGTGCACCTTTAGCTGAATAAGTTGTACTTCTCCATTGCGAGATAACAAGTAGCGCCTTGGCAGTAGTCCACACTATGAGATTATTTCCTCATCATTACATACTTTTCATAATCTTTCCAAACTATTTGCACAATACTTTGAGTAAAATTTCAACCGCGCTGTCTTTGTGAATATATTGTAACGCATTCCTGTTTTTATTTCCATTTCTGAGCAAAATCTTTTCTGTGGTTGGCTGTGTGTAGCTGTATCGCTGGAGAGAGTCTGTGCTATCTTTTTCTGTATTGTGTTAGCGCTCTCCACAAGAACAATCCATCTCCCTCTCTGCACTTCCCACTGGCAGGGCTTTCCTCAGATTGCCAGGCGAGATGTCTGCAGTGCCGCTGAATGGAAACGTACCTCCTGTTTAATCAGCAAGAGAAGGGAGGAGAGGGGAGGAGGAGAGATGGAGGAGTGGGGAGGGGAAGAGGGAGAGCTGGAGTCGGCCGGACAAGTGCAGACCGGCTCAATTCTGCAGTTTGGGGAGATATAGAGCAGACAAAATAGGCTGTGGGTGAACGATGTAACAAAAATTCATATAATGACAGACAGCCTAGATTAAGATTTGTATTTCATCAAGATTGAGTAGTTTTATAATGCCTTAGAAGTTAAATAAAGCTTCTTCTTCTTCTTCTGAGTGGTCACACGTCACTATTATTGGTTAAAATCACTCACTCCAAACATGAAAAGGTCGAACTACGAGAAGAAATGACATAAGTCTGTGTTATGTAACTGTATATAGACAATGTCTAATCAGTACTTTGCTTATAGAGCTATTTATTTTTTATGTATTCTACTATCAGGATGCATAAAACTAATAATTTTATTTCCTGCTAAGAGCAACATAATGCAACATGGTGTGGGTTCAAATACAAATTCCAAAACTGATCCTAAATGTAAAAATTAAACATATTGAAAACGTATTTAGTTCTTTTCATAGGTTTCAGAGGTGTGAAAAATGTGCACAGTTGTCATAGCAAATACCAATTCAAAACAAAATATCTTGAAAGATCAAAAGTCCTCAAGATGGCACCTATAATCAAGGAACTCAAATAGCCTTATAGACTTGATTATGGTGGAGTGAGACAAGTAATAGGGTTTAATTTATAACCCCAAACCTTCACTAATATAACCACTGTTGATCCGCACTGTCCAGTCTTTGTATTGGACATGATAGCACCAGTTTGCAGCTCTGATCCGAAAATACCCTGCTTTTTTTGCCAAACATCTCAGTCATTTCTCGTAGAGCCTTCTGGAACAGCTGCGATGGTAAAAGCCCGGAGCACCCAGACATACGGACCAGCAAACCCAGGTCATCTGCCTCTCTCTAATCCACCAGCAGATTAGCTTAATACAATATGCCAACATTCAAAATATGTTTCCATTAATGTCCAATTAGACCTGGATCACAGCCAAAACGCCGCTTAGGACAGAGGAAGTCAATAAATAGCTAATTAGTTAAACGTCATGAATTACAGATAAGAATAAATAGTGTATTACATCTCCATATGGACAGCTCAATTAATATTTTGAGGAGCCTGTCCCAGCAGCTATGGGCTATGAGATAGGGTACTAACAGTCATTCACATTCATTATGGACATTTTAAAGGGGACATATTATGCAAAATCAACTTTAATGAGCTTTTAACCATGTTATAACAGTGTTCCCTCATCATTACCGCATTCAAAGTTGTATTTTGTGATTCATGCGTGTTTGAGTAATCATGTTTTTTACTGGATTAGAGGCCTAAGAGCTCAGAAAATTCCAGTTTTCACCTACCCCATATCCCTATCCACATCCCTGCACTGAAATAGTAATAATAAGACTCTCAGTGACACATGGGTTGTACAAAATGTAAAAACATCATCGGAATATGTTGTAGTTCAATATAAGTACCAGGAAAAGGCATGGTATTCTTTGAGTATGTTTGGGAGCCTCCGTGTTGTGAAGTGAACTGAATACCAAAAATACATATTCAGAATACTATCACTTTGACTAACTGTATTCTAGTACAGTTACTCTTTCATTTAGTGGTATACAGAATACAGTACTCTGATTGGACCAAGTATCAGAATACATTACACAATTGATATTAATGCAGGTATTCAGCATTCTATAACCAAATACATTTTCAAAGTCTTCTTCCCATCACTGGCGTTGCAAATACACATCCTCATCCAAATTGGGCCTGAACCAGCAACAGACCAGGACAAAACCAAAACTACGATAGGACCATAGGTTCATATAGAGAAATGGACTAAGGGAGTGTGACGTCACCCACAGCGTTCGGGCCAGTCAAATGAAGCTTGTCAGCGCTAGCAGTTATAGTGGCTAATCTGGAGCCAAGTTTCATATTCGGAATTCCAACTGCAAGTATCATAGCAACCAAAGAGCCAATCTGGAGCGAGGCTGTTGAAGGTAACACCCCTTCCCACTTAGCAACCCGGTCATTCAAAACCTGTTGCTAGCGTGAGCTTTGCCTGTTATTAATGTTCATTTCTTGACTTACGGACAAAGTAACAAATAAAGATATCAGGATCATGTAGAGTGGGTTAATACGAACATTTTAAGATGAGCCTGTCAGTAGCAGTTATAGAGAGAGGGGTGTTTTTTAATGTAAAGTGATTTGAGGTCGATGGAGCCAGAAGTCCACCCATGATCACTTCATATGTGGAACGTGGCGGCTAGCAGGTTAATTATGTCCATTTATATATAGAAACTGAATCAGCCTAAAACAGAAAGACCAAACCAGGCCAAGATTGAGCGTATTCCACCTTATAAATGGTTTTGATTAGTGGAAAAGGCAAACACAAGTGCTTTAATGAGGCATAACCACATTAAAAATCATAGGTGTGTATCATCATCAGTCTCTGGTGACAGCATAAACACTTCATCTGTGTTGCTCGGTTGTCATTAAAATAACTGTCCCCAAATGACACTGACGATGTTTTAATTAGTGTCTCATTGTTGAAGAAAAGCCTGATGGTGTCGGAGCTCACAGGAATAACACAAGGAAGTCTCCTCTTTACAATTAAGGAAGAAAGGTTTGGAGAGCTATTGACTTTACTGAGCCCCGCTGAGTATTCGACAGGTTTGGATGGAAGATGGATGGTGTAGTGCTGTTACGATACTGCAATTTCAAACTTGATTTCGATACTAAGGAGTAGATTTGATATTCAAGACCAATTTCGATGATCATAAAAAAACCTCTTTATTTAGACAGTAGAGTGTCATTTTCAACATTAAATATAGTACTTTCTTACCATGTGGTGTTATATCTGTGTAATCCCTCAGTCGTCCAGGTAGGTTCCATAGTGGTCCATGGGCTTACACTAATCTATGTGGAATATGACTTATTAGCACTGATACTTGCTCAGATTAATAACTAGTCTCAGTACTAGTTTTAATATCATTAGTATCTGATTTTTTATACTCCTGATGAAAGATGCCATGACTACAGCTAACTTTTGCAACAACCTAAATACTGCTAATATCCTTCCATCTCTATATATATATATATATATATATATATATATATATATATATATATATATATATATATATATATATATATATATATATATATATATATATATATATATATATTTTTTTTTTTTTACAAAAGAAATAAAAACGATGATAAAGACTCTATGCATAGGATTACTCCAAATAGCTCATTGGTTCTCAAATTTTTGTCACCAAATACCATCGGATCTAAGCCAGGTCTATAACAAAACTTCTTAGGTTTAAACTACAGCTAAACCAGATCTGAAATAGTTCTAAATGGTTGTAAACAAGAACTAACTTAAAGTATAGGACAACAATGGCCGCTGACTGCCCAGTGATGACTGGACCCTAGATGCCCCTCCTACGCCCGGATCCAGTTGTGTGGACCTGGATCCACCCCATCTCTCGTCTGGCTAGAAGACCCAATATCTGGCCAGGTTGGCCCCTACCCTATCCTGGATAAGCCCCCCTCTGTCCCTTAGTCTTGAGTGGGCTCTGGCCCTACAGTCTTGAACTTTACCTGTAAATGGATGCGCGCATTAGTCCTGAACACACCTGCAGCCTGTCCGTCCATTTTCCGTCCATTCTCTCTCAATGTGGTTGTCCTCGAGGTTTCTCTTTTTCCCACTGAGTTTTTTGAGTTTTTCCTTGAAGAGAAGGTCGGTCTAACGACAGGGGGCGCTCTGGGACAGTTCTCCATTTGCTTGTTTTCTATGACTGTTAGTTAATCTGTCTGTTATTGACAAATGTCTGTTTCACTGCTGATTTTCTGACTTTCTGTTGGTTAATTCAATGATCCCGTAAGAGGCAACTGCTGTTCTGATTTTGGGCTTTACAAAAATAAATTGAATTGAACAATGTGGATTAATTTATACGCAAACTCATGAAATGAAGAGAATCTTATATCAATGCATTATAATACAACATATTCCAATTAGATGCCAACTGATCTTCAACAGATTTCTTACACATTTAGAGAATAGTATCAGAGAAACAGTCGTAATCACACTTCGAATGCACAGATTACACAGGTTCAAACGCTGCTTTGACTCATCCTGGACCATATGGAGCCTGCCTCGCCACTGCCACCTGTAGGGGTCACATGGGAGCACAACCAAGGCATTACACTACATTTGCATTTGTTGTCGACATACACAGTCAATTATTCATCAGTCTCTCCTACAGCTGGCCACAGTAAATCACTGGTACTATCAAACACCTGCTGTACATATATGCACACATCAGAGCGTAAGGAGGGTAAAGCGTTCACTGCACTGTAATCAGATAACAAGAATAATCAGTTTCTGTTTACATGCACAAGAAAAAGCTGATCATCAAAACCACATGTCCATTAACTAATATTTGTTTTAAAAAATAAAACATAAGTACTGTACCGTAAGACAAGAATGCCAGTTGTAGAAGTATTCGGTTATATACTTCTAGCTATTTATCTATTATCTTGTTTTATTTTATTTTATTTGTGCATGTACGATTTTCCTTCTGTTCTATGTGTGCGGTGCAATGCTGGAATTTCCCCACTGTGGGACTAATAAAGGCATATCTTATCTTATCTTATCTTATCTTATTATAAAGCCAAATGGTACTGCCCCTATCACCACTGCTGTTACATCTAGTGTAGTTTTAATATTATAATGCAATGAGCCAGCAACATGAGCAACAGTTTCCCTTTTAAGATGCATTTAAAATTGTGGTTGAAAGACATGCAAACATGTAATGATGCATAAGCTGAAATGTTTAAAAGCTGCAATGTTCATTTCATCAACTCAAGCACCTTGTTAAAAATACAGAAGGAATCAGTGCAATATAGGGATATGTGCAATAGAACTTGGTGCAATATGAATCTGTGCAATGTAGTGATATGAGCAATATAGTGGAATAGGATTTCTAAATGCCTGTCACTCTCCAGCTCATTTAACATGTGGCTGGTAAATGTCTGTACTAACATGACACTGTGATCACTGTTCTTGTCTTTATTGTATAAGTGTACATGGTCTCTGTAAATAGTGTGTGTTGATGTGTTTTTTTTTGTTTGTCCGCAGATGGAAATTACCCCAAGGCTATAGTCTGCCATATTTACAGTAATCTAATATCTGTTTGTCAGTTCACCTCTGGTTTTATAAATGTACCAGCGCTGTCATGTCACAGGTTTGTAATGTTCTGATATCTGTGCGTTTGGTAAATGTGCTGTTGGGCCAAAGTCTGTTGTGTAAAGAGGACAGTAGTTTGTTGTGTGTTATTGTGACTCTACAGTTGTGAGTCTGTGTTGGTGATTTTGAGTTCTGCCGAGATGAGCCTATAAAGATCGCTCTTGGTGCATTTGGTGATTTACAGGATAAATTAGGCTGAATAAAGCTCATTTTACTTGAAAAAGCAGCTGAGGTGTATTTTGCGGGATTTTTTTTGTTGGTAATTTCATCACACAGTTACTAACGCAATTACTTTGGGGGAAAATTAACAGTAACTTTAACTAATTACGTTTTTGAAGGATCTTCCCCAACACTGATTATTACTACTATATACTACTACTATCCTACTATACTATAACTCTTATTTGAGGGACTTTTTCCACTTCGGTAGTTCTAGTCCACCAACACAAAAAGACTATTTATACAAGTGGAAATGGAAAATCTCAGCTTCCTCTTAGTGATTCTCCTACATGACTTCTCTCAGTTATATTATTTAACTTTTGGAGCAAACAGATCCCGAGGAGACCAAAGACTAGGAGTGTTTCTGAGGGATCTGAGGGCGGAGGCAGTGAATACAGTCTCTCTGAACTGCACTTTGTTTTGCTTGCCTCCTGAGCAGAGCAACACTAACAGACATAGACATACATGGTGCATCTGGGTACGATTCAGAATATTGATTTGAAGGAACTAAAAGAACTTTGCAGCAGTAACATAAAGGCTTATCTTTTCTTATTTGCAGATTGACAACTGAGGGATGTAATCGCAATAAAAAAGTAGCAGTAACAGAATTATAAGTAGTTGTAAGTTGTAGAAGTAATAGTAATCTAGTAGTAATTTGTTTTATTTTATTTTATTTGTGCATGTACAATTTTCCTTCTGTTCTATGTGTGCGGTGCAATGCTGGAATTTCCCCACTGTGGGACTAATAAAGGCATATCTTATCTTATCTTATCTTAATCATAGTAGCAGTAGCAGTAGCAATAGTAGTGGTAGTATTAGTAGTATGATTAGACTTTTTCTGTCTATGTCTATTTCCTGTCAGTGGGCTCGAGCCATGGGGATATGTGGGGGTAATGCAGGGGCCGGGGAGAGGTGTGAACCCTCAAATCATTACCCAGAAGCACTTGCTGCCACTTTGTCTGTCACTGTAGCGAAAGGGTGCCATGTTTCACCACGACAGCTAATGACTTCTCTGTTCATTTTAACACATTAGCGTCACTGGATTAACAGCTCAAGTGTAAATAAGGACTGGATGTTTGTCTTAACAAACTAAGAAACCCATTTCAAAGCAGCATTAAAAGAATTTTGTATTTCCAAATTCAAAAGATATAGAGTAGTTTAGATGTCTACAACCATGTGAACGTTAATCTGCTTGTCTTTTATTAACCCATGACTGCTTCACTGTTTGATTTTTTTTTTAAACTTTCTGTTGGTTAAATCAACACTTTTGTTAAGCCCTGCAAGGCAACTGCTGTTGTGATTTTGGGCTTAAAAAAAATAAACTGAAATGTATGTGTATGTTATTTTTGTAGTATTGTAGTGTCTCTTAAACATTTAGGCTTCTAGATTTTTTTTCTAATGCACTTGAATTTTGAAGTGGATCTTGATTTGAAAACAAAAAGAAGCCAATCGGGAAATATGCCATTAGTTTATGTTCCTAATATTGTCAAAGAAAAATGTAATAAATAAATGTCAAATGTATTTATTCAGTCAGTGTCTAAAAAATGGCTTACTGGACACCCATCATTACACTATAATCTTGTAATCTTGTTTTCCGCTATTACAAAAATTTCACACTGTCCGATCAGCATTTTTCAAATTTATGATACTAAATAGCCTTCCTCTTATTCAAACTCATTGCTTTCTGCTTTTGTAGTCTCTTATATAACACTATATTTAACTACGAGTGAGACACATGTGGACTCGCCTGGAGGAGGTTTTCACAAAGTGTTAGTTACTTCTACTTCGATAAACTTCAATAAAGACCGCTGCAAGCCTGCAACAGTTTTTGAAGTCCATTTTTCCATTGGTGAATAAAACTAAACCAGTGACTCAGCCTTCAGGACTGTCATCGTATTTCTTTCACTGCTTTCAACTCAACCTGTAGCTCCGCTGACTGCAAACAGTGTACTGAACTACAAGTGAATATATGGGCTGGATAAGCATGAAAAATGAAAGGGAACCTGCGGCATTAGCTTTATGTTCAATTATGTACTATTAAAACCATTATCTTTCAAACAGAATCCAGGCAGTAGTGATGGGTTTTAAATCTAATTTTTAAGCCTTAAGCAAAGGAGTGCCCCAAGGCTCAATTTTAGGCCTGCTATTTTTTTTTTAAACTATATTTATTAATTCAGTTGTTTGTATTTTGCTGTGTTTCAAACAGATTTTTAAATTTGAAAGATTAATGAAACAAATCTTATCTTCTGCATTTTAGGGCTTCTGTGGCTGAAATAAAAATCATGTTTCATTGGAAGCTTGGATGCATCGCTACTCAAAGACATACACTTTTAATTACACATTTAAAGTTGAAATCAACTTTCCCTCATTCAACGCCATATTTCCGCCGTGTCAGATCACCTCTCCTCCTTCAAAATCGTAAACAAACTGAAGCCAATAAAGCTGTTTTGACGGAGGCCCGCAGAAGAGAAAAGGCTCAAAGGCTCATGGGAAATCAGCGTCTTAATTAAGCAGGCCTGGATTCTGTCACTGAGCGTGGGATTACGGGCCCTGCTCATTATAGTCCTGATTATTGCCTTTCCTCAGCAATCGCAGAAAAGACCGTAAACACATTTGTCAGTGATTTGCCATAATTTTACTACAAACTCAGTAGCAACTTTAATATTTCAAACAGGTCAAAGTTTTCATTTATGTTAAGATGCTCTACGTAACTTTTCTGATGGGTGTCTGCCACTTGCTTTTCTCCGTGGAGATGATATTACCTAAAATATTCCACTGTATGGCATTAAACTTATCTTTCTTGTATCTATTCAATTACAGGTGTTGTAAATTGGCCCATCTCCATGAAAATAGATGAGTTTAATGCCACACTATGGAACATTCCAGGTAAAGAAAAGTCACAATATTGAGGTGGCAGACCAGAAAACCAGAAAAGTTACACAGTGCACCTTTACCATAGTATAAATGTTGATGAACAATGCCTGGATGTAAAGGAACACTTATCAGTCGTGCTCCTACATCTTTCTATGTCTGACACAATTATAACTCTTGAAATGTATTTACAGATGTGCTTCTCTTCCATGTTTCAATAACTGGGGTAACAGTGGCATTGTGGATTGAGTCAAGTCCAAGAACCAGATGGTCACAGGTTTCATACATGCTGTTGTGTTCCTGGGCAAGACAAAGACTCCAGTGGCAATAAACCCAGCCAACAACACTGAATGACTAAAGAAGTCTGCCAGATGGTTTAAAAAAGCTGTTGATAATGAGAAACAGCATTAGCCATGAATTATTTATGATATTAGTATTAAATTAATAAACCAATTCCATTTTGAAGAAAATTATATGTATTGTTAATTTCATTTCATTTTACTTTTTGGCAAATTTTGTCTTCTGCTGCCAACCTATTTGCCCAAAATTGGTTCTTCCATTTGAAGCCTTAGAATCATAATCTAAGCTGCCCTTGGGATAAATGAAAAGATTGTTTTTCCAATCAGAACTATTAGGCACTGCATTAACATATAGACCAGGTAAGTGCCTTGCCTAGTGACACAATGGCACTATGAGTGGCACTATGAATTGGTCAGAATTGGTCCCAAACCAGCAAATTTGATAATAGCCACACGCACAAAGCAACAAAGTAGATCTATACACAGGCTTAAAAACATGTTGACTGAGCAAGTTGAATTTATTTCACTGTTTAGGCTCTGCATGTCTCGCAGATGAATCAATACACAATCAGTCCTTGTTTGTAGCTGATCCAGGCAGATGGTGATTTAGCTGTAATAGTAATGAAGGAACAAAACCATTCATTTGAGACACTGGAGTTGACTTAACGAACGCGGAACATTCACTCCACTGCCTCTCAGACAGAAGACAGATCACTGGTAACATGTGGAAGCTATGTAAGTATTACTCTTGAGGTTAATTACATGGTTAGATGATGTTTTTCCTCATTTAGATATGTTTCATGTTTCACACTTGATTTGAGGCGTGCAATTTAGATGAGCGGCGAAGATGTGGACCAGCTGCTGCAGTTATAGTAATGTGCTTTTAAAATTACATGCCAAGAAACTGCCCAAGATCACATGTTCCGCCAGCTATTTTATTGTTAAGTATTTGTATTCATTATCACAAGATAAACACACTAGGAAAACATCATATCTCGCACATATACAAGCTCCAATTATAGACCAATTTCCTAAGATTAAGCACTGTGCAGCATTGAAACAAAACACTACATTATAAGAGGTCGGATCAGAATGCATATAATTAATGTTCATTGTCTCTATGGAAATGTTATTGCTTTGTCTGAAATGTTCCACAAAACAGCCTTAAACCTACTTATCTTGCATTTAGTCAACTACAGTGTTTTATTGCTGTATATCTTAATAAACATGCATTATGTGTACATACTGTGAGCAGACTCGCCTCTCCACAGATGCCTCAGTGGATATAGAGTAGATTAATGCCATACTGTGGAACAGGGCCGGCCCAACCTGTAAGCAAACTAGGCAACTGCTTAGGGCCCCAAGGCCACCAGAGGGCCCCCAAGAGCCCATACATTTACAATGAAAATAATATATCAGGTTTTATTGGACACAGGGCTTATGTGGTTGCAGCAGCCTAAATATCCCTCTAAAACAATTATGTCTGTTCTACATCTGTAGTAGCAAAATATCTGCTGCTGCTACATTTGTTTTTGAGTCGGGCAGAGGTGAGGGCAGCTATGTATTTACACTGGTGCAAGGACCTTTATAATGTAAATTTAAGGCCACTGTTGCCAACTGGAACACATTAAAATCCACCAGAAATAAAGAAAAAAATGTCTAGAATTTTTAAAATCTTGACCCCTCCTCTTATATGTCCACTGCTCTTGTGACTATGGCAGTTGTGACATTCTGGATGTTTTCAGTCTGATGTTGGTCATATAAATACAAATACAACTGGTCATGGTGATGAGAGCAGAGTCATAATGTTGTCAAATGTGAATCACCAATAGCTGAACCAGGAGGCATCCTCTGTTGGGGCCCCAGAGACAAATTCAGCTTAGGGCCGCCTGAAAGCTACAGCCAACCCTGCTGTGAAACTTTCCGAGCAGAGCAATAACATCTCAGTGGAAACGAGCACATGATGGACCCACCCAAGTTACATAGTGCACCTTTAAACAGTCATGTGAAATTGACTGATGACAATAGCTTCTACTGTTTCATTTTGAATCATTAAAAAATCTATAGAATTGTCCATAATGCATTCCTGGTAATTACAGCGTAAATGTGGCTTTCCTAGAATCCAGCCCTCGCTTTGGCCACATGTTCCTATTAAAACCTCCCCTCTGTGACATGGCTCTGCTGCCTGTGTCTCTGGTCTAACTCCTCTCTCCTCTGTCGGTGATTGGCTGCTCGTTGTCATGGATACAAACCTCGTCTTGTCTCTGAATGCGACACATGACACACACAGTGGTATTTTTTCAGTGCATTTTTCAACCTTTTGCTTTGTGTTGTTTGGGAGCTGAGCAGTGCAGAGAGGTGTCCACGGGGGCCAGACGGAGTAACAGGAGTGCTTAGGTCTGCTGACACACTGTCTGCCTGTGTCTGCACCTCTGGAACAGTCTGTGTGGGCTATGGGATATATTTGGGTAAACCATTCCATGTCCTTTGTTAGGTTTTAACATGGGGTTTGAATGTGTGCGTGTTAATCAGAGCTCGGCAAAATAACAAAAATATGGTCATGTTTTTTCCCCTCACATGAATTGATTACAATGTTTGGTTCATTTTTTTGCCTTATTAAAACAAATTGCTTTCAATATTCATTTCCTGTTAAAAAAAAAAAATTAATCATTGCAAATTTATACAATGAATAGTCAAAATTCTGAACTCTGCTCCAAACCACATGCAAGATTGGCAGTGGTTCTCTTGATTAAAAAGACTTACTATATTAATGTGTAGGCTATTATTTTATGCCTGGTACTATGACACAATGTTATGAATGATGTTTAGTACTGTTACCTATAGTACATAGATTATAACTTAGTCAGGACTTGTAAAGTAAATAAGCTCATTTGAATTTTTCTGTTAAAATCCCAAAGCCCACATGAATACAACATAAGTGATTAGTTCCACGGCGTAATCTCTGGGCAATGCACATGTAAACAAATTAGGTCTGGCAGCTGGCCTTAAGTGTCCTGTCCCGTCACTAAACCGGTCCCTCATTGTCTCAAACGCAGAGTAACTCCAGAGACTAAACCAAATTTGCATCCATTGTCCTACAACTGCTCCCCTCAAGTTTCCACAGCTGGGACGTCCCATTCACACGAAAAGATGGATCGCTCTGCTCAGCTACAAAGGGCCCACTGCTCTCATAATGCAGTCAGTCTATGCCGTTAACAAACTCAAGCCAGGACTGACTCAGAGAGCAAACAATAAGATCCTCGCCAAGGGACACAAGGGGTACCCACTCTGCCACCACCATAACCTCAAATTCAGACAGAGGTTTAAAATTACAGTAAATACAGAACTGTGGAAGTCAGGCTGTTCAGTCAGACTGTTGATTTTGTATGTATTTTTAACACCTTCTTTTATGCATGCATCTTTTATTCTATTTTTTTTTTTAAATGGTAAATGGTCACATTTTTATATAGCGCTTTTCCATCTTCAAGGCACTCAAAGCGCTCTATACATTTATGCTTTACATCAGGGGTGTCCAAACTATGGCCCGAGGATCAAATGTGGCCCTCAGACCAGTTTTTTTTTTATTGGCCCTCGGGCCTCCTGCTGAACCGGCCCAATTGATCATAAGCAGTACTTTTAACAGCAAACTAAGCTCTTTCTACCACTATAACCTCAAACATCACATTACAGTGTGATACAGACCTTAAATGAATGTGTTTCAAGCCTTATTAATAAACAGCGGCTCTGTCAAAGCTGTGTTTAAAGCACCGCACTGCATTGATCACCGGTCTGTGGCCCTCCGCTTTGAATATGTTTTGAGATGTGGCCCTCAATAAAAAAAAGTTGTGGGCACCTCTGGTGGTGGAACCACTGACACAACACACACACACTCATACACCAGTGTACACAGGCACTGTGAGTGAGGTGAGATAAGTGTTTTGCCCAAGGACACAATGACAGTATTCATCTGTGGAAGCTGGAATCACACCAGCGACCTGTAAGTCAGTGGATCGGATCACTTGACCAATGATGTTTATGTCAAGAGCAGGATTCGAACTCCCAACCTTTGGATCAGCGGTCAAATACTCTCCCAACTGACCTACTGCCACCTTGTTATTTGTTTTACATTGCACCACCAGTAAAGTGCATTCCTATTGCAAAAAGCTTTTCTATTTCTGAATCTGAATTAGTAAAATGGGTCATTTTCAAACTCTCTGAAAGTAAAGTTATCTGTGAGTTTACATGTTTTGCTAGTGTCTGGTGGGTTTCCTCTAGGCATATCAGCATCCATCAACCTAAAACATGCACAGAGCAAGACAAGTACCTGAGTGCAACCATAACCGCAGAATGTTAAAGTAAGTCAATATAATGTTTGTTTCTGTATCACTAAAAGAAAAATGACCCAAAGTTACAACTACAGTTAAGGCAATCGTGAATGCACCGTAGGCTTAAATACATGAGGTTATTTTTGATCCAAACACAGTTCACAGCTCCTATCATCCTGCTGCTGCAACAGTGAGCCCATAAGAAAAACATGCTGACTGCCGCTGCTGTAGGGAACAAGACAAAGGCAAGAGAGGACACTCAAAAGGTACAACTACGATCCTCCATGTTCTCTGAGCCAGGGGAAAGTGGCTGGGGAGGGGAAGGACGGGCGGGAAGCGGAGTACAAGTTAGCGATATTTTTTTGGATGTCTGGATTTGTGCCCAAAGGTCCCTCCTCTACAAGGACAACACAATGAAACACTCTGAGATGAAGTGTGTGATACGGGGCGACAAGCGAGCAGACCGGGGAGCTGAGAAGGGGAAGGAACGGAGAAGCCCAACACGAGCAGCTATTCTGGGTCTGTGACAGCTCCAAGAATGGGCCCAGCCTGGAGCAACCGACACACAGCATCAGATATGAATGAGGAATTATCTAATCAATGTTTGAATGAAAAACATTTGGGGGGAAAATGAATGACCTATTTTGTGTTGTCATATTACATTGATGCAAACCGTAATTCTAGTTAGAAAAAGTTACACTCAAAATTAAATGACCATATTTGAATGAGGGAGAGAAGGAGGAAGAAGAGAGAGAGGAGAGTGAGGAGGAAGGAGGAGGAGGAGGAGACCAAAATAGCCCTAGGAGGAATAGGAGGAGTGGGCTGTCAGAGAGGGGAGTGTCAGGTTTAACATGGACACTTGTTCTGGGGAAACGTTCTTCGTGGAAGCCCTTCACTTTGCTCTGTCCAAAGTCTCATAAAACCTGTAGAGCTTTAGAATTATAGTAGTAGTTGGGTGTGTTATGGTTCTTCATTTATATGGATCTTTTAGAAGTGAAAAGTTGCTGGGTCAGTGAATTTTCCACACGGACCTTTGCTGCCCACAAAAATCACTCAGATGGCATGACACACATTCACATGGCTTCTTAGCTGCATGTGTGGCGTGTGCGGTGTGTGTGGCGTGTGTGGCGTGTGACAAGATCGTATTCTCTCGCTGTCTTCACTGTTTTTTATGTTTCAGTTTGTGCAGTGAATGACACATCAAAAGCCTCAAATCCATAACGGCCTCATCCGTCCCATACCTGTATGTACGTTGTATTTGTGGGAGCCGCTTTTACTGTGCTTAACTTTTACGAATTTGCCCTTGCCCCATGTGGCTCATTTACTCAGGTGTGTGAATCTGTATAACAGCCTGTCCTGACGCCTTGTGTGAATGAAACAGTCAAGACGTGATCTTACTAGGATTCTCCACACCGGTGATTGTGTGTGAAAATGTCTTATGTGTTTTATGATCGGTCTGCAATACATGTTATGAAATAACTGCTATAATCATACAAATATGCTTATAAAAATTACACAGTTTCAAGACAATGTGACCAAACTTTGACTGAGATATCTGAGTTAATTAGATGTCCAGCATGAGAGTTCAACAGTTTTGTAAAACACAATTTTATAAATTTCACCCACCAAGTGCAGTAATTTTCTAAGTTTCCATTGACATCTCTCCATGCACAGTGTTCATTTTTCTTCTAGTATAAAGCCACTCCTCTTTACAGGTATCATAGCAACCACACAATGTGTTTCTTCACCTGTCACTTTTCAGAGTAGTACTAATTGGTCAACCTTTGAAAAAAACATATAGATATACATCATTTATCAGGTCTGCACAGTACAGAGTCTATTTTGGTAGTTGCTCCAAACAGGTAGGTAGGAGTTCATACGTGACTGAAGGCGTGACAACTAGGTAAATGAGCTGCTGAGGTGTTGAATATAAATCAGTATGAATTATTTCTGCCTAAGTGACTAAGTCTATTACGATTAAGATGTAGTCATAATAACACTGTAAATATGCGTTATTTAGTCTAAAGTGCATTAAACTGTAATGTGCCATCACAAGGTTTTCTTGTGTCTAACCGAGAAAATGTAAAGGTCATGGAAGTGTCTGGAGATGCCAAGTGTGATGTATAATTAATTCCTGTCTAAAAATGAACTCAACAAAATCTAAAGGGAGTGAGAGCAGCCTGCTAACATGTCTGACATTTTAGTCAAGCCTGCACTAGCACACAAAGGCAAATTATATTTATTATCATATACAAAAGGCAGTTTTGCAGTTTGAAGTTCTTATATATATATTTAGCTTTTTTTTTTTTTTTTTTCTTTTACCAACCTCTGTTAATGTTATGGGCTGTGCAACTAACCAAACTGTAATCAAATCAAGATCCAATTGTCTCAAATTGTTCATGCCCAGGTGGGGTCTTTTTAATCCAGAGATCTTCCACCGATTCTAGAGCAGAATTCAGCCATTTGTGTGAACTGAAAACTGTGATTGATCAAAACAAGGGGAAATATACATTTCTTTGCAATACTATTATAATGTAATGCTTAGCAACATTGACGCTAGATTTGTGGTAACACGTTTCATTTCATGGGGCTTTGACTTGGGTGGAGCGTCTCTGCCTCAAGTGGAGGAGTTCAAGTATCTCGGGATCTTGTTCACGAGTGAGGGACAAATGGAGCGGCGAGACTGACAGGCGGATCGGTGCAGTACCTGCACTGATGTGGTTGATATATTGGACTGTTGTGGTAAAGAAAGAGCTGAGTCAAAAGACAAAACTCTTGATTTTACTGGTCAGTCTAGCTTCTTATTCTCATCTATGGTCATGAGCTTTGGGTAATGACCTAAAGAACAACATCACAGACACAAGTGGTCGAAATGAGTTTCCTCTGCATGGTGGCTGGGTGCTCCCTTCGAGTGAAGAGTTCAGTAACATGGGATGAGCTCGGAGTAGAGCCGCTGCTCCTCCATATCAAGAGGAGTCAGCTGAGGTGACTCGGCCATCTGTTCCGGATGTCTCCTGGACGCTCCTTGGGGAGGTGTTCCAGTCATGTCCTGCCGGAAGAAGACCTCGGGGGAGACACAAGAGGGACTGTATCTCCCGGCTGGCCTGAGAACGCCTTGCGGTCCACCCAGAGGAGCTGGAGGAAGTGTCCAGGGTGAGAAAAGTCTGGGAGTCTCTGCTGAGACTACTGCCCCTGTGACCTAGCCCCGGATCAGAGGAAGAAGATAGATGGATAGATGGGCTTTGAGTTATTTCTAGACACATTGAAAAAAACAAAAAATGCACAATAGGACTTGTGTTGCCTGAATTAAGAGAGAAAGAATGGCTAACCATTCTGTCAGCCCAAAAAGCCATCTTAAAAGACTAACCAAGATCAAACCCAGCCTAGAGTCCTCTGCCACCACTCTTTGCTTTCAGAATGTGTGTTTTTGACCCCGCCTGTCACATTGGCCTGTGTCTTCATCCTCTCTTCGTCCAAAGTCCGGGACATCTGAGCAGCCTGCAGCGCTGGCTTCACACATTAGGCAACATTTCCTCTGTGTTACTACGACAACATGGCGCACTCGCAGAAAAGCAGCAGAGGAAAGGCAAGAAACAAATGCTCAGTGAGTCTCCAATCAAGCACAATAAACCAACATTTATGACTTTGAGAATGTGGCAGTGTAAATGTACGCTTGAATTATGTCCGATTGTGCTCTGAGTGTTACAGTGAGAGGAGCAGACGGGGAGGAGGGGAGCGGGAAATGGGATCAAAATGAGTCAATGTCACAAGATGGCTTCTGTTTATCTGTGTGCATAAATCAGGCCTTCACTGCATATTCTAATGCTTTGTCCTAATGGTGCCACAGACAAATACTACGCTGTGAGGACAAAATGGTGCCTTATGGTCTCAGTCTTTTACATTAAACCATTTTTCAAAAAGAGACAGGGGACATTGTGTCATTACGATTTCATTTTTTTATGATCATGGCTTGAAAATTGTTAAACTAATCTCATGGATAGTTTTCACCGTCCGTATAAATTGATAGGCCGTTACACAAAGCATAAGTTTTAATTTTTAGGAACCCTATAATGCCTTAACGACCCTTAACATACCATGAACAAAGACTGAATTTATAATGAACAAATGCTTTATTAACACTGATTCAGGCTGAGTCACTACTTCATGAAAGGGTTAAGTTGAAGTATTAAAGGTGCACGATGTAACTTTTCTCGTGGTGGGTCCATAAAGATGTCGTAATGAGGGGTGTGAGGCTGATCAAAGATGTAGGACTCGGGGCAAGTTTAAGCGTGTTCATTGACAGAACAAGACACAAGACAAGTGATGGGAGAAACATACGAGGAGCTGGGTGCAGGGGTGCCGGTCAGGGTCCAGAGGTGCAGGGAACAACGAGACAAGAATACAGCCGGTACCGGGAGACAGGGTCGGAGAACACAGGCAGGACACGGACAGGAAGCACAGCAGAGACACGAGGACCAACAGTGAGGCGAACAGCACGACGACACACAGTGTGAAGACACACAGAGATGTGAGCAGACGACCTGGCAAGGAGAGCTGGGTCCTGGCTCCTTTTAACCACCTGCAGCTGCGTTAATTGCCCTGATGGGCTGCAGGTGTGTGCGGGAGGAGCCAGGGCTCCGCCCAGCTCCGGAGTCAGGCAGGTGAGGGAGGGGAGAGGAGACACAGGAGGCAAGACAGGAGCAGGGAAGCGTGGATCATGACATAAAGATGACGATCACCATAGTGTCAAGCAGATAACGTTATCAGGCCACATTACAGGTCAGATCTGTGGAGAGGTGAGCCCCGTCACATTAAGATTGCGTTCTTTGGTATATATGAGCAATAAAAGCATCTTATATTGAATAAATCTTAGATAGGCAAGTTTAATGCCATACTGTGGAACATTACAAGCAAAGCAATGACATGTCCACGGAGAGCAGGTGGCAGTTCTTATATTTTTTGTTATTAACATGATGCATTTTATTTTTAGACTGCAGGTTCATAAAGTAGCTCTAGCAGATGTATTAGCAGGTTGCTGTAGGTGTGGCATTGGTTTGACACCGACACTGAGAGACACGGCTGATTGAAAAGTAACTGACATGGGAGGACTGCACACGGCTCTAAAAATAGTCTCCGGACTTTGAGAAGCAGAGGAGCAGGAGGAGGGGGAGGGGCCATGGCTTCTGTACAGTATCTGTGTGTGCGACATCCACATAGACACAAACACACCATGAAATGATGATTACTGCTCCAGCCTGAGGTCCTCTCTGCACAATGCTCCGCTCTAACCATGCATCTCACGCCTATAGATGCCTTTTGCACCGCCATTTTTCACGAGTTTTTAACCCAAGGGCCACGACAAATGTACTGTCTTCTGCCTTTCAAATGGAGAACTTGATGAATTCATAATTATAGAGAAATGACTGGGGAGAGTCCTGTAGCCTCTGGGCTGCTTAAACCCACTATGAACGTCACACACGCTGTCATTGAATTTCTATGGACTTTATAATGAGAGTCTCTTAACTGTTTGCCAAAGGGACACATCTCTGGAATGGGACTAAACATACAGTGCCAGTATTACTACTTCTACAGTTACTGCCCAATACTTGCTGTTTATATAGCCACAACAACTACTACTTATACATCTACTACTAATACCATTAATACTACTTCAATTACTTTTTTAATGTTATTGTTTTAGTGATTTCTGTTAGACAACTACAACTACTACATCTACTACTACTACTACTACTACTACTACTACTACTACTACAACAACTACTGCTACTAAGAAACTATTACCTACTACTACTACTAATACTACTACTACTACTACTACTACTACTACTACTACTAAACAACTATTACCTACTGCTACAACTACTACTACAACTAAAACTACTGGTCCTGTTACTTACTGCTACTAGTACTACTACCACTACTTCTACTACTACCACTACTAATACTACTACTAAAACTCCTCGTCTTATTACACTGCTACTACTACAGCTGCTACTGCTACTTGAAATATGTTAGTCTAGTCACAACTACTACTACTTGCACTTTAGCACAACTCTAATCACGGTTACAATTTCACTGCTTCCAAAAGCCTTGTAGTAGCATCCAACACTGTACTGGCACTATTATTACAACCACTATACTTTTACTATTACTATTTCTATTACTATGATGTCATACTTCGCAGCCAATGACTTTCTAATGCTAAAAGTTTCGTCAGCCACTATATTCCCGTCTCTCTGGAGGATACATTCTCTACACTGACACTAAACATCCACATTTAATCAGGTCGGAGCACATTTTTGGCCTCCTGCCCCAGAAAAAGGTTACAGACTGGCCCGTGCTAATTGACACCCTGCTGCTCAGTCTTTTACAGAGCGGCGCGGGGCAGATAACAGGTGCAAGTTTGGCCCCATTCGCAGGCGGGATGGGTGGGAGGAGCACAAAGGGTGTTAACGTCAGACGTGACCTTGCCTCTCCCTCCATACTTTCTTATTATACTTATAGTTTGCTACAGCCCCGGTTGAGTTAGGGGTGTGTTTGAAAAGCTGACAGGGTCGTCCCAAAGAGAGATCGCACTGCTGTTGGTTTAACTTGAGGATATTACAGCTAATACACACAATGTGACAGAATATAATATATACTTTGTACACAATTCAAATGGAAAGGTCAAACAGATATTCAAAGATGTCTATTATATTAAAGCTATATATAACTGACTTCTACTAACATATGAATATACCACTCGAGCATTCAAGTAGTAGATACAATAAAGTATATGAAAAATAAGTTGCATAAGTTGTAGCGTAATCATGATTAGTTCCCAAAGACTTCCACAAGTTGCTCCCTGTACCATGAAACTAATAACAAATAAAAGTGCTTTTCTAAAAATGCTTTTCCTATTAATAACATCCAGCACAACTCAGATCAAACTAAATAGAAGGGCTGTTTGTCTCTCCCCATCTTCATAAATATTTTCTATGATAATCCACTTAAATGTTACCTTTATTTTTCTGAGCGCACCACGGGAATACAACACTCTTGTAGATAAGTGCCCTGTTTTCATACATATGCAACAAGAAAATGTGACAAAGGAACAAGTCCTAGTGATAAAAATGCCTAGAATTTAAATCGCACTTAACAAGCCTGACAGCTGCTGTAAAGTTGCACTAAATAAACTGCTCGTTTCCATGGAGATATTATTACTTGGCATGTTCCGCAGTATACGATCTTCTAATTACACAGGTTTGAATTCAAGTTTATTTATATAGCACAACTTCAGCTGAACAAAGTGTTTCACATAAAAAGTCAACAAAAATAAATATACAGATAACATGATGAACAGGAAAAGTACAGATAGTATTAAATGCCAGGAAGAAGAGGTGGGTCTTCAGTCTAGTCTACCTTGAAATACATGCCCTCGTGAGCAAATTCGCCTTTCCCCAAATCTGATCTGTACCTTGATTGTGTCATCTGCTAATTTCCATGGTGATAGATCATTTTAATAACATTGTAAAACATTTCCAGGGAATACCATAATGTCCCTTACTGTTGAACATTCTTGGTAGAGTAATAGCAAATCCATGGAGACAAGCAGATGGCAGGTCCTCCATCATAAAACTTACATAGTGCACCTTTAAGTTCATTATTGATTCACTTCACAAACTAGCTAGGTCAAGGGTGAAGTGTCTTGCCCAAGGACACGCCAAATGAGCTGAGAATTAAGTCAGAGTCACCCAACTACTACTGTACTACTACAACTAATACAATATTTCTTCTGCTACCAACTACTTTCCCAAATCAAAGCAGGTCTTGTCCAGACATCCTTCAGCTCCTCTTACACATGCGGTTATCTTTGACAGCCTTCCCTGCCCGCTCCAGCACATATACATACATAACGGCCGCACATATCGCCTCTGTAGTTAGTGTCTGTGCGGACCACCACAGCAGCGGGGGGCCGGGATGAGCTCCGGGGGGGATGATTCAACATGTGAAAGGCAGTCCATGTCCTCTGCTCTGGGATGAGATTAGCGGACCCGCTCCTCCCTCGCCCCTGTGTTGTCTTAAACAGATTAACCACACCATTGTCTGGACCCATAATGGTGGATAAAAGAGCCACACTGCCTCACAGGGAAAAGTTGAAAATGCTAAAGCGCTAATTCCTTCCCATGTTGCTGTCATCCATTGTCTCCCAGCCTCATTAGCCCGCGCTGGATCCGATTGGGGGGACACAAATGATGGTAATTTGCACAGAAGAGCTGCACAGTTTTGGAAGCGTTTCACCTGTTTGCAAAATGTCTCGCAATAAATATTATGGGCAGGTGTGAATATGTGACAACTGTGAAGTCAAGCAGGAAAAATAATGTGTTAACTGAATCGAGACGATGCCCAGACTAATCCAGGAACTGAGCAAGAAAGATACAGTTACAGATACAGTTGTAATATAATTCATTTGTTTTGCTACATTAGTACAACTCCATGATGACTAAATCAGGCCCTAACTTGGACTAAACCAGGTTAAAACCAGAATGAAGCCAAGCCTCAGTGAAAATAGAGACTATATCAGGTCTAAACTAGGACTAAACCAGTAATTGAACATGATCTCAACCAGAACAACTGCAGCTCGTGACTAAACAGCACTGAACAAACCAGGTTTTAACTGGCAATAAACTAGTTACAAAACCACAAGAAATCAAGTTGTGGCCATACTCTCTTGCCAATGTCTGATCTTGTTAGATGTCGGAAGTGAAGTAAGGGAGCAGTGGCTCTAGTGGCTCAAGTGGAAATTGTAATTGTGTCCTTAGGCAAGACACATCACTCCTTGCCTAGTACGAATATGGTACATGAGGGATTGGTGGTGAAAGGAGGGGCCGATGGTGCAGATTGGCAACCTTTTTCCATCAGTCTACACCACCGAGTGCGGAGTGAATGAATAATGCAATGTAAAGCGCTTTGGGTGTCTTGAAAGGCATTATATAAAGCCAATACATTATCATTAAATGCAAGACTAAATCAGACCTAAACCAGAACTAAAGAAAGATCTAACAAGCAACTATACCACTATATACTAAACCATAAATTACACTATACTAGGACTAAAACAAGACATGTCTAACTTTTTCCCTAACCTTCAATCACTGGACATATTTCACCTGTTTTCAAAATGTCCGACAGTAAAGCTTAAGGGATGTGAGAAAGTGTGACAGACCACGGTGAGAGCAGAGAATGGACCTGATTAAAAGTAATGAGCGACGTGTGCTGATAACCGGCTGATATTACGAGCCCTGGCTGCAGCTTATCATAATGTCACTTCTAATCAATCCTCCATTACAGGATCCACAGGCCTCCGGACAAATAAATCACTCCAACCTGAGCAGAAACACTGGGGACAGGGCTTTCAACAAGGCTTTTCTTTTACATTTTGGATCAACAGCAGTTTTTTTTTTTACATATTGCATGTTACTGTATTTTGTATTTTGTTATCAAATTTTCTCTGTATATTTGTACCAAGGACATCTCCAGTTTCGTTATTTTTTTTTAAAATATAAAATTATAGTTAATTATCTCCTCAGTTTCCTTGGTCAACTTCTCTCACATAAACTTTATTATATGCACCTGTCAAATGGGTTCTAAGTTATCAGTATGATGCCAAACAAGATATATTATGCTTCTTTTGTCTGCTATTTAGTTGTAATCTATGACATTACATATAATTTGGATTTGAAAACTAAACAAAAAACACAAATTTACTGATTTCCGTTGAAAACTGCAGCATTTATTTTTTTACCTGACCCTTTATGTTGTGTCATCTTAAGCATTTTTTTGAGACACTGCAACGCTGATGAATTGAATAAAATGTAAAAAAAAATCAGGAAACAAAGTGAAGAGCCGTGCACGTTTCCCCCATGCATGTAGGGAAAACAGGAATATTCACAGCAATGGCGTCTTGAATGCAGGAGAATTAGACCAACTCAAACATGAGTCACTTTAAATACAACTCACCAGTTTGTGCGTTAGGAGGTAGTGTAGCATGAGACAAAGCTTAAGGTACTTTAGACACAAAAAGGTTGCATGGGAAGCGCTGATGTAAGCTATATAAATGTTTTTGTTCTTGTATGTAAAATGTAAATTGATGTCTACAGCATACTCAGCTTCCTTTCTAACATATGCCTGCAGTTACACAGTATGACACACTGTACACTTTAGCCTTTTACAACTCCTCCATCTTACAACCGCCCTGACATACGCACATTCCTCGACATCACTTTTTATGTTTGCTTTTCCATGTTGAAGTGCATCTCAGAGCTATAAATAGACGGTAATAAATATGCATGTCCATATAGAGCGCTCAGGCTAAATCCCAAATATATGCATGTTCTCTCTGCGGGTCCTATCCAGGCACCAGCGCACATATATGCTCCATCAGTCCTCCATCAGCTCCGCTCCTAATTCTGCAACATTAAAGCTATGTGACAGTCTGCCCTTTGCTGCTGTTATATGGAGGGGCACTAAAAGGCTGGGCGGCTGGTGTGCATCTCAAGCAGGCAGCCATGTAGAAGGAACATGCAAAAGGCCAGAGACCAGGGACCAGTGATGGGAGAGTTTAGTCCTCAAGAAGACTAGGATTATGTTTTTGACTGAAGGAAAGATACTGAAAATGTTTGGATATAAGAACATTTAGTTTAGGAAAGACAAACATAACTCTGCACTGCAAGCTGGACTGTCACAAGGCTTGAGTTTTCAAACCATCTTGATCTCTCTGCATCCATGCAACTTTTGTAAGCATATATTTTCCATCAAAATGTTTTAGCATTAGAAATGGTGAATATGGTGCTTCACATTCATTTAGCCTGAGAGTCCCTTTTTCAACTGGTACCATTCCTTGATATGACAGAGCTAATAAGTGAATTAGGTTAGAGCTAATATTTAAACCAGCCTTATGAGTGTGCCAGAATAAAACTAGCGCAGCCAAATCCAAAATAATAACATTAACCTTACTATACAAGGAAAAACAAGTCCTAAACACAGCACACAAATAAATAAATATAAAGGGGTCTAAACCAGGGGTAAACCAAGACAGTACTGCAAACCAGGATTACACAGAGAAGCCGAACCAGGGTCAAAGAACACAAGACCAGAAGAAGTCTAAAACCATACAAAACAGAATATAAAGCATCTAAGAGGAACTCAACCACCACAGCCACGATTACCACCAGCAGTAACCTAGTAATAACACCTTGAGACAGCTCTGGACTGGTGACTATAGCTTCTCCCCTGTCCTGTGGGAGTTTTACATGAATGGAGCCCGGGATGAAAGGACGTGGAGCGTGTGGGACCTGAGACAATCGATGGCGTCCTTCATCGGCCTCTTATTCAGTGTGACATTTGGGAGATCCCCCGGAGAGGGCGCTGCAGCTGTACACGGCTATTCAATTAGACACAGGCCTGATCCCCTGCTCCCCCTGCCTCTCTATCGGAGCCGTCCCCTGGCTCTCACTTCACTGAGAAAGTCAAGAGGAGGAAAAGAATGTATGGGTCAAATACACGTGTAAAACGCCAGAGACTTGTGTAATACTGTAACTGATTTTTAAACATTAAGTTACATTGACTCAAATGCTTATGTTTACTAACTTTTAAGTGTACTTTTTGAAGTAGTTTTCAGTTGAACCCAGGGCCCCTCCCTGCACTGGGCCCTGGGTAAAAAGTACCCTTTACCCCCCCAGTCTGACACCCCTGCTTAGCCCACTTCTATGCACAGTGTATGGATGGAACAGTACTTTTACTTGAGTATGACCTTTGGCTACTTTACCCACCTCATGCTGGATCACAAACTTTAAAATGCAAATACTTTTAAAACTAACTTGCACATCCATGCTTTGAGCAATGACCTCAAATGAGTAAGGAAAGTGGTAGATTGTCAGTGGTCTGCTAATCTGAATTGTGTTTTAATCAGTAAAACATTTCAACAAGATATAGACACATTTATTAACTATAACACATACGTTTATTCCTAAATATTACTTGACAAGAGCCCAAACCATTTGACCACATGGTGCTTCAAGGTGGAGTAAAGTTAACTGCAGCCTTGATCGGAGGTCTATATATGCAGATTCCCCAACTTTGCTACAACATTTAAAATTCCACCTCTCATCTCCCCTCTTATTGCCTTTGGTGTAAAAGTTTGTACATTTACGACTTGACCCTGGTCTGCTCTCTCGCTCTCTCTATCCCCCTCTGTTTGATCTAATCCCTCTCTACAGTATCTCCCTCCTCTGTCTGGTGTAGATTCTCTGCCCATTCGGCGTGACCGTATAATTTGGCCTGAACAATGTGAATCCCATGGCTCTTGTTGCTAGCGTCGCTGCCTCTTGTCCCTGGCCTGCCCCGTGCGGTGTTTGTGAGGAACTCATTGTGTCAGCGCCCCAGGATCGAAGGGACAACATGCTGAGGCTACTTAACAAGGTGACTCAGGGACAATCCGGGATATAGCTTTAGCTTGTACCATTGGCGTATACCGTTGTTTTCTTTTGTTCCATTGTATCTAATTGTCTGTGGGTGGGACAATGCAAAGTCGACCTAGAACGTAGTGATCAGCGGCTGCCACAGATGCATTCAAACTAGATCCGACACTTGCAGCCATCTTGCACCCTGAAATACTCCCTGCCCGTTGCTTCAACTCAATCACTTGGCTAGTTAATGTTCCATCACATACAAATAAATGGTGAAGCCAGTCTCCCTGTTAAACTAAAAACAAGGTTAAACTTTAGCCATTTATCTGGTCTTCTCACCCGTAACATATAAAAGAGGACGTGTAGCGGTGACTAGCTGCTTGCACCAGCCTTGTCAGTTCTTACATTTTGTGTGTGAGTGAATGCTGATAGTTGGACAGGCTGAAAGCACAGATTGTGGACCACATTTGTGTTAGTCTAAGCCCGTCGTTATGATGTGGCAACAACTTCACTCTCTCTCCTTTCCGTGACCTTTGTGTTTCAGCTATGCAACAACTTTTTTCAGCAACACATTAACCTAAGCAACCAATCGCCTTCACCAGACCTTGCATTACCGTATTCATCTATGACTCTACACATCTACATAGTAAACGGTGAACCAAACCTCAACACAAGACCAGAATAACAATCAAGAGAGTTTGCCAAATTCAACAGCGCCGACCCTCACACCTGCACTCGCTCCGGTTAACTGGGTCGTTCCCTATTTACTGTCAATGTCTTTGTTTGATCTACTTCATGCTGCCCCCTGTGGTCATGTGATGTTATTTTTAGACTCTTTGTGTGTCACTCCAGCACACTCCCTCCATCCCTCCATCCCACCCCCTGATAGAGCCATAACACCTGTTCACAGCCCCCCCAGGTGCCAAGGCCGCCCTGCATACCGATAAGGAGCAACAACGTGGACAGAATGGAAGATGTCTTGAAGTTAGCCCACTTTTACTCTCTCTCTTTCACACTCTTTCTCTCTTTATCTGCCCCCCCCTCTCTCTTTCCCCTCTCTTTCTTTCCATTTCTCTCTCTTTCCCTCTCTTTTCTCTTTTCTTCTCTCTCCCTCTCTCTCTCTCTCTCTCACCCTCCCAAATCTCTTCATTTCCATTTTCCATCGCTGTCTATATCTCTTTCGTTCTCTCTTTTCATGTCTCTCTCTATCTCTCTCTTTACCACCCCACTCTCTCTTTCCCTCACCCATCTCTTTCTCACTCAGTGTCTCTCTATTTTTCTCTCTCTACATCTCTGTCTATCTTCCTTTCTCTCTTTGCACGTCTCTCTCTGTCTCTCTCTTTACCTCTTCGCTCTCTCTTTACCTCCCTCCCATTTCTCTCTCTCATTCTCTGTCTCTCTCCCTCTCTCCCTCCCACCTCTCTCTATTTCCCTGCCTATCTCTCTTCCTTTCTCTATCTGCGTGTCTCTCTCTCTCCCCACTCGCTCTCTCTGTCTCTTTGTCTCTCTGTCTCTCTCTTCCCTCCTTGATGCCCCTCAGTCATGTAGATATGGCTCTCTTTCTCTCTCTCCCTCTCTGTCTCTTTGTCACTCTCTCTCTCTCTCTCTCTTCCCTCCTTGATGCCCCTCAGTCATGTAGATATGACTCTCTCTCTTTCTCTCCATCTCTTTGTTTCTCTGTCTCTCTCTCTTCCCTCCTTGATGCCCCTCAGTCATGTAGATATGTCTCTCTCTCTTTCTCTCCATCTCTTTGTTTCTCTGTCTCTCTCTCTTCCCTCCTTGATGCCCCTCAGTCATGTAGATATGGCTCTCTTTCTCTCTCTCCCTCTCTGTCTCTTTGTCTCTCTCTCTCTCTCTGTCTCTTTGTTTCTCTGTCTCTCTCTCTTCCCTCCTTGATGCCCCTCAGTCATGTAGATATGGCTCTCTTTCTCTCCATCTCTTTGTTTCTCTGTCTCTCTCTCTTCCCTCCTTGATGCCCCTCAGTCATGTAGATATGGCTCGTTCTTTGTGCATGCTTGGGGGATTAACCTCCATCAGAAAAGGGGTCAACATCTAAACCAGTGTAACCACAAAGAGAGGCGGAAATAAACGTGGATTTATACTGACGGTTTGTATGATCGGACACTCAAAGTCACACAGTCAAAGTCTTACAAATATTTAAAACATCTTCCAAACTGATTTTTGGAGATTAAATCAATTCGATTCAGGGATGATTCAACTAGTGTTTGGGATATTCTGCCATACACAAATTACTACAGTTTGTTGGGGCATATTCATGTAGAACTGCATCAATTTCATAATAAGACACATAGTTTGTTCACTGATCCGAAGGGTGGCGGTTCGAATCTCAGATGAATGCTGTCATTGTGTCCTTGGGCAAGACACTTAACCCACCTCACCCCCTGCGTCTGTGTGCATTGATATATGGATGTGTGTGTAAATGGCTGAGTGGTTCCTTTCTGTAAAGCGCTTTGAGTGACCTGAAGGTGGAAAAGTGCTATATAAAAATGCGACCATCTACCATAATGTATTGAGTATTACCTTACACTTACAATACAGTTTATTCTGACACAGCAAGATATTTCACCAAACTTCAAATGAACCCATGAATAAATGATGACTATGGTAATTAGCACTGTCCAGTATAATGACAATGAGTGGCAGGTGAGAGTAATATTTGAAATATGACAGACTGACATTTGAGATTTTGCTGATAAGAGATTCAATTATGCATGAGGCCGTAGAAGAGTTGACTGACTTTCTTTAGAATAGCTTTATCATCTCTATAACCTTTGCCGTCCATTGCCGCGTATTTCACCATAAAATTCCTTGACTTGATAGTGACATTTTTCCAAGACAAAACTTAAACTTCCAATAGGTGTTTCTCAAACAACTGTGCAGGAACAATTAGTGATACATCAACTCATGAACAGAAGTGGAACTCAGAAGTCCAAACTTCAGATTAAGATCCATATAGGGACATGCTTGGTCACTTTTAATCTCGGTTTTGACCATGGGTAAAGATCAAAAAGACACAGTTTAGTCCCGGTTAAGTCTTAGTTTAGATCTGGTTTACTTTTGGATAGGGACTGGATTTGTAGTTGAGTTGTAAAAAATATTGACACTCTAATTAATGTGCTAATTAATATTAACCCTGCAGAACCCGTGAGGTCAAATTTAGCTGCAGTTAATTGCTGATACCCAAAATGTAAAAAAAAAAAAAAAAAACAGCGGTTGGTAAAATTGTGGGGTTTCTTTGTTAATCTTTTTAGTAATAGCTTGCAAAATGTTTTATATTCTTTTTGGATAAATTAGCGAGCCCAATGGGTCAAATTTGGCCCTAATGCTAAATTAGGGAATAAAGGGTTAAAATTGAAAACGTGGATATTTCAATGTTCAGTGAACTTATAGCAGTAATTTAATACAATGTTCATAATTTTCCAAAGAAGAAAAGGGTTCTTGGGTTCTCCAGGGCTAGAATTCTAATTATAGATGCTAATTTAAACAGGTATTAATTCTGACAAAAATACATAAACATACTTCAACTTTTCGACTAGACCACAAGGTACTACTAGAGAAATCGATACCAATATTTTGCAGTTACAGGTGAGCTCTGCGGAGAAGCAACCCTGGTCCTCGGTTTTTAAGGTATATTTACGTAATAAGAAAAACTGTGATTAAATAAAAGCAGTAGATAAGTTTAATACCACACCGTGAAACATTGCAGTAACATGTTGTTCATTACAGTCAAGGCTCACTTGGAGACTCATCTAGCAATATGGAGTTGTATTATAGTGGCACATGTGCTGTGATTTCTCCCATACCATGTCTAATAGCTTATAAATGCCCTTCAAATACCTTTAGGCTTGGACACCTTGCATCATATTTAATCACTGAGTCCAAATAACAGTCCATTGACACCGTGTTGATATAGAGACAAGCAGACATGCACTGTTACAAATCAATGTAAACAGGGCAGGCATGACAAGGAGAAAAACAACAGGACACAACATGACCTATGGGAACAGATGAGCCGGCACTTTAAAATGCCTGTCATCTGATCAGGGCGGGGAATTCGACCTTCAACACAGTCTTGCCTTTGGACACAATAGCACTATTTAGAAACACACAACACATTTTAACAAACAGGGGATGGCACATGGCCTGAGATGAGCTGAGGTGCAGAGTCATGGGAGCGATGGTGACATGAAGCAGCAAGAGATGGCACAACTCAACAACTGTTTTCTATAGGCCAAATAACAGGGTTAAAAAAAAAAATGTCTACTTGGGTCTTTGCAATACAATTACAAACGTTGACATGGTGGAAAGAAATAATTAATTTACTTGTTCCTGATCAAATATTATATAATGTCTTCTTATTTGATATTATTGTTGTTATTGAAAAAAATTATACTGAAATTCATGTTGTCCTAGTCATGTGACCTCTTATATCAGGCATGTCCAAACTACGGCCCGGGGGTCAAATGCGGCCCTCAGAACAATTTTTGTTGGCCCTCATGCCTCCTCCTAAACTGGCCCAATTGATCAGGAAATATATCTTACTACAAACTGAAGAGATTCTACCTCTATAACCTGAATAATATCACATTGCACTGTGACACAGACCTAAAAATAATCTTCCAAGTCTTATGAAAGGTACAACAGCTCTGTCAGACCTGTGTTAAATGTGCTGTTTGTGCTGTATCAGTCCTCCGCTTCAAATATGTTTCAGTATGCGGCCCTCGGTGCAAAAAGTTTGGACACCCCTGTCTTATATACTACAATAGCACATAACAGCTTTTATATAGGTCTATGAGAGCAGGCTCAAAGTACAGAGCTAGCAAAGGTTTTTCATTGTGATTCAAGATGTACATCCACACTATACATTTACAAAAAATGTAAACAACTTTTGTTTTTTATTTTGCAAAAATATAAGTATGTAAGTTCAAGCATTGCACCCTTATCCAAGTTCAAACCATTTCATCACTTGTTCACATCACTTGGCTTTAAAAGGACATTTAGGGGCATTTTATTAACACATTCTCCATCAAATATTTAAGCTTTCAACTTAAAAGGCCCTTCCTTTCATCTGATTAGCACACATACATCTATCTTCAACCTCACCACTGCACAGCGAGAATATATGTGCCATAAATACTTAAAACGATGAGTGGATATGAATGAACAGGAGATGGGGAGAGTCTGTTCACACAAAGACTTAGACTGTAAGAAAAATTTGCATTGCTATATACAGTAAAGAGCAGACGGCAAAATGTGACTGTACCAAGCCATATATTTACAGTCAGCATGCAGTGTGTGAAACAGCTGCCTCTTACCATATACATGTGTATGGTATCTTACTATTGATATTTGTATTTTTTACAACCCACTACTGTCAGTTCTTTCTGCATAGTATTAATTATTTGCAGAACATTTTATAAAACAACAAATACATTTAAACATCTACATATGTTAAAAAAAAATTCAACAATACTTACAAATTAAACTTTCATTACTGCTTCTTCTCTTACTACATCGCCTATTACTACTACTGCTACTGCTACTACTACTACCACCACAATACTACCACTACTAATTCTACTACCACTGTATATTCCCAATACACACCAATATTACTGCTACCAAAAATAGCACATAAAATCAGTGTCTTGGCCCAGTGTCAGCGAGGTGCCCTGGGACCGCTGACTCAGAGTGGCACATGTCATGTGACCCTCAGCACTATGGAAACGAGGAAGAGGAGGATGACATCACCACCCTGACTTCATTATGACTGATGTGAATACAGGACTACGTGATCTTTAACAGAGATCTTGGAGTGATTAGCCCGGGGAAAATAATGTGTTCGTTAAAGGGGGTGTTATGCAATATATTTATATATATATTTTTTTTTAGCTTTCTAGCATATTGTAACGTTGCTCCCTCATCAAAAACATGCCTGAAGAGGGTTTGGATGTTTCAATAATTTAGCTATCTCTCCTATTCGAACCCCAGGGTTAGCAGTAAGATTTTGTTCTCAAGCCTACATCACCATCCTCCCGCAATTCTCCATACATTTACAAATCTTAATACAAAACTGTGCACAAAAACTTCACAAACCCAATGTGCAGTAGTTTCACTAGCAGGATGCTCACTGATTGTGTTGTTATGGCGCTCTACAGGAGAGAGAGGAGAGACTCAGAGCATCAAAAACTAAAGCGAAAGTTAGGTGGAAATTAGTATTAGTATTAGTATTAATGTTATAACCTGGCACCATACATCTTTCCTGTTTTTTAAGGTCAATGTTAAGTCGTGCACTGTCCCTTTTCCCCCGTCTAAAAACTTGCTTTCAGTGAATATAGCATTTTCAGATAAATAAAAGGTAACATGGTAATCTGAAGGTGTTATGCATTAGCAGTTAATATCCCATCGCAGTAAAATACCCCTCTTTAAATTACTTTTATTTAAATGTCGCGGGCAAAACTTGTTCCATAATTTTTACATCCCAAAATACTCTCGATCCAACAGTACTTAAATGACTTTATTCATTTTTCAGAAATGTAGCAGCTATCTAAATAATGAACACTCTACATCCTGCTTCCTGTAGCCTGACCTTTACCAAATTTGGTTATTACTTCCTGCTCCATAAACTTTGATGGACCCTCAGCCTTATTACATTTTCATGGGGATTCCACCGTCTACTGTATCGCTATTAAACGCTTCTACATTTGGGTACAATTTTGTGAAAAGAATGCATTTTAAACCGTCATTAGCTTGTCTCTTCCTATCTGTCCACAGCTATGGCTTCACCGAGGGACCTCTCTTTCTCTCATTTTCTTCTTCCGCTACTGTCATAACCCATCTTTGATATTAAAAATTAAAATGTTGTTTGCCTCTTTTGCCTCTCATTAGACGATGGGAAGGAGAAACACAACTAACAACAGTATAAAAAAGACCATCTACATTCGTAACAGATTCCTGCTCTAATTTCAGTGGCTTCTTCCTCTCCCTCGTCTTCCTCCTCTTCCTCTCATAGCCTGTATCTTTATTAATCTGACACTTTTACTCCCCTGACTCAACACTTTCCCAGCTCAATATTGCCTCGCCCCGGAGCCAAAAACACACGTATGTGCTTTGAATTCTGAAAATCTAGACCCCTTAGAAATGGACAGAAAAAGCAGAAATGGCAAGTCACTTATAGCTATTTGAAGTGAGAGTTTTGTAATGGCTACAAAGAAGTGGAGAAAGTCTGGGGGCACTATTTGAAGCGTTACTTCTAAAACAATTTTATTTAAGTGGTCTATTTAAGTATTACATGTGGGGTTCTGACTAATTTATGTTAAAAGTTTCTTCATTCAGACCAAGGTTTAGTTTGTTTTCATACCTGACAGTTTCGACTAGTGCTTTTCTTCAGAGTGGTCACGTGATGTTGCTGTGACGCGTCTGGTCAGCTGATTTAAACAGGTTTTGGCGCAGTTTTCCTACCGGTGGAGGCTGGACGACACCGACATCTGCAGTCCGACTTCTTCAGGACAGTATCCCAAGTGTGTGACAGTAAAAAACCTCCCTCGTCCCAGTTTATAGTCCTGTGGGCACATTTCTATATTTCAATTGCTTCCTTAATCTGGATGAAGAAATCGGACTACAGATAGCGCTGTCATCTTGCCATCACCAGTAGGTTGAAACTGTCAGGAATGAAAAAAAAACTAAATCTGGAAGTCTGGAAAAAGAGTCTATTAAAAAAAAGGTGACCAGATAAACCTCATTGGATTGATTCTGACTAATAGTTGTAAATGACTATATTTATTTTTTTCTTTGTAAAATCAAGTAGCTGAGCATTGGCGGTCCACTTTCACTTCTCTGTCGGTAAAAAATTGTGCCTGCTTCCAAAAAATCCATGCATTTGAAAACTAACCATGTGCCAAAGAGTTGTGAGAGATATATTTAAATACACGGTTGCTCCTTTTGCGGTTTAAAAATTGGGTAATGAAATGCAAAACTGTTGAGGCAATTTTCCTTAGCCACTTGAGTCCACTGTAAATAAGTCTCTTCAGTAGACCACTAGAGCAGTCATGCACGTACAACACAAAACCTTAAGTTAATTCACTGCAGCAGCGTGTTGCCACTGATTCTAATTTGTCTCATTGCGTTTGTTAAAATCCTGTGTGGTCTTACATAAGATCCTGCTGCACTCCCAGAGAACATAAATATTACATCCAAACAACAAGAAGAAAAACTTGGACACAAGGGCACAAATGAGCGCCTCTGTTCACAAAGAATTATAGCAGAATTATTTTGGATAATAACGATAAATACAGAATGGTAAATGGTATAAACCTAACCCTTTTTTGGCAGCAAATATCAAAAATTCTCTATTTATATAAGGCCCCGGGGAAGACCCAGGACACACTGGGGGGATTGTCTCTCAGCTGGCCTGGAAACGTCTTGGGGTCCCACGGGAGGAGCTGGAGGAAGTGTCTCGGGTGTGGGAAATCTGGGAGTCCCTGCTTTCACTTCTGCCCCCGATAAGTGGAAGAAAATGGACAGACGGACACCAACAATTAACAGTGTAGGCCATAGTTGTAATGCTTTTTATGGCAGGTTAAGTATAAAAATCTTTGGGGTTTTGAGAAGCTATTTCATCAATATTTTGTGTGGGGAAAAAATGACTTTAGATTTTAACACCTCACGTTGGAGAGACAGAGCCGTTTATCAGATCCCTGTATTTTCTAAAACCATAAAGAAAAATATATAAGAATTATTTTGATGTATCTATAATCAAAATACAGTTTATGAAGGCTTCCAGTGAGTAAACATAGCATAAAATCTCAAAGTTGTGGTGTAATTGAACTTAAACTGGAAAATTTGAACAAAAATCTCCTCGCATTAAAACAAAATTAGACAAACTTTGCGAATAAAACTTGAAAAAAATATCTTTCTCTGTACCAAATTTGTGCTGCATGACGGCTGATTACAATTTGTGACATAAAACTGTAAAATTTAGCTATCCCTCTTTCTTCTTATTAAAATCACGACTCAGACTATGATATGATTTGAAGATTAATCAGATAGACCCAGTCCCATGTTTAATGTCAGAGGGTGAGGAGGAGTTACTTCATCAGCTGAGCACACGTCACATGTAATCCGCAGGGCGTACAGGGCGACATATTTGACACGGAGCAGAGAGAAGCGCGAGGCAGGACTCCAAAGGTCAGACCTGCTCACAGTGTCCCGGCCACCAAGAAACCAAGTGCCATTAAACTGTCAGGAGGAAAACCCTCTCAGCCTGTGTGTTTTAAGACAGAACAAGAAGTCCTCATTTTATATTCAGGACAAGCAGATGCCACAGACAAACGAATGCTAATCATTTCAACTTTCCAAATAAAGGTGCATGATGTAACATTTCTGCCAGCTTGTCTCCAGGGAGATGTTATGTCTTGATCTGGAATGTTTCACAGTGTGTCATTAAATGTATCTATCCATCCATCTATTAGGTGTTTTAACTGCTAAAAAAAACCCCCCAAAACTGATAAATATTCATTGTTACTGTGAGTGGGGTCGTGTCTCCACAGATCTGACCAATAACTTTGCCTGGTGGCACCATTTGTTTGCAGTGGTGGATGAAGAACTCAATTTAACTTTGTAACTTAAGTAAAAGTACAGATACAGAGATAAAGAGTTACTCAAGTAAAAGTATCACATGAAAAAATGACTTAAGTAAAAGTATTTCACACAAGTGTTGTTCATTTATTTAAGTGTTAAATGTAGTGATATGGATAAAAAAAAAAAAAAATGATACATATTTTGGTCAACAGTAACAGTATGAATCAATTTCTTAATGTTTCTTGCTAATTTTGCCTCCCAAAAAACTGTGTCCATGGTGTCAGGAAGGTGAAAAATTAGAACCGTTTCCATAGCGATTAACAGGAAGCCGAAACCAATGAAAAGGGTTCAATTTAGTTTCTGCTGTGTTGTAAGCGGCAGAAGTGATGACTCGCCTCCAAAACAATCAATCCACTCACAACTACTATGTCAAGTTAACTTCACTCCCGGCTCAGGTACATAACTTTTCTCATTTCTCCCCCTGATTGGATCCACATAATCTGGTCCACACACTGGTTTATGGATTTGTGTGTGCGTGGCTGGCTTGGACCGCTTCCCCGGTCATTGTTTTCCTTGACCTCATCCGCTGTAGAAAGCCGACACGCAGGTCTCTTCTGCTCTGAAATCTGATAATATGGAAACGTCTCTGCGGTCGATCAGGATGTAACTGGTGGCTCTGATCCAGGGATTAGCACTGGCACCGCGAGTATTATTATTGTTGATCTTGGATTATAAGGCGGTGACCCAGCAGCCCTCTTGTTCATACAGCTTTTTGGTGTTGGCTCGAGCGACTGGCTTAAATGCACTGATTGTCCTGGTGTATTGTTTACTGTGCCGGGTGAATAAGGGATGTTTGGCTGGGGTTTAGTCACAGGTGCGCACAGATGGGGCTGCATGCATGAAGTGTCAGAGTAATATCAGCAACAGGGAATGTCGGCTTCCCTATAGGTTAGTGCAGGTGCAGGTGTTCGAAATCCCTATGTACTTATTAGTAACATGCTAATTGATAATAAATATGATGTATCATAATTGGATTTCACTGTCATTTGAAATAATGTCCTTTACACATGTTCACTGGGTCCATTTACTTAAAGGTTCTGTCATTGTGTTTTTAGGCGAGACACTGCACTCAACCTTGCCTCATATATGGTGTGCAGTGTGTGTGTGGAGGGGACAGTGATCAGTGATGGTTGGAGGGGACGATGGTGCAGATTGGCAGCCTCACTTCCGCTAGTCTTCCCTGAGTTCAAAAGGTGTGGCAACTGGAAGTGTAGGAAGAAGCTTTCCCACCAACAAGAGTGGAGTAAATGAATAATGACTATAGTGAAGCGTGTGTTTATTATATCTGTGTAAACCCTCAGTCGTCCAGACGTTTACAGATTCTCTTTCCTAACCCAAAAATAGCTTATTGTTCAGTGCAGTTAGCCCTTCTCTTCAGATAGATATAAGGCAGTGTCCAGCAGCAATCTGACCAGAACTGAAGAAGCAGCTTGAGATGAGCAGACTGGGGCCAAACGTGTTTCACTCTCTGGAAAACGATTTGTCCAGTTGTAGACACATTACTTTGTTTAAAACTTTGTGTTTTTTTTGCTGTAGACGTTTACAGTTTATTATATTCTATGAAGGCAGTGTATGCAGTTTTGAACTAAGCTTTCTGAGGTCCTCGATTTGTCACCTGATCATTTCCATGCTGATGTGTTTATTTGCTTTGAAGCTTACATTTTTGTAAATGTACCTGCCATAGTATGGCTTCAAACATCGAACTTGCATTTGTTCAATCCAGGTGTTTGTGTGATGCTTGTTTGCAGGTGCTGCTTTTATCCTTCTCCTTTATTACTATCTGTTCTGCACTTGTGTAATCCTTGGTTGTTCAAATATGTTTCATAAATAACTTCATTTGATTAGATTTTATTTGCATTCCACACAACCTTTAAATGACCAACCCAACATTTCTATTTCTATTTGTCTTTGCTTCAGTCTGATACAAGGACACATCAGTCGCTCTGGGTCAGTCTGCACTACGTTTATTGTATTTGAAGTTTTTGGGATGAGGTCATTTCCAAATATAGTAAAACAAATCCCTGCACGTCTCCCTCGTGTTTGTCTATGGGCTGTTTATGGTAATGAGATTTCCCATACTCCCATAGGCTTGTACAGGTGGGCTACAGTACAGTACAGAGGATTCCCTGTATGCCGTGAATCAGTTGAAGCATGTTCCCCAAGGTACTAACACATTTCTGTCAAATAACAACAAACCATTCTCATCTCATACCAACACCACCAACACACACGAGGGGACACTTATGCTACAAGTGCAGGCTTTCACAAACGCTTTTACAAAATCTACTCTCAGCAATTAAAATCTCATTTCCAAAATTTATCAGCCATATCCCACATATCCAAGGTATTTTTAGTCCTAGAAGTTACAGTTCATAAACTACATAACATCCCCACACAGGTAGAACCATATGTGAGGTATACGCAGGCCTAGATCAAGCACGCAACTGTATCTGACGTTTTAAAGTGTTTTTGTTCAAATATTCAGCATTACATAATAACGTAACAAGGTGATATAAAAGGCAGTTGTGAAATTCATAAATGGGGAAAGGATTATAGCCAAGACTAGAAGCGTTCCCACACATTTGGCGCGTTCGGAGTGCTACCAGGTAAGCCACCCACAAACATATGACATTATATATGCACGGCCACCACATCAATATGTTACAGGCAAAGAAGGAAATTATCAAAATTTTCTCCTCTACTCTCTGCTCCACTCTTTTACAGAATGGCTAATGGTCTTTAAAGTACAGAATCTCTGGTAAAGTGAAAGTAAACTGTTTGCACTCATTGTTAAATCAGATCTTTCTTATTCTCTTATGTTTTATTGAGGGCTATACTACACATCGCTCACCGCTTTCTCATGATGCATTTGATTCATTTTATCAGTGGTAACTAGAGTAAATGTCCAAGATACAAATAATATATCATAATAACATAAAATAAAAATAAGCCTATTGGACACAGCGCTTACAAAGGTGACATTTAGGCTTGAGAGGGTTTTGTCATTATCCCCAAACTGATATTACAGTTTTGTTTTGTTTTTTCATTGTTTCTTTAAGCTCCTTTTCTGAAACTTGCTTTAGCTTGATCATTTGGTTCAAACATGTATCTGAACAGGGGCACGGGTCAAATCATTTGGAACATGTCCCGTCAGTTCATACAGTTCTCAGGCTCTTTCTCAGAACACTCGACACAGCTCTCATTCAGAAACACACATGTTCAGTGAATTCTCCTTGTTTTTTCAATACTACAGAACAAAGTTTGAGAGTTTTGATGTTAAAATTGGCTTTTGGGGGACAACTGGATCATTTTGAATGTAAAACTCCATTTTGTCAGGCTATAATTTTGTTTAGGAATTATGTAATCCTGTTTGGGATTCTGTGTGAGCTGGTTTGCATATGTCACAACAAAAAACTGTACAGCCAGTCTAATAAAAAAAAAAAAAAAAAGATATGTCTTAAATAAAATCAAATCAAGAATAAAACCATGCACGAGGAATGCCTGGATTATCAACTTTGCCTGTAACACATATACAGGTACAATGGAAATGTGATCCATCAAACAGGTACGAAATACAATGCCAAATCATTTGCATTTACATTTTCAAAGTGAATTTAATGTCTTAGATTGACAATGATTTAATGTTTAGAGTAAGATGTTTGGTCATTTGAATGCAGAACACTGAATTTACCATGCATTGCGGGATAGGGTCAATGATGTTCCATAATCATGTGTGAATATCGCCACGGTAAGATCAATAAAATCATGTCTTATCTCTAAAAAAAAAAAAAAAGAAAAAAAGACCCTTCTTCTACTTTATAACTGTCAAGGGCTGAGTATGTTACAAATTACAATAACATGACTTTGTATATTAAAGACAATGCATATAAAGTTGGTGCTGGAGGAGTCAGTCAGATTTGAGTAATGGTCGTGTGAAGAGTAAAATATATAATGAGACAAGGAAACGACCCAGAGAAGGTGAAATGCAAATTAGTGAGTGAACCATCATTCATCAAAAGCAGACCCGGCTGATCATGTGAAGCGGATGACATTAGCATAGCCTCATACCATACCCATAATGCACTGCCCATAACTGACTGTTGCGTTTACTCAGCACTTTAACAAGGATCAACAGAGCAGGACACAGCACAGGTATCTATCCAAGTATTATGAATATGATTACAAGAGTCAAAGTATTGGTCCAACAGGTCAGAAGTAGTAGTTTGTTCCCTCGTTTATCGCTGGGGTGAAGTTCCAAAAATAACCTGCAATAAACGAAGTCCGCAAAGTAGAAAACTTTAATTTTTTACAATTATTATACATATTTTAATGCTGTAAAACCCCTCACCACACACTTTATACACTTTTCTCAGACAGGCACTAACATTTTCTCACATTTCTCTCTTGTTTAAACACTCTCAAAGTTCAAACCTTCGTAAATAAAAAAAAAAAATAAGCACAGTATTATAGAACGAAACCCAATACTAGACTGTACTGTAAATAAAAATGTCAGCTTTTAGAAATACTGTAACAAATTTAATTTTAACGATTAGTCTACGAGGTTGGGCACATAAGAAATGATTAATAGTGATTCAGGCGTATTTCTCAGTTCCTCTGACCACGCCTCTTCGTGCCGCTGTAATGTCTCGTAATGTTCTTTTTCTGCAGTCACTGATCCACAAAGCTAAAGCAGACTCCATCCTTAAGATAGTTACAACCCTTTTTGCATCCTTGTTAAAACTTATTGCTGCTGTCATCCTTATGTTATTTTCCTCCTTCTCCTGTCTTTATGTGATGGCGCCCCCGTACAGATGCATCATTTTACCTTCTGAATGTATGGAAGTCCCCTTTTTCAGCGGTGTTAATTTCTTCGTCTTGCTGTGCAGGAGCCATACAGGACGCAGATCACAACGTGCGTTCATACACAAGAAAAAAAATATACGCAAAACAGCAAGACCACGAAAGGTGAACCACGATATAGCGAGAGACCACTGTATATTAAACCTCCAATCTCCAACTCCAACCTACAAAGCTGACAGCGCACAAAGACGGACTTATCTTTGTATCTGTATCTTTGGTCATTTCTTATTTCATTATAGATTCTGTTATAGATCTTATTTGTGCAAAAAAAAATAACTTAAAGTGTGAAATGTTGACTTGAAAATATGTAATTGTACTCCCCAAATCCAAGATGGCTGATATTTGACAGATCATGCATGTTCTGTATTTGATCTTCTCAGTTGGCAATTAGCGTCCGGTGGCTTACAGCACAGCAAACATACCAGCATCTGTGTTTTGTGTGTTTTCCCATCCATACCTTTGCATCTACGTGTATCAGGCTAGCTAAAGTAATTAGGGCACACGGTGTAAGCAATTTTCCGGCGAGGTATGTCAGATATAAACAGTATACTGTAGTGCACACCATTTAGTTTGTGATGACTGCGCAGATGTGGTGTTCAGCTTGTGTAGCAAACATCAAACCAGAGCTCAGCAGCGATTCGACCGGGGCACTTTCCAACATGCTGACGTTAATCTGGACTGTTTATGGGACCGGCCCGAGGAAGAGGAGTAAGAGGAGGAGGAGGAGGAGGAGGGAGGGAAAGAGGGAAAGAGGGAGGGAGAGGGATATCCCAACACACGACCTCGGTGAGATTTAAGGACTCTGCATTGATCAAGGCCGCTCCAAAAATGAGAAACAACGAAGCACCGGGAGCAAAACAAAAACAGTGCAGTGGAAACAAGTGCTGCAGAAATAACTACCGTACTCAGGCATGCAAAGTTATAAAATACCTTTAATAGTACTCTTTAAATGCAGCATATTGTGAATAACCTCTGACCAAATGACTTAAGTAGCCATTGAAGTGCAATGCGGAACTTTTTTGGTAGCAGTTCCAGGGAGATGTTGCTTTGCTTGTGAGGTGTTTTTATCGCAAAGAATATGTTGAAAAGCAAGCAATCTACAGTGAGCTGGGTCCAAAGAAGACATACAGGAGTCAAACCCTCCACTAGAAAAGTTACACAGTGCACCTTTAAACCAGACCTGTCACAATAATTATTATATCAACTTATCGTTCAGTATATGAAAGCTGGAATAATATATATTGGGGCTCAAAGTTTATCGCATGTACAGTTTTTTTTTGCACTAGTTGGGAGCTTTTCACCATTTTTATGTAATAACGCAAGATTTTAACTTGGTAGAATAAATAACTTGCGTGGCTATTGGTTCATTTTTCTATTCACTGGTTGCACCCCAGACCTTTCAGTGATACAGTATCTTTAAAAATGGGTTTACTGGGATTATCCTGCTTTAAGACAGTGACATAAAGTAGTTTCAATACTATTGTTTATTGCAATATTTCTCTGTAGCAATATATCATGCGGTATTTGTTATACCATTTTGCAGCCAGTCCCTTTGGCCTTGGTCAGGTACAACATGGACAATGGTTTTGTTAAAGAATGAGGTGTGTTACATTTTATTTTCAACAACTACCTTCAAAAGCCGCCGTATTGCACCACTTTTGAAATCCCTCCTCTGGGCACATTCTGCTATACTTCTCATTTTACTTGTGAATCAATAACTTTGCTAAGTATTGACGTGCGTGTGGGTTTTCACCATCAATCACACGTTATTTAAAAACAACTTATGAACTTTGATAAAGCTGTTTCCAATTCTGGAGATGGGGGATCGTGTTTTTAACTGTGCTAGAAGACCTGCAGAGCGGACAAGTAAAAATAACACGGTCCTTTACTGTGGCTCTGTGGCCGAAGGAAAAGATGATTGTAAGACACACAAACAAGAGAACGAAAGACCGGCATTGGATATCTGACAAGATGTGCCCTCATTTAGCATTTTCATTTAAGTCATAGGATTAATGATAAAGAACTAACATTTTGGAGATTGATAACATATGATCAAATGATATGCAGTTGCTGTTTTGGAAAAAATCTAAAGGATGCAAAAATAATAGAAAATTGCAGGCATATTTTCAAAACGGGTATAAAGTGATAAAGTGATAAATTTAAGTGTCAGTTCATTTTAGTACAATCCTTAAACTTAAAGAAGACCTTTGCCCCTGTGTCTGCTCTATAGTTATAATCTATGACATCTGTGGATCATTTTGTTATAATTTGCTCATTTTAAATCTAAATATTCATCTAAAATGACTTAATAAAACAAGTTTTTTTACTTCTGCTTACTCCTTTTGAGCATTTTGAAAAAAGTGTGGATGTACACTGTTTTGTCTGAACTGGCTTTGATATTATTATATGCCTGCTCAAATAAACAACATTCATTCATTCATTCAATCACTCCAAAAACAACTTTGAGAGGGTAAATGAGAAGATGAACCAACTATAACATGGTTAAAACCTCTAAAGAGTCAATTTACCAAAACATTTATAGGTCCTCTATAGCCGTGCAATCACAGGTAGAAGTCATTGTAATAAATGCACCTGAATTTGGTAATTTTGGCTCTTGGGCTTAATCGTTGCCTTTCTCATCTCTCGTTCTGTCATGGCTGCTGTATGCCATAGCTAACTGCACTAGAACAGATGAGAAAACTGACTGAACACTGAACACCAATAGAGATGCCAGGAGAAAGTGCAAATTGTTAGAGAAGACAATAAGAAATGTGTATAATAAGCTTGGCATTGGCAGACAATACGAGCCAATGTATTTAGCCACAAAAGGGGAATTAACCAAGAAAAAACAATAGGCTCGGGCTGAGAAAGAGCTGGAGATGTTTTTCCTTGTTCCTTTATTTCCCCCCAGTGTCACCCTGATTATATAAGTGCCACGTGCTAAAAATAAAGCCCGCAGAACAAACTGTGAATGTGTGCGTATCTCGCTAGCACCACGCATGCCTGCACTCCCATATGAACAATAAAACTATATGCACACACTAGGTATTGGAGAGCAGTCACGCATCAGACGAGGGGCACACATATGGAAACGCGACCGTGCCACAGTGCGAGCCCTTCATGGCAGAGGGAGCAGGGAAAAGACGGTATTTTCTGTCCTCCAGTTGCCATGGAGACACTTCAGATGGAGAGAAGGAGGAGAAGAAGAAGAAGAAATGGTGAGATTACTTCCTGAAGGTAGTGCCACCGCCGGCCTGCATCACATCAGTGTCTGCCTGTCCAAGCGCTCGTCCGTCACTGCCACAGCCCTCCCCAAGCAGCCATCTCTCATTCGGATCACTCACTTTGGAGTCTGTACTTAATCTTTAAAAGCCAGAGCTGTCAAAGATGTTAACCCTATTTTGACACAATTTCTTGGTACACTGAATATATGGAGTTAGTGTCCATAGTTTGGGCTGCCAGCTTAACCGCAATCCAAAATTAAAATCACAATTTGTATATAGCGACAGCATTTCATTTGCAATATAAATAGCTATAATTTAAAACAAATGCAATATACATTATCAGGCAAAGCAATAATATCAGAAAAGTTATACAGGGAAGCTTTAACGTTATAGTGCATAACAGTAACATAAACATTTACGCAATCATACAAAGGAAATCCTGTCTCTATGTGGTTTTGTTATATATAAAACTTGCTAACCCTTGCAAACCTCAAACATGTTCAGAATGCATGTGATTCTTGTCTAGTTTCTGTTGCAGGATTCTCTCAGATGTTAATGCGAAAATGTGCTATGTGAACAGAAAATTCAAGCACTTTTTAAGTCATAATTAGACCTTGCTCCAAAATATATTTCATAATAACTGTGAAACCAGATACAGAAATATGTGTATTCACAGCTTACTGGGAGATTGTGTTCAAAGATGGCTCTAGATGGTCTTTCAGAACTGAGATAACTCCAGGTTGTTGGCATGTGGTGGAGCCAAAGACATGGATTTATTTGGAGTAACAGGTGCAGTGCTTCTATGAATTCATTTTACAGTGCCACTACCACGCAGTATGTACGACATGCTTTAACACGATCACACATGACTGTATTTACCGAGGGAGGACACTGGAGAAGACAGACATAAAAATATCTTAAGCTATAGTTTTATTGCTTGTCTTGAACACACATAAACCTCCATATATTATTTTACATTTTCAATCCTTCAGCCACTGCTTTAATAACATGACTGGCATGTAAGGAGTGCTTTGCAGATAGTCGCTGGTATAGAGCGGACGGTAGCCTGGTTTAGCAAAATGGCAATACACAAACAGAAAAGGCCTATGACAGGTGCACTATGCAACTTTTCTGATCTATCTATTCTTTCTTTATTTATTTGTCAGAGATCATGTGTAATTCATTTTTCTTACAAAAGAAAAGACGATTTGCACCAGATTAAGCTACTGGTACTTTCCAATCTACAAAAAGTCACTGAGAGTTGAAAAAAATTCATAACTCTTTTGTTTCTAAATATTTTTATTTTATTTTTCAGAGCAATTAGAACTACCCTTTTGACATTAATTTGAGCAAATATAGCACCGAGGAACAAACCCTCATTGTACAGTGGTACTTTGAGTCACATGGGTCAAATTCAGAAACCCAGTCGACATTTTAATACCAGAGATGCCACAAGAGTAAATGCCATTAAAGGAATAATAAGTGGTTTTCAAAGACAGGGGGCAGTATGTGATCTCCACAGACCTGACTAGTCCTGACTTCTTCCTGTGGGGCTATCTTAAAGAAAAGGTGTTTGTGAATAAACCTCAGACAATAAACGACTTAAAACGTAATAACAAGGATCAAAAAGAGCCATAAGCCTGGAAATGCTTTCAAATGTTATGCAGAGTGTGTTGGATCAGGCTATACAGTGCCAAACGGAAAATGGTGGACACTTAAAAAACATAATTTTTAAAAATTAGGTCATTTTTACTTCCCCTAGTTTTAGTAGTGATAAGTTCAAGTGTAAATGAACAATTATAACCGTATATATTGCCAAAAATCTCAGAAGGTTCAGTTTACCTTCTGCTAAAATTTGGTGAGTATAACTTAAGAATTATAGATTTAAGGTTTAAAAGTGTCAGTCTACCTATCTATATCTATCTGTCTATATTGCATTGATTCCATTACAGTTTATATTGCCAAGAAACCTTGAAAAACATATATTTTATTGTCTGGGAAAATGTCTCTCCTGTAACTTGGCCTGGTGGCAACACTGCTTGTGTACTTCGAAACAGATTCATTTAATTACATTCGGTGAAACATCCTAGGCAAAGTGATAACATCTCCATGGAGACAAGCAGGTGTCAGACCCTCCACCAGAAAAGTTACATAGTGCCCCTTAAAGTTAATGCATGTGTCCGATTCAAAATACACGACTACGCTGTCCAATGAGAATGTATTACCCTACTTTGCATAATTGTTTTCTGCAAAGTAAAACAGTACTACGTCTATTGTTAATGGAGGATAAAACAGAGGGACATCGGTCTAAGGCTAACTTGGCCTCTCTTAATATTGATAGCATTCACCCAAAGTCATTATGTATGCTGCGAACGCCCCGTCCAAAGAAGTGACCAGCTGATCAATGGGGCTTGGATGGCCTCACTGTCTAAATGATCAGATCAAATGTGACCGGGAGCGCTGGGAGCCAAGCGATGAGCTCCAGATAAATCACATCAGAAATTAGTCACGTCAAACGCAATTTCCTCATCGCATAAGCACATTAAGAGCCATGAAATTCACTATGACATCTGCAGACATGGAGGCTAAAGTTTTTATAATTGCCAGCACAAAACAATACAATTTAGACAAGCATTCAAAGGAGCACTTTGGTTCAGCCTGGTCCACTTAGGGGATCAAAGACTGTGTGCAGAGTGTATGAAAGTAGCAAGTAATTCATGATAATGGTGCACTGCATAACTTTTCTGGAAGCCTGCTGTCTCCATGGAGATGTTAATGCCTTGCCTGGACATTATGTTTTTACATATATAACTAATTAAAGTACACATCACTCTAGCATTCATTTCATTATGGGTCTTTTAATTAATAATAATAACAATAATAATAATAAAAATAACTTGGAAACATGCATTCTTACAGGAGGTCTCCACTTCACAGATGTGACCTGTTACTTGGCCTGGTGACGTCTCCATAAGATTATAACAGTACGGTAGAACATTGCAGTCAAAGTCACAACATCTCCATAGTTACAAACAGGTGGTGGACCCATCTAGAATACTGGTTGGCTTAACGTATTTTTGCTAACACATACTGCTTGCTATTTCTTTTCATTCTTCTCTTTTTATTTATTTTTATTTTATTTTTTGGGGCTATTTCCATTGCTCATTCAAACTGTACTGTGGGCTCCTTATGTTACCGCTATAGGAAGCCCTCTCCAGTCTCTCATCGCGTCTGGCGTTTTTACATAGCACTGATCTTCCAATGTATAGTGTAACATGACAGATATGAGGAGTCCACATTTGGTCAAAGGGGGACTTCAGACGGGACAGTAACTCTATAGCCCTGAGTCAGTAATGTGCTGACCTCACAAGGCCTATATGCTGTTTACTACAGATAGTCACACAGTCATAACGCAACATTCGTGTACTTAAGGACGCACTATTTAGAGATGTTATTGCGTTCCATGGAATGTTCCACAGTATGGCATTAAACTTGACATCTATGTCAATGGAGACAACCGCTCACAGTAAGAATCCAGGTTTTTCAAGTTTTTGTAATAAAACACCTGATTAAATGCAAGATGGTTTAATTACAGTATTCTGAAATAAGAGTATTCTGTTTATGTTGTGCTATGTATTGGTTTAGAAATGTATGCACCTTTTTCGGGAAGGTTGCCGTGGGCGCTGCCATTGTCACTGGGGTTGTATTATTTTGAATGGGACTGCTGATCTTGACTACAAATAAGTACTATGGCAGGGGTGTCCAAACTATGGCCCGGGAGCCAAATGTGGCCCTCAGACCATTTTTTATTGGCCCTCAAGCCTCCTGCTGAACTGGCCCAATTGATCATAAGCAGTACTTTTAACAGAAAATTAAGGTATTTCTACCACTATATCCTCAAACATCACATTGCAGTGTGATACAGACCTAAATGAATGTGTTTCAAGCCTTATTAATAAACAGCGGCTCTGTCAAAGCTGTATATAAAGCACCACACTGCATTGATCACCGGTCTGTGGCCCTCCGTCTCGAATATGCCTCTGTTCTATAGGGACTACAAAGCTGTTTTAAAGCCTCCCTTAGAATCAGTGCAGTGTTGACTTGTTGATCACATGAACATTGACCATTTTATACAAGTCGACCTACTTTATATCATATCACTTTTCTCAAGTTCTCCATTGAAATTAATGGGATTCACGCTTAAGTGGAAGAGTCCACCACAAAGATTTAGATGGAGATGTTCTAGTGTGATTAGTCTATTGTGTTGTGCGTGTTTTGGGTTGATGTGAGGCATGCATGAACCTGGAGGAAACTTAGTAATGTAAAGCCGTTTCCTATACACAATAAAACAGCTATATATTTGGTAGGTTATGTAGACCCATCTGCACCTTATCTCCTGTCTCTTCTGAGCAGGTATTCAGTCAAACAGGAGCAAACTGGAGTCTCTATACAGGTTTTCTATAAATCCCTGTCCAAAATGGAAATGGTCCAACTTGGTGATTGTTTGCATTCAGTTTTTTTGAAGTGGATACGTTAAATTTCATCCAAAAACTGAACACTGTCAAATGTAATGAGATGTTTATGAGATGGTGCAATGGAACAGCCATGAGAGAGAATGACGCTCATAAAGCACTTGTGACAGGGGCACTTTTCATCATGATATTTTGAATCTCCTGTTTATTGTTCATCTGCAGCTAATAGAGCGCAGATTACACTGTTATTGTGACAAACATTTGAGGAGTCAGAAATGGTTTATATGTATTTTTACACCTCAAATGGACCGCATATAAAACCAGAAATGCTCAGTTTATTATATTTTTACACAATGAGGACTGTCAAATGTTTGCTTTAAATCTAGTTTGATGAGGAGGGATAATTATGAAACATACTTTAGGAACAAAATATAAAGCATGTGGCTTAAGCACAGCACCCTGCTCGTATGTAATGTAATATCATGTGTTTATTATCAAGGACAGGGAAATAAGATCTTGGAAATGAGAACTCAGCTCCTAATAAACACACAACACACTCATACACACACTCACACACATTCATACACACACACACACACACACACTATACAACATATAGTCTGTGGTGGAAGAAGTACTTGTAGCAGTATTACATGAAAAAACCTACTGATAAAGTAAAAGTATTCTGCGCAGATAAAGATTTGTGCCGAATTTTGTTCTACAGAAACAACTGAATTGATTTTTTTGTTTGTTTTGGGATTTTTTTATCCTAGTTGTTTTAATTTATATATTTTTGTTTGCTTAAGCTACAAAAAGGCCGAGGGGTTCAGCAGGTCTCAAACAATAATACTTTTAATAAAAAAGTAAGTAAAGTAAGTTAGTTTTACTTAAGTTTTACTCAAGTACAGTACTTTGCTACTTTTACTTTGTTATATTGCACCACTTCATATAGTACGAATTGCCCTGTCACAATAACAAATTTTAAAGCATGTTATTGAAGAATATCACAATATACAATAATACTGACATTACTTTATGCCACTGACATAATAATAAAACTAATCCTAAATCCTTCTTTTTTTAAACAGACTATCATTAAAAGGCATGAGCTACACAAAGATATAGCAGAAAGAACCAATATTTAGTCCTGGAAGTTGCTTTTTATCCCTTTACAGCTTATATCTTACCGTATTACATTAAAAAAAAAATACCATAAACCTACAGTATATGAAGAGCTGGATAAAGTCTGGAAGATGAAGGCATCAGTGGTGCTCGTGGTCATCAGCAGATCCCAGGAAGAACATCAGACACATCAGCCCAGAAAAGTGCAGTATATAAATATGTGTGTGTGTTCAGAGCAGAAGTGCATAGCAAAGTTGTCGCATAAACAGATGCATAACTTGTATTTGTGGTTCATTTAAGCATGTCACGCCAAATCCCTGACAAATGGACCGATCACGTTGGCGTATTCTTGTGCCAAACTACCTGCACTAACCCAGCCCCAACCATGTCTGTGCCATCCATTAAAACCCGATTAAACCCGTCTCCTCCGCCTCTTCTGTCCCTCAGACACATCACTGCAGTGGAAGCTACATTTATCATCTAACCAACCCGCGCGCTTTTGGCTAGCGCTGCACAGAGCCCTGGGAAGAGTCTGCTGCATGCCCGGCTAAGCAGCGCAGAGATGTGAGGCATCATGGGAAAAGAGCCAGTGACCTTTAACCTCGCGTCATGCATGGTGGTCCACCTCCTGCTGCTGAGGCTCCACACACGAGGCAGTAACTATAGTGGGTTATAGTGGTTTGTAGAGGCTTGGTACTTGAATATTTAGACTGGGAATTAATTAGACTAAAGAATTGTACTACCTTTGTCAGTCCTATGTCTAAAATAAGATCTTCGCTTTTATTTTGAAACAATACTTGATAATATTGGGGCAATTCGCAATTTTGTGAGATTTGAAGGGTTGTACTTCTGCATGAGAATCTATACTTTTTAAGACCTTATCAAAAAACTGATATAAATTCTCCCATAGGCACAAGAAGGCAGACTTTTGAACCTGTCCACTGTCCACTGCTTTTGCTACTTATCTGGAGTAAGACCACAGCAATATCCCTATAAAAAAAAAGTATCCGAAGTAGTTTTTCAGTAAAACACGTGAAAACTTGTGTACTCCCATCATTCGTGCATTTTATTTTTAGTATGTGAACTCTTTTTAAAACTCTTCTTCAAGTCTCCTGCGGTTTCCATTGGCACCGCAGTCGACACGTGTTCCTTGATCATGAAACATACAAAGGTCTATCTCTGTTTTGTAGAAATTCAGATCAAAGTGTGTGGGTCCGGGTTAGATCCCTCCCTCTCTCCCTCTCTCTTTCTATCCCTCTCTGGCCATCTCTCTCCCTCTCTCCTCTGGCTCCCATAGGCATCACACTTGACTCGAGTGATTTAGAACTGCCTCCTCTAAAGCTTGATCTGCTCTGGAAATCCATGCTTTGAAGTTCCCAACAAAATAGGAAGTGCTTTTGCCACTTTCTATACAAGAGTTAATTGAATGATTATAGCCATGTCAATGTGCCACTACAACCAAGTCCTCCAGTTATTTTTGTTTCAGGGAAGAAGGGTTTTTGCTAATGCGGAAAAATACATTTGTGTGAAGTTTGTCCCAGATTAGAAATAACAAAGAAAGAACTAAAGATAAAGGGTGTAATAAGTATTTACATTGCAGAAAACAGAATACTATGACTGCCCTATAGCTTGTTACTTATAATGAAAGTGTACTACATTAAAACTACATGAAAAGTACCATTATACTACTTAAAGGTGCACTATGTACCTTTTCTGTCAGAGGGTCCACCATCCACTTGTCTTCACGGAGATATTATTGGTATTTCTGTCTTTATTTGGTTTAATTGTTTAGTGTAATGCAGTGGTCGAACGTAACAAAGTAAAAGAAGTAAAGTACTGAGAAAGTATCTGTACTTTCTCCTCCAATACTTTTTTGAACTGGAAAGTAAAAGTATTTTTATTATTGTATTATTATTGTATTAGTGAGACCTACTGAAAAGTCTGTGGGGTTTATTTTTAACACATTTGCAGCGTGAACAAACAAAAATATACAAATAAAAACAGGAAAAACCATCAATTCGATTCCAAAATTCTGTATAAATCTCTTAATCTCTACATTTGAAGCTTTATGAGATCTCAAAATGCAAACTACGCAAAATATTTTTACTTTTTTACTCTTTAAGCATATTTTTAAACTGGTACTTTAATACTTTTACTCAAGGTTTTTTTTTTCCTTCTTTTTAATGAGATACTTTCACTTTTACAGTATATATATTTGATTATTTATATTATTTGTATTTTCATTTGTGTGACTTTAATGTCTTTCTTATTCTGCAAAGCACTTTGACTTACTTATTACAAATTGTGCTATACAAATAAAAATGCCTTGCCTATACTTTTTGCTTCAGTGACTGTACTTTTACTTAAGTAACACAAGTGAGTACTTCTTCCACTGCTGCTGTAACGCCATACTGTGGAGTGAGCTATAACATCTCCAGGTGACTCCAACAAAAAGTAACACGCTGGAGCTTTAACATCCCAAAATACAAAATGCAAAAAGTGATCCATTCATATTTGATAGATTTATTGTTCTATTGAAACTGCTTCAGCTGAGTATTTGACGTGGACGCGTGGCAGTGCTGTGTAACAGGCTAATGATGATCAGCTCTTGTCATCCACACAAGCGGCGCATCGATAAGGCAGAGGGCTGTATAGGATTTCTGCTGCTACTGATGAATGCACAAGGAAAAAAGGGAAACGTATAGAAGAGCTGCTATAGAGCTGATAGAGGGAGAGGAGGGGAGAGTGGAGGGAGGGAGAGAGGGATGGGGAGAGGTATGTAGGGAGAGAGAGGGAGAGAGGACATAGATGGAGAGAGGGAGCGATAGATTGATGGTTCAATGCTGACACCACAATGTGATTTAAGATGCTGCAGGTGTGGAACAGGGGATAATACAAAGCAGATATTAAGACTTGATGATAACCACAAGAACTTTAGACTTGCTGCTGCTGTAGTTGTGTCCTTGGGCAAGACACCTCACCTACCATGCCTCTGTGATTGATGATGCTTGATGAAGCTGTGTAAGTTCTAAATAATAATTGAATCTACGCCACATATAGCTTGCAGTAAATAAATACGCATTTCTGAAACAGTCCAGTTCACCCCTGTGTTGTTCTTGTTTTTTTTGTACAATTTACAGACTTCAAAACGGTTTATTTAAAGGTGACCTTTGTAACTTTTCTGGTGGAAGGTCAACCAGTTGCTTGTCATCCTGGAGATGTCATTGCTTTGCCTAGTGTCCTGGAGACCAAGTTACATGTCAGATCTGTGGAGAGGCAAGTTATTTGGTTTGCAGGGTTTTGAGAATGTACTTGAATAAATGCAAGATAGGTAACTTTAAAGCCATACTGTGAAACATTCCAGTCAAAGTCATAACATGCCAATGGAGTGACGCAGAAGGTAGAACAGATAAGTAGACAAGAAAAGGGCAGATTTAAGGTTAACAAAAGTTGGAGTTGATGAATTTTATATCCCTTTTGCTCAACTCTCAAATCTAAAATCCCAGTCAAACCATCATCTACCTCACCGAGCGCCACGCTTCTCTCCTCCATCACTCGAAGCCACTTAAACCAGGTTTCCATAGCAACTAAAGGTCTCGGCTCTGATCCAGTCCAACCTGCCATCTTTTATCACTCCTGCAAATTCGAAATGTAAAAACGGAATAAATGCTAAGTGGGCAGGCAAAACTGACCCCTGATCTGTAGCATGTTACTATGTATAAAATTAACAATAATCCTGATTGAACGATTAAAAAGTGTTGCGTAACGATAATTACCATCTCGTCTCTGTATGTGTCACGGGAAAGGTGTTCATGGAGACGGGGAGAGCTGAGAAGAAGTTTAATCACAGAGTACAGGTAAAATGTGCTACTACAACTACTGCTACTAGGTCTGCTACTGCGTGTACTGCTCTGGCCTTAAAATGGATAGAATAAATATGAATGTGGAGCTGGAGTTTGCTGTGGCTCTGTGGTTATTACTGTTACTTAATTAGATTTCATTTTTTAAGATGCATCTTGTTTTCTCACAGACAGACGGTGACCATTTCAAAGAAGAGTCTGGTGGAGCGGCAGGAAAGAAGAGAAGCTGAAGGAATAAGAGAGAAGAGGGAGAGAGAACAGAGAGAGAAGAGAAAGAGGAGAGAAAGTGACAGAGAAGAGAGAGAAAGGAGAAAGAGCAAGAGAGAGAACAGAGAGAGAGAAGACAGAGAGGAGGGAAAGAGACGGAGAAGAGAGAGAAAGGAGAAAGAGAAAGAGAGACAACAGAGAGAGAGAGAAGAGAGACAGGAGAGAGAGAGAGAGAGAGAGAGAAGGGAAAGGGAAGGAGAGGAAAGAAAGAAGTGAGAGAGAAAAGATTGAGAGCAGAGTGAGACAAGGGAGAGGAGAGAAAGAGAAAAGAGAGAAGGGGAAGAAGAAGAGGACAAAGAGAGAGTAAGAGGGTGAGAGAGAGAAAAGAGACACATGAAGGGGAGAGAGAGGAGAAAAGAACGTGAGGGAGAGAGAGGATGGTGTAATTGCTGTCACAGATGCGATGGGAGTGGAAACCAGAGCGACAGCCCAATTTTTAATGTGAAAATGCTTGATCTGCACCTCAAACTCAGCAGCCAATCAACACCAACATAAAAGTCCCGTTCTACTCATTTATCCAAGAACGCACCGAGGATTTGAGCTTGATTTGGACACATTTGGATTCATCTGGGACTGAAATATATTTTAATTTTTTATTGGAGGAAAATATATTACATTTGAGGCCTGACTGACAATGACACACTTCTAAAATATGTATGTGCGAGTAGTACCGCTTTTCACAAACTTCAGATCCTTTTCCATGTTACAAGTGACTAAAAGTGTACCAGAGCAGAAACTCATTACTCAGGCACAGATTTAAAGTCTGCTTTGATGTCAGTGTTAAAGGGGTCGACTTTCTGGGGCTAAATTGTTCAGAAATATCAAAAATGTATCAGACAAAGTCCCTTTTAAAGTCACCAGTGTAAAGTTACCTCCTTGCCTTTGTACACGGCCCATCAGGAGCACGCACTGGGTTACATTTATTAAAAGTGGTTTCAATTCATTTTTCAATTCATTACGATTATGACATTTCAGCAATGTCCACTGAATACTTCACTTTGGATCCAGATCTTTTCGATTTTTCCATGAAATCAAGGCTACCACTCACTAAAATAACAAATGTTTAAGAAATAGTCATTTTAAAACAGTAATCTGGATTGTTCAAGGTGGAAGAGTGGGCCACCTGCTGTAGGTTGCCTGGAATGTTCCACGGTTCAGCATTAAACATATTTATCTCCATTGTGACATGCAGCTGGCTCCCCCAGACCAATTTATAGGTCATATCTGCGGAAAAGCAAGCTGGCTCACAAAGAATGTCTGTTTTGTTTGGGTTTTTTTGTCTTTGAGTATCAAAAAATGTAATTAAATGCCAAATGTTTAGGAAATAGTAATTTTAAAAGAGTAATCTGGATCATTCAAGGTGGAAGAGTGCACCACCTGCTGTATGTTGCTTGGAATGTTCCACGGTACAGCATTAAACATATTTATCACCATGGGGACAAGCAGATGACACCCCCAGATCAATTTATGGGTCATATCTGTGGAAAAGCGAGGTAACTCACTAAGAATGCCAGTTTTTTTTTGTTTTTTAGCATCAAAAAATGTAATTAAATGCCATATTGTGAAACATTCCAGCTGAAGCAAGCAAAGCAACAACAAGGTTACTGAAAAAGTTACGTAGTGGAGCTTTAGATAGAACAGCTCTGTCTACAAAAGCTTTATCGTTGTGAGGTATTGGATCCGCACTTTGGCAGAGGTCCGTGCGCTTTAAGTGTTTCAGCTGGCAGATTTTTATTCAATTTGTGCACTAGTATCTATTTTTGGATACGACTGTCGCTCTTCATGTCATTTACTGAAACGCTTTTGAAGTGTGATCATTTGCCCAGTGTAGCTCTTCCTAGTTCTTCATTACAAACCACAGAAGTGATTCAAAGTCACCAAAACCTTTCATTAGTCTGTCCTAATCCCTGACGCCTCTTTGTTGTCAGCGCTTTGACAATCACAACCTCTGAGTCTGCTCTCTGGTGCGTTCAAAGACCTGGATCGAGTCCTGGATACTTGGATTCCCTCAGGACCCAAATCTAACTCGGAGAAAAGAGACGGAAAATCACATTTGATCTTCAAGGAGCAGCTTGTTAACGCAGCACACAGGATAATGAATTATGTAGAGCATTACACATATACAAGACATCTGTGCAGGAGGAATGGCAGATTAACTGAGACATTGTTTAGATACAGTTACATATTTATCAAGTACGAGCATGATTGCATAAGATTTGGTGACTGTATTCTCATATTTAACAATTCAAGTCTTTCCTGGTGTAAGATGGTAACTTTTATAATCCAGTTTCTGTACATTCATTACTATTTTGAATTTATTTTTATTTCATGCATATTAAATTACGTGAACTTTGTGAAGGATCTTTTAATACAAAATAGAACAGGAGAAATACTGTGAAACCTTCCAGGCAAAGCAGCAACATCTCCATGGAGACAAGCGGGAAGCGGAGAAGTTACAGAGTGCACCTTTAAATTTTTAGACTGATGCAATTTGTGTATCTGAGAATTGTAATGTCATAATTTAGTTTAGTTTATTTGGTAATTGCATTGAGAGAATATTGTGGTATCTGTCTGCTTACACGCTCATTTTAAATCTTGGCATTTCATATAAATAGGAGAACGGATTTATTAGGAACAAAGTAAAACATAAATGGATAAGGCCACAAATACAAGCGACATACAAGCGATTCACTTTATAATATCTGTACCAGTGACACTTTAGAATATCTGCACTAAACTGGACACTTTACAATACCTATGGTCACTTTACTAAGCCATTTTGCACTGTTGTTCTGATGTTGCTGTTGTATATATATTTACCTCTAAGTATTTTATCTTTAAGCATATCTTTTTTTTTTTTTTTTTTAACTTTATGCATGCCCTTACTTGTATTTATTCAGTGTTTTTATGTTGCACTTTATCACCAAAGAAAGTTCCTAGTTTGTGAGTGTGAGTTGTGTTCACTGACAATGGGAATAAAAGTCTTCTGATTCTGATTCTGATATCATTTGTTTTGCATAACGTGGTGTTTTTTCTTTGATCCGGTCCGGTGGAGTCGTGTAATGACTGTATGGATCGCGGTCTTATTGTACCTCTGTCTGTTTTCTCTGATCTCAGTCTGTGATCACGGCTCACATCTGCACTTCCTGCTTTTATCCCACTCACCCAACTGCGAGACTCCTCCAATCGATCCACGTCGTACGGCCAATCCCATCTACAGTCAACAACCCTCTCCACCTCTCCCCCTCTCCTCCTCTCCTCCTCCTCTTCCTCATCTCCTCTCTTTCGCCTTCTACACAACTGGACAAGCCTCATCAAACCTGCCAACCAGCGGCGCTCGTGGCTTTGTGCTGTTGTGCTAGAAGATTTTAACTTACATTTTATCACTGCATGACCCAAATTGGTGAAAAATTTTGACCTTTAGATAACAATAATCTAGAATTACTATAGCAATTAGTAAAAAGTCCTCAAAATGGCTCCCAAAACAGGAATATGTCTCATGAATAGACTGTACCTGTAGCTTGTTACAGTAATAACTGAGGCAAAGGAGAAAAAATAATCAAAAATGTTAAATGAAAAGACAAAAAAATCTCAGCAAACACCAAACCAGGCCCAGCTTAGTCATCAAGTCTAAGTCTAAATGCGCTGTTTAAAAGTAACCTGGACTTGAACAGCCTTGTCAGCACTAGTATCAGTCATCACTCCTTGTTACCCATGTCCTCCCATTGATTCCTCCCTTTCTTCCTCTCCTCTTCCCTTCCTTCCCTGTGTGCTTGTCCCCATCACATTTGTGGATCTTACTCACATAAAATCTAACATGACAGGTGGCAGTACTGCGGCAGAGGGGCCAGTGAATATCCCAGAGTCCTTAAAATGACACGCGTTCATCTCCGTCGTCATTGGTCTGAAGGTTATGAAGGTTTTTCCTCCTTCAGAAAATAGTCCCGTCCCAAAATAACCCACATTTAAACGAGAGGAAAAGCCCGGTCCTCTGCCGCCTCGTCTCCATACAACTTTAATGAAAGGAGCAGATAGGGCTGTTTAAAACGGGGATGCCTGGGAACCACTGCTATTCTAACAATGTGTTGAACAGTCATAATATTGGATCATAGATATTTTACTATATTTAAACTATGGACCAACTGGACTACTGCAAAAACAATGAAGCCGTACCAAGGCATCTGACAGTTTCTTCATAAAGAAAAAGTGAATGCTGTTGTTGTGTTCTTGGGCTAGACACTTCACCTTTCGCTAGAGTGATATAGAATGGAGCATTGGGAGGCCATAGCCTCAGATTGGCAGTACAGTTGTCCCTCACGATAACGCAGTTCACCTTTCGTGGCCTCGCTGTTTAGGGGATTTTTTTAATGCAATTTTACATTTTACTTTTTTATAGCGTATGGTGTTCTGCGTCCTGATTGGCTGAGGGACTGTAGACCATTGTCCATCAGTCTCCTCCGTGTCTCCTGTACAGTACAGAATGTGTCAGACAAATTTACATAAATGTTGGATCGCAGTGTGACTCTGAAGTGCTGTATGTTTGCAAGTTTTCTCCCCAACAAAACCCGCAATGTCGATGAAACATTCTACACCGACAAAGGCACCGACGAAGGTTTGAACTTTGAGAGTGTTTAAACAAGAGAGAAATGTGAGAAAATGTTCATGCCTGTCTGAGAATAAAGTGTATAAATTGTGTAGTGAGGGGTTTGACAGCCTTAAAACATATAAAATAAGTGTAAAAAATAAGGATGATACTTGATGGATTTCGCCCATTGCGGATTATTTTTAGAACGTGACCCCAGTGAAAAAATGAGGGACCCAGGGCAGCTTTGGCCACAGTAGAAAATCATTTTTTACACGGGGTTGTCTTCGGAGTGAATGAATAATGGATATAAAGTGCATTGGGTATCATGAAAGGTGGTATGATAATCTAAAGCATTTTTAAGCAGTCTGTGTAATCCCTCGTCATCCAGGTATGATCCATAGCAAAAGAAAAATAAATGATGTCAATTGGAGAAAGGTTTTAGAGTGAAGATGTTTGGCTGCTCGTTCAAGCCACTTTTTCAGTTCTGGTCAGATTACTGATGGACACAGCCTTATATCTGTCTGAAGGGAGGAGCAAACTACACGGAAACTAACACACCTATTTGTTTAGTTTTTTGTTAGTTTGGTCTAACAATCTTACCGGTGTCTTCACTCAAACGCTTGTCCAGATGACAGAATTCAGTTTTTTTTTTGCTATTATGATAATGTAAAAAATAAAATAAAAAAGTAAGTTCCATGCAAACAAGGGATTTGGATCTGAGTTTTGCATTGACTTTAAAGAAAGAACAGTGACCAGCTACTCCTGAGTTAAGGCCGATTTGCCAATACAAACATTGACTCACTGACAAACATTGACTCCATTTCTATAATAGTCTATTGTTAATTTGTGCATAAAAAATAGCTGAAAACTGTTAACTGTGAGTGTGAACCAGACAAAGACCAGCCGCTGTGTATCTTTTCAGACGCTGCATCCATCTCTCACATATTGTCTCATCTGCCTCATCACAGCTCTTGTATGTCGTAGTGAAGTCTCATATAAGCATCCTTTTAAACTTCTTTTCTCTCTGCCACACATCCACAGCTGTGAACCTCTCCATCCGACGCACAATTACCGCTCCCGACAGAAATAGGCCAGCGTCTGTGGAGGGGCATCGGGGGCTCTGCTAAAGCCTTAAATAATACATACTCAAAGTGTGCGCTGCCAGGAAAATATTACCAATCATAATGAGAAGAAATGAAAAGTGAAGGCGAGAGAAGAGAGAATAGATACCGGCTATGAAAGTGTTTGCTTCAAAATATACAGTCAGGAGTATAGAATTTTATAAATACATTCATCAACATAGATATAGCTGGTTTTCAACTTTTTTTTTTTTTTTAAGTGCCTGTAATTGATTTTTTTTCCATATATTTCAGCAAAATGTGTCTTGCCCCAGCACAGATGTATTGTGTAAGTAGCTCTTGAGGTCAAAATAAGTCTTCTGCATGCGTCTACTGTACATCTAATTATAAAGCGTTTTATTGTCTGATAATCTGGAAGTGCACGTCAGCATGCTAGTTGTCGTTAGCTTTACCGTCACGGCTAAACTCCTCTCTGGTCTCTGAGAGTTGGGAAAAGCACTTGGCTTGTGGTGAATAATTAGGATGTTCAGAAAGCATAAGGTAAGTGAGAAATAATTTTAAAAAGACAGTAAAGATCTGGTGCAGTGACTTTAAGATCCTTGCAAGCAGAAAAAGTAAAAATGGACAATCACATTAAGACACGAGTGTATATTCTAATACAGTCATTGCAAGATACAGGATCAATGCCTTAGCAGAGGTCTGCCTTTGCTTTTGGAATATTTTCAGGTAGACTTATCAGTAACTAATCTTACATGCAATGAAATAAAGTGTAAGCATAGAAATACCAGAAGAGGCTATAATATTGAAAGTTTTAACTAGTTTAGCTCAAATAATAGAGGAGGCATTACTGCACAGACCAATTAAAGTTATACTGGGATAAAAATAAAAACAGGGCCTAAAGTTGTGAATTTGTTTATTGGCGCTAAAGTGGATCTGCTCCAAAAATAGCAGATTAAGCGCTGACTTTGAAGGGCACGCGATATAATGAGAAGGCTTCATAATGATCTATCCCCAATTATCTCCTGCATATTTATGAAAGCCCTGCTGCTGCTGCTGCTGCTACTGCTGTACGGCGATTCACTTCCAATTTGACTTGCACTACTTCATGAGACCGTGTGAGGAAATATAAATCAACCAACTCAAAAAAAAAGGCTAAAAGACCTAGCATAATCTTTTATAGACAATGAGAAGTTTGGGTAAAGGGAAAAAGAGTCAAGCACAATGATAAAAGTTCTTGTCAAAAATCAACACGCAGATTCCAGATCTTAGGGAATTTTTTGTCTTATGCAACTAATAATATTTGACGCACTGTACCATTTGCTAAACAATTCCATTAACTCATTTGGCATATTTTTTCTGTGATTTTTATTGAGTTAAAGTGCCTGTACCCAATTTCGAGCACAATGAGTTTTCCCCTTGTACAGATATCTTGTAGAAGCATATTTTAAAGCACCTTTATTGCACAATTTTAGATCTATGTTATATTTTCTCATCACAAAAACATCTGGAGTTGTGTTTTGTTTCATTTACACATGTTCTTTTCTCAAACTGAAAACACTCTTTTCCTCCTTGTGATGTCATTAAGTGGTAATACAGGAAGTGTTTTTAAACTTCATACACTCACGTCTGGATTTGCCAAACTTTGAAGTTACAGCTATTGTTTTAGCCTCTTTGAAACTGCCTCACTCCTCTGTGCAGGAGCAAATATTAGAGACTTTAACAATCTCAACCATACAAAAGGTAAATCAAAAATATAAAAAAGAGTACTGGCGAGTAAAGCAGTTCAATTAAAGCTGCCTAATAATCCAGGTTTACTCAAACGTGCGTGAATGAAACAAAACACAATTCCGAGTATGTTGAGGAGGTAACAACATTTTAACATGATTAAAAGTTCATATCAGCAGGGCCGGCTCTAGCTTTCAGGGGGCCCTAAGCTGAATTTGTCTCTGAGGCCCCTGACAGCGGATGTCTCCTGGCTCAGCTATTGTTGATTCACATTTGACGACATTATGACTCAGCTCTCAGCATCTTGACAAATTGCATTTGCGTCCAGAATGTCACAACACAGCTACTATAGTCACGACAATAGTAGATACACATATAAGGTGGGGGGTTTAAAATTCTAGACATTTTTCTTCTTTTCTGGTGGATTTTAATGTGTCCCAGTTGGCAGCAGTGGGTTTAAATTTACATTATAAAGGTCCTTGCACCAGTGTAAATACATAGCTGCCCTCACCTCCGCCCGACTCAAAAACAAATGTAGGTGCAGTAGATATTTTGCTACTATGGATACAAAACAAATGTTTAGGCCGCTGTAAACACACAAGTTCTGTGCCCAATAAAACTTGATATATTATATTATTTTCGGTATAAATATTTGGGCTCTTGGGGGCCCTCTGGTGGCGTTGGGGCCCTGAGCAGCTGCTTAGTCTGTTTATAGGCTGGGCCGGCCCTGCATATCAGTCAGCTTTGCATAATATAGGGCCTTTAAGAGTCTGCTGAGACTGCTGTGTTGTCTGTGTCTAATTCAAATAAACAGTTTATTGTCAATGAACCAGAAAGTGCACTGTTAGTAGGGCTGGGTATCACCAAGAAGCTGCCGATACGATACGTACCTCGATACAAAGTCCACGATACGATACGTATCTCGATACAGTGCCATTTCGATACGATACGATTCGATACGATATATTTCAACTCGATACGATACGATTCGGAAAAAAATAAAGGCCTTCAACCTTACTGAAATGGTCAACCCAATTTTCACAAAAAAAAAAACAACAAAAAAAAATCATTAAATGGTGCATTTATCTTCCATTTATTGAAGATTAAAAACACAAAGTGCTTTTTGATTAATGCATGTTTCTAACTCGAGGGAGGAAGGCGGTTGAAACATTTTTTCTGACATTTTCGTTTCTCTTGCTTCTCGCTTCTCTTCACCCGTAAATATCGATACTAGGAAACAAAGAATCGATACCGTATCGATTTTAATAATATCGATACATATCGGTGTATCGATATTTTAGCACACCCCTAACTGTTAGCATGGTGATTGTTGTTAGATTTACTGTGACACTTGTGAAAATCGTTTATAACGTCAGTGTGGTGAATAATTAGGATACTAAAATGACCTAGTTTTATTTGTAATAATTTTAAGACAGTAAAAATCCGGTATAGCATCCATAATTTCTTGTTTTAAGTAAATAACTGAATTCTATCCATCCACCCAAAGCTGCAAACTTTCCTGCAAGTTAAAACAGACACATTTAAAAATACATTTCAAAATGACAAGCCCAAAATAAAAGCACGAGAAAATGACAACAACACTTGACTTTAAAAGAAGCATTTGAAGGCAAAGACAAACTAAACTTGGACCCGCCGACCCACAATGCATCTCTCCCTCTGCTCTGTTTAAACTAAGGTAACATTTGGCCCATTGAAGTATACAGGATTTAGAATAAAGAGAAGAAAACATAAACAGACTCCACAGGTGACAGCCAACCCGCCGGGAATTGTGGGAAGTCTCTGAAATCAGTGAAGAGATGACAACAGACTTCAAATAAATGAAATGTGACAACACAGGTTTGCTCTGTTGTGTTATTGTTCTATTATTGGACTGTGAAAACATAATATTTGTTCATTTTAAATACATCTTCCTTCATGCTTTGTTTAGGCTAATTAAGATGGTTATTATAAAGTGTTATGTGAATGTAGATGTTGAACTAATCGAAACTAGGGTTGTCAAAAACCCATCCATCCATTTTCTTCCGTTTATCCAGGTCAAGGTTGCAGGGGCAGCAGTCTAAGCAGGGACTCCCAGACTTCCCCCACCCCAGACACTTCCTCCAGCTCCTCCGGTGGGACTCCAAGGCGTTCCCAGGCCAGCCAAGAGACATAATCCCTCCAGAGTGTCCTCGGTGTCCTGTGGTTTAGTCAAAATACTCAGACTTGAAACTAAAGCCAAATTCGACTTGAAACACTTTTACATTGTCATAATCTATATCAGAATTTGTATAAGAGAAACTAGTCATTTTCTTCAAATCCAAGTATTGATAATGAAACCCAATGCATTGTGGGTCATTTTGTTAGCATATTGCGATCCTTGTGTTGTTGAATGTACACAGAATGATACAGGATAGACTGGAGTTGCCCTCAGTGTAACCCAGCTCGGCGATAGAGCAATATTAAGTCTGCACCTCTCCAGCTTCAGAGAGGATTACAGCGGCACAAAAGAGCCACTTCCTCCTCCGAGTCAAGCCCTTGTGCCACCGGGAGAGATGGGAAATACACAGACACAAATATCCACTAGGCTGAACCGAGTGTTCAAGCATGTCCACAGGGAGAGGCTAGTGGCCTGGGAGTGCCGAGGCCAGAAAGGGCGGGAATATGATTGAATTAAGATTTTCATTTACTGATAGAAAGAGTTTTTGTGCTGTAGATACAACTTGTGCGAGTACTGACGGCTCAGTGGGTAGAGCTGTACACCCATGAACCAGAAGGCAACTGGTTCTTTCTTAAATCCCATTGTTCACCTTAGCATTGTAAAATTGGTTTTGAAAACATCCAGATAACGCCACAGGTTTTCTACCTTGGACGACTGCAGGACAAATGAAAGATTACACCAAATCACTGTCATTGTCAAGGTACAGTATATGGAAAAAATTTAATTATATTAAAGTGCTATTTATTATACACTATTTTCTGATGTTATAATATTGTTTCCTCATCACAAACAGACCTGGAGTTGTGTTTTGTTCTTGTTGTTTTATTTAACACACAAACCCTGCATATTTAGGCTGAGTTCTTCTCTCAAACTGAAAACACACTGTTCCACCTTGTGATGTCATGCAGTAATACATGAAGTGCTGCACAGTGTTTTTAAACTCCTTCACACCTTCTACACCTTTTCTAGAATAATTTTGATCATTTCACACCTGGAATTGCCAATCTCTACTGGACAAAACGTAAAAGGTGGCTGTTAGAACTACACTTCATGACATCACAAGGTGGAACAGAGTATTTTGACTAAAAAAAGGGGTCACTCAAACATGTGTGAATAAAAAAAACACAGCTCCAGATATGTTTTTTAGGAAGTAACAACATTATAACATGACTTAAAGCTCACAAGCGGCAGTTTTGTGTAATATGACTGTTAAATAAAAAAATTAAAACTGTTGTCTTTCAAGAAGCGATGTGCGAGACAGAAAAAAAACACTTGGCAACTTACACAGATTAGCACTGTTGGCATAGCTATTAACAATTCATAACAAATTATATCATTTGAGTGGTCAGAAGTATTCAAAAAGGTGCTGATAAACAGGAAGCTGTAGCTCATGAGTAAGAGTTTATGCTGCTCCACAAAAGCTGATCAAAGACTTGATCAGCCATTACAATGAGTCTGTGGTCCATCTGAGGCACTGGTTAAATATAAACCTCCCTCTGCAATGAATGAGCTTTTGTTCATTTCAAATCATTTCAGAAATCCTGCTGCCTCTGTATAACCCTGCTCTGCACCCCCACACTCAAGTTAATTCTGCTCCGAAACACAAATCAAGCGAATTTCCTGAAACAGCTGATACATGGATGTAGAGCTGCTGGCCCAACAGGAAAAATGATGAGGAGGGAAGGTGGGGAAGGAGGTAGGAAGCAAGGGAGTAGGGGTAGGAGACACAGCTAGGAAGCACTGATGCATTCTGGCGCATTTTCTACTGCAGCACCAGGGGAATAATGTGAGGAGATGTGTTCCCCTAAAGGAGGTCCCTGAAGCAGAGGCAAGAGCAGACCAGGACACAGGATCACAGCCAGTGTAGTTCAGCATGTGTCCAAACACTAGCAGCAGAGAGAGGTCCCAGAGCAAAGACTGGGGGTGAGCTAAAAAGCAGCCCCTGTAATCAAAATGGAAAACATGAGAGCTGCGAAGCCCAATGTGAGTTACAAAAATAGTCAAAACTGGTTTAAATTAGTCTCGAAACAAAAACGAGTAAGAGCGTTCAGGACTTTTAAACAGGGATTAGAGACACTGTGTCATACTTTGGTCCCATGCAGTTTAGTCCTGATGTAGACTTGGTTTAGTCCTGTTCTAAATACAATAATAACTCCCTTAATGGTACACTGGTTGAGGGCCTGCTACCTGCTTGTCTCCATGGAGATGTTTTTGCTTTGCCTGGAATGTCCCATAGTATCACATTAAACTTATCTTTCTTGTACTTATTCAAATGCAGATTTCTTGTTAGAACGAAACTGCATTCTTACCATATGCAAGCTTGCCACTCCACAGATCTGAACTCTAACTTGCCCTGGAGACTTGTCTACACGAACATAAACCAGTTTCTAGGCAAAGTTAACATCTCTGTATGACAAGCAGAAAAGTTACATAGTGCATCTTTAAAACCACAAAATGAACGCATGTCGTGTTTTATCTGTTTGATCATTAGAAAGACAGTTTGTTCTATTCATGGGTTTTCCTTCAAGGATTCCTTCTTGATTTGAGGGATTTGCCATGGCAGTGGTCCTCTTCTGTTATAGTAATAACTCAATTCAAATCTAAATATTTTAACTTTTGAATGGGGAAAGATCCTTCAAATCAGGAAGGAATCATTTGCCTAAACCTATGAATAGCCTACTTCAGTTTTACTCCAGAGATATGTTATTCCTCATGTATTAGTAATGCCTCCTGTTTTGTGGTTAATTGACTATCCATTCTGTCCTAATGGACCCTGTGTAAACCCAACTCAAACTGACAGCCAAAGAGAATATAAATAGAAGTCTTACGGTCCTGGCTGAGGTCCGGTGAGTCCAGGTAAAAGTAAACAAGTGTATGAGCAGAGACGTGAGCCTGGGGTCACTCTCTCTGACAGTTGGAATAAGACACATCAGACACGACAGTCACAGAAAAGACTAAACGAAGGTTTCATAGTAACAGACAGATATTGGCTATGACTTGTCCTTAACTTTTCAAACTTTGCTCAACTATTCTTCAACAAAGTTTGGAGGGAATGTGAGGTGTATATATTGCCTCTGCTCTGACAATGTTCAAATCCAGGCTCGACACCGTTCTGTTTATCTGTGCATACGGCGGAAAGGATTTTATCTGTGCTCTTTTAAAGTGAACTGTAATGTGATTATTAAGGTTTTTATTTGCGTGTATTGTGACTTTTTTTGTATTTCTTATTCTGTAAAGCACTTTGAATTACTTTATGTACAAACTGTGCTATATAAATAAATGTATATGTCACTTATAAGCCTTCACACAATATAAAATGTCCCAGAAATGTTACGTTATAGCATAAAATCAAGCTCAAGATATAAACTATTGTACTGTTTTCAGAAGGAGGGTTGAGAAGACAAAAAGAGGCTTGTATCAACTGATTAAGATAATGCATTTTTCAATTCTATCAGTTCTTATTATGAACAAATAAATGTGCAAAGACAATACAAACTTTAGGTGCTGTTTAACATTTGCCATACTCGTCAAAGATTGCCAAAGGTTTTGTCACATTTTTATTTTTTAATAGTTTCCATTTAAATACATGCTGCAAACCTTTTTACAACTGCATTCAAGCCTTCTTCTGAAATGCGACTTGGCGTGCTTACAATGATTCATGTAAGGCATTAGATCTCAATGTCACAAAAATAACTTCTCTCATCTCCTTGTGTATTTTGACCATCTCCGGCACCCCTACCCTCCCTACGCCTTGTACCTCTCCGTGCAGAACCCTATATTGATTTCAACTCCAAATGCCGCTGTGCTGCTCCACTCTGCTCAGTGCACCGGGCTGTGGAGCCAGAGTCACCTTTATCACAGTATGCAGATGGAGGCAGGCAGTCAGGGGAGGCGTGGGGTTGAGGGGTGGATGGGGGCAATTCCTGGGGCACCACAGACGCCCTGGGACAGGATACAAGACCAGTGCAGTGACCTATGTCAAGAACCACTCATCCATATAGCAACTAAAATCTACCACTGGACTGTACATTTTACATTGAGGTGGGAATAGGAATATTATTGAGTTCTTTTGCTTTATGCACATGTTTAGTCAACCCAAAACATGACCCACCCTATAGCTCAAGATCTAAAGTTGGGTTCCCATACGTCGCCCACTGATCCTGCTAATTTCCTCCAACTTGCTATGTGCCATTTTGAGTACTTTTCATCATTCATTCATTGAACTCAGAACATGCATATTAGGTGAAATCCCCCAGATAAAGTAGTCCTGACCAAACCTAAATCAAAATCTGAAATGGTCCCTGCTTTTGACAGGTTGCCATAGTACCATTAGAGGAGAAGTCAATTGAAGTGGCAATATCTCTATCTACCGTTTAGAAGATGATGATAAAAGATGGCTCGGGTTACAACAACAACCATAGCATCATATCTTTACTTTTCAATTTCTGAGATGGTTGGAGCACAACAGAATTCTCTGGCATAAAGTGGCAAAGCCTGTACTGAAAAGACAACAAAATGGGCATCTGATATGTTTAACGATACGTACCTCCTGCTACTACAATGCACTGCAACAATTATGAGTATTTTACAGCTACCAGTATATATGCCGTATATAACTGGGTCTGCATATTGATATAATTCACTGATTTGATGAAGCGCATTCAAAAGTGTCTAAACAAAATGTGTTTCTCAATAAAGACCCACTTACATTCACACATGCTTGTACATATTAATACATTAGCTCAGTGCCGGAAACCATTTGTGTGTTTCCACTAAATGTGTTTCTTATTGTGAGTTGAATTACTTTAATGATAAATCACAATCATTAATATTCTTTTGGAGAAGTGCCAACTCATTCATATTCACTCATTATTCTCTTCTGTTCTGCTGTTTACACCAGTGTCTCACACACAACAACTATAATCTTTCATTTTTACTTTACATTAAAGCAAGTTTGCATTACATTCTTTTCAATATATATTTGATTTTTAAAGTGCGGTTAACCATTTAAAACAAAAAAAAATATTTCTTTAGACTTGATGATGTCCATAACATGAAATTTGATTGAAACTAATGAATAGGAAAAGCTTTAAGTTGTAAAATGTGAAACACTGATGTAAATTTGTAATCAACACAACACATTTAAGGTTAAGGTAGACTTTACTGTCCCTGTAGGCAAATTTGTCCCAGGCATTTGGTCCATCCTTCAATGCCACTGGGGCATCTCCTCAGGAGCTGTAGGAGCCCCAGGGACCCAGCTCTGTGGCCTTGTTGCTGGTCTTGGTCAGGACTATGTTAGCTAGAGGATTTTTCCATTGTGCATGTTTTGGGTTGATGAGGAAAACCAGAGTGCACAGAAGAAACCCACCCAGACACAGAGAGAACATGAAAACTCTGCACAAAAAGGCCCGGGTGACCATGGGATTGAACAAAAATATCCTATCTCTTTGTCAATTATTTTGGACATGTTTAAAATGTTAAAACTCGAACTGCAAATGCATTGCTTTAAAAAAGAATAATCGCAATTACTTATTTTTCTGGTCTGGTCTCTCCCAGCCTGTCGCTCCTATTTCCAGCCTGATGTGATCCGTCTGAAGCAGCATCAATGACTTCAACCGTCTAACCCACCAGTACCGCGGGCTAATTAAAGACATAGATCTATGCTAGCTCTGCGCGCTTCTCAAGTTTCAGCGTGGCCATAATCACAAGCAAGAAGACAGTTTCCCTGCTCTGCCATCCAGGTAAGCGCCAGTTTTTAAAGATATTCTATTCAGAGATCTTATAGTGAGCCGTGGAGCATGCACAAACAGATAAAATGGCCATGTGGGAATGTTTCAACAGTTTTGGCTTAAAATCAATCAGAGCAGAGATGGAAATAGAAGTGTCCAAAGAGATACTTGAGAGGATTGGGCAAGAATAATAAATATCACAGTCTCCATTTCTGCCAGCATGTTTTGAATTAAAGACATCTGCAGCTTGACACCTTGAAAGCCCTCGAGAATTCTGTGTTTTAATGGACACTTTTGGCCATCCATAAGTGCGATTGGGGCAACAGTGGCCTAGTGGCAGAATGTTCGCCCACAAACCAGAAGGTTGGTGATTCGATCCAAACTCCAACTTGTTGCTGTGTCCTTGAGCAAGACTCTTCATTGAGAGTCTCTTTATTATTATTTTATAAGAAATATATATCCAAATGTGGCTGTACGGTAGGACAAAAAATAATCACATTTTCACTGATATTGATTGATCACAATTCTTGATTCTATTTTGTTTTGTCTCATTATAAACAAAAAAAATATATATATTTTCCAAACCTAAACAACAACTTTTAATAACTACAATTTAACATAATAATTAGTCACATTTTTTTCTGAAAGCTCATGTTTTTACTGACAGAGAACTGATTATGAGGGCCTGAGCAAATCATTGATGATTAGAATGATTAGATTTAGTTTTTTTTCAAGTTTTTGAGCATTTATCTTGCCCCAGTACAGATATATTATATAAGCAGCTCTTGTGGTCAAGCAAGTCAGCTGTGCACTGCCGCATAAAGCGTTCTATTGTCCAATATTGTCCAAAAAGTGCTTGTAAACTCATCGTGGTGAATAATTAGGATGCTATCCATAAGGTAAGTGAGGGATAACATTCCAAACTGTCTAAAATGAACACTTTTTGTCACGTTTTTAAATACCTGAAATGTCAGGTATTGATTATTATTGTTCATTTTAAACCACAATTGCTTCAGAAGGCTCAAAAATTCTGTTGGTTTTATTCCCTTTTGAAAGCTCAATAAAGCTGTCCCAGACCCATATAACTGTAAAGGCAGGTATCCAAAAGTATCCGTGTGTGTGTTGGCAAAAATACATTCAAATCTTCCTTTAAGGTCACGCACAAGGTTATATCATTCAGAAAATGAATTAAAATTCCAGACATAGGAAGCTCACGTTACTTCCTCAACCAATTTACCAACAGCCACAACAGCTACACCCTGCCAAGACCGTCAAAACTTTTAGCCCAACTTTAAAATACAACAATCCATTTGATTTACACACAGACTCCACACCACCGGTCACATTGTGTTATAAATAAGCCTAATTGCATTGCCTTGTCTGAGAGCATGGTGGCGCTGTATTTATGAGCACTCAGACAAGGGCTTGACTTATGCAGTGTCTTCAGTTTGTGTACAGCAGTGTGAACGGCAGCACAAGTGAAATAGTTGCAGGAAGTTTGCCGGAGATAAGAGCGGAGGGAGCATGAATCTCCTCTGTGTCCTCAGATGCTCCGGGCCCGAGGGGAGAGCCGCGCCGTGTCTCCTTTACTAAAGCAATTTGATACCAGAGAAATGTGGGAGCAGATTGTGTATTGAAATATGTATTGCGTTTCTTTTATGTATCGCACTTTTTCTTCCCAGGGTCGCCATCGCAAATAATCTCTCTCCGTTGCTTCTAAACAGTTTAATACAAGCCTCCTCTGCTCCTTCTCCACCGCAGCAGCAGAATCATAAGTCACCTCAGCCTCTCCCTTAGTCTATTCACGCCCTCCGATGTCTATAGACTCGGTAGAAGGTATTTTCCTCGTTCTTTCACATCGACAATGCCAAAGTTTATCTGTTCTACAAAGTACTCATTGCACCTCACTCATTTGTCTGTGTCTGTTTAAGCCTCTCCGAGTTGCATTGTTAGAATAGACAGGGATTTCGTTGTGTTTCTACTTTGTCTACAAATATCCGATAAAATCTTGCTGTTTAGATGTCTTTAAAAATGTACACACTTTATCAAAGAGGTAAAGAGATGGCATTGATTTATATAATTATCAGCAGATTATAGGAGTGGGAAACATTCACAAATTGACAGATCGCACTTTTGAAATCCAATGGAAATGTGCTAAAATGTTACTTTAATCTTGTACAAATGTGAAAGCTGTAAAAAACAAACAAAAAATGCAAAAATGACACTTAATACTCTTGTTTGAAATGAATATTGAATACTTCTCCAGCTTGTTAATCATACTGGAACATTTAATACCACTTCGCATGACTGCATAAGGCTAAGGACTAGTTGTACCAAAACTGAGACAGGAAACGGGGATTTTTGCTGTTTTGCTTCACAAAAATTGAATACACTCCAAGAAAAAACAAAACTGGATACACTGGTGATACAATTGCAATTTAATAATCTGGTAGTGAACTTTTATGCACACACCTGCTCCTGTTTTTAATGTTTTATATGGGCTTATATACTTGTTTGTTTTGGGGGTTTTTTCTATTTGTATTGTATTTTAAACAGGATGTCCATAAAAAAGGGAGCTCTCATTGAGTTTCCCTGTACAAATCAAGATAAAGAAAGAAAAAAGATAGATTCCGCTTTAAGATTATCATATTTTTTACAACTTTTAGGGACACTCGACAGCTAATTATACATAGTGATTTCCATACTTTGTAGAGCATATCACCCACCCAGACGTCCATCCAAACCACATTCCTTGCTCAGAATCAGAGCCCAGAATGTGCGTCTGGTTGAGGGTCTGGTTGAAGGTCTGGCTGAGGGTACGGTTGTGGGTTCGGTTGTGGGGCGGTAAGGTAACCCACGGGGGTCTATTCCAGGACGAGGTCTGAAACATGAGGGTCAGCAGGAGCAGCGGGACATGTGTTCTGTCACTCACTGCACCAGACCAGACACACACTAAACCACAGATGCAGTGGCACCTCCAACAAACAAGAGCAAATAAGGCCAAAATACTGACTTCAGGTTCAGAGCATGGGGCTACGAAAAGGTATTACTATATCGATTATATGATATTTACACAAGAACTATCCAAAATGATGAATGAAATTCTCCACTGCGATGTCAATAAACCTCAGTCAATAAAAGTTTTTGATGGTCTGTCTCTATGGACACAAGAGGAGGCCACATTACCGGTTATATCTGTGGAAATGTAACTCCCATTTTTCAAGGTAATAAATGCAAGATAAATACATTTAATGACATACTGTGGAACATTTCAGATAAGGCAGAAAAACTTCCATGGAGATGAGGAGGGAGCAGACCTCACACCAGAAAAGAGCATGATTTATATGGTAACAGGACGCTCATTATGCCAGAGTATTTATTGAACCACAAAAGCATATTATTTAGTTCTCTGCATCTCAATTAAGCAAACATGTCCGGTTGAAAATGTGTGTTATTTGAAATGCAGTATCACACATCTTTTCTTCATATTGTGCAGCTTCATAAGAGGTGCACAGCGCTAATGACTTGTGTGTGATTGTCTGGGTCCACCACACACCGCTCATTTGTTTGTTTGTAAATCTTGGGTCCATGGTTACACACTGGTCTGTCCCCGGAGACCAGTGTGTGAAGCCAAGGAACCGGCGGCACCATTAGCCCTGTAACTCCAAGCACTCTAATATTATGCAGCCTTATATTACTGCAGCTTAAGAAGACAACTGTGAAACAAGACGGTATCCTTTCTACTGTTTTAGTCAGTTTATTTATGTTTAAATTTGCAGATCGACGTTAAAATCTGGTAAAATTATATGGCTCTCATCATAGACAACAATAACCAATACTCTTTTAAAACTAGAGGCATTTTCACCAAGGCACTGACCCTATCTTATAAAGGTAAAGACCCAAATTTTGATCTGCTAGTTCACTGGTAAATGCTCTAAGTAGCAACCCTCTAATAGCTCAAGAATCCACTAATCAAAAAAAGTAATTTATTAGTGTACCTTTCATAAAATATAACTTAATATTACCACTGGGAAAATCTATGCACCCCCCATTATGAATTATGAATGTACAGTACAATGTGGAGATGCAAATTAATTCTCTATTATTCCTTTATGACAACCCCTTAGAGAGTACCTCTGTCTTATAAGAAACATGGCTTGCAATTAAGTTTTTACTATATATTCCTTTGACTATGGAAACATCCTTCTAGATGTTGTATTTTTGTCTTGAGATGATTCTGTCACATCTCCTTTGTACTTCTCACAGACTCATGCAGAAAATAATTGATCACTTTGTTGAATACAATTATGGAAATTTCTGAAGATTTGTTGGGAGTTCTGTAACAGCGTTTTCATACAAAAGACCTCTGAAGGCGAGAGAAGGGAAAAGTCCATATTTTAATATAAATCTATCATGCATGAGGTTTTCCCATTGAAGTGAATAATGGCCTGTATATGTATATAATCACACTCCATTTGTTACAGTGGGGCCACGGTGAATTTATCAGCCTTGACTGTTTTGCTTAATATTTATAATACGTCTTGTGCGTAGCTATAGTTGTTTATTCAGTGTCAAGTCGGTCGTACGTAAGTCAAAATGGCTATTACTTAGACTTTCACTCTGCAAATAGTGACTTTGGTTTGTGTTTTCAATAAGACTCATCACTGAAGGCACAACATTTAAAGAAAGAGTTAGAATGAAGCTTGGTTTGTTCAGTTGTTTGATTACACCATAAATATCATATCTACTGGTGCAAAAATGCCTGATCAAACTTCCACACTTCACTTAAACAGAAAAAAGAAACTAAAACGTGTATTATGCTACCAACAGTAAAGGTGCTGTATCTGACCACAATATGTAGACCCAAGGGACCAAAAGGACATTCAAAAGTAGAGTAAATGAGACTAAAACACACTTGCCTCACTAAGGTAACCAGATGGGAGAAGAAAAATACAGCCTCACGGATTTAATCGAAAGACTGTTTGTCCGATCCAGTTCCAACACCTATACTGTTGATGTGTCCTTGGGCAAGACATCTAAGTCATCTTGAATGGAGTGTGTGTGGGCAGCTGTGGATAACTACTTTACCTGCATGACTACCTAGTTTAATGTGATTATCTATAAGTGCTATATAAAACTGATGCCATTTTTTTCTCATTTTTTTATTATGCCATGTTTAAAATTGAGAAAGCTGCATCAGGACTTAAAGGTCTTAAATTATGCAAAATTGACTGGGCATCCCTGGAGTTGTGTTTTGTTTTTGTTTTTTTCATTCACACATGTTTTAGTGACTCTTTACTATTAGTCTGTCTACAACTCCAAAGCTCAAAATGCTCTGTTCCACCTTGTGATGTCATACAGTGGTAGTATTCAAGTTAACAACTACTTTTTTTATCTTAAGTGCAGTAGAGATTGGCAATTTCAGGGCTGAAATGATTCAAATGTTTCTAGTGAAGGCAAATAGCGTTTACATTACATTACATTACATTACCACATGATGACATCACAAGGTGGAACAGAGCAGAAGAACACAGTCTAAATACGCAGGATCTGTGTGTTAAACATGTGTGAAGGAAACAAAACTCCATGTGTGTTTTTGATGAGGAAACAACATTCTAACAGACATCAGAAAAATAACATAACATAGGCCCTTTAAATATGCCAAATGAATAAGCAAAACACTGCAGACTATGACCCCACTTAAAATAGACTAAACTTGAATTTCTGTCCTTTCAAGTAGAAAAAGGACGACACAATGCCTTGGTAAAATATTGAAAAATAGCTTATAGCGCTCCAGTACAAAAAGTGTCCCTGTCTGCGCGCTGTCAAGATCAGAGAAAATTGGCCTGTCTGTATAATCTATTGCACTCGCACCCCAGCGTTCAATTGAAAACTTCAGACGTGATAATTATTTGATCACACACCCCAAATCTTCTCTTAGATCTGAAGTTTTTTATATAAATTCACAGCTAGACCGCTCACACACACCCCGCTTTCTCTCTGTATCAACAGCAACACACTGCATCACAATGGCTAGATCAATAGAGCGGGATTCTTTTTCAACAACATCACAGCGGTATCTTAATAATAGTATTTTCTTCACATCTCTCCTCTCTTCTCCCCTCAGACATGGCCCCGAAAGCGTTGTTCACATAAATCAAATCCATGTCCCGGAGAAGCAGAGGGCCCCGGGAGCATGCTGATCGGCCCCACGCTCATGCCCCTCTTCGGATCTCTCTCCTGGGTCACTGCAGCACCCGGGAGCCCACCACCTACAAATATTATCCCTGTCAGTCAAACTATGAGAAGTGAGTGTTGACTACTATTACATGTGAAATCAACAAATCAATGTTTTATTTATATTTTTTCATATGTGTCAGTAGTTTTCCAGGTATAGAGCTACTTTATATGCAAGCAAAACAGTGGTGCCTTATCGTTATTGACCTCAGTAGGCTACTTTTTAATATAGAAATATAACACTGTGGACTTTATGAAGTGAAACGTGCAATGAGTCATGAAATTATACCATAAATGAAAAATACAGATTCTTTACAGTACAACAAAATCTACTGTTTAAAAACTGTAAGCTACGTGACATATTTAAATGTGAAAAATGGTACCTTTAGGAGTAAATGCAGTTTAAAAGGCAGTGGAAGCAACGGTAGAAGTAACAGTAAGCGAGTAAAAGTATATTGCTGTAGTAATACTTGCACAAATGGTTTTCTAATAATCTCAACTACTCAAATGTATTATAATTGATTTAATTTATTTGATACTCATTACTTACATTACTTTTGCTGGGTACTAGATCAAATTAATTAAAATGAAAATGGTATCCTTCAATTCCTGACTCTAATCCCTGCACCAATCTACAGAAATGGTAAAAATGGTAAATGGTCACATTTTTATATGGCGTTTTTTCCATCTTCCACACTCAAAGCGCTTCACATCAAGGAACCACTCACCCATTCACACACCCATCGAGTAAAATGAAACATAATTAAACACAATTAAACAAGTATCCATTCACCAGACTTGAAGACTTAAACTCATTTTCCTATCTTATCCATATTAACAGTTATCAGTCTTTTAATCTAGGATAAAATACGACAGAACTACAAAAAGAAAAAAAGCTATTATAGAAACTCAACAAAAGGCATGGGGGATTAAAGGGAGACATTGGAGAGGATGACTTCAGAACTTTCAAACTTGAATGACAAATCCCCATAGCATGAGACAGCCTCTGAACTGGCACTAAAAGACACAGATGAGAAAAAACTATTGTGACACAAAAACAAGGGTGCACGCTCCACCCTCTCACTGCTCAAACATAAAAAGGGTTGACTATATGACAAGCTCAAACATCAGATGAAAGCTTACCAAAGTGTGTTTAGGTTAAATGATGTCAAGTGGCAAGGAACTCTGTATCAAAGCAAATGTTATACAACGCAGCAATGTCAAACACGGCTTTGAAGCTAAATTTATGGTTCTATATCGCTTAGCAACAGGTGTACCCCAGTCAAACAGCAAACGCATAAATCTGTATGGTGCAGGCACAAATAGCATAAATTTAAATATCCTAGCTCTAGTGACCTTGGGTTGAAAATTACTTTAACAAAACATGGTGCTTCTAAGTAATTGCATTTGAATCATTATACATACATGTATTTGATCATTATTTCAAAACAGGAAACAGCAGCGCCTGCCACTATGAAAGGATTGTGTTTAAAAAAAAAACAAAGAAAACATGAACCAAACCTTATGAACATTAGCATAATAAGCCTATGAACTACTGGTAACAATTTCTGATTATCTTGGATTTGCTAAATAAACACTCCAATGGTGTTATCTCATGTGAACACTCGTCTAAATAACAAAACAGTCCATGCATACTAAAGCACATACTGGGTCTACAGACGTACTGGCGCAGATGTGAATGCAGTAAGTTTGCATTATGTCAATTTAAAAATGAGTCACAAACAGAATGTAAAAATGTGTCTTACCAGGTTTCGTCATTCTTGAACTCCAACTCTCCGTAGGTGTCTTCGAAGTCCTCCCCTCCTCCTTTGGCCAGTCCCTCGATGGTGCGATAAGGCACAATGACTGTCCCCCTGGCACCAGATGTCCTGAGCACCTTGACCTCCATAATGCCAATGCTCTCACTTACATGCGCCGAACCGCTTTCAAAGGTAAAGATGCCTGAGTGGTCATCGTCTAGAATAGTGACAGTGGCTACAGTTGGGAACCCCAGCATTGCTTTGGGATACGGGAGACTATTTGCCGACAATACTTCATCTTCGGTTTCAAGGACTCGTAGATTGCTCAAACGCACAAAGAAATGCTCGTCTTCCTCAAAAATGTCATCATCAATAATACCAACGCTGATTTCTTTTATAATTTCGCCCGGTTTGAACATCACTGTCCCTTCTGTGAACTCGTAGTCGGCCCCGGCATTTGCAGAACCATCTTCTGTCTTGTAATCCACTAAGATAGTTTTATCAACATCCCCTCCCTTTCTTGTAATTGTCAAGATTGCAGCGCCGCAGTTTTCAAAGCATTGATAGACAGCTGGCTCGAAGGCGATTCTTGATACGTACTCTTCCGGTTCGTCAACATGGATCTCTTGGATACTTGCGCACTTTTTTGCTTGTTCTGCCACGTGTTTCTTCAAGATATTACCAGCGCCAGTCATCATGCGTGTAGCTTGGATTCGATAGAAAGCTCTGCTCTTTTGTTGGTGTGACAAGGCGTAGTAGTTAGCCATCTCAACCAGCTGATCTAACTCTTTCTCGGGATATTTTTGCTTAAGATCTTTCAAGATACGAATCATATCACGTCTTGATTCGTCAACTTCTTTGCCCTCAATTAGACCAATGAGATTACTGCTTGCACTTCCATCCATAAAATGAGAATTGACCAACTTGCCATCCATTTCGATGCCTTTAGAGCGTTCCGACTCTGTCTCAATAATCACTCCTCTATGCTTGTCAGTGCGGTATTTCTTGTGCATGAACTTGTAAAAAAGCAGGCGGCGGTCAGCGATCCAAGCAAGGAGCACACAAATGGGAAAGAAGGCAAGAGTTAGGAGGCCTTCCCAGACTTGAACTTCATTGGGAGTGATGACAGCCAAGATTATGTACAGCCAAATGTATGCGAAAACACTCCAACCGGCAGTGATGAAGAAAACTCGGAGATGCTTGACTTTTCGGACCTCGCCTTGGGGAATAACTAAAATGCAAAGACCGATTATTACAAACATGTTGAAAGCAGCGCTGCCGACAATTGTGGACGGGCCGAGTGCTCCAGCTTCAAATTCATGCCCACAGACTTCAATAACGGACAGCAGGATCTCCGGAGCAGAGGAACCTAAAGCCATGAGGGTCAAGTTGGACACTGTCTCGTTCCAAACTCGAATGGTAGTTGTGGTCGTCTCTCCATTGGGTCTTTTGATGACTATCTCTTTCTCTTGGGATGTGATTACTTCAATGGCAGCCATGAAGCGGTCAGCAATGATAGAGACTCCCAAGAACATGTAAATCATTGCAACGAAGTAGACTATAACTCTTGCGATTTTGTCTCCCATGGAAGGGTCCTCCGGGTACCATATGGGAAGGATGATGCCCGGATGGCACTTGGGGTTGTGCTCACATGTGTCATTTTTCAGGGGTGTTAGTGGACTCGGGGTGGTCTTGGCCTCCGCACATACAAAGGAGGCGGCCACAGACACCAGCCCTAAACAGAACCAGGCCGCTGACCCCCCACCTCCACACCGTGAACCCTCCATGCGCCCTCCTGCGTCTCACAGGCCCAAACCGCTCTGACAGTCCCCAACGGGATCCAGCACTGGGCTGTGAGGTCCTCCACCACCACCTGCAACACAAAACACAGAGAACACATGGGTTATCTGCGGTGCCACGTTCAAAAGAGCTTATCAGAAGCGTATGTCCTCATTAAGGAAGGGCGATATTGACAAAAATGAATATCTTGATCATTTTTTGTATTATCTCTTACAATAGTCAGATGGTATTTTAACTATGCAACTGAAAAGTGATAAAATGTGCTTGTAAATATCTTGGTTGAGGTTCAAGTCCAGCACAAAACGTGGATGGACCAGAGAATTACTTTCTTTACTTACTTTCAGACCCCTGTACACCCTTTTTGGGAGACATTAGCTGTTTCTTTTTCTTTGTTTTTATTACAGACAATACGATATTCTAATTTTGCATATCTCCAAAACAATTTTTCCATATATTGTGAATCCCTAGTCCTCATTTAACCGTCTTACAGTGGTTCCCAACCTTTTCTTTTTGGAGTACCCATAAGAGTATATTTACTATCATTATAAATCAGTTTACTAGTATATGGTCAATAATATTTTCTTGTTTTGAGCATATTTACAGCAAAATGAGGGTAGATTTTTACATTTATAAAAATATACTACTATTCACTACCACCTTTCTCTCAAATCTGAAATCATCCCCATACCCCTGGTTAAGAAACACTTATGACCACACAAGTATAAAGATAATCCACAGAAAAATATGGCAATAGAGTGTGTGGATATGGATAAATCGTGCTTTGTTGTTGACAGGCCAGAATACAGAGGAAAATAATCTGACATGTTTGTTAAAAAGCCCATATTACTCTATTTTCTGATCCATGTCATGTTGTTTCCTCATCAAAAACATACCTGGAGTTGTGTTTTGTTTCATCCACACATGTTTAACACACAGACCCTGCATATTTAGGCTTGGAGGAGTTAGGCTTTAGGAGTTTTTCTTTTAAACTGAAAACACTCTGTTCCACCTTGTGATGTCATGTAGCAATACAGAAAGTGCTCCATTGTGTTTTTAAACTCCATACATCTTCACTAGAATTATTTTTTTATCATTTCCACCATGGATTTGCCAGTCTTTACTCAACAAAAGGCAAAATGTAACTACAGCTTCATGACATAATAAAGGATTAATCAAACATGTGTGAATGAAACAAAACTCCAGGCATGTGTTTTGAGGAGGTAACGTCAGTAAGTTCTAACATGGCTTAAAGCTCACGAGAGTCAATTTTGTATAATATAGGACCATTAATATTAAAGTCAGTAGATCATTATCACCCTAAGTTATAGAGCTAGTATAGATCTATAAGACACCTTGGTCCTACATCGACAAATGTAAATCCTCAACCAATCTATCTCAGAATCATTCATAAATTTGAATGTATGAGTCTCACATACCAAAGCAGGGAGGACCTACAGTTTACCACTCTACCACTGTGTCCTCCAAACCCTTTATAAAAGTATTCATTGACTATTTTTAGCTATTCAATCTCCTTGTGATAAGACTGTAATATTGTACATTGTAATAGTTGTATAATGGATAGTCTTCTTGGTCATTAAACAGTGAATAAAACTCCTTTGCTCCTTCAGAAAGTGTCCCTCTGACTTCACAAACACCATCACCCTGGGAGCTTTATGTTATCTTTGTGAAGCAGATCGGAAATTAACTCACACTCTATGAATAAGGCACCAGCTCGAACAGCAGGCTCAGCACCACGGACATGTTGCCAAACCAAGCACTGTCCAAAATGTCGCACTGGCAAGAAATCAAGAAACACAATGAACAACGTGACAAATACATGCAGTAGTGTTAGGGCTAATTATGCAAAATTATGTCAAAACTGATCATATTATGCAATTTTGTTCTATTTAATATTTCATGTTAATGTTTTTTTTAAGTGGATAACCTTTCTTTTCTCAGGCTCAACACAAAAAATAATTAAAGGGAAAGAGGTGATGTAAGATATTTGTTTAAAGTCAATATTTCATTTATTTGAGGATTGATCGTAAGTGTACTGTCACAGATTAATTTAACAAATGGGCAAATTAGTGACTCAAGGTTGTTGGTGGGAGGAGGGTCAATGGTGGTGGTTACTGCGGTTACATGCACACTCAAAATGTGATTAATATCAGTTTTTTGACTTATAATATCATTAAAATGTCATGTAAAAAGCAAAATCATCTAATTTCTTTCTTTTTTTCTTCTTTAATTGTCAGGAACTCGTGTAAAAATTAATTAATATTACAAAAGAAAAGATGATTTGTGCCAGATTTAGCTACTGCTACTTTCCATCTGCAGTTTCTGGGCAGGTGAACGCACATTTAAAAATACTCATTTCATTACAATTACATTATAAAACAGTTCATCATTAATATAGCAGTAAAATACAATAAAATGTCACCATGTCCAATACGTGATGTTTCCTACAGATGTTAAAAATCAGTATAAATGAACTAGACGGACGTGGATACACTTGATTATTTAAAATGTGCTTTTTTAGGAATTTGTATTTATTTGTTTTATTTCTTTGTGGTCATGATTAGGCCACGATAATACATTTTGAAAGGGCACGGGGGATTTATATTGCCTCCAAAGGAGATATTGGCCACAATCGAGACTGACTGAAATCAGAACTCAATAACAAGTAAAAGATAATTTCCCAGGTAAAGAAAACCGTTTTTTAAAAATTAAAGTAAAAAGTATTCATTTTCCTCCAGTTTCAAAAAAAGGCCTGGAATCGGCAAAACAGGAGAAAAAAAAAGAAAAAAAAAATAGAAACATTGACCTAAATAATTAAGGCCATAGGAAGTACAACTTCTTCACACTTTCTTAACATCTAAAAAATTCTATTGTAATTCAAAAAAAAAAAAAAAGATAAAGCTTTTACGATATCCCCATTTTTTGCAAAGAAAAATGTTACCACATGAGAACTATGAAAAAGCCCCAAAATTTTATATTTCTTCCAGCTTTCAACATCTGTGTACTGAACAATAAGTTGGATAGTTTGGTCGTGGGAACAGGGGCCTCGTCCCTGGTTACCATCTGACACTCGCGATCAGATTTCGCGGGTTTTTGTCATTCCAATTAAATTAATAGCTATTAAAAAGGGTCCAGACAGTGATTATAAATCAGATTTTGTTGTGGCCATGTTGAAACAGAGACCACTTGAGGGAGCCTAGCAATAGCAAAAATCATTGGTAAAAAAACAACAAATCTTAAGGCTTTTTTTGGACAACAACTGAGTTTCAAATGTCCCCTTTATCGGAAATAGAAAAATTTAAGTGTCGTATTAAACTTTTTGGTTCCAATATCGAACTGTTGTTTGTGGCCATTTTACACTGTGGCGTCCCTAATGAGGCATATTTACCCCTTCTTCACTAACGTACAACAAGCCTAAATGCTCTTAAAAAACCCAGTCTACAAACCCAAGCCCTTAGGAGGCATCATTAACAGGTAAAAAACCACCACCACAGTTTGCCCCGATTCCATAAACGCTCCCCCTAAGCGGTCCTCCCACTGGTTTTCCTTATGAATACGGGGGAACCTGGAACATGGGGGGGTCTAAAGGCTACAAACAGGGCTGAAACCCAGAGAGCCGACGGAGCCATGAGAAGGGGGACTTTTGCTACAGAGAGGGGATGGGCGGAACATGTGGGCCCCTGGCAATACATTAGGACTGGGGGGATTTTATGGGGGAGGTTGACATCTTTCTGTCTAGATTTCAAAAAGGATTTTTTTCTCATATTAAGGGTCAAATGGGGTCACATTTTTCCAAGCAGTCCAAGGACCAAAAAAAGCAAACTCAAAGGGACCATTGGACCAATGCAGGACCAAGATTATTATAGGACATTTTAGCTGGGAATAGGGAGGTTTACAGCGGACCATCGTAGGAAGCCACGTTATTTTGAACCTGTTGCTTGGATTGCTTTTTTTTTAGTAATTAAAAAAACTTAAATCTGCCCCCAACCTCCAAAAAACTCAAAAAAAACAGGACTGGGAATATTCAGTTTTCACGTCGTCTAATATCATATTCAGGAGGAAAATTAGAATACACTCATGATTTCCTGTTAGGGGTTGTATCTTGGGGGTCTAGTTAGAATTAACTTTGAAAAACTACTGGGGACTAAACCTACATATTGGTCAAATTCCAAAAAACTTCATGCGTACCTGGGAAGGATGTAACCTGATGTAACCTTTGTCGTGGCAGGGAGAACAGGGGGCCAGGTAATTGCCAACCATAAGTCAGAATCCTGGAAAGCAGAGAGATTCTCAACGCACAGTTTAAATCATGCATGTTTTTGCAAGGACCACTGACAAAACATCTTAGGGGGAGTTAAAAAAGGGAAAGTGCAAAGGACAAAAATAATTTTAATTGAGGGGCTTTTCCAGAAAAAGCCATAAAAAAAAAAAACAATATGGCGAAAACCCAAAAAAAAACCGGAAAAAAGTTAACAGTGATTAATTTCAACAAAAAAAAAATTGTTCCAAACGTGGACTTTTTGTTTGCCTGAGTCAGGGCTGCTGTGGGGAGCTTTCTTTATTCACTTTTTCCTCGATGTCTCATCAGGTGTCAGGTTTTATTCCCCCCATTGCTTGCATGTTTCCCTCCTTTCCTAAAAGTTGCTTTATAGTCGTTTTTGTTCCTGGACCTGACTTAATGAATTTTCCGTCTCTTCCATGAATCAAAAAACGCTTTTACCCACCACTCTAGGTAAAAAGCCCAACTTTAAAACATGTTACTAGTGAGCTGAACAAGTGATTTATTTTACCTTAAAGGAAACGGCCCATAGAAGGCTCGTCCACTTCTGTCGCATAAATTTACCCGCAATGGCATTGTCCAACGTTTGATGTATAAAGAGGTATTGGGGAATTGTATAAACCCTTCCACACAGTCAACAGGAGGAACTACTTTGGTTTATATGTAGTTCCAAAATTTTTATGTTATAGACAGGGTCGGGAAAACGTATGGATCGCGAGCCAGGTAGGGTCTTTGATGATTGCATATGGCTCGCAGACAAAAAACATAAAAATTATTCTCCACTTGGGTGTTAGCCCGTTAGCGTCGGATTGGCTCTCGTCGCTGGATAGGACTCGCGGTGCCAGACTTTTTTAATTACCTGAAACCCCCCCCCCCCCCCGCAACCAAAACTGTTGCTTCATGTTAAATTTCAAAACGAGCGTCTCAGAGCACTAGGTCACGCGGTTCTTTAGATATTTTACCGTTTTTAATTACGGTTAAAATGTCGCGCTGTTGTTCCCTCGAAAAAATGGGGGACAAAAAATGAGAGGGCAGGTAGCCACGACGGGTATTTCCAAGTCGAATATTCAAGCACGTCCAAGGTGGGTGGGGAATATAATAAATTACTCGGGGCAGGGGCGAGAATGGAGCCCGAACCTCGCAGAAAGCAATTGGGACACCTCAGTCTTCCAAAAAAATTGTTCTCAAATGGTTCGATCATGTCTCTGACGGCCTCGGAGGAAGAAACAAGGACCTCTTAGTGGACAAAATTTTTACCATATGGAAACCAGAACAGAACACAACCAACGATTGGCGGAACCCAAACCCCAAAACTCTATTTTTATTTTAATGAGAAGTCATTTTAAATAGTATATTATTCTGTTTTTAAATAAAAGAAAAAACAAAAAAAAAAAAAAAAAAAAAAAAAATATTTATGCGACTGAAACGCAAGAAGCGAAGCAGGGGAGGGGGGAGGGGGGCCGACCACTGCGGACCCACTTTTTAGGTCACGTGGAAAGCGGCCTGCTGCGGGGGGGACAGCTCCGCGGGCCAAGAAAGGAAAACGAGACGTGCACGCCGGAGCCCAGTTCTCATTTGACCATCCACTTAATAATACGGGACGGGGACGGATTGTAAAAATAGAAGGGTTGAGTTTATATGAAAAAATGTAAGTTTATATTTCTGGGGACATCCTGTAAGATGTGGAGGTGTGAGTATTGCTGTAAAAATTGAATATGGTGGAAATTTTCTTTTGGGGGGCATTTGGAGCTCATTTTCTTTCAAAGCTAAAAAAAGCATTCTAAGTACAGTCGCATTAATGTGGGAGTTAGTATTAACAAAAAAAACATTATTTAAATGATAAATCAGGAGGCTATTGTTCACCTTAGGTTGAAATTTAGTCTTAAAAAATACAAATGATTATCGCTTCTTCACTGAAAATAAAAAATTTTCCAATGTAGTTAGCTTTCATGGCTCTTGAGTAAAAAAAAGCGGTTCCCGAACCCGTTAGAGGTATATGTATTTTTTTTGGGCATATAAAAACATATAAAAAACTTGAATTAAATTTTTGCAAGGGATGATAAGTTTAATTTTTGGCTTTTTTTACTGTGGGACATTCAGGGGAGGAGAAAAAAAAAAAAACAAAAAAAAAACAACCAAGTATGTGGAGACGAAGGAAGGTGTGGGAAAAACCCTTATAAGAAAAGTTTAAGATTACCACCTTTTAGGGGACAAATAATTGGGTCCATGGAACACAAATCTAATTCAAGTAAAACACCTTGTCACCAGAAGGTAGGCGCTAAGTCAAAAAACACAGGGAAAGTAATGGCGGGAAAAAGCTGGCCAGATCTAGGAATGAAAAAAACCAACTTATAATTAAAAGAGGAGGGCTTTATTTAAAGGGGGCTGATTCGGGTATCTCAGAGTGAATGGTTGGTATTTTTGAGGGAGGGGGGGACCCACTTGATATGTTAGAGGGGAAAAAAGTGGTTGAACGACAGAAGTCGGAGAGGAAAAACCTTGAATTAGGGGCCGAAAATAGCAAAGCTCTGGGATATGGGAGAGGGGCCAGTACTTGGATTACTGGAGAAGAAAGGGAAACCCCGACGAAAGGCACCGACTGAGTGGGGACCAGAGCTAATGGGAGGGAGTGAGCTATGGTGGGGACTTGCATAAGAAAAGTTTCAAATAGGAGGGAATTAGTGGACAGTAATACCTTGGGGTTCTGTATACGTATGATCAATTTGTTTCATAAAGATGGTACCTTGTGGTTGAAGGGTTTAATTATTTTTTTCCATATTAGGAAAAAAACCTAACCTGCATCGGGCGCATTGTATGTTCATTGGGCTTTCTGTTTAAAGGTGATATTTTTGAACGGGGGGGGACTTTTACCGTCAAATGGGGGGAAATATTATTTAGTTTTTAATTGTCAATTGCTATGGGCAAAAACAGTGTGGGAAAAAAAAAAAAAAAAACCCACTGTATAAAAACGCTGCTTCAAAAGGGAAATCCGATTTAAACCCACTAAAACCCAGTGGACGCAAATTAAAACACACCTTCGGCAATACCAAGTTGGGGAAATCTTGAAAACTTGCAGTTGCGGATCATTTGGCCCTAGGAGGAAGGCTGCTTGGTCTCTTAATAATATTAGGCCTAATTGAGTCTTAATGGAAATTATCTCGTTGGGCAAAAAAGGGCACAAAAGTATGAGTAAAAGAGGTTATTAAGGGGGGGGACATGGAAAAGTGGGGATTTTCATTTCCCAGTGTTTTTGATTATAGGCAGGCTGTGTTGGGAAACCCGGTCTGCTTCTCTTCTGTCACTTTAAAAGGAGAGGAAAACTTGCCGGAGGTGGCACAAAACCCACAGTCTAGATCTAAAAATCTGAAGGCTCTGAACTCTGGGGGGCAAAAAACAATGGGGAACAAAAACAAATTATAAAAAAGTTAGAGAAAGAGAGATCTACAGTGAAAAAACACCCATAATGGGGCTTGGCGCAGTCTTTTAATTAATATTCTTTAAAAAAAATGGTGATTCAAGTTTATAAATGTTTCATAAAAGTTGGGCTGCTGCTTTTAAAAAAAAAAACATAAAAGGTCGTGGGAAAATATTTACTGGAGCTGTTATTTGAAAAATCAACAAACTTATAGATTTTTGGATGTCAAAAATTGAAACAGTACGTGGAGGTTAGTTCAGGTTTTTTTGGGGGGCAGAACAAGAGCTCATATAATTAAGGCACAAAAAATAACAGAAAAGTTATTTTTATTTATTTTTTCAAATGCACCATTTTGTAAATTGGTTTGGAGCAACACAGGGGTAATCATAAAGGAAGGAATAGTGGGTAATAAAAAACGGCGTCTTGAGTTTTCTGCAGTGTTGTAAAAAATCTTAACTTTAGGAAAAACTTGGGAGTACTTTTCTGGATTTCAGGTGAATGTGCTTCGGCTGTCAAAGCAAGGAATTAGCATTGCAAAAAAAAAGTAATTTTCATGGGGGATATATTAGTAAGGCAAAAAAAATAGCCCCTGTATAATTGGATAATGTAAGGGGCTCTTAGAGTTTAGATGACGGTACTAGGGCAATAAAAACAAAATAACGGCCCACTGTCCACTTTCCCCATATGCCCGAACGCAACACAGCGCAAATTTGTGCCGGGAAAAAAAAAAAAAAAATCCAACATTGTCATGGATGGTTAACACCTGAAGAGCCTGTCAGTTGCCGTAATGATTATTGGTTTAAAGAGGATTTTACCTATATGGTCAGGAGGATTGTGTTTCTGGTTTTTAAAAGGAGTTTTTACAGTGAAAAAAAACGCCTCAAATACTGTCAAATCAGGGTCAATCATCAATATCCGCTGCAACCCAATTATGGGCTGTTCGGCTTTGACTGAAAAACGGGGGAGCGGCGCTCCTTAAAAAAAATGGGGACACCCACCATCTCCCAAACCTCCAGGCAGTGTATAATGACCAGGAAAACAAATCGGAGTGGGGAAGAGACAAGTACACGTAATGGTTCAAGTGGGAACTACAGGGGTGGCCTATTACAAGGTTTGACACATGCCCTACGGGTGTCCGCCATTATACAATAAAAATCACTATAGAAAACATTTAAAAAGCGTAAGTTTCTATGGGTGCTTCTATTGGTTTGGGATGTAGAGCTGGGGAATCGATGATCAAGAAATCAATTGGTTTAATTTTCTGTGGACGATAGGTTGCGATTTTTGTCTGGTCAAAAGGGGCATTCTATCGTGATTCCCAAATTGTCTTGAATAAAGGAGTTCGATGCGGAAAACCAAAGGACATTTTTTCTGCCCACGCCTCATAGGGTTCAGGTATTCAGCAAATGATCTGAGTGAAGTGGCGGGTGGATTTAAAAAACCCAATTGGCACGCGGAAGTGGAAAAGCTTCAGGAAGAAAAAAAATATTATTACTGAAGGTTAACCTTTATGGACTAGAAAAAAAATCAAAAATCGTGGTTTCGGCTTCAGAAAAAAAAGGTGATAAAGCCTGTCCACGATAAAACCCCACATTTTGAAAAAAAAGACGGATATATATCTATAACAGAGGAAAAAATATTGGGACGGATAAATGGTAAAAATAATTGATAAAACTGGCTTTAGTTTCCAGTAAATCTTTTTGTTGAAAATACAAGTTCAGTAAAAAGGGGCCTGAAGGCCAACAAAAAAATAAAAGAAACAGAATGAAAAATTATAATCAGCCACCAGAAATGAATGTAATTTTTACACTCACAAAGCCAAAAATTTCTTTACATCATAATATTTAATAACAATGACAAACACAAAAAATCTCCCCAACTTTTCAAAGGAAAAATTGTACACCCCACGATAAAAATAATTGAAGCCCAAAAAAAAATATGTTATTCAGCTTTCAAAAGAATATTTCAGTTTCAACATCCTAAAAGCATCAGTGATTAGGTTTGGAAAATCGTGCCAGACAGAAAAAAAGGCAGGGGTTCGGGACCAAGTGTTCAGGTCTTAAGGGAAAAGAAAATTTAAATCAAATAACAGTAAAAAAAAAGTGAAATGGCTCAATAGAGGGGAAACAAAAAAAAAATTATACATTTTTATATACCCCAAGCCAACGGATCTGGCAATCCCAAAGGTGGAGCGCAGTCATTTGCTTTTGGGGGATGGGATGTTTGGCTGTGAGAACTAAAAAAACAAAAAAAATGTAGACAGGGAAATACTTTTACAGCATGTAACAAAAAAAAGTTGTAAAAAATGAAAAAAAACCAATCAATATTAAAAAAATTTGGAAAAGTTACCCTTTTGATCTGCAGACAAAATAGGGGTTATGAATGGAAAAAAAAATTGTTTCAGCATTGGTAAATAATTAACTTGGGAAAAAACTTGAAAAAAGGATGTTGGCCCAGGAATAGCAAAAACAGGGTTTGTTTGCTCTGGGGGTTTATGCAAAATAATTTGTTTGGTTCTAGGGAAACTTGAATTCTTGCTAATTAAACGGTTTCAAATGTGGGGGGGACCAAATGGACATCATAGGGGTTTCATAAATTCCTACAACAAATCATTTTTTCTGGCTTGGTCTAAAAAAAAAAACAGGGTTGCTGTTTAAACCCGCTCTTGGGGAAGCTTGAAAAAACAAAAACAAAAAAACTGGAATTTAATTTTAAACCCACCCATAAAACCCACAACAGGGTGTCTGCGGTTGGGGGACACATCAGGAAAAACAAACTGGACTCCAGGCTCAAACGGGCCGAGGGAAAAAAAAAAAAACAAACTACCCCCAGGAAAAAAACCAACAGCCCCACTTTCACACCTAAAAAAGTGAAATAAAGATAAAACAAAAAAAACAGAACGTCTGGTCCTCCACAAAAAAACTTTAAAAAACGGCCACCGTATAAGTTCTAAATCTAAAGGTTCAATTTAGTCAATGATAAGGTTATTTATGATAATTATAAAATCGTTTTTTTTTTAATTGCATGTAATGTGAGCAGGGTGCCCTCGCTCAGAAGTTGACATGTAAAACTTGACCCTGTATTGTCACCAGGGAGGACAGGTTATTTTGTTCTTAGTTCAGGTTCAGGGTTTGGGGGCCAATAAAAAAATGGCGATATGTGCGATCAAAAAAATTGTTAACCAAAACAAAAAATATTTTCTTTAGGAGGGGATTCATTAATAAACTGTCCAAGCACAACTTCAAAGAGGTTCATTTAATCCAGGGGGGAAAAAATTTTAGGGGGGGGAAAACTGTTCAAAAAACACGTTTAACAGGCAAAAAAAAAAGTGTTCACCTTATTCCAAACAAAATTCCGGTTACCCCACGGCAACAGTCTCTGGCAATCACCGAAAAAAAAACCAAGAGACATAAGGCAAAAAAAAAAAACAGAGAAAGTTTGGTTTAAAATAGGAATTTGTTTTCAGAGAAAAAATATAAATCAGGGATAGAAAAAAAATGGTAGTGAAAAACCCTTTTTTGCGTCTTTTTGCTTTTGGGCTGTCCACTGGCTATAAAAAACAAAAATAAATTAGGCTGTGACATCACGGAAGCAAGTAAGCATGAATGTCTTTAATCAAAGTGGGAGCATGTTTGGACGACGCTAGTAGTGTTTTAAGTGTTGGTTAAAAATAAAAGAGGGAAAAAACTAACCTTCCTTGTAGATAATTGGGGAGGAATAAGTTCGGGACTATGGGAATTAAAGAAAAGTATTTTATTTGATTATATGAAAAAGATATGCTATGGAGTAATAAAAGGGAGTGGTTCCTAACATTTGGTGATCACTTTATTTTTTGCCTAAAGAAAAAAAAAAAAATTTGGGAATGTGTATCCATTAGGCCTTTTTCCTTTTCACATTGCCCTTGCCAGCCTCAGACATATGGCTGTATAGCGGGTCAGGGGACAAAGGTAGGGTATCGGGGGACAAAAAAAAAACTCGCAGGGGGGGGTTTCCAAAACCACGCTGCTTGTTTCTTGGTTTTGATGGGACTGGGATTTTAGTTGTGGTGGCGGAAGGGCCACACGGGCTTAAAAAAAAAACAAAGTAAATGAGGAGAAAACAACCAAAAAACCCAGTTCTCCAATTGTGCCCTTTGGATGTTACAACAAAACTGGCAGCTCATCCTTTCTAAATAAACTCTGGTGTGTAATGGGAGTGGAATTGATTGTTGGTTATGTTAGGGAAAAATTTTAACGGGATAAGGCTTGACTATAGGCCAAAGGAAAAGGAAAAGAATTTGTCCTACTGTATTTAAATTTCACTTTAAAACTATTCATTTATTCCTATGTAAAAAATGTTATGTGCTTAATTTCCCATTTACCAACCCAGTCGCTAAAAACATTCCACTCCACCACTTCACTTTCACATTACAGAATGTGTTGAATTCCAGATCATGAGGAGGCTCGGGAAGCGGGGTGCAGGGCGCTGTCAACCGGGGTATCTTCCTCTTTCTACCCCTTTTTTGGGAAGGGGGGGGTTTCCGGTTCTAAAGGTGGGCATTGAGTGGGGCGTAAAAAACATTTTGCACCTCAGCATGCTCGAGCCTTTTCAAGCTGGTTATCCTGAATTAATCAATTTTCAGGACAAAACAGCCCAATAGGTTCTCTCCCAGGTCAGTGCCGCCTGTCAGGGCAAAGTGAAAAACAGGGGGGGAATTTCCCTTCTTGGGTTGTAAGATGCCCCCTCATAAAAACTTATCCCACACATTATAGGACGAAACGGTTTATTAAAAAAAACAATGCAAAATGACCCATGAGACTTGAGGAATAACATTTGACAGCCATTGGGGCAAACAGTGGGGGGCCCTAAAAAAGGCCTGAAAATATTGGCTCTATTCAATGGAATCGCGTGGCTTTATGGGGTGTGGGACTAATAATGATTTAAAAAAAAAAAAAACTTGTCTCCCCGGTGCCAATTTATTGTAAAACGGACACCCAACCCATTTAAACGTATTTGCACGAAAATAATTTTGGCGGGGCCATAAGAATTCGGGGGGGGGAAATGGGAATAGGAACAGTGGACGGAGAAAAGGATTGCGGATAAGCGCCACGGCAAGCTGGGACATCACCTCGGTTTCAACAATTTCACTCCCACAATCACGCCCAAGGACAAACCATTTGTTGCGGTCAAAACAAGAGTGTTGTGCATTAGAATAGAAAAAAAACCCAATTTAGGGGCTCGTGGGAAGGTATGGGAAGCGTGTTACACTGATATAACCTACCGGAATGTGGTGTTAAAGCTGTGAAGGGAAAACGCTTGCGTAAAGGACTTCCTCTCCACCTCCGCGTGTTTTAATTACGCTCACTTGGGAGCGAAAAGCAGAGTCAAAAACCAACAAAGGAAAAATATTTTTCCAAGAGATGTGTTTTAGTCTTAATGGCCGCTATAGGGAAAGGTCCAGTCCGTGGCAAAAAAAGGCTGTGGGAAAAGTATGGGTTAAAACTGGCCAAAAGGGCCGCTCTCATTCCGTTCCTCTCCTACTCCTCTCCCGCGGGCTGTTAGGCCCCTATCTCCGTGTCCCGGCTCTCTCCTCCTCGGACGGCAGGGAATTGAAACGTCGCCAGAAGGCTTGTCAATGGGACGAAGAAAGGGGGCAGGGAGGGAGGGACGGGGAGGGGAGGAGGAGGAGGAAGGAGGCGCCGCGCGGGGGGCAGTATTTAAAGGTTTGGAGATAAGGCCGCTTCTCTCGTTCTGTCCCTCGTGCGGAGCAGGCAGCGATTTGAAAAAAATCAGCGCTTCATTGGGCCCCTCTCCTCCTCCACCACCTCCTTCCTCTCCTTCTGTGCTTTTTTTCACCGCTGCGCAGCAAAAAAAAAACCTACAGTAAGCCTAAAATGCCGGCGTGTGGATTAAAATCTTCTGTCTTTTACCACATCCCATAATTATGTAAACCGATCTTGGGGGTTAAAAACAGGGGGCTTTGCTCTGGGTCTAGAGGCGCAGCTTGCCGGTCGGCCAAACGGGGAATTTGGAGTTATTATGATTCCTTTCGTGGCTCATTATCGCGCGTTTAACAAGGGGCGGTGTTTTTCCGTTTTTCCTTCCCGTTTGTCCAAGTGTGAAAACGGCTGCGGCCTTGTGCCATAAACATACCAACTACAAGCCAACTCCCCCCTCCAAACGCGGACACCCCAGGGGGGATAAAAAAAAAGGTCACCACAGAGACAGATAGGGAGGAATTGCGCAATTTAAAATTCCCTGAAATAACCCACCCACAAAAAAACAAAACCACACAACCCAAGACAGGAAGACGCAACACACCAACAGAGAGAGATTGCCGCAACGGATGGCCAGGTTTTTATGGGGGGCGCGCACCGCTACGTCATTTGACAGCTGGACATGAGGGAAAGAGAGGGGGAAAAGATGAGCTTGCGCCACAGAGAAAGGGGTATGAGGCAGCCACGGGAACCCACAGAGAAGAGGGAAGGGAGGGGAGGGAGGGGGGGAATGGGGATGGGGAGGCCTTTAAAAAAAAAAACGGCCCGTGCTGTGGTGGATTCATTGGAAACCAGATGGTGGCTAATTAGTAAGAGTCATAAATAAAAAGTGTGAGAGGAATCGACCAGAACTTTCCTTAGAAAGCCTTGGGGGGTGGTTGTGAGGTGTGTTTTGCATAAGCGCTTGTAAAATGGCCCTTAGGAATCAAAAAACCTGATGCTTTTTGGCCAGATGGGCCCCATAAAAAACTCGGTAATTGTGTTAAAGTTTAAAGAAACAAAAAAACAAAATACATAGATTTCAGCTTCAGGAACTGTATCAGTAGTTCACAATAGTTTACAAAAAGTTTGCAGAAATGAAATAATACAAACTTCGTAACTCTTACTTCTCCAGTCTATCACAGTGGTTTAGGGAACCCCCCTCTAATTCAGGGGTTAAAATTCTACTCTTTTAATTCTTTATTCTTGGGGTTCCATCATTCAGAAAACGCTTTTTTGCCTTTACCAAGTCTTTAGTTCTTTTTGTTTATGTTGGATTCAGACGATGGGTGCCTTGTACCCAAGGTGGGAATCCTTAGGGGAACATTCTTACAGGAATAAAAACACAGTCTATAGGGTCCATGGTTGAGGACAATAGGGCCATTTACACCCATTGGGAAACAGTGCAAATTCCATTCATTGTTATTTCAGCAGGTCAGCCATTAACAAAAGAAAGAGAAAGCATCTGTGTGGGATGTAGGGAAGAGGGCGACCTACAATGACACAGTTCACATCCTCCACCTGCACCTGCTGCTCACACTGTACCGGCCCATCACAACTCGAACGCGGGATACTATGGCTCTTGACAAGTGAATGTGGATGTAAAAGGGATTTCTCCTGTATGTTCTGAAAATATACAGACAACAAAGCCGTATAAAGAGTTACTTATTTACATGCATGTAGTGTTGTATTAAGTTTTTACTATTAAGGACATTATTTAGCTGATACTGGTCTGCTTTATTTATGGTTTATAAGGACATGTGTACCCTTTTTTTTAAACAACATTTACAAATCAAAAGGGGGCATATTCTAATGGTATAAAACTGTATTAGTGAGTCATGACTGTCCTTTCAGTGTGTCTTTTCAGATTCTGGATATAGGATATAGAATATATAGATATATAATCCTGCAAGCATCAAACATAATACATTTTACTTTAAATTGTGATAGCAAAAGAAAAATTCAATTCAGTGACCTGGACAACAGTTTTAAAGTGAAGACGTTTCCTCGCTCATCTATTCATTCTTCAGTTCTGGTCAGAGTGCCTGGTGGACACTGCTTTACATATATATCTGAAGGGAAAAACGCTAACTATATTTCAAAAACTAAACCTATTTGTTTAACAGTTTTGTGTTTGTTGGTTGGCTAGGTCCCTATTTGAGCTACCACTAAGTGTGGCGAACTGTGCCTGAGGTCATATATTTTGTCTATAATCGTTTCAGGCCCTTCCTAATGACTGCTCGCACACCCTATTAGGCAATACTTGACTATCACTGTGTTTTTTCCTTGTTTTGATTAGGTTTCTGAGGATGGAGTTATAAATAGGAGATAAATTGGATGGCTTAAGCTCCCCATTTTCTGTTCAAAAAGAGAGAACATGGTTTTTTCCCAACCAACAAAAAAATAGCTCTTCTTAACTCCCCGCTCTCAAAAAATGTCTTTTCTTTGGCTAAGAATCTGTTTACTTTTCCAACTATCTTTAAAAAACAAAGTGTTAGTGGGCTGTGAGATGATGAGTGCAGGACCAACAGGTTGGGTTCCCGATGAGCTTTTGGCCACCGTTGTTTAAACACTGTTATCTCCCACTCAATTTGAAGGATGGTGAGGTTAACAGATTCTTAGCCAAATGGAAAAGAGGGGAAATTGAGTGTTGGAAAAAAAGGGGAGTTTTATAATCAGGTGGTCTTGAAGTATTTTTTAATTTCTGCTCCACAGTGAGGTTTATTATAGTTGTAATGGGCCCACTAATTATCAAAAAGGAGGACTTGACATGTAAATATGGGCACGGCAACCACATCAAGAACAAAGAGAAGCTAAAATGGTTCTCCACTGAACAGAATAACAAATCTCTACATTATCATTTCCAGTATTGGTGAAGTGTTGCAAAAAACTCCTACACTGAGCATGTAAAGCCTGTTTTTCAAAGTTTTCTGTTGGTTGTCAAAAAGCACTTGTTTTATTTAAAAACTGTAATTGCTATTGAAAAAAAAATGGGGACAACTGAAAAGAGGGGGGGGGACCAATGATGCATAAAAAACGCACTATTCGTTCACGTGGCGTTCATTTGGCGCCACACTTAGCCTCTATAAAAAAATCTTGCCACGCTTTCATAAAGGTAATGCGGCTGGCAATGAATATTTGAAAAGACTACAAAAAACCACAAAAAAGTTTTAGAATGGGCCCCAGAGTGAAAAAAACCAGTGTAAAGGGTCAGGGGGACCTATTGTCAGTGATTCAAGGAAAGACGGGGGGACTAAATCATTTTTTCACAGGGCCGCAAAAACACAATGGCACATTACAGAAAAGTGGAAACTAAAGGGGCAAGCAAGCAGCTAACGTTGGGGCCTCATATTGAACTGATAAACAGGAAATTAAAACCCATAGTTCGGCATTCTTTATCAGGGGACTGAGAAAAGAAAGTACATGGAGTTAAAGGAATGTTTAAAGAACTTTCATTGGTTGCTAAACTTTCAAACTCGATTTCAATACTCAGAAAATAGTTCAATAGCTATTTAAAGACCACAATGTAAAACAATTTTAAGTTACAATTTTCAATATTAGTAAATATCTAGTAGTTTCTGGATTACAACATGGGTCCGTATTCGAAGAAAAAAACTATGAAAAAAAAAATTGAAAAAAAATTGAAAGGTGTTTTACTGCCAATGGCAAGTTTGGAAAAGGTATTCTATTTTATTGTTATATGGTTCAGTAAATCACTATCTGGATTTCACAAAGAAGCATCTAGGTTTCAATTACCATTGGGGTATGATTTTTCGGGTCTATGTGACACACAGGAACTATGATTCAAGGACTTAAACAAGTAGTATAAAGATCTAAAACTAAGGACTAAACAAGTACCTACACAAATCTAAACCAGGATAAACAAGTATTATTACAAGATCTAAACCAGGGACTAAAACAAGTATATAAAGATCCTAAACCAGGACTAAACAGTAGTATACAAGGATCTAACCAGGACCCTAACAATGTTAGTTATACAAGACTAAACCAGGACTAAACAAAGATTATACAAGCATCTAAACAAGGGACTAAAACAAGTATGATACAAGAATCGCAAAACAGGACTAAAACAAGTAGTATACAAGATCTAAACCAGGACTAAACAAGTATTATACAAGATCTAAACCAGGACTAAACAAGTATTATACAAGATCTAAACCAGGACTAAAACAAGTACTATACAAGATCTAAACCAGGACTAAACAAGTACTGATACAAGAATCTCTAAAAACAAACAAGTATTATACAAGATTTTAAACTAGGACCTTAAACAAGTAGTATTATAACAAACTAAACCAGGACTAAAACAAGTATTATACAAGATCTAAAACAGGACTAACAACAAGACTGTAAATACCCTTAAACCAGGACTAAAAAAAATCCTATACAAGATCTAAACAGCCTAAACAGTACTAGGATCTTAAACGACTAAAACAAAGGTCTAAACAAGATCTAAATGGGGACCAGAACTGGAACAAAAGATCTAAACCAGGCCAAACAAGGCCTACAAAGCTAAAACCAGGCTAAGTGTGTACTTACATGGTGTTTTACCGGTCTAAAACAAGTACAGTCACAGTTGGAGAAAGGACACTGCTACCTAGATAAGGACTTTTTAGTGGGGACAAAACCGATTCTTGATGATCAAGGTGAAGCCAAGAGAGGTCTAACCAGGGCTGTAACAGCAAGTTGAACAAACTAATGGCTGCTGACAAAGGACTGGCCCAGGAGGTTCTGACTTTGGAACCCGGATGTTTGACAATTCTCCACCATGACTTTTAGTTACCGATTCTTATGAAGCCACGGCACTTCGTAAAAAATGCTAAGGACTGGCCCCAGGAGCTTTGCAGGGAGCCTTTGCCAAAAGTCCAAGTACCAGGCTCAAACCAATATCTGAATGATAAAAATCCATATACAACTATGCAAAGTCCAATTGAAGCTATAAATCAATACAATGATTTTAAAAGTTCTACATGAGAAATGAATCAATGAAATGGAGTATTTTATAAAGTAATTACACTGAACAAATGAAAACCCCTCAAAAGGGATTATTAAAAGGTCGTAAGAGTAGAGCGGAGAATGGGGGAAAGGGGTTGCTTCTTTACTTAAAGGTGGACTGTCACTTTTTTGGCAGCGGGTCTAGAACCTGCATGTCTCTCCATGACGATGTTATTGCTTGTTTTACAGGTCCTGGCATTAAAATTGACACCCCACCAGGTCCGGTTACAGCTGCGCTCTGTGGAGATGCGACCCTGCTCACAGTCAAGAAGTATTCAAGGTTTTTTTTTGGAGCAATAAATTAAAAACAACATAAAAACAAGTAATTTAATAAATTCACACAGTAAGATAATGTTTGCCGTGCCGTGCCGGTTGTGTATATAAGTTAGGGATGTCCTTTATAAGTTATGGCTTATTTCTTTTGCTTAATACCAAATGAGGTCCTTTAGGCGTTGCGGGTATTTGTCTTGCCTTGTCCCGTTTTCTGATTTTTTTAATTTAATTGAATCCCCAGCGATAAACCTGGCGATATTTAGAACTCAATTACATCCGGTTTAGTTTGTTCCATATAGTTCTCTTTCGTTTTAGAGGGATGGTTTAGGTTTAGTTTTATGCAGGTTATTGGTTAAGTTGTGGTTTAGTCGTGTTCACGGACTTGGCCTTAGTCCTAATTGTTTGACCTTAGTGAGGGACCTGGTAAAAAAATATTTTTTCATTCCCAGAATGGCCCCAGGGCGTGGGATGTCTTGTTTTTTCTTTGGGGATGGAAAAAAAAAAAGAAAAAAAGCTGGAAAAAACTCCATTGGGTTCCCATTTTTAATTACATTAAATCCGTCGGATTGTGACTTTGGGAGGAAAACTTATTAGGCTGGTTCCAAGATTGCAAGGGGTGACGGTCCAGAAACCAAAAATGGATTGAGATGGATATGAAACAGCCAAATACGGTCACCCACATGCCCACCACCTTCTCTCCTCCATTTAAGTGGTAATTACTGTGACCGGGCCCCCACTGGTTTTATGAAGTTTTTCCTTATTCAGTGGTGCGGGAAAAAAGGTGGGAGTCTGGAACAAACAAAGGCCAAAGACAAGGGGGCATAGTCTTGCAACTAACAGCAAGGACAATAATTCATGTTTATTTATGTTTTTAGGGGTTTAGGTATAAATGGTTGAAAAAACTGCTTGGGGTCTTTATGGTGATGGTTTTTTTTGTTTTGCCTGGGGGGGACACATTTCTCATATGGTGCTAATTTTGCCATTTATTCAAATTTTACAGGGTGTAAATTTAATTGGCCCTATAAACCTTTAAAAAAAAAAAAACGGTTTCCTCTCAAATGTGGAGATATAAGTTTTAATGCTGTGGAAAACCTGTTCATGGGCAAGCAATTAAAAAAAAAAAACATTTCCTCACGGAAAAAAAAAAACAAAAAAGGCAGGGGGGTGGACAGGACTTTTCCAGGCAGAAAAGTTTACATAGGGTGTACATTAAAATAAAAACAAATTTTGTATACTAAAAAACCTAGTATGATTCCAAAAAATAGTTTTTGCTGTCGGATGTTAAAAAAAAAAAAAATTACCAAGGTAATATTTTCAAAAAAAGGCATTTGATACTACAAGTATATATGGTTTAAAAAAGCAGGCTTCTTGAGGTAAAAAAACATAAGGGTTGTTTTTTTTTTCCTGTCTGATTCTAATAGGAAAAGGCAATTTCTTGTCCAAAAAAGCATTCAGAAAAGTGGCAGGATTAGCATTGCGAGTTTTTGGTTAGTTTTACGGTGCAGGCAAAAAAAAACATTTTGAATCGTCTTCTGAGGAGTTAAGAAAAAGCGCTTTAGTAAAAAACAAAAAAAAAAACTCCATTGCCCGGAATAGTATTTCCCAAGGGAAATGGCATGGGTTTTTTAAAAAGTGAGGGAAAGAAAAACTTTTCTGAGGGGGACCAAGGCCAATTAAAAAATGAAAAACTAGGTTCTGTTTTCTCATGTTTTTTAAGGGGCAGTTTTAAAAAAAATCCGGTTTTGACCGTGGGGCCTTTAAAACCTTCCTCAATAACTTTCATTTTGGCAAGGTGCTTACAGATTTATAAAAAACTATTTGCTTCTGAACAAGGAAAATGTTGAGCCTTCCAAACCTTGGGCCTGAGGACCCCCTTTACAGTAATTCTGGTATTTAGCGCCCAGTTGGCCCTCTCTCCCCTCAGCCCCCTTGCAGGTCGTTTCAAGCCACCCAGTGATAAAAAAAAACTTTACAAATTTACACCAGACAGGAGCCTGGACTTGAAAAGGAGCTGCGCCTTTACACAGGGGACCAACCATATTTTGTGAACTGCAGGCCCTGAGACCACCGAAAAATACCACTCCAACCAAATCCTCCCCCACCAAAATTTCACCGCTAAAAAAAACCCCACCAAAAATATTTTCACACTAACATAAAAAAAAAGTCACTTTTATTTCAAAGTTTACCGGGAGAGGAAGGGGGGGGATGGTGTTTCAAAAATTGGGGCCTTTAGGAGAGAATTGGGGAAAAAAACATTATTGGACAGGTTGGCTTAGGAGTGGATCAGATTTATTGAAAAAAAATAAATCTGGATCCCCTCCATTAAGGGGGGGGCCAAAAACTGGAGAAAAATTGCCAAAAAAAACAAAAATACGGTAGTGATAAGTTAATCTTAGTTTATCTCTATTAACTTTAAAATGCGTAAGAAAAAAATTAAAAAATGTGGTTGTTTTAATAATGGGATTATTTTCATGTTATTATATGTTGGTGTAAAAAAAAAACCTTTACTAAAAATTACGAGCAGGCCAAGGGATGTATTTAGGAGCAAAGGGCAAAGGGACAGGATCAGGGTAGTTAACCAAGGAAAAAAAAAAAATAGTGCTTGCTGTTGCCATTGTGGGATAATTTTCATTTTTTTGTCATTTTGGGTTTATTAATCTGCACATGCTTTCATTTAACGCCAGAGCGTTGAAAAAGTAAACAAAAAAAAATACTAAAGCTTTAATTACTTACTTTGTTGATTATTTGTGGGCAAAGGCCTCTGGCCGTCCTATCAAAAAAAAAAATTTTTCATTACCAAGGTCAATATATTTTTCTAAGCAGGGGAAAGGTAAAGAGGAGAACCCTAAAACCTATAACCTTTATAACATACACAAAAAAATTAAAATAAAAAACTAAATTAAATAAAATAAAAAAAAAAAACAACGCCTTACACCATGTTGGGATGGAATCCAACTTCAGTTAATAGGAAAGAAATGGTGGAAAAAATGGGAACTACAACCGTACAGTGCAGTAGAGTAAGTTTAGTCTTTTGGATGGGAGGCGGGTGAGGGAAATCATCAGTGGGGTGGTGGAGCCGGATTGGGGGGGCAGGTAGCTGACGAAGGAAAGACAGAAGAAGCTCTTGAAACGGGATAAAAAAAAAAAAAAAGAAAAAAAAAAACAGGTAAGAGTCTCGTCCCATCAGTTCTCGGGATCTGCTGGTTTGCAGGGAGGAGGAAGCGGTAATAGGGGCTGCAAAAACAACACACAATCTTCAGAAAGACAACGCACAATAATAAGAAGGGCTGGTGCATGTGCAGGTAAAATCTAATTTTCTAAGTTTGTAATTTAGAGAAATTTACGTTCAGAAAATAGGGAAGTACTTTTCAGAAATGGACATTAATTTTATAAATATCCTTCCATTAAATCTAGATACAGGAAAGGGAAAAGGGTGCCCCTGAACATTTTTTTCTGTGAATTAAATGGGATACATACAGATTAAGGTGACAGATTTATATCCAAGGGAGTCTGTCGTTTCTTATAATAGAAAAGTATTTCATTTTTTCAAAACATGGTAACAACTGTTGGACATACATTTGTTCGGTCCAACGCCAAAAAAAACCCAAGATATCTTATAGGTGATGACTTCTTTCATTATCAAATGTTTACCATTAAACTGTATTAAAAAAGATTTTTTCCAAAACTTGCCACATCCCACTTAACATGTTTTTCGGTTTTGTTGTGGTTTGTTTGTTTTGTTTGGTTTGTTTGTTTGTTTAAAGAAAAAAAAAAAAAAAAAATAATAATACTTGATTATAATTTGCATTCAGGGGGGACATAGATAATTAGAATGGTTGAATTAAAATATGGGTGCAGCTTTAGTAAATGAGAAGTTTTTTGGATCAAGGTCATCAGCTTTGCCCATGGGGAACTTTGAACATGAGGTATATGAAGCAAGGAGTTGCATTTTAAGATCTCCATGTAAGTGAAGGGTGAAAGAGAGGTTAAAAAGAGAGAAAATCTGATTTTCCTGTCTGCCAGAGATTATAAGCTTTTTTCAACATAATCCACGATCAGAAAAAAGGATCACCATTTAATATCCCCACAAAATGTGTCATCATACAGAAATAAAAAAAAAATGCTGCCTTTAAAAGCAAATCACATTATTCCCTTTTCATAATTTACAATAATAGCTGATTCTAAATAAAATGTATGGCTACTAATAGCTCTGAGAGGGGATCTTCACTCCTCAGTAAAAACTTTGCGGGAGTCTGTGACTCCCTGTCAGCGCAGACATGAAGAAAGTAAGAAGTTCTTTGCTGTTGGTAACGTTTTTTTTGCGGTTTTTAAATTGTTTTTTTTGGGGTTTGGGGTTTTGGCTCATGTGACTTGCTTTCAAACAGCATCATTGACTTGCAACACACCTTCCTTTTGTTTTTTTGATGTTTTTCCAGTCAGGGTTTTTAGATCCCACCCATACGAAACACCACCTTGATGAGTCAGGGACTAGCTCTCATCAACTGAGGAGGGAAAACAAATTGGGACAGACTCCGCCCTGAACACACTGATGCAGGGCCCCAGGCACGCAAGTCTTCAGGGTTCTTGATCCTGGTTAGATCTGAGTGATGCCTTTTGACACTTTTTTGATAATCTAGGGATACTTTCTACAGAGGACTGAGGACGAGACGGGCTGCCGTAGGGGTCTTGGGCGCAATTCTCTGGTAAAGGCAATTGGTGTTGCAAAAAACTGGTTTAGGTCCAAATCTAGGGAACTAAAAAAACAGGGGACAAAGTACTTTGTTGAAATTGGGAAAATGTTTTCTTCAGGATTAAATAAAATATCCCATGACCTGCGGGGTTTGCCCCAGGAGGTCAATCCTGGAGGACACCTGTTGAATCAAGTCTCTATACATGCTGCCATTCGGCCAGTTTAATAATATGGCAATGATGTTTGCAATACGAGCTGATTGACTACCACTGTCACTTGCAGAGGTGAGTCAGGGACTGGAAAACACTCTGCCACGGGGGGAAATATCAGTGTGAGGTTTTTCAGTGTTCTTGCAGCTCAGAAAAACTGGAAGTAAATCTTCCTGAAGAAAGATGAGAAACCAGGCCTCGCAGTCACCTACAATATGTCTAAAAATTCCAGGCTCATAGGAAATAGAAATCCAGTGGGGTTAACATGACATGTTGTGCATAAATAGATGAACCATCTCACACTCTGAAAACTTCAGGGACCGGCCTCCTGCTGGCCCAAAAAAGGACTCTCCTCTGACTCTCGAAACAGGGGATCAGTTTTGTTCTTTTAGAAATGGTTCTATTTGACTGTGAACTGACTGAAACTTGTTTATTCTGCACATTTCGCTTTTAATGTCATTTCATGATGATGAGTATTTGTGATTATTTATGTTTTGATTTTTGTTGATGGTCTAATGTTGATGTCTTTGGTATTCTGGTAAAGCACTTTGTGTTACGAAAATGTGCTTTGTTAAAAATAAAAACTGGCCTTTGCCTTTCACTGTTGGATAAAAATATCTATTTTTTTTTTTTTTTTTTTTACAAAAAAAAAAAAAAAAAATGCCCAATCCAAAGTGGGGGGGAACCCCTAGTTGTTGTCCTGCAAAACATTTTCTGGCGGGCCAACATTTCTTTCTAATTAATTTTAAACTTGCAAATTTCGTGGTTTTTGAAACCCAAGGATTGTTTTACAGTTTTTTTATTCATTTGAAATTCACCAATTTATGTTAGGTGTGTTTTTAGTGAACTGACAAAAAAACAGTAACCATTTCCCCTTCTGGATTAATGTTTTTTTTCCTTGTCAAAAGTGATGGCAGATTCGTGACTCTTGCTGTCCGCAGTTGCACTCTGCCTAGAATCCATAGCTGTTGGGTAAGGCACATATCTAACTGTTTATAAAACCAAACCATGGTGACAAATGAAATGTTTTTATTTTGTCCAACCACATCAGGATTATACAACAACATTGAGTGCTGAATCTCTTGTTCTGATGACTCAACCACTTCTTTATTCTCATCTAAAACCACACAAGTGTCTCACCTGTGAGTCAAACCCTATGCACAGTACAGAGGTCTCACTTCAAAAACATACTCCTACTATTAACTTCAACATTACCAGCTAAAAAGACATTTTAAAATACACAAGTCCATATTATCATGAATACTGCTATGCAATTAATCAATTCGATATTGTGTTTTTATTGTCCAAGAAAGTAATGCTGAAATCCATTCTAATTAGTTTTATTAATAAGACAAAATTAAATAAAATGGAGGGAAAATGTGACAGTAGTTTTAACAGTATTGCCCAGCTCTAGCCTGTTGTCAATGAAAAAAGATTGAAAATATGATTGACAACTGTACCGAATCAAGGGGTCAGTGATTTTCCATAAGTGATGTTAAAACCCATAAAAACGGGTTTCAGGGCAGCTCACAGAGAAAGAGGAGGAAGAGGACGAGAAAAAGGAGGAGTAAGAGAAGGAAGAGGGGGGGTGTGACCACTGCGTCCAGCTCATTACGCCACGAATGAAGTGCAACAGCCACAGGGTGCATTTGTTCTGCGTGGACTACCCCTCAGCTGCCAACCAGGCCTCACTGCTCTATTTATAGAAGAGAGGGAGAGAGGGAGAGGGGGGAGAGAGCAGGAGAGAGAGGGAGGAGGAGAGAGAGAAACTACGCAAAAGCTACAATCCCCTAATGTTGGACTATATTTACATCAGTGAGTAAACTACACCAATGTGTTTCTGAGGACAAGGTGTTTCTGGTTGGATTGTCTCATTACAGCATTATAAATCAGTCACATGGCTGGGGTATAGGCCTAATAGCCCACGTGAAATGTCAGATTTTGAAGCAACCGCATCTCTCATTTCTCTAGCCACTGTTCCATTTGTACAGCAGCAGCAGCAGAACCATCAGCCTCCTCACCTCACCATTCTCTCCTCTCCATGTCGTCCTGTGACTATAGACTTTAACTGGGGTACATCTTAGACCAGACCAAGGCAGGTGGAGATGACAAAGGTTTAAGCCAGAGGTGCCCAAACTTTTTTTTTTTTTTTTATAGAGAGCCACATCTCAAAACATATTCGAAGCGGAAGGGCACAGACCAGTGATCAGTGCAGCTTTGGCAGAGCCACTATATATTAATAAGGCTTGAAACACATTCATTTTAGGTCTGCATCACAGTGCAATGTGATGTTTGAGGAAATAGTGATAGAAATACTTTAATTTGCTGTTAAAAGTACTGCTTATGTTCAATTGGGCCGGTTCAGTAGGAAGCCTGAGGGCCAATAAAAACTGGTCTGAGGGCCGTGGTTTGGGCACCCCTGGTTTATCCTCTCTATTCAACAAACCACTCTTATGTAAGCATTTGTTAACTTTAATAGTCTGCTCAGTGTCAAACCTTATCCATTTATGACCCAACTTAACAAATTTGACAAAAGAAAAATAAATGTAGGCTACAGTTTTGAACCTCCTTATGACTGATGTCTGTGTAATCCCTCTGCCGTCCAGGTAGGTTCTCTCGCAAAAGAAAATTGAATTCTGTTAACTGGACAAAAGTCTTTTAGAGTGAATACATATCACCGCTCATCCAAGTGGCTTCTTCAGTTCTGACATTGTTCTGAAAAAAAGTCAGTGGCTTATACAGGTCTGAAGGTCTGAGCTAAAGACACTGAAACTAGCACACGCTAATTGTTTATAGTAAGGAATATAACTTGAAGTACCCTTATGATTGTATATAGATAACTGCTTTCTCATCTCAGATTTCATCCCTCATAGTCCCGTCTACCTCTCTCCTCTCACCACTGCCCCTCGGACCTCTTAACGGACCCTTTAAACCTGCTGCTCCATCAGAATTCCCTCCTTCTCCATCAAACTCAAACACTGATGGATCGGAGTGATGGCATCTCTTATCGGGTTGAAAAATGTCTTATAGCGAGATAAAACCGGTGCTAATTAATCACGACGAGGAGAGCAGCGCAAGTGTGTAGAAGGAGGCCGCCTTTCATTCATCAAGAGCCAAAAAACCCTGACTGAGCCCTGACTCCAGAGCGCTGCGGCTGATTTGAAGAGAAATAACTCACGACGGGCAGAAGATTAGTGCACAAATGTCAATGATTCAAGAGGGCCCGAGTGGCTCCCGAGGCATGATGGGAAATCCAAACAGCGCCGTGTTGCTTGTGACTTGATTAGCTCCGTCGTGGTAAATATTGAATGTATTTTTAGACTTGTAAGATGAATATTTCAATGTTGCTTTTTTTTCCTATTAAACATTCATCGGCGTGTGAAGAAGCGTGGCTGTGGGGTTTTACCAGAGAAAGAAACTAAATCGATTAAACAAGAACTAAAGCAAGTCTAAACCAAGGCTGACTTGTCTCCATGGAGATGTTATTGCTTATTTGGTTTGCCTATAATGTTCCACTGTGAAACATTCTATCTGCCTATCGTGCATTCATTCAATTATAGGTGTTTTTATTGCTCAAAAATCCCTTGATGAACATGCAGCAAAAAGCCCAGTGGTTGCTCCCAGGCCATGTCCAGAGCACACTGACTGAGGCATTATTTTATGCACCTGAAATGAGGGTGCAAACACTCTTAAATGACCTTTTTGCACCCTTGCAGACACAGGTTTGCCCCTCCACAAATCTGACCTATTATGTGATCTGGTGGCATCAAGTGCTGGACTTCATGGAGACAGATAAATTTAATGCCATGCTGTGGAATCAATCATAGCTCCATGGAGACAAACAGATGCTGAGCCCCACCAGAAAAGTTGCATCGAGCACCTTTAAGAGTGGCTGCAAGATTGATGACTCGATCAAACGTGACTGATTCCTGTTATAGACATTTTTTTGCTGACTTTTTGTTTCACCATTCAAAAGATATTATATTTGTCATTATTAATTTCCAATTTTGGCAACGATCTTCATATTCATGATTCTGAAATCCATGGATAGTAAACCAACTTATTGCTCAAAACTGTGAATGCTGCTGTTGTAGAAGAAAGTAAAATCAAGACATAATTTAATAAAACAGTTGTACACTAAGCCTAAAACACATTTATCACTAAAATTAAACTTGCCCTATAAATATTTCAAAGTATTTTCTTGCATTGCACGTATTAACACATGAAGGGGTGGGGCTTATTTTGACCTCAACTGCCCTTCCAATGTACCTCTATAATAAGCCATCCTTACATGCAGGGACCATATCTCCTGCCTCAGTGCCCTCCAGTCTCCTTCACATGGCTCATTAGAAGTGAGAAAGTAGCCATGAGACTGAATGGCTCTTTACAATTAGCAAGGTCACGGTGTTTTTTACAACGTGCATATGTGTGCTATAAATAACAGTAGTAAAAGTGTTAAATTAACTGGGCTCTTAAGTGACTCTCAAATAAACATACAGGTTTATGCAGCAGACAGGACAGTAAATGGATCCTATGGCCCATTCACTGCAACCTTTAATTTATTAATTAATTCAGTTCATGCTATTATATTATAGCATAAAAAACATGACGTATAATTACAAACAGCTCGATTTTTTTGCGAAAAATCCCAGATGCGCAAACTGCAAGAGGGCTGTTCTCTGTTCTTCTCACTAATGCTGTGCCGTTAAGAAGTGAAATTGCTTGATGAAGTACCGCCATGTATTCTGAATACCGCAAAATGAAAAAGTAACTAAACTGGAATACAATTACTCAAAATATGTATTCAAAACATGTTTTCAGTTACTTCCCAACACTGGTTATAGTAATGAGACAAAGCACAGAGCAGGAGAATGAACAGGGTAGGGTATAATTCACTTCTATATTATTGTTTTCATAGTTACTAGTGTTTCCATGAGGCCTAAAATGAGCAAGTTGATTTTTTTTTGGAGAAACACATAGCAGATTACAAAATTGGATGTCAAATAAACACAGATATGGCAAACACTTCCGCCACACTGCAAGAAGGTTCCAGGTTTGACTCCCATCAAGTTTGCATGTTTCTCCTATGTCTTGGTCCGGGCACTGTCATTGCCCCCATCAACTCAAGACATCCTCCACTTCCGACCATGCCCAGCTTAATATCTGGAGATGGATATGTGTACCTGGTACCAAAAGACACTAGGTACCTTGAGGCCATTTGAGACTATAGTGTCCAAAGCTGAGTCAAAGTCAGGTAAAGTTCAGTAGGTTCACACAGACTTCTATATAGACTTCCATATATATAGTCTATGTTCACACCGGAGCTCCAGCCATGATGCTCTTACTCTTCTCTTCTCTTCCTCCCCTTCCTCCCTGTTAAGTCCTGATCACATTCACTATCATTAAACAGCCCCCCCTCTGCTTCTGCTCAGAGGAGAACAGCAGCTCTAACTGTGCTTTTGTGATTTTACTCTTTACACTTCAGATCTAATCAAAAACAACCCTGAGGCGAGGAACAAGAGAAGCATCCTCAAACTGAAACATCAGAAAACTTACACAGAGATACTGGGTATGCATCACCAGACACAAGTGCGCTTATTGTCGTGCATGCTGTGATCAAATAAAGAGAGAACTTTACTGAAACATACTTTTAGATTCTTGTTATTGGTGTAGCAGTGACCTTACTTTTTGCCTTAAGTGAGATTGGATTAGCATATTGTTTTATTTCCTGCGCTATATAAACAAATCAGCCATCACCTCATTTCAGATTTGATAAAGTTTTAAACAGTAAACGTAAAGTCCATTGTACTTCACTTTTGAAATCCAACAGTTACTCTAAAAATCCTCTGATTAACAGACACATGTCGCCAGGTGTTTCTGAAGATCAGATTTCTCTTAGACATGTAAAATCAATAACATCTGCAGCTTTAAAATTAGCAAAAATCAAAGGTATACTGTCAAAACCAGACTTACAGAGACTTATCCTTGCATTTGTCTCTAGTAGGTTAGATTACTGTAACAGCCTGCTCACTGGCCTCTCCAAATAAGAGGTAAGACAGCTGCAGTACAGCTCGACTAGAACCAGAAAGTACGAGCACATAAATCCTGTGATCAGGTCTCTGCACTGGCTCCTGTGGCTTAGAGAATAGACTTTAAAGCAGCTCTGCTTGTGGACAAGTTTCTCCATGGACCAGCACCAAAGTACATCTCTCACATGTTAGTGCCACATGAACCATCTCGCACTCTGAGGACTTCAGGGACCAGACCTCCTGCTGGTGCCTAGAGTCAGGACTAAACATGGGGAATCAGAGTTTCAGTTTTATGCAGCTAAAACCTGGAACAGTCTTCCTGAAGATGTGAGACAGGCCTCTACTTCAACAATGTTTAAATCCAGGCTCAAAACAGTTCTGTTTATCTGTGCGTATGACTGAAAGGTTTTTATTCTGCACATTTCTCTTTTAATGTTAATTTTATGATGATTATTTATGTTTTGATTTGTTGTATTGTGATTTTAATATCTTTCCTCTTCTGTAAAGGACTTTGAATGACTTTGTGTACAAGTTGTGCTATACAAATAAACTTGCCTTACATATTGCACATATACCAAAATCAGATCTAATATTGGGTTATCTGATTATTTTAGTAATCAGACTTTTAATGGTCACGAAAATGTGTAATGTAATAGTATAGTTATTGGAAATACTGATATGCAATATTAAATTATCAAACAAATTACAGATAAAGCTCAGATGTTAGTGTATCAAGTTGTTCAGAACTTATTTCTATTTATTTAATCTGTTCTGGAGCAATCGCACGTTCTACTTCTATAATCACATTCTCCCTTTTGCCCTAATGGTAGCCCACATAACGTAACGCCATGCTGTAGCCTACATGTCCTATTACCCATGTCACTGCTCTTGTCAGTGTAGTGAGCACATTTATCTGAAACTCCATTGGATGGGCTAATTCTGTGACAGATTCCTTGATTGTGGTTCTGATGTGTTTTGGAGGGATTACAGTGATTGCTTCTTCACGGCAGCACTGTGCAACATCCACCGACACATAATCCTCTGATGTGATGTGATCTGAGCTATTTGGAGCTCAAACGCAGGTATTATGGTAGCTATAAAAATCCCAAACATAAAGGCAAAGTACGCATCCCCAGACATTTGTTTAAAAGCGCTACAGAACTGTGCTAAAGGATTTTATGGAGGCAATGGAAAAGAAAGGTGTAATAATGTACTGCAAGAAAGCAAAAAGCTCTATTTGAGACAATGGTATTAACTCAAACTTAGAGTCAAATGTCAAGATTTTTTAATTAAAGGTGCACTATGTAACTTTTCTGGTGGGAGTTCTGTCACATGATTGCTTCGTGAAGAGGTTTAAGAGAGCCTGCAATGCTCCGCAGCACAGCATTAAAACAGGTGTTTTGGAGTTTTGTTTTGGAATGAATTTACTGTGAGAAATCATTTTTGAGTGGATCGCCTCTCCACAGATCTGGCCAATAACTTTGCTTATGCATTGACACAATAAAATACAAGCAATAATTTCAGTCAAAAACTAATCCAACAAATCTGTATAAAATCCTTTGTATGTGAATATTACCAGGTATGCACCGAGTGACTCAGTCAAATCTACCACATATTATGGGCTGTTTCAAGCCATTGCTGCAGAAATTGCATTGTTTTGTTTGTCAAATGAAGAAAAAAAAACAAAAAGGTAATAGTGTTTTGTATTATGGATGCGATAAAGCAGGAACACAGCACAAAGTAATAACTGTCAGTGGGAGGGATTACTATCTTCCTCCATAAGCCTCGGGATAGGGCCAGACACTGCTGCTGTTTATTCTGTTAGATTTTCTCAAAGTAAATCAATGCTACAAAAATGGCATTTGAAAACGGCCTTTGACAATGAAGAAATGAAAATAACAAATAGGATCAATAAAGAAAATAATTTATTAAAAAGCTTTTAGATGTTGATACATTGATAAATTACTTCAGTCAAGACACCACTGTGTAAGGTAGGAGGTGATGGAGAGGGGATACGCCATCTACTGGTGACTTGAATAACAGCATTAGGTCCAATGAGACCATTTACGAAGTTTTGATTGTTAGATTAAGGAGACATAAATATAAATATAATGGTTTTGAGTAAGCAGACAGGAGTAGTCACAATGCACTTTGGCTGGTTTTATTGTTAATCTTTACTACTTTTGATCAGTACTGTCTTCAACATTGGCCTTTGTAAATGTGCTTTGACAATATATTTTATTTCAATTACAACATTATTACGTGGGTAGCCAAGTAGGTTCCCTTCTTGACATCTTGAAGCAGGTCCTACGTAAGGGTAGCTACTACATATACAGTGTTAATAGGAACATTTGAATACCTGCAGGACACACCAAAGTTTCACAATGACATTAATAAAGGAATAGAAAAAGCTATCCCAATGAAAACTTCAGTATTTTGTTTTCATTTTGCCAGGGCCACATGATTGGGCTTGCATGACAAAACACCTGTCATTACTCCTGTCTGTTTGTTCAGAAGGTTTTCATAGATTCTGGTGACACATTATTAGACCCTGCGATCTTGACATTTTGTAAGATTTATGGAGTCAATTTGTACCCACATAGTTATTTTTGCACAGTCCAACATAAGTAAAGGCAGTTCAGTCCCAGCCTCTGTCCTGTTAGCTCTGTTCTGGTGTGGTGGGCTCAAGATGCTCCTCTGTAGCCCTCCTCTGTCCCCCTCTTTACTCCTCTGCAGTCCTTTATATTGTCAGAAATCAGTTTTTCTTGCTCTGGCTATGGCGCTGCTGCTCCTGGTACTCCCTGGAATCCTCCCAGGGACGAGGACCACGGATGTTCTTCCACTCCTCCAGATTCACCTGCTGCAACTTCTACACATCATGCCACAGACAAGTAACATACTGTAGTCACCAATCCATCTTACTCAGCTCAGAAACAAATATCGATAGTTTGCTAGGGGGCTTTCAACAGAATCTTAATCATGAAAACTTTGGTTTTAAGAATCCGCTGATAACAACATCTATCACTGTCTGTACACTGAAAGTAGATATTTCTTTCCTAAAATACACATAAATGATCAAAATATGTTGTAACTGTTATGTAACTATGGAACAGTATTGTATTATGAAATGTCCAAACATCCTGACACTTTATGGACCAACAACAGTGAGTCATTACATAGCTCAATTAAATGCAAGTATTATAAACCCAAATTAATCTGCCAAATTAATCTGAATGAACCTATATATGATTTAGATAGATTTTTTGCCTTAAATGCAGCGAGTTCACTCAATCGTTTATTCAAGTTTAAACTGAACAGATGTTTAGGGAACATGTGGGATGTAAGACAAGTTGTTTTTTTTAAAGAGTAATGCGTTCTTCAAATGAGGACTAAATTAAGTCATGTTCAGCGATTGCAGCAAAGTGCAGCTGGCGCTCTGATACAGATTACATCTCCCAAAATGCAAATAAAATCATTCTTGTGACCTGCTAAATGAGTCTTTTAACATTGACTTTAAGGGTTGTTTAAAAAAAAAAAAAAAACATGAAAAGATTTTGTATTTATTTATGCAGCAATACAGTAGCTAAGTAATCAGCTGTTCAATCCCTAAAATATATTTTTTAATTAACATGTTTTTGACACACTGGCAATAAATATTTATGGGATGTGAGGTGCTTATATTTACACGGCACGGCATGAGTCATTACAGTTATTTAACACTTGGAATATATCACACATACACCACACAACTGAGCCTTTTCCCAAATCAGATCACACCTCAATCTGTTTCTGTACTACATGGCATTTATCTGGTATAAATGTGTTTTAAATCTGTCAAAAAACAAAAAACTGTTTGGACCCTCTATATAAAACACATCAAATGCCAGGAAGGAAAATAAATACTTCAGCATTTTGTCAGCTGTAACTAAAGCTATAAATGTTATACATATCCACATACATTAGACACATTCCTCACTCCTTATCCCCCCCGCCTCATCACATTCACACTTTCACATTACCATAACTGTGAAAAGGACTCTGTATAGCTACAGTAAACAAACATGTACACCCCGGTCACTGCTACTAGCATCTACCTCATAGATTTTGTGTGTTTGTGTGTATTATGGTGCTGTGTTTACATGCTAAACATGCCTCCATTAGAATACCTGCGTAACATATTCTGCACCGATACTACTAGTAAATACCTACGTTGATTGATTCTTACTCTATTAAAACAATACGTTGTTACTTGAGGCAGTGACAATAAATGGTTGGAACTTGAATCCATTGATACATAGATCTAATAAGTACATGTTTTCTTTGGTAGCTTTTTTAACTACGCTGAGCCCTGGTGTACCCATAGCCCCTGTCCTCACCTCATACTCCTCCTCCAGGATGTTGGCCTGTCTCTTGACGTTCACCTGTGCCTCAAGTTCAGGATCCAACTGTGACAGAACAGAGCCAACTTAACAAAGCAACTCAAAGAAAATCAAATAGTATCGGCAGTAAATATCAAAGCAAACAGTGGAGGCAGAAGTAAAAATAGCCATGTTCAGAATACACAATAAGAGCTTCAAGTCATTATAGTTTTACCTTTGAAGTGTTAGAAAAATGTTCTTTAATGAATAAATAAAGACCATCTCAAGTCTGGTCCATAAACTCAAAATCACTCAAGTATTTTTTTTAACAACCTGAAGAAATATTTTCTTTTCTGAAGCTGGGGTTATACCTTCAGTTTAGTTCCTGGTTTAATTCTGCTTCAGACTTGGTTTAGCTTAGACCTGGTGCAGACTGGTCTATAATTCTGGGGAGTCCGTGGAGCTGTGTGGCTTTTGCAATTCAAATAGATTTCACCCGAGAATAGGTCTGAAATGAATTCTATTCTGAATCATTACTTTTAATGAGTTCTAATATTTTATGGCAATATTGCTGCGGTTACTCGGGTGACTGATGACTTTCATAATGCCCTGATTGATTTTTAATTAGACCTACACTGAGACGGATATCAATTATTTATAGAAAATGTTGCAGCCTTCACCACAAGGAATTAATAGCCCGAGTAATTAGTATCTCACCTAGTATAGAGAGGGTATTTCTGCTGCTAATGAAGAAACTGCAGGAGGAAACTTATTACGGAACAATTTCATCCGCATTTTGGTGGGATTTAAATAGTTTATGTATAGTATGTATATAGTGTATAGTGTATAGTGTATAGTGCTATGTACGTACATACGTGTATGTACATAGCACATGCGTAAATAAGTATGTAGGTCCAATATCTTATTAATATCTACACAAATAACTCCACAATCCGTTGTATCCCTGAAAAAAAATTGCTTAGTATCACTATCCTTCTGTAATTACAATTCTAACCTTGTGATTTCTCTTTTCATCTGAGACTGTTCTCAGACATGCTGAAGCAACTATGTCTCCACTGAGATAGGGTCATCTAAGTATTAACCCAGAAGAGCTGGAGGAAGTTTGGGCATCTCTGCTTAAACACCTGCTCCAGTGACAAAATGAACGCCTGGGTAGACAGCTGCAATTATAGTTGTGACCACTGAGGGGAGCTTTTACACTCTGTTTAGGATAGAATCAGATAATCCACTTTTTTAGGATTTTGAATACAACTGTTAATCTCATCTATGGTTAATCTACTCTGATTTGATTGTTTGACCACTGAAGGTTCACTCACCCTTTTCCTGTGCCTCTGTGCATCATAGCGGATCTGTGTGAACTCCTTCAAGCCAAAGGAGCCTCCGACCACCAGCAACTGCAACAACATTTTTATTAATTGCTTTGAGGTTTTTAATGTGGCCTGCAGTGTGCAATCTATGCAATTTTATGCTTTTAAAAACATGATGGACGTAGAGCTTTGTAAGGGAATATGAACTAATATGGATACAATAAAAACTAAATTACGTAGATTGAAAAAAACGTGTCAGTTTGCTCTTGTGTGTGAAGTTAAATCAAAAGTTCTCACCTGGTTTTAATCTAGTTTTACCACGAGCACTACACATGATTTACAGCATTACCAAAACAAGTTACGAAAGGATGTTGGAATTTTCTCAACGCTGGGGGAAGGTATAAACTATTATAATCACAGAAATAACTCACCAGCATTGGGACTCCATATCTGACAGTTTTGTTCCTTTGTAAAGCTTTTAAATTAAACATTATTCTTCTTTAATTTCCATCTCAAACCTGGCAGGTCACAGCTGAGGAGCGCTTCCTAGATATGTCCGACGGCAAAAAATGTCCGGACAGAACTGGAAACAAAACTATAGTTCCGCCTTGACAAACTGACCAAACTGCTCTGTGTGCGCTCACTGCTGCTTTATGTGCACACTATTATCTGTACAATGGCAACCAATTTTTTCAGTTAAGGAAAAGTAAAATAGAGTTAAAGAGGTAAAAAGTTACTCAAGTAAAAGTATCAGATGAAAAAAAACTTCTTAAGTTAAAAAAATTAAGTACCCGTTACACAAGTGTTGTTAATTTGTTAATTATTAAATGCAGTAATATTGATATGAAAATGATATATTTTCGTCAGCAGTAGCAATATGAATCAATTTCTTATTTTTTCTTATGAATTTATTTTTGTTTGCTCAAGGCTGAAGCTTGAACTTGAAAGCTTTAGTCAAGATGTTACTATGATAAAAAATAACTCCTCTCATCTTTTGAAAAATACTTTTTACTTTTCAGTCCAATTCAAGAATGTAGTCGAGTAAAAAGTACAGATACCTTGTTGCAGAATGTTTTAATACACACAAGCCACTTTACACAAAATATGTCAATTAGACATGAATTTCACTTTCTTGCATATTGGCGCAATTTTAAGGACTTTGACCATTCAAATGATATAGTACTCCGTTTTCAAATATTAATAGCTATGGCAATGATCCTAATTTGTCATCATTCTGAAACCCATGAGTAGCACCTTCAGATTACCAGACTATTGTGGATACTGGATAAAATTCAATGTGTGTTTTAGAAGAAACTGCAGACAATTTAACCACATTCCTTATTCATTAATTTTGAAAATAATTCTTTACAAATACCCACTACCATATTTGAATAAATACTATTAGTACCAAACCCACCCACTCATTATCATATGAACATACTTCAAACAGAAAGAGCACATAGAAAGTATATCAATTTCTCTTTATTACAATTGTCTCATATTTTCAATCAAGGTGAAGAAAAATACCTTTTTTCGTTCCGTATAATAAAATATGTTAACTTTATTCATTTTTTATGAAGAAAAAACAATGACAACAAGAAAATACAAACAAAAGACAAACATTTCTTGCTCCCTCTTTGTAAACTTGGAGAGCTTCTGCTGCATTGCATGACAACCGAGACAGATTGTGAGGGAGCAGTGAGCGTATGGATGGGACAGAGGGACAAAAAGATAAGGCAAAAGACTTACAAAAGAGACCAGGGTGGGGCGGGTCAGGAGTGTGTGTGTGTGTGTATGTGTGTATGTGTGTGAGGGGCGTGGGTCGACTGGATGTCCCATTAGAGGATATAGTAACAGACAGAGAGTTCAAAGGTCGCTCTCCCCGTACAGAGCTGTAGAAAAGGACATGTAATCCAGAGCACCAGGGACAGCGTCTGGGCCGGTGTAAGGGGCCATGCGGGCGATGCAGTAATCGGCCTGGTCCGGAGGAAGCTCTCGGCGAAGCTCATCGGCCAAAATGTAGTTCTGAAGAGGAAGGGCAGAGAAGATAAGAGTGTAAATAAAAATGCAAAGATTATAATTATCAGACCAATTTCTAATATTCTAGTTAGATTTGTTTTGTTTTTGAATATTTCTGTTCTACTACTGTTCTTGAACTTTGCGCTGCAACACTTGAATTTCCTCATTGTGGCACAAATAATGGTTATATTGTCTTATCTATAATACATTGCACCAGTGTGACAAAATAATTCTTGTATGTAAATTCCAGTTATACTAAACTTTGATCCCTTCTTCTTTTACAATGAAACATGACAGTGTTTGTTCATAATTTGTCTAGCACTACAAGCTGAAAAAAATGCTGGATTTTAGGAATAATGTGTCAAAAAATGCAAATGCAAAAACTGGGCAATAGACTTCATGGAGAATTGTGAAAATGCAAGGAATCACTGTTTGTATCATTATCTTATTATATAAAAAATTGTGATAACAGTCTGCCATCTGGTGGTCACAAAGGGATTGTTAAACTTAAGTACAGGTAAGTGAAATCTAACAAATTTAAAGAAAAAAAAAAAAGAAAACCTTTTTAATCAAATTGTGACAGTGTGAACTAGAACCTATTGCCTTGGAATTCCAGTTGCAAATGTAAAAGTGACAGGTATATTCCCAAAGGTTTTGAATTCCCTGTTACCTTGTCTCCAGCCAGGATCTTGAAAGAGGCCATGACCTGGTCGGCTGTGTCTGTGTCGGCTGTTTCTCGGGACATAAAGTCAATGAAGGCCTGGAAGGTGACGATGCCCATGCGATTTGGGTCCACGATGCTCATGATGCGGGCAAACTCATTCTCACCCTGAAGAACAGACAACAATCAGTCGAACTATTAAATGTAACGGCAGGTTTCCATGGAGCAAAACCATGGTACAAAACACAATTTTGGTACTAACCCACAAAGTACCTCTATATTTCCATTACTATTTCTTTATGTTACAGAAGTGTACTGAAGTCTCACATTTCCAAGCTCTAATAGCTATTCCAGGCCACTCCAGTCAAAATCCACACAATTTTGTCAACTCTTTATTTTATGCATGAATTCTTACAATGTTTTCTCTAGGAGCGTAATCACTCATTAGAGGCTTGAATGACTATGCTAAGTAGGACTCAGGCACAGGGCACACTTAGGGGTGCACATAAGCCTAGCCTACAAACAGAAACTTTAGGTGTTTTGAGTTTCAGTGAGGTTATCTCCTCCCCTCAGATAGATATAAGGCAGTGTCCACCAATATTCTGACTAGCTCTAAAGAAGTGGCTTGAGTGAACAGTGAAACATCTTCACTGCTGTAACATTTTGTCCACTTGACAGATTTTATTTTTTCTTTTGCTATGGATTGCAGTTTTGCTTTGTGGGGTAGTCATGACAAATTATAATTTAAAGGTGCACTATATAACTTTTCTGGTGGAATGATCGCCACCTGCTTGTCTCTATGGAGATGACATTGCTAGAATGTTCCCGTGTACAGCATTAAAGCAATGAGTAATGAAAACATGTGTAGTAGAAGGATTGTGAAATATTGATGATTGATGCTCTATTGTGGGACATTTCAAGTACAGGAATAGCATCCATGGAGACAACAAGGCAGCTGATCCTCCACCCTCCTTTAACAAAACAAAAGTGAACAAACGGTGACCAAAATGAACTGGCATGCTCATATATTTAACAAGTATACACCTTTAGAGCGCTTCTGTTGTCAAGAGTGAGACTCAATATATGTAAAAATAAAATTTTCATGCAAAATATATTCCTTTATTACCGGTGTCAGACACTTTCCTTACTGTATAAACTGTACACAAACACAGACAGTTTTATAGGAGCAGTTTACCAGGTTGTAACCCATGGAGATAAGGCAGGTTTTGAAGTCTTCAGCCTCCATGATGCCTGTTCTCTTCTATAGGGGAGATGTAGGCAACACAACAAGGAGGAAAGTATAGGAAAGATCCAGGTAGAAGTAGGTAAGACAAGACAATAGTTGAAAGTAAGGTTCAGGTGGGTAAAATTAGGGAACGTTTGGAGTTAGAAGAAGTATAGTATAGTATTGAGTTATGGGACAGTAACAGAATTGGAGGAAAAGTACAAAGAGGAAAAAGTACAAAAACAAAAAAGCACACGTTAACTCTTTCACTGCCGAGTGAGTCTTCTGAAAGTACCTGTGCATCGTTGCCGATATCGAAGCCCAGACTGATCAGGCAGGCCTTGAACTCCTCAGCGCCCAGAGTGCCGGAGTGGTCCTGGGGGGGCGCGGGGGGCACATCCAGGGGGGGCCATGCAGCGGACACATACAGCGGTCAGTGACGTGGTGAGACAGACAGGTGGCAGTAGTGGGTTTGTCGTGATGGTGGTGATGGGATAAGGGTGCACCATGCGAGGGGATGGGTGGTGTGGATGGGTGGGGAAGGAGGGAGATAAGGGTGGGTGTAGGGTGGGGGTGGTGGTGAGGAGAGAGGAGTATGGTGGGACATGCAGGAGAGACAGAGAAAAACAGTGCATTTCGGTTAGGATTATTGGCTGGTGGTTCAGGGGGCATTCAGGCGTTAAAGTGCGGAGTGCAGGCAAACTACTGGGCCGTGTGTGAGGTTACTATCCATATCGTCAAAGGCACAAGTACTTCACAACAAAGTCAAATAATTTCAACTTTCAAATACAAGTAACAAGACTATATCATATATGTATTTATATGGCAAAATACAGGTATGTGTAGACTGTGCAAGACTGTAGTTGTAAACAGTGTGGGTGTTTAGGCAAAATGTTAAATTTATGTTTTTTTTGTGTGTGTGGTTCTATTAAATCCAAGTAAATGCAATGCTATGTTAATTTGGTTCCTAAAGTTAATTAATCAAATATATGAAAAAGTATGCAAAGATAAAAACAGTGGTAATGCTGCGCTACTAGTATTTCTATTGCTACTAAAATTAATACCACTAGACCACACCAAAACCAAAAGGTTGTCATCACTGTAAAATTACAGTTAGATTTAATACACTTTGTACCACTGCTCTATTGACTGACAGTTTCTTATGGACCCTCTGCTGTTCTGAAATGCCACTCAGGACATGGCCTTAAGCCGCAAGCTTAATCTTCATCAAATATGAAACAAGGGTGTGTCGGTGTCTACTGCCCCCTCCTGTGAGCCGGGGGTATTGATTAACGATAGGTCAACCCCGGCACAGGGAGGCAGCAGTGAAGCGTGGGTCTCGGGAGGGGGGCTCTATATAAAAACTCATCCATACTTGGTGCTGCAGGACTGGGATAGGATTGAGGCCAGAGGGTCCAGCCACACCATCAATGGAAACACTTCTCCATAGTAAAAACATCTGCAGCTATAAACTCCACTACACTATCTGACTTCCTCTTTAGGTTTGGTCTGGCTACTGTTGTGTTCTGTGCTATACAGATATTACTGACCGCATAGAAAACATTTTACAACATTTGCAGGAAACTATAGGCTTATTTCCGGCCGGTCAGTAGATGTCATCCAATTTTGTGTTTATATTACACTTCATTTGACAGGTGAACATTGCTTTTGCAAAAATTAACAATTGTGTGCTTTTAGAACTGATTTTTTTAATCAAGATGTCAGCAAATGTTCTGGGTTAAATTCCACTGTCTAAACTAAACTAAACGTCATTCATATTAAGCCATTTTAATTAGGTTTTGATAAGAAAAAAATCTAATTAAAAACTTGATTGTCCAGCTTAATACGATTTTGTTTGCCTTACCACCCAGCCCTACTTTTCTCTGATTAGGGAATCTCAGTGTTCACGAGCAGTCAAGATTTGTTCTTGCTCTAATCTGTCTAAGTAGTGTGCAGTGCAAGTACAAAGTATAAAAGTATAAATGAAGTGAAAAAGTATGCAGTAAGTTTATTGTACTGACCCTGTCAAAGTGGTTGAAGGAGGCTCTGAACTCGTTGAGCTGCTCTTGGCTGATGCCCTTAGCATCTCGTGTGAGTATCTGGTTCTCGATCTCGTTGATAGTTCGGGCGATGGTGGTGAGGAGCTGCTCCCATCCCACGCGGATGTGCTGCAGAGAGACAAGAGGAAGAGAGGATGAAATTTAACACACTGCCTGGAGTGAACAACTATCACAGCTACTTCAAGAAGGCTTCAAGATTGCTGTGCTAAATATATTTTTGTCAATATTGTCATCTTTTCTCATACTTCTCCAAACTTTTTAGTATAACTGATCAGGTATACAGTGGATATATTAAAGCATGTCATTTAGTTTACTGTAACAAACTAGAAGCTTAAAAATCAACTGCAGCCTAGTGGGCGATCAGAACTCTGCACAGACAATAACGTGTCTGTTCATTATTAATGTGTGAACCTATAGAATGGTTACAGTACACGGTCACATTTTTATAGAGCGCTTTTCCACCTTCAAGGCACTCACAGAGCCTTACATCAAGGAATCACTCACCCATTCACACACACATTCATACACCGGTGTACATAAACACAAAGGGGAAGGTGTGTCTTGCCCAAGAACACAACAGCAGCGGTCATCTGTAGCAGCTGAAATCGCACCACCAACCTGGGTCATGGGATCTGACCGCTCTACTAACTAAGCTACTGTCACCCTGAGCTACTGAGGTATATTTAAGCTTATATCATGGACATTTAATTCATCTCTGAGACAGTATACACATGAACATTCCAGCCAGTACTGTAAAAAAGAAATCCAAATTAGCTAATTTTTGAAAGTATTGTAATTAAAGTTATAGTGAATATTACCTCCATGGTGTACTTGGTGTGCTTGTTGTCAAAGATGAGGGCCTCCTGGATTTGCTGGTGGTCGACTTCTAACTGGTCGATCTTTGGTTTGTAGTTCACGATGCTCTTCTCGTACTGACGCAGGTTTGTGAGCTGGTCCTCCAGGGTACCAACCATTTCAATAGAGATACGGGAAATCTCCTACAAATACAAAATGAGAGAGGGATTTGTGATTATTCAAATTGTTTCAAATCTTGTAAGCAGCCCTAGACCTTTTGTATGAAAAGAGTCTTGGTGAAGATTGCACATATGACCATAATTTTGTGCACAATTTGGAGAAAACACAAAAAAATTTACTGTATGCGCTTATTCTAAGATGTATGTGTAATCCCTCAGTCATGCAGGTAACTTTCATCTCAAAAGAAAATTTTATTCTATCAATTGGACAAAGGTTTGTGAGAGTGATTATATTTCGCCACCATCGCCATCAATGGGCTTGTATGGAAATGTATTCACTCTAAAAAGCTTTAGTCCAGTTGACAGAATAGAACTTCTTTTGCAAAACATATCTAAATTATGTAAATTGGCAGTCTCTTTAAACTCACCCCCATCTTGGTCTGGATCCAGGGACCTATGGTGTTGGCCTGGTTGGCGAACTGTACACGCAGCCGTTCGTTGTTCTGTTGTCGAGTGTGTTCTTCAATCAGAGCCTGGTCTCTCTGTGGCACCAGCTGTTTGACCTGTCAGGGCCAGAGCACCAGACAATCAGCCAAAGTACAGAACACTGCTATTCAGAAGTCATTGTAAAGAAAAGTTCAAGTTATAATGAGGCCGAGAGACTTTTGTGACCTGAAATGCCTGCTAACTTTCTAGATAATGGACAAGCAGTTAAATAGAAGTTAAGGGTCACTGCTATAGCAATATGAAATGATTTTACATTTGAGCAATAAACTTCAAAATTACTAGAGTTATACTCATAAAAATAACTGGACAAAAGCTATTAACTTGAGGTCAAACTGAAGGTGATATGGGGCAATCTATACGTGACCTGTCTAATAAACCTCTATTTAGTGTCAGAATACATATTTCATATTAAGTGCACAACACTGTGCTTTGTAGAATGGCACTGTAGATATCTAGGCAAACTTATTTTCTGAATTTGTGACTTATCTCGTTATCTTAACCATATTATTATGATTTATTATGTTACCTTCTCCCATTTGCCATTGATCTCCTGAGGGTTGATGGTGGTGTAAGGGTTGGTCCCAGCAATGTTGACGTGGTAGGTTTGGACGATCTTAGCGATCTCATTATGGATTCCTAAAATGGCCATCCGCTCTTTGTCCGCCTCTGGAAGTGTGGCCTTGAACTGCTCATGGGCTGTGCTTAGTCCCTGCAGCAGAAAACAATAATAAGATTATCGTAAGTGGTGTGAACATAACTGTTAGATTCATTATCCAAAGTTTCATTTATGTGTATTTGAATTTTGCCAACTAACGTTCACACAAGGTAGTCGGCGTAGATACTGGAGTGGTTTCTTTTATTTTAGAACAGGTATGGTGGTGGTATAACTTTAAACAAATAGAAACATTTAGAATAGACTTCTAGGGTTCTACTGTAGAGTTAGTCCTCGTTATCACGGTTTCAGGTTTAGTTTTGATCTTCACATGAGTGAACACAGTTGTTTTGTTTGTTTTGTTTTTTTTATCATGTGCTTCAGAAAAATTTGGTTTTATATACAAAACATTGGCTAAATATGGGTTAAACCACTCCATATATTTTTAGTATCAACCAGTGAAAAAAGATCGTTGAAGGTCAAACTGCGTGCCACATGTTCCCTGTACCATGTTGAAAAGGTGCGCTTGTTTTGCCCACCTTGATCTCCTCGATGGTGTGCACTATAAAGGTGTCCTGGAGGTCCTCCATGGCTCCCACCATCCAGTTGTTGAAAGGAGCGGCTCTTTTGGCAAACTCCAGGTACAGCTGGTCAATGGTCTCCAGCAGTTTCTCAGTTTTCTGCAAAGACACAATATGTTACAAAGTCAATACACATCCAGGATTCAATGTACATGTGTGGAAAGGCTTTAGTTTGGGATGAGATATTTACACTTATATATGGCTGTAATTCAATGTGGTAAATTGGAATTAAGGAATGACTCCCATAAGCTGTCCAAATCTTTTCAGTATGTATGTATGATGTGCGTTTCAGTTTTATGCAGCTAAAACCTGCAACATCTTTCTAAAGATGTGAGACATGGCTCTACTTTGACAGTGTTTAAATCCAGGCTCAAAACGATTCTTTTTAAAAGAGCATATGACTGAAAAGTTTTTATTCTGCACATTTCTCTTTTAATGATGAATTTCACGATGATTATTTATGTTTTGATTTGTTGTATTTTGATTTTAATGTCTTTCTTATTCTGTAAAGCACTTTGAATTGCTTTGTGTACGAACTGTGCTATACAAATAAACTTGCCTTGACTGTAACTACTATAATTAGGCAGATTTTCAACTAATATCCAGCACAAATACATTGCAGTTACTACTACTGTGTTAACTATTACTAGTAGAATACGTTCATGTATTGAAATAATGCTAAAATAAAAGCGTCTTGTTTATTCTAAATGTAAAAACATGCTCTTTGTATCGTTTTGGTTTTATTAGAGAGCATTTTGGTCACCTCGAGTGTTGCAAATTTTTTATCCATAATTTAGGCACAGCCATGATTTACAAAGTCCTCTGGTTTTATCTAATGTCTTTATTGCTGCATTTCAGTGTTTTCATGGGTTTGCTGTATATTCTCTTTTGAATTGTCAGTTACTATGACAATGGTACCAGAGTGGGTTTCAGATTGTCATTATTTGCAACATTTTGAGGACTTTTTCCCTGTCTGAATGTATAGTATTTTATTTTTAATTATTTTCTTTACTGATCATGATGGAAATGGTCGCACCTGCAGAGACTCGCTGCGTTTCTGAGTCATATTCCCCAGAGCATCCCACTGGTCACAGATCTTCTGACAGCGCGCGTTCACACTCGGGGAGTCGTAGTAGTCCAACTCACTTAACGCAGCAAACAACAGACAAAGTTATAATCATTATATAAAACAAAACATTATTATGGTTAATGAAAAAAGACATGTATCATCTGCATGTGTTTTTTCAAGTACATCACTTTGTTTGCCCATTGGGGTTTGGTTAAATTACTAGCATTAGCACCTGTGACCCCTGAATAAATGGAAAATGGAAAACACAGAGACTAAAAAATAAAGCAATAATTGACAATTTGCTGTATTGGTCTACAGTACGGGCAATAAACAAGCAACATAATATACAATGGTTTTTTTTCAAAGATTTTGTAGAGAGATTTTTTTTTTATATATTAGAACAAAAATAGAATACAAATTCTAAGGTTACACAAATCTTTCAAAGTTTGTTGAAATAATATTGTGGAAAAATGGAAACAGTCTAATAAATCTTCCCATAGGTTCACTCTTACTTGAGCTCCTGTGCAATGGCTGCGATCTGCTCCACGCGGTCCTGATGCGCCGCCAGGTCGCTCTCAAACGCCTCGTGTTTCTTTAGCAGAGCTTTAATCTCTGACAGAGAGGCACTCTCAAAGTCCTTCCTCTGCAACATCTCCTCTTTACCTGCACAGAGTCAGGAGATAAATGCACCGGACCCTAAAGATAGCCTTATTTCATATCGTAATCAGATTCCGCAGCGAGCTAATGCCATACTGACTACTAACATTGGATATTGATAAGAATGAAAGATGATATGAAAGTACATATGGGAAACTTGTTTAGCAAAATCCTCTTCCTCACCAATTAGCTATTTGAATACTTAGAGTTTAGGACTGTATTTCTTCAAGAGAAGAGTCCAGTAAAGTAAAATATAAAGGAGCACTGGGTAACATTTCTGAGGGTAAGATTATCTAATGCACCTTTTATTCTTCTTAATATAAATCTTGTAATTCTGAGAGTATTAAGTAGATAAACTTTATTTAATCAGTGCTTTTCAAACAAATCACATTTGGTAAAAAGCCATTTGATTTCTGAACACGTGAAGAATAAAAAGAACATTTACAATGGTGGATATTTTTTCTTAAAACATTACCTTCAGTCCATGCTTCGTGGATGGCTGCTTTTTGTCTGAATTTCTCGGCGAGGTGGTCGAGCCTCTCCAGTCTGCGGATCTCGTTGAGGAGCCACTCCTCGTAGCCCTTCTCTGCCCCCTCCAGGTTACCCCAGGCGTTGTTGATATCCTGCACACAGTAAATTACAACACTTCAGACACCGTTCAGATCCTCATGAATGAATAAACATGTCTAAACCGCGCTTCTTCACGCTCGGATCACGGGGTGTCTCCATGGTAACGGAATTAAACAGCACAGAGGTGATTGTCCTTCAACTAAATGGGATTTTTAAATTCAGTGGGGAATAAATGGGAACGTCTTTGTGCTTGAAAGAGGAAAATTTCACCAATTAGATTTTTGGATGGGAAAAGATTACAAATATAGGCAACATGCCATGGCATGTTTTAAGTCACAATCCTCATTCTCATAAAATGTGTGAAATAAAAAAATAAAAAAAAAAAAAAAAAGAAAAACCCTATTCAATTTTGTATTTGTTATGTCTCAAATGTTGGATTAATAATGTTTTAATGTTCGAGTAAAACCCCCCATCATTAAAAAAATGGTCCTCTTTATTTACGACAAGAGCCGTTGGATATTATTGAAATTAAATATTGTATATGTAATGTAATAATACTTATTAATAGCATTATTACACATACATTTACACACTATGAGACTTTAGTATTGCAGTAGTCCTCAAGCTTTTCATTGAAACTGATGTGAAATTGGACTAATCCAGTTCTACAAGGGGATTAACAAAAAAAGATGACAGAAATATGAATACACTGTCCGTAAATGAAACATATAGTACAACTGCAGAGGACCAAGTGCCACCAGTCCACATACCATCAATGGCACACGTACCACAGAAACACTGTATTATTGCATTTTAATCTCCCTGTTTATATGTTAATTCTCCTTTCTTACATGTACAGTACATGTCAAACACATTTTAAATTTGTCTTGTAACTTACAGACACCATCTTGCCCTCGGACGGCATGAAAGCGGGCCGGTTGCTGAGCCTGAGTTTGGTCTGTAGCGTGTTGAAGTTGATCTCCAGTTGGCACTTTTCCTGGACTTTGGGTGGTTTGTGGAGGCGTCTATAGTCCCTGAAGTCCTCTAGTTTCTGCTGCATGGCCTGCATAGTGTTCTCCGGCATTCGGTTTTCCAACCACGGGATGGTGCGACGAATCCACTCCAGCAACTACAATGTTTTTATGTTTTGTTTTGGTGTTGGTGCAGGAAGGGTGAGGGTTAAGAGGAAGTAATCAAGGGGAATGGGAGAGGAGAGACAGAGGAGGGACATGCAAATAATGGAAAAGTGCGTAAAAGGTAAATTTGGGGAAGGGGTTTTTGTTGGAAGTGTAGAAAAAAAAAAAAAAAAAACATATTAGTATCACATTGTATTAGTATTTCATCATTGTAAGAGTCATTTTCTTCAGTATTAAGAACTCATTCAGCATCTATTTGTATCACTGAACCTTTCTGTATGCATTTAGCATTTATTTACTTAAGAATGATAGTCCTCTCAAAGTATAGTACACAACAACTAGTCAATGTGATTAAATTAAAAATACCTATCAAAACTGACAAAGTTACAGAGAGACACTTTGTCCTGAGAGCTGTTAGTCAACATTTTAACTGGTCATTCTGTTTAAATGTAATAAATTATAATTAAACTATACAAATACTGTAACTGACTCTATTGGCCAGTGAACCCCACTGCGGCCTATATACCCTTAAAGAGCACAGGGGCAGTAGTGACAGGAGCAGACAGTGGGGTGGATGGGTACATGGGGCAGTTATAGGGACATTGGGGTTGTGCTCACATCACTGGCCAGTTTCTCATAGTCCTCCATGAGCTGCTCATTCTCCTGGTTCACCGCCAGCACTTTGCAGATCCTGTTGGCTGCTGTCTCCGCCTGCGGCACATCCACAAGAAATAAAAAACATATGAAACAAGGCTATTTTTAGACATTGGCCGTGAGTCACCCACAGCAAATATATTAAGGGATATTTTGGGATTTATTTGCTTCACTATTGCAGACTATTAAGTTTGCAGCCTACACGAGATTCTACAAATGTTGGGTTCTCAAACAATGGGACAGGTACAACTGCTGGTGTTTCTATGAGGTTTTAAAGCCAGGTTTGCACCCACTTTAATTTAGTTTAGTCCCAGTTTACAGCTGGTTTACACCTGGTTTACACCTGGTTTACAGTTTACAGCTTCTATTGTCCTGATTTGAACTAGATTTCTACATTTGACTAATAGACAACACATCCTTTTAGCAGTGTGTTGTGTTTAAAGGTGCACTATGTTACAGACTTGGAGAACCCTGTTTTGTGTTTTATTTGTAGGTTATTTGTATTCAGGTGTGCTTTCCAATGAGATTTCTCTCTCTATTTATAGCAACAGCCACAATGTGTTTCCTAGATCTAGACACACAAAATAGCTGCTAGAGGAAATAAACAGGTTTAATTAAGGATACAGAGCAGTCAAGGCCGAATCAGTGACTGGAAAGTGTATGACAGAATAAATACACTTTTAGAATACCAAAGGATAGAGTATGGTATATACATACATATATACATAAAGTGATCAGCACTGAAATGATTCAGAAAAGCTCAGAAAACAGCAGAAATTGCAGATAGAAGGTTGTTTGTTCAAATACCACATTTCACTGTAAAACTACATTTTGTGTATTTATGTGCATTATAAACTTTTAAATGCTGTACTATCATAAACTAGAGCATTTGCCTCATTATCAATTTATTTGTCCAAAACAAAACTGTAAAAATATAGTTTGTGACCAATTACATTTTATTAGAGTGGAGTATGTGGTTGCACTGTGTCATGCAACTTCTCCCTAAAGCTTCATCTTAGAATAACAACACAACTTAAATGATAGCTATAAAAACAATGGTAGTATTAGTGGTGAATACTTTGCAACTAAAATGGTAAAAAATATAAGTCCCTCATAAAAGCTACTATAGAACTAGGTCCATTAGGGCAAAACTATCAGCCAACTTAAAGAAACTGGTCAGCATTAAAGTTAAAATACAAGGAATTAATTTCTGCCACTTTTGTGTTTGATAAATATAATTCCATGGTTATCTTCTGAGTATTAAGAATAACTGAGGATTTACATTTTGAGAAAAATCCGGGAAGGATACTAGTGTTTATGGGATAACGCTTTACAAGGGCAATGGAGGCACCAACTGTTCTCCCGCACCTCTAGTTTCTATAAAGTGTCTCTGCCAAATCTATAAAACTAACTGTGTACTACTGCGTATAAGAAACTTTTTAATGCAAGTGTTTGTGGTTCTTATTGTATATTTGCTAATGCTTGACTATTTCAAAATCTGACATTCAGTGATCTTATCTTTGTTGGTTTCTAAGTATGAGGTCATGCATTTCTCTAAAGGGCGACGACATTTGATCCAAGACCTTCTTATCTGTTATTCGAAAGCATTGCATCAACCTTTTTCCACTTCCAGAAATCACCCATCACAACTAGATACAGCAAAGGAAAACATAAACTAACCTTGTATTTCATGACTGTTTGAAAGTGGTTTTAGATTTAATTTGTAAGTTCAAGTTTAGATGTGGTTTAGTTCTGGTTTACCACTTATTTAGAGAATAGTCATGATTAGACTAGGTTTCAATTGTAAGTAAGTACATCTATTAAGCCTTAATCAACCATGAAGAAGAGTTCACTCGTAATGAACAAACAGTTTATTATGATGACTTAGACTTAGTAACTACTTAATTAATACCTTAATTCCGAACCCTAACCCCTTAATTAAAGCAAACTTATTACGCAAAATACATTTTTTTTTAACTTTTAACCATGTTATAGATGTTTCCTCTCACCGTTTACCCACCCATAGTTGTATTTGGAGTGATTTGTGTACGTTTGAGCAATCTTTAATCGCTCATTGCGGATGAATCCCTGTTTTCATCACCACCGGCATATGCCCACTGTTCTGCACTTACTTCGTTCTTTTATTTTGTTAATTAGTGATACATGTAGGATTTGGCAGCATTTTAGTACAGATGAAAAAGAAATCAGCTGTTTGCAAAGGTGATCTGCAGCTGTCCACAGGAGGCTACAGCTACACAGCTCTTTGTTGTGATGACGTTTCCGGTGACGTCAGCTCTCATTGGGCACCGTAGTTTACTACTACTACTACTTACTAAATATTGCGATATAAAATGTGTAAATTATAACATAATGATCCATAGATTATAGCTATATGCAGACACAAGCACTATAGGTCTTTTTTAAGTAGTTACTCAGCCTGAATAATTCTAAATAAACTATTAATGAGCTATTTGTTCATTATGAACTGAACTTTGCTCATGCTTTATTAAGAGTAATTAAGGTGTAACTCCTTCACCTGGTGTATCATATATTATTACTCACTCTGTCAAAATACAATGACATTTTCAAGGCGCAGATTAATGACATCATAATTACTTGACTGAAAGTGTGCTTGAACTATAACAAGAATATCAGTAACTACAGTGGACAGAAGACTGTTTTCTGAGTAATTTGTGACTGTTGCATAATTATTTAGTACTTTGTCAGTCTCACCTTCTGTTTGCCTGAGAAAGCGTGGTAGTAACACGACACATAGGTCATGACGGCCTTCTCATCGGGCCTCAACGTGCTAATGATATCTGCACAAGAGAAGAGCCAAAGGAGCAGAGAGGAGAGAGAGAAACAAGGCAGAGGTAAAAGAGTGCAAGAGACAACAGGGCCAGCAGGGGGCGCAGTCACAGGAGGCAGCATTGAGCACAAGGCATTTGCAGTCTACATTCAGCAAGAACAGTAGCATCATATAATAAGGTATGTGCTTTTTTCAATAAATATAGTGTCAAGATTGTTACAAAACCAATTTTTCTATAGACATTTAAATATCTGTGTGGTTTTGGAGACAATAGCACCTAAAATGTATTCTTTTCATTGTGCATTGACTTTAAAATAACAGTTGAACTTGAACAGCCTTTTTCCCTAAAATTTGTTTAAACTTGAGTAATAATTTATGTATGTGTTTGATATATTCTGACTTACATCTAAACATAGACTACTCACACATCATTTAAGTATGTAGCTAAATAAGAGTCCATCTGTATCAGACTCCACCTCTTTTTCACTTGTAAACAATGACTTTTTGTATTCTTATAAACACAGCTGCTTCAGGCTGTCCCATAGGACCCAGAGCGCTAGAGGCCTGTCACAGTAATTACTATATCAACTAATCATTCATTAGATGGGAGATGAACAGCATTTTTGAGGGGTCTCTTCCACACAGACCCCTCAAAAATACCTTATACTTGCACTTTGTGAACATTAGAGTTGTTCAGGGTTGTATAATTAAGATATCTGTGAATCGCTGTAAGTACAATGTGGTTCATTTAGAGATTGGCCAAAGATGAGTTTTTTCATGTCCCGTATCTCAACTGATATATCAAGCCATATATCAGGATCTCTCATTTTATTCAAACATTTATTTATTGCAGATATATTTTACTGAAGATTGATATGAAGAAAGTTTATCTGGATTATCTAACTTTGGGTTCACTGGCATAATCGCAATATCTTCTGCAGCTGCATTGTTTGATTTGTGACAGGCCTAGTGTGCTGTGATATGTCAAAGTTAACGTGCTTCATCCAATTATCAAAGCCAATCAAGAGTAGGCTAAACAAACAACCCCCGCTGCAGCTCAGTGAGCACTTGTCTGTACAATGAAACGCTCCTCTCTCAAGGGCACTTCAGGATGTACTTTTACTTTGAATGTAAACAATAGCAGACCTGCACAGTTTATCCACATATTAGCAGGAGGGGCTATTTAAAGGTAATCTATGTGCATTTATCTGCATTATAGAGTCAGTTTACTCAAACAGGTTGGAAGGCTAAAAAGCTTAAGTTAAAAGGGTTGTCAAAAAATTAGATTAGATTCTAACTGATGCTAAAACTATTCCAACTCTTTCATATTACTAGTCTTGATCTATATCAGAACTATTTTAAGACTTCATGGTAATATTTATTCATATATTGTAATGGTTGTGATTGTAGTCAGTATTATAAGACTTTTCCTTATTATCGAAAACAAGTTTAAAATGTTAATACGGTGGAGAAATGTTAGAGTCAAATGCACCAAAACTACTTTTACCCAAAAATGTTTTCTATTTGATCTCTAAGAACACACAGGGAGGTTCTTTCTATTTGTGCAATAACTTAGCTGTTAATTCCCATAACTGTATTGTAATTCAATTAATTAATAACTACTCCGTTACATATATGTACATTACGACTTGAAAAACATGTTTTTGTCATACATGCTTTACTAATGTTGTATGTGAGCTGTGACTTGGCCAATTCTCTCTAATATTCATTGTAATGCAGACTGACTGACAACGCTCTTGTGCTCACTGCTTTTCCAAACTTTCCCATCATGCATTTGGTGAACCATGCTGAAAACACAGTGACTCCTGGAGGAGAGAGAAGGATCATTAGGAGGAAGAACAAGGGAAGGAAGTGCGGAATGAAGGAGGTAGGGAAGGAGGTAACGCTGCATCCTTGATACCTTCTGAGCCCCGGAGAAGGCGTGGTAGAAGCTAGACACGTAGGTCATGATGGCTTTCTCGTCCGGACGGGCTGTGCCTACAATGTCTGTGAACGGGACACAGGGGGTAGAGGAGGGGAAGGGGCATGACCGGAGGGGATGTGAGCGGTTAAATACAGCTTACTGCGATGAACAAACAGGAACAAATGCCATGGGAATCGCTTAATTCAAAACAGTTGGATATAACAGGAAAACAAACAGTATAATCAGATAGGAGAGTTCAGGATGACCTAAAATGTCTTTTTTATGTATGTTTCAGCCATAATATTATAACAACTGACAGGTTAAGTGAATACAAAGAAGATTAAAGGTGCACTGTGTAACTTTTCTGGTGGAGGGTTCGCCACTTCCCTGTTTTTGCTACGAATGTTCTATAGTATATGGCATTAAAATGATTCACGTGATGGTACAGGGTAAGGTATAGTTTTTTGCAGTGACACACCTGTAACTGAATAAATGCAAGAAATATACATTTAATGCTATTCTATGGAGCATTCCAGGCAAAGCAATAACTTCTCCTCAGACTAGAAAAGTTACTTAGGGCATCTTTATCAAGTAGGTTTTGTTGTTAAAATGAACAAACTCAAACTATAGTGGTAATTGTACTCATTGACATTCACTGCACACTGTAATATTTGAGGAGAGCCTTGAGAGACTTGTGAATTTAAAGTTTAGATAAAAGAAAATATGACTTCAAAGCTACAACCAGCAGCTGTTTAATATCAGTTGGCTTGGGTAAATCTCAAAAAAGGCCTATAACCACATCACGTCTATTACCATGGACACAGATAGTACAATATAATGTTCTCGCTTTCAATCTAAAACAGAGACTTTAGGCAAAACACACACACTGCATCTTAAGTTCTCAAAAATGCTGCTGGGAAAGAGTTCATCATGATTATTTTAAAACATAACTTCTTTTTGTGCTCACCTTCAGCGTCCAACATTTTGGGAATGTCCAGGTATTTCTCTGCAACATCAAAGGCTGTGTTCAAGTTAGTCATCGGATCGTCCTGCGGCAAGAGAGGGAACAAAAATGTCACTGTAATGTCAAAAAATACACCACAGTGGCTACAGTGTATGGTAACTAAACAAGACGCACACAAGGTTGAAAATCGTCACGACTGTATGTGAGATAGGGTTGTCAAAAGTATCAGAAATCAGATACTAAACTATTATTGAAACTAGCTACTCATTTGAGCAGGTATCAATACTAAAAAAGTCCCATTCACAGGAATTAACCTCTCTTGAATAGATCTTGAGCTGCATCAGAAGAAGTATAAGATCACAGACTAGTATCTTCCCATGGACCACTATGGAAGCTATCTAGCCCATTAGGATTACAAAGATATAAGGCCCTATGGTAATATAAAATAAAGTACTACAATTTAATGTTGAAAATTACATTCTATTGTCTAAATCAGGCATGTCCAAACTGTGGCCCGGGGGCCAAATGCGGCCCTCTGACCAATGTTTCTTGGCCCTCAAGCCTCTAGGTAAATTGGCCCATATTACCTTAAACAGTACTTTTTACTGTACATTTCTGAAAGTCTACTTTGACAAGCCCATATCAAATATTTAATGTGTCCCATTGAGGATGTAAACATGAATAAAGGTCTAATGGTTCAGTCTAACTCGTAATAATAACGCAGATTTGAAGTATTCACTGTATTGGTGACCAGTCTATGGCCCTGAGTCGACCCTCAGCTTTGTCTGTGTTTTATATGTGGCTCTTAATGAGAAAAGTTTGGACACCCCTGGTCTAAGTAAAGTTTTACCAGAATCTGTATTGAGTAATGAGTCCATTATAGTATGACACTAATGTGAATATAAGCTGGTATGTTATGATATAGCACATAAAAAACATAGATTTCCATTTGGCTAGATCATAAAATAACCCATACGTGTCATTGGAGATTCTGAATAATGACATTTCAGTTTTGTGTTAATGTAAGCAACCATTAGCAAGTGACTTTGTCAGTAATTTTTCTGCATTAAGACAAAAATGAGCTTGTCACAAACACCAGACTTCAGCTTTTGTATTTGATAAATGTTTGATATTATCTCGGCAGGAGGCAACAGACTGCAGACTATAACTGAGAGGAACAGACAGCGTGGTTCTTATAATGACTAAACACAGCACTTGAAAAGAAGGAATTTATAAACTACTAGAGTCTGCATACTCAGCTGGCATAGTAGCAGCTCCAAAAATGTAAGACATACACAGTATTTGAACTATTAAAAAATAGTTAGTCATGCTATAAATAAACTCTGATATTTTGGCTCAGTTGTAAATCAGACTGACCTTGCGTAGTTTGCCGTAGTCGATGAGTTCAGGACGGTGTCGGTGAATGAGTGCGCAGAAGCCCAAACCATCTTTCCAACTAAGAGAGAAAAATGTCATTAACTACAAAAAATACAGTTTATTGACCCCAAATAATACTAAAAACACTCAAAGAGGCTTTAAAAACAATAAGAAAACAGTAGAATCTATATTAGATTTTTATTCTTATATGTATTTTGTGGTCGTAATGCTTGTGCTTTCTAGTACTCATAGTTGAAACAAAAACAAGGATGAAAACTGTGTGTAGCGTGTTTTGTCTACAAATCACTTAGATTGTTTATTCTGTGGAGAGTGGGTGGACAACCTATTGCAGCAAATTACAGAGATAGCCTACTTAAAAGGATGATAAAACATAAACCATCTCTCCTTCTTTAGCTAGACAGAGGAGTGGTTTTGAAGGAAGAAAGATGCTCTCAAACAAACATAAATCACATGAAAGCTTTGGTGGGGCAGGGATCAGTGTCCTGGGACGACCTCACCCCAACCTGTCCTGCCCTTCTGCTTTCATCCCCCTCAGAGGAGCACAGCGGGCGGCTCTCCATCATTTACTGTGTCCATGTGAGACGAGGATACAGGCTCTTTAATGCCACTCACAGTGAATATAGCAGGAGCAATACTACAGGTTTATGCGGACATGTCCAAGTTCTATATTTGGTGTGACTGCCAAAACATCCATATGATGCACACTGGAAATTTGCTAAATTTTCAATATATAGCTGTCATTGGGTCCAGGGCATCACAGTTATTTACCTCTGCCAAAGAAGTCGAGCAATGTTTAGACAGGCTATAATGCAACTTTGACCTTATTTCTTAACTTTTTTCATTAGCGCTTTCTAATAGGGCTGCAAGATTAATCATAATTGAATCAGTATCACAATTTGAATGAACAATTAGCCCATATGCATATAAACAGCTAACCCTGTAGTTTAGAATCTATGCAAGCGTTTTGTTACTTCACAAGTCTATTTCAGTCATTTTTTAATAAATTATTTCATATTACCTAGTAAGATATGAATGAACAACACTGTTAACCATTATCTCCTTGGATTACTGCATGACATTTTGAGCATTTAAGCATATCTGGTCCTTGTTTGTTACAGAGAACAAATAAAAGCATGTACTGACACCACAGTGACATAAATGGTTCATATTAAGCGTGTTCCTGTCATGATAATTACTAAATCGACTTATCATTCAGCATATGACAGTCGGAGCAATATTTTTGGGGGGATCAGTATTTATTGTGTGTACTTTTCTTTGCACTTACTGGAACATTTGTGGTTATTTTTTTAGCAATATGATCAGATTTAAGCTGAAAAAGGTTGAATAAATCACTTCTATGGCTCATTGGGAATGCAAACTAAGTACTAAAATTTTTTATTTTTGATGTTTATGTATTTCAGCTAATGCTTTTTAACAATATTGTAGATTTAGAATAGTTTTTGTGGTATATCTTGGGTTGTTTTGTCAGTGGCATGCATTAGTGGCAGTATTATGGTTTACTATCTATATTTACTTCACCAACTTAAAATGTGTTATTATGACAGGTCTATGTGAAAGTAGCACCTGGTTTTGACTCTAGGCACTTACACAAGTCAAACAGTGAGAGAGTTTCCACTGCACTGTAAGACACTTCCAACTATAACAGCCTAATTTTCTCTGTGTTACGTTCACACTGCAGAGGTATGTGAGCGTGGTTATGATGCTCTAAAGTCAAACCTGATGTGAAAGTTCTGGATGTTAACGTTTTTGTACGGCGCTGTCTTCCTTTGGCACCACAACAAAAGACCCTCTTTGGCTGACGTCTCTGAAAACATAACATTTCAACATAAGGACCATAAGGATACATGCAATAGTTATTACTGATTCAAATTTATATTCAAGAATGTCTTATATAAAGTACTTCCTTGCCTTTAAACACATGCTATTTATGGGTTTCATTTTCCTGTTACATGTAACTATTTCAGGACTTTTTCCCATTCAAAAGATATATTATAAATTATTATCCACTACAGCAATGGTCCAATTTTTTTATTATTCTAGACCCATAACTAAACAATATAGGTCAAATGAGGTAAAAATGAGGACGCAATACTAATAATATTCAATGCTTTGGAACAGCAAATATTAAATTGCTGATGAAATTCCTACTTGTTGTGATTTACTCAATTATTGTAGTAACGGTAGAAGACGTTTATATATTCGTCTTTTGCGATGGATCAGACCTGGGAGACTGAGGGTTTACGCAGATATTTTTTAAAAGAATAATTAAGGAAAAGTGAAAGCTGATATTGCACATTTGTAAAGATATGGTTCATATTTGTCCTTTTGCTAACATATTCCTTCGTGAAAACCACAACCTGTCAGCATCACTAAAAGCAACGATCATATTTATTAGTTAAGCGATGTGTTCAGATGACTTCATATGCAACAGCAGCCAAGTAATTTTATAATTGTGTGACCTAAATTAAATACAAAAAATGTCAGTGTCTTTGAACCTGGAAAGCAAACCATCTGACGGATTAGCCGCTCCTTTGAGGCGCTTTGATCTACTCTCACTTAATCCTAGTTTAGCGTCAGTTTAACAACAAGGTAAAGAGAACGAGCAATGTGTTTTTCAGATGTGCGTTTTCTTTGCCGTGTTGGACAAATGCTACGCTAAAGCTAACAGTGCTAAAATGAATCTCTAAGCTGTAGCCTGTCTAAGTCTGGTTTTATTCACATTAACAGCTCCTGACACTTCAATTGGATTACACTTTAAGTGCATTAAATATGTTGACCAAGATGATGAGCGTAACCTGTGCATTTCCATCTGTAAAGGCAAACCTACATTCTTATTCAAATCGATGGCAATGACCCTCTATGTATACAATGTGTAGTTGCCAAAGCGTGCAGTGATGAGGTAAATAGGTCAAAGAGGGGTTTTCAATTGCAAATGTGGCTTCTTGAGAGAGAGAGAGGAAGAGAAGTGTGTGTGGAGGAAAGAAAGTACCTTCCACAGAGATGTCTTGGATGGCAAAGCGCAGGATGATGGTCCAGATCATTCCCAGGGTCATCTTAGCATTCCCGTCTACAATCTCTGCAGAAAGAGAAAAATCACAAACATGTAAGACTTACTGTACTGATACTAAGGAATCAAAATGATGCACTGTAGATAATGTGTGGGTATAGCAGGCAAAAACAATATCAACCATTCATCTAGATCCATCAATGATTCTTCTAGAGTCAAACATACATTTCAAATGATTAATATTATAAAGCCCAAAATGTCTTAAAATCAAACCATTTGAGAATAATGATACAGCAAACACTTTTCTAGTTAAGGATCTGCCACCCTCTTGTCTGGTGTTGGTGATGTTATTAATGCTTTGCCTGAAATGTTGCACAGTTTGGCATTAAACTTATCTATATTTCTTATATTCAATGACAGGTGTTTTTATTGCATTCTTACTCTCTACAGATGTGACTTGCAACCTGCAAGCTGGTGGTGCCACCTGCATGTCTCCATGGAGATAGATAAGTTTAATGCCATACTGTGGCATGGCACGGCAATGGAAATCCATCGTTATGGAGACATGTACGTGGCAGATCCTCCACCAAAAAAAGTCATAGTACAGGTTTAGATGACAGATTAAACTTCATCTTTTGCTGTGGATCAGACCTGGACTGAGGGATTATACAGACAGTACAGGTTTATCATAAAATAAATTTGCCTCAAAACTGATTATGCTGATACAGTGGTTATGAGCAGTAATAAACAAACTTTTAAGTCTATGGGAAATCCTCAAGTCCACTTCTACTAGACTGGACGGCACCAAGCATTAGACTTTATACTGAACTCACCAAGACACAAGGGATAAGTCATAATACTATTTAAATTTACACATAAACTTCACAATGAAAGTTCTTATTACATGTCTAAAGTACACTTTTGAGCCCCCATTTCATGTTGAAGAAGAGTGTTACTATGGGCATATTAGGGCATTACAAATGAGAAATAATCACAAAGCAGACATAGATTTACATGGCTAATTTTATTCAGCCATTCCACTATAAACCACGGACATGAAACAGGACAAGCCACAGGAAAGAGAAGTAGAACAATATGGGCCCACACTGACCAATTTTAAGTATTGTCAGCAGTTTTATCCAGGAAATATTTGAGGCTATTCATCAGAGCCAATACAATGTGCAAGTAATAGACTTTTGATGCCTTTCATATGACATTGGTTTCCTGCACGCCAAAATGCCTTTGAGCAGTTGTATAGTCTATAGATATAATAAAGAGGAATAATTTCAGTGTTCATATCGCATATTGCATGCCTAAAAACTGATCATTTTGTAGTTTGGATCTGTACAAACTCTTTTGAAATACATAGTTTGCTAGTTCATATACATATTTCAGTGTTTTTGTCACTTCTCCTGTTCTTTAAATGTGAACTTTGAACAGAATCCTATTAATATCGCAATCGCAAATCTAATCGTGATGTTTGTTAGACTAATCGCAATTTGATGTTTTTTTTTCAACCAAATCGCCCTATTTCTGGTGTTGTTTTTACTCTGCATTTGCCAGTCTTAAACCGCATTTCTTTGCTCTCTGCGTTCATTCCTTCATTTGGGCTCAAAACCAAAGTCAGCGCTGAAGTTTTCCATTTATTGAACCGAATTCCTCACATCCAGCTTTAACCCGGGTTCATAAGGTCCTTCTCAGAAATCAGGGCAAATACTTGGCAAAGGTAAGAAGCCTTTAAATGCCACAGACTATTATAGTTTACATTGTTTTGTACAAAGGAGACAATACATTAGACAATAGCCAAGAACAGGAAAAATATCAGATTGAAAAAGCACTGCGATTGAGATAAGACTGACTATTTATGTTTTAATAATAGGATTCTGTTCAAAGTTAACATTGTAAACGTGTCTGGAAGAATTGACAAAAAGACTGAAATATGAACTGACAAACCAAAACAAGAATCACATTTCAGAACATAGTTTTTCATGCAGAATAAGATATGATGTAAAATAGCAGGCGTTGTGATTTGCTAATTGTGTCCATTCAAATTGGAATTTCAATTTGACTGTGATTGCGGCTGTAAAGACAGGGTGACCCAAAAGTCAATGACAGTTGAAAAAAATTCATAACTCTTTTGTTTCTAAATATTTTTATTTTATTTTTTCAGAGCATGTAGAACTACCCGTCCGACATTAATATGAGCAAACATACCACCCTCATTGTACAGTGGTACTTTGAGTCACATGGGTCAAATCAGAAACCCAGTGGTGTTACCGTCGACATTTTAATACCGGAGATGCCCAAGCCTAAATGCCATTAAAGGAATAATAAGTCATTTTCAAAGACAAGGGGCAGTATGTGATCTCCACAGACCTGACTAGTCCCGATTTCTTCCTGTGGGGCTATCTTAAAGAAAAGGTGTTTGTGAATAAACCTCAGATAATAAACGACAAGGATCAAATAAGAGCCATAAGCCCGGAAATGCTTTCAAATATTATGTAAAGTGTGTTGCATCGGGCTATTCAGGCCCAAACCCAAAATGGTGGACACTTAAAAAACATTATTTTTTAAAATTAGGTCTTTTTACTTCTCCTAGTTTAAGTAGTGATAAATTCAAGTGTGAGTGAACAATTATAACCGTATATATTGCCAAAAATCTCAGAAGGTTCAGTTTACCTCCTGCTAAAATTTGGTGAGTATAACTTAAGAATTATCGGAGCTATTGAAGTTTTAAAAGTGTCAGTGACTTTTGTTATTCGATAGACAGTAACTTCTATAAACATTTACAATAGGCTTTTCACATATGAAGGTGCATAGCTCTTCCATCTTTGTTTTCAAATTAACTTTAAAATAAGAGTACTACTTTATAATTACTAAACCTTAATTAGCATGAACAAATGTTTAACTCATGATGGACAAATAAGGCGTCAGAGTTTTATTAATTCGATAGTTATCTTTATCAAGGCTTGTAAGTGTAATAGTAATAGTGTTTTACTCCAAAAGATGCTTCTATCTGTTTGTGCTGGCTGTTACAATTCTTTAAAATTCATTATAATGAAAGTATATATCCACGTTTCAAATTCTACCTCTCCCATGTGTCAGGAAATGTTACAGTCGCCCACGCCTAATTCAATCGGAGGCTTCTTTCACGGTGCGTTTAAGTACATCTCGTTGACATATATCAGATTAGCAGGCTGTTATGTCCGTCACAGTGGAGTCCCTGAAGGTGTCGTGGCCTGTGTCTTATTGGATTATAGTGAGAGGAGGCAGTGCATTATTGACGGGTGGAGAAACACACATTGGTCTGAGGAGTTCATTCACAGACGCGCTGACGCATCGCTTCATTCAGAGCTCTAGGTGATACTTATAACCATTTTTTTGTTGACTTTTGAAATAAACTTTTTCAAATTTTTACTACTACGTGATACGTTTGTAGCTGCGGCATAACTGTGACGTAAAATTAATGTTGTTCAAATGCAGATTTCTGTTGTAATACAGTGAGTTCTTAAAAATATGATGAGGTTCAACATTTGTGCATTTACCTTTTGGATATTTCATGGCAAAGTACAATGTAATCAATAGGAAAAACTGACTCTTGCCCCCCATCTGGGAGTATGATATTCAGTCCTAATATTTTCATTGCATCGACTACCTTTTATCTATTTTAAAAGGTAAAATTGTGACATATACATATTATAGTTCTTAAGTTCATTCATTTTTTTAACACATGTTCCCAAACTAATAACATACTACTCTATAGCTCCTCAGCATTGGGACATGGTAGTGAGGGGTGGGCTCGGCTGGAGGGGACTAAACAGGGATAATCTGTCTGGTATGTGCGTGTAGGGTTGGACCAGGCTCTGTGCAGTGGTTAAACATGTCAAGACCAAAACCAGACAACAGCAAGAGCAGGCCACAAGATTCCATTGTTTACCACCCTCTGCTGTGTTCAGATGCTTCCTGATGACAACTGTATTAGATTAACTATTTGCTTTAGCAGTGAGAGAAACAAAATAGAAAAACCGTGCCATTCACCTAGGGTTGTTTACTAGTTGAACAAACACTGCGTCTTCTTTTTGCCAACTATTTGCATTTGTTTAGACATAATTACTCACTGAAGTTACAAAATTAACTGCTACTGAATTTAAGGAATAACACTGAAAATAAGTTCACAACAAACAACGACCCGAGCACAGCCATAGTCTCAACGTTTTTATCACAATTTGTGGATAAGCATGTATTTCTGTGAAGGTTATGTACACAGCTCGAATTAATCTCAAGACAGGCTGACATGTTTTACTGTACACAATGTTAAGTAATGATACAATCTATGAATTTGTTATGAGAACATTTAGGGACTTTACCACAGGTCAGATGATGGCTTCATATCAACAGTGTGTGTCTGTTTGAACTACAAATATGAGGGAACAGATGTCTAAATATTACAACATACATACTTATAGGAGCATTAATCCAACAGTGACACTTATTGAGGCGTTTGCAGAGCACAGTGGAGCAGAGGATGGTAATATGAGCAGTTTTGACCGCAGGAGGTGAAAGGTTAAGCCAGTTAAATGATGCAGGTCAAAGTTCAAAATCATGGGCCATGTGTGTTTAACCTGGATCTGACTAATTTACAAGAGCTCGATTGACTGTGGCAAAAATGAGTAGGGAATCTCGAACTACGATGGGCGGGGGGCTGCCTCTGAAACTTTTTCTACATTATACAGTGTTAAAAGAAAGGGGTTTTTACGATTTAATCAGAAAAAGCTCTCCAAGTGAGCCAGCATTACATTTTAAACTCTGAAAACCAATGCACAGTTATATGAATGGACAGTAAGCAAGCAAGAAATGCAGCTGTCATGAGGTACGATTCTGGGAAAATATCAGAATCTGTGTTGTGTTCAAAAGAATAGAGATCATTCATTGAAGACTATAATAACTATTGTTCATATAACTGTGAAAGTGGCAGGTCACAATTTGAACTCCCATAACCCAAGCACTTAAGGGGCAAGTGTCATCACAAATATATAACAATGGCTCTAAAAGTGAAAGAGCCTTGACTCCACAAAGTCTTAAAGGAAGTCAAGAGGATATCCCCTTGTACAAAGCCCCTTGGGTACAGCCAGTCATGTGATACACAGACCAGGAAGTGCAGAGTAAGGCAAAGACTACAGAGGAGAGCCATATGGAAAAAGGCTCATTAAATACACAACAGCGGTCATGGTAACAGGCAGGGGCAGATAAACGAGACGACTGATAGATAAAGAAAGACTGTAATATTACAAAAACGCAGGTACACACTGGTAATACACGAGATGTGCATCATAATAATGTTGTAAAGGTGCAATATGTGTGGAAATGTTATTGCTTTCCCTAGAATATTCCACAGTACAGCATTAAACCTGCATGGAGACAAGCAGGTAGCATCAGATCTGTGGAGAGGCGAGCCTACTCAGACTAGAAAGCGTATATTTATAAATAATTGTGAAAATCTACAATAACGGCACCGAACTTTGTCATCAAGAGGCAAATCTAATTACAAACAGTAGCTTATAATTAGGTGATTAGGGACACAGTTAAGATGCAGAATTGATCCTTATTATAAACACAATTTGCATTTAAATTACATCATACTTTATGCAAGAAATAATGTTTGTGTAATAACCTAATTTTGTGCGACTATGGAGTTTTATGAAGTTAAATCTTGTGTTAAAGTTTATCAAATCAAATCAGTTCAATTCCAAGTCCTGTATCAAGCACTACTTACTAAAATAAACAATCTGGACTCAAGCTAGATGATAATGTATAAATAATATCTTTTTCTAGACACCACACAACATACCTTCTGCTCCGATGGACACCAGTTTGACGCCTTTACTGGCGATGAAGTCGAGGGCTTTGTTTACGTTTGAAATCTTGTGAACTCTCATCTTTCCCCGTTCTGGTTTGGCCAAGCGCTCGCCTACAGAAAAAGTGAAGCAGGGACAAATATGATTACCTTCAGTGGCAAAATGAAATTAGATTTTAAATTATTATTACATCTTTTATTGCACAACTACTTTAAGCAACAAAGCAATGTTTAAATGTATACTGGACAGAAAAGATACCAAGCCTTAATGCAAACTCTAATCCTCTCCCAGGACTGTAGCTTAATTTAACTGTGGATTTACTGCTTCAGTGTACACACCTTGGTCTTAAATTGGGGTATGACACATAATAGGCTATTGTACTGGGCTGGGCAATCTGACACACCCCTAATATTGTAGCATATTATTATTGCAGAATTATAATGCTTTGAAATGTAGATTAAAATATAAATGACAGGCTTGAGTACTTTTTCCACTAAAAAACACAGTTATCATAATTATATTTAAAGCAGACATCTTACACAAAATAGATTTTTCAGAGCTTTAAACCATGTTATACTTGTTTCCCTTCTCATTTACCCTCTCAAAGTTGTTTCGGGAGAGATTTGTGCATGTTTGATCAGTCTTTACTCTCACTGGCATATGCCCACTGTTCTGTACTTACTTCGTTCTCCAGTTTTATTATCTTAACCAGCTATATGTCTAGGATTTGGTAGTGTAGCGTAGTAATTTTTGTACAAAAATAAAAATCGACCACTTGCTAGTGTGCTCTGCTGCTATCCATAGAAGGTACCAACAGCCACACGGCTCTTTGTGGTGATGAGGTTTATGGCGACATCAGCTCTCATCAGGCACTTTTTGAATGTGGAAGTCACCAGACTTGTTTCTTTTATTAAGTTGTTTTAGAAGAATATTGCAAATTAAAATGTCCAGTTTATAACATAATGATCCACAGGTGTCACAATTGTAACTATATAGAAGACACAAGCACAACAGGTCGTCTTTAAGATTTTACTAAAGTTTATAATTTTACGTCCTGGTTGGACAGGGGCAAGAGATATGATATACAAAGAGGGAATTCCAGTTCTGAGTCTCTATTGGCAAAAACAGTTTCTTAGTCAAGTTGTTCGTTGTTGGTGGCCTGACCTGAGATGACCTCCAGCAGCAGCATGAGTTTGAGTCCGTCCCGAAAGTCCTCCTCAATGTTCTCAATCTGTGTCCCGGTTTTTCTCAAGTGGGAGTTACACCACGCTGTGAATGTCTAAAAGAGAGAAGAGATGAGAAAATGAGTGAAATGAGGTTCAATAAATGCAACAGTTATTACAATCATGTGTAGAATTTGTTAAATGCACATCCAAACACACACATTAGTCCCTGATCAAGTAGTGCAGCTCTAAGTTTCACGTGAATCATAATGACAGGCTTGTGGAAACAGTACAGTGCGAGTAAAGCAGACCAAAATGATTGTCCAAACTTTGCAAGTAACTAATTTAAAAGTGCACTGTGTAACTTTTTTGGTGGAGGGTCTGTCACCTGCTTGTCTCCATGGAGATATATTGTTTTGTCTGGAATGTCCCGGTATGGCGTTAAATCTTGCATTTACTCAATAACAGGGGGGTTTATTGACCAAAAAAACTTACATTCTTACTGTGAGTGGGCTCGCCTCTCCACAGATCTGACATGTAACTTGGGCCTGCAGTGTTACTTGCTGTCTCCATAGAGATAAATAAGTGTAATGCCATACAGTGGAACATTCCAGGCAATATCTCCATGGAAAGAAGCAGGTGACAGGCATTCTACCAGAAAAGTTACACAATGTGGCTTTAAGTTTAAATTTTACCCAGCTGTTTTATAGTTTTTTTTTTTATCCTTGTGGAGTGCTTAGTCTTATTTGGCCAGTCTAATATTACTAACCAGACAAAATTAACAGCACATCTATGCATCTAATATTTTTTGGTAGTTGAAATTAAATGAGAAAAACATGTTTATTTCTGTGAATCGACAACAATGTGTTTTATTTGGAACAATATCTAATGTTGATTCTGCTGGTTTTGTATTTACGTAACTGTATCATTACTCTTGCCAAAGTAAAATCTGATGGCCAGTTTTTCCTAGTGTGTCCAGCCAATCCAGGAAGACAACAAAAAACACCATCAAAATGTTCCATCGATGCTTAAAACCGTTTCCCAATGCATTGTCTCAGAAGTAATCCATTTTCACTGGGCTACATTGTCTGGTTAACTATCGCCATTTTCAATACTGCATACAAGCAAGTTCCTCAACAAATCTTCAAACAACAATTTCAGCGTCAAACCGGTTTCCTTCTTTATAGTCCTATTGTATTATTAGTTAAATCCGCTCTCTTGATGCTAACCAGCGAGCCCACTCTTTGCACAGGCCTGACAGTGGATCATTGTGCGATGAGTACAGTAGGTGTCGTGGGCTCTGGATTGCCTGGTATCGCTGGCATGCTAACAGGCTAATGGAAAACATGTGTCACTGCCGGATCTGAGACGCCCAACAGGAGCTGGCACTAACTGTCGATCCTCCGTAGAGTCCATTATGAACACCTTTTTACAAGATCCTGGTCTAATTACATCCATGGCCTGAGCAGAGGCTGACAGGGGTTTGACAGAAAGCAGTACTTGTTACAAAATGGTTGTTAAAAATGAGTAGCTACTATTTTCAATTTTTTACTTTTTACTAGGAGAACACAAACATGTACAGAAGTCTTTCTTTCCTTAAGCGTTTTTTTTGTTTTTTGTTTTTTTTGGGCCATGGACACATTCCTTCTTAACTGACTTAAGCCTAATTCGTTTTGATTATGTACTGGAAAATACCCTGGACCAAGTACAACTAACAACACTACGAGTCAGCACAAAAAAATTTATTATTATGGGATAAAATGCTGCAAAGTTAAAGTAATTCCTGGTAACTAAGGTCTACACAGCATTGCCATTTTAAGATAGGGTCAATATAAACTCCAACCACTACCGTAAATTTCAGACTGTTGAGCACACCTGAATATAAGCCACACCAGCCTAAATTTGAATAGAAAACACATTTTGTACATATGTAAGTCGCAGGTTTATAGATTGCAACATGAGATATTTACACAGACAGATGGTACACGGAGGTTTTTTGACTTTTAATTTAAGACACACTTTTTTTCAAACTGTGCCTGAAAATCGGCAGTACGACACCAACACGCCATCAACACCGGAAGAACATACCTGCATGATTAGAAAATAAAAAACACGGGCCATCTCCATTTCCTCTGAAAGCTTTTGACATCTTTTTACATTGACTAAGTTCTTCCCACTACCACCTGCATTAATACCAAGCTCACGTGCAGTGGCTCTATTTCCTTCTTTGAGGCCAGATCGTTTGCCTTTAGCTTAAAAGCAGCATCATTTGCATTTCTTTGTGTGTTTTCCATGAGGGTGTGTGCATGATGAGCAAAATTACATTCTTCAGCACATAATCTTTTCCCCACGTCTGTCTTATTTTTGCATTTACTGTTAGAGAGCGCCCCCCGGTGGTCATTAGCCAGTTAAAATCTATAAATTAGCCGCACCATTGTATAGGCCGCAGGGTTCAAAGCGTGGGAAAAAAGTAGCGGCTTATAGTTAGAAATTTACGGTAAATCTATGTAATGATTGCTTTAGTGAATAAAGATACTGGGTGCCTTAGTGATACATATATTTTAAACAATGTAGGTTATATTAGGCCTATTCATGGGTTACAATGTAATATTTTATTTCACATTGTTAATCGCCTTGGTAACGGTCTTAATTGTCATCATTCAAAAACCCATGGATATCACATGGATGGATTAAAGGGCATTTGTAATTTTTGCCACCAAACTCATCACATATTCAGTATAGAAGAAGTGTGTAATTTAATGCTGTCCACAGTTGTAGTTTGCTTTTCCACTACAGAGAATTGAAACCACTTAAAAGTCACCGTTGGCTGTTACTATTCGTAGCTTCTTTATGACATCACCCTAAACTGCAGTGGCGTGAGGCTAGCGTGACCATTAATAATCCGGCCCCAGTCCCGCAGATGTGTGCAACAGTTGTGGAGTGTGGTGGAGGAATTTGAGGGCAAATGACTGATTATAAGAGTTTTATCTAAACCAGTGAAGATTTATGGGCTCCTTAAAGAGAAGCTGGCAGCAGACACCCTCTATTTTTCAGATACTGTTGAAACTCTGCTGTGATTTAAGTATGCACTAATCTGGATCAATAAAACGTGAGAGTTTAGCCAAAACATTTTACAGTATAGAGGCAGGACCTGTGTTTAAATATGTGCTCAAAGGACATATAAACAGCAAAATCTGATTTGAGTCTCTCATATTACTTACATTAGACAGTCAATTATTGGTTGAAATAATAAAAACGCAGGTAAGACATACTACTACTACTACTACTACGTTTTCTGAGGCTACTACTACTACTACTACGTTTTCTGAGGCTACTACTACTACTACTACTACTACTACTACTACTACTACACTTCTGGTAATAGGTAGCAGTAAAATCACACACAGAGCACACTGTTCTGTGTGATTTATGTGTGGTGCAGGATGAATTTCAGAACTGATTTGTATGAAATTATTCAACAGAAGAACCCTGGTTTGTTTTTTTTTACTGTCCCAAGGTCAAATGTTATATTGGTTATTTGAAAATGAAATGTTTTGTGTAGAAGCCTTTGTGAAGAAGGCCTGGACATTGATACAAAAAACTCTGTACCCTGAGAATGTGATTTTGTGAGACTGTTGAATTTTGTGTTATGTATTTATGATGATGAACATATTTTTTTATTTTGATGAAAGTGTCATATAAGACCATACTGGCTGGGCACCTGACTACTACTACGTACTAATACTACTACTACTACTACCACCACCACTACTACTTCTACCACTACTACCACTACCACCGCTACTACTACCACTACCACTACAACTACTACCACTACTACCACCACGACCACCACTACTTCTACCACTACTACCACTATCACCACCACTACTACTTCTACCACTACCACCACTACTACAACTACCATTATCACTACCACCACTACTACTACTACTACTCCTACCATTACCACTACTACTACCACCACTACCACTACTACTACCACCACCACCACTACTACCGCTATCACCACCACTACTACTTCTACCACTACCACTACTACCACTACCACCCACTACTACTACTACTACTACCACTAACACCACAATGACTACCACTAACACTACCACCACTACCACTACCACTACTCCTACTACTACTACTACCACTATCATTACCACTACCACCACTACTAGCACTACCACTAACACTAACACTAACACTACCACCACTACCACTACTACCACTACTAGAAGCTTCTTAAAGTGTTTGAAGTGAATAGTAGCGGGGACAGTATGCAGAGCCCTTCCGTGCATACGTTAATACTTATGTCTCGGTCATGTCCCTGTGAGTGTGGTCTTGACTATATAATCTAACACGGACTCTGTGCTTATGAGAGCTCAAGGCTGTGTGTCACATGGGACATAAAGCAGTGCTGAAAGACATATGTTTTCAGTGAATAACATTAACATTTACCTTCACCTGCGCAGTATAACGCTAACTCCACCAGACGACTGAAAATGTCAAGAAGAAAATTTGGTTGTTAAATGGCATCTCAACAAAAACTCAAACATTAAATTAGGAAAATGTGTTATTTTGAGATGCACTAAAACAAAAACCAACAAGCAAAGGGGATGTGTTAGGCTTATAAGTATTAAACCAGGACTAAACCAGCTTTAGCTACAGTATAAGGTTACAGATATTATCTAATCAAAAGTACTCTTAATCTGTGTTTCAAAAATTGTCTAAAAAAATTGTTTTTGACTACCCATGAGGTATCGAAATAAGTACTGAGTGTGAGACCTTTTCATCTGTATCAAAATATAATATGAATTTTTTGTACTGCGACAAAACTCTTTTAGATTTAGGACTTTTAGAGCTTTGAACTCATAAATCAGGACCAACGTCTTGAACTGAACTAGTCTGTAACAGCAAACATAAGGAGTTGTAGATGAAAAGACGCTGATTACAAAGCCTGTCTCATTCCAGCAGACCCCATACAGTCTGAAAATGTGTGGATTATAAGAATGTAGTCTTATTTAATGTATTTGGGTCTAGACTTCTGACTTATCTGACCTCCTGCTGCTCCTCTCTCAAGGCTCTGAGTGTATCCTGGCAACCACCCGTACATCACATGACCATCAGGTGCATCACATGACTACACTGCGTGTCACATGACTTTTATGGCTGTGGCTTTTAAGGGATCAGTGGTCATAGATGAACGAAATGACACGATAAGCACTACAATGATAATATTTTATAAACTATTTTGCGCTATTTACCATAATTGTGTTAAAAGTGTTAAATTGCCCTGTCTTGCTATAAACTAAATGCTCCAATTTGTTACTCCAAAATCCTCATCTTTATTGATAATTAGACATGACTGAATGTTGCTCTTGATTGAAATTTTATCAATTTTGTCAATTATCTCTGTGTATGACCGCAGCTGGCTGGCTCTAGTCAGAGGGACAGTCGACTTGACCATTTCCAGCGTAATGTAATGTCTATGAAGCTTTTGCCAAGTCGCGCTAAAATAAATAAATAAATAAATGTATTAATTCTGACAGATCAGGCAGTGGACAGAGAGCTGCAAGTCAATGACAATGTATTTAACACTTTACAAATGTGAAGAAAAATCGAAGAAGACTTTCAATAATGCCACTGACTCAAATAATCAACACCTAAAAATAATTGGGTTATCCTTACAACAAGTTTTATTTTGTTGTTATGTTACATTTAACGTTTGAAAAGAAATTAGCACTGACACACAAAGACTTTCCTCACAAGTGTTTAACATGTTGTCAGTGACATCCACCCACAGCTCCCTGTCCACTGCCTGATCTGTCAAGATTTATTTCTTTAGCGCAACTCTGCAAAAACCTCATAGGGATTACATTATGCCAGAAATGGTCGGGCCGACTGTCCCTCTGATTGGAACGAGCCGCTATCGTTATGAACAGAGGAAATTATCCAGCCTTTGTTTCACATTTAAGTGCTCTTATGAGTAAACATCAAGACATTAATTTAAGTTTAACTACAGGAAATACCTTTGCCAAGGGGTCCAAAGCAGCTGATAAAGCTCAAGAAAGTATGTGACCTTTGACTAATGTCTCCAGCAGCAAGACTTACAATCACTACAGACTTCAAGAGCTGTACTCAAATTATGGCTGATTGTTGAGTGCTTGAATACACTGTACTCATTCATAAAACTCACTCCATTCTGTTTGTTGTATTCATGCTTATTTAACAAAACTATTCAAATTCACATTAAAAGACAAGCTGTAATATTTAGAAAAGGACTTGTGGCTGATAGAAGATTTACAGAAATGCCCTTGATCTCATTCTCACATAAAATATGATCCAACACTTGAGTTATCTTAAGTAAACAATCCACTTGACACGGAGCAAAGTAAGTAGGCTTCATGTTATTAATAGTGGCACAAATGGACATAATAATTTGACTAATATGCAGGGGCAGCGCCGGGGGGCTTGAGGGGGAACCAGCTTCGTCTAGAATGGTCAATGCACCTCCAGAGCTCCCCCAAATACCTGTGCCCCACTTTCACACCAAATCCAGTCCTGACTACGAATGTTGTTCAAAATGCGACTCCAATAAAACAAAAATAATGCCATGTTAGCTTCTGTAAATCACTACAGGGGCTAACTACATTCAAACTTATTTAAAACAGTAAAGCAAACATGTTAGTGGGTGGGGGGTACTCTCCATTAACATGTGAAGTGAGCACCCACATTGAAGACCTTTGCACCTCCTTAGCTCCTCTAACCAAAAATGTCTGGCCCTGCTAATGTGGTCCAGAAATGTAAAATAAATTGATTTTCAACCATAAAATGAACACTTTTTAATCACTGAATGCCATTTATTTTAGTGCGTGAGTGTTCGTGTCTGTCATCTGTGGCTGCTTTGCAATACTTTACTTTGTGTTACAAGTGGATTACTATTGTATTATTATGGTAATTCATTGCATTAGGCACAGCTGATTCAATTATGCAACACATTTATCTGATGAACTGTCTTGAAGCATCTGAAGTATGTTGACCACATTGTGAGTCAGAGAAAGGCTGTTGCAAAAATATGCTCGATACTGAGTATGTGATGACGAGATACTGTTTCAAAATACCATGTGAACACAGGTATTTCCTTATAAGGATGAATTAGGCTTTTGAAGAGCGCTATTGGAGACTGCCAATCCACAGCTCAAACTCGTTTATTTATGATGGCCTTGAAGCACTGCTGTCTATGAACAATAGAAAAAACAGGTAACAGGTAAAAAGAGGAATAAAACGTTTTGTGAATTCATAGATGACTTTTTAAAATGTGCCAAACAAAATAAGAAATAAAACGTGTATCCAATGTATTATTAAAATGAAGATCTTAACTCATAATATAAAACAGATAGCATGTAACTTCACACAAAATAATAGTAGTTTCTTATATTATCATGGAGTTCTATAATAGATCAAAACCATTCCAAATGATTCAGAGAAGGCCCACTTCTGTTCTATATATAGACATCTCCTTAAAGAGCATCTAGTTTCATTTTAGAATCATTTGTGTCAGTGTCGATACTTTTGACGGCTCTATAGACCACTAAATGAACTGATGTGGCAACTTCAGAAGCCAACTGTGTAACAAGTCTGCAAAAAATATTGTCACGCTGGATGCCGCATGGTATTTTACTTCCCCAAACAGTTACTGCTTATGATTTACTGCCATCTCAGCCTACTGTTTTTCATGTATAATACTTGTATCTGCGTGCCCGTGCAGTTTAACTTTAACCATGGATCAAGCCCGTTCTTGTGGCTCTTGTATGATGATCTATGTGTGACCAACTTGTCCGTGTCATTACATACAGTATGTGCTGTGAATTTGTGCAGGCTGCTGTCTCTGCAGAGGCCAGAGCAACAACCACAACCATCCCCTCTGATTTCTGAAAATCTGTTTGAGATTAGCATCGTTTAAAAATACCACAGATTTCAGCTGTGCACAGGGAAATCACGCAGGAAGTAAAGCTCGTAAATTTGGAGAGTTTGTCTGTATTTTTATTTTTATAATTTAAGTCAAGGTCCCAGAGACATGAGCGGCTGTAAAAACACCAGGGGTCAGAGCGGAGAGGAGAATCTGCTCTCTTTCAGAAACAGGGAGAGCTGCCAGTTCACGTCATTTCAACAAGACATTTTCCCATAGCAACCAGTCACGGCACCACACTGAGCCAACAACAGGGTAATACTATTTTAATTATAACTGGGAGTGTCTATTATTATAGCTATTTAGTTCACTTGCAAAACTTCTTAAGCTATTCTCTTTTATTTGTAATTTATTTTGTTTAATTTGCATGTAAACAAACCAATAGCAAGGCTCAGTGTCTCTTCAATGTCACAATTTAAGGCCAACGTAAACATTATTGTCCCCGTGTGAGAAATGTCCTCTACATTTGACCCATCCTTCAACGCCATCGGGGCAGCTCCTCAGAAGCAGTGAGCACCAGCAAAATTATAAATGTTTTCTTTGAGATATTTCTTACTTTAGGCATTTCCCTTACATTACATATGTCTTTACATTATGTTCCCTAGAGCCAGAGTGTAACATGTAAAACTATAGTGTATTTTCTCTTTCACAGCCTTTTACAGTTGAATGATGTCAGCTTTTGTCCACTTGTCCTCTGTGACCTTTTCCAATTAAAGTCGGCTAAAACACAGTGAAAACGGTTTGTGCATTTGCCTCTTGTTCTCCTTCTCTCCTCCTTCGTGTTAGACAAGTATTTCCAGACACACTTTAGTACAATCCTTTAAACTCACGCACTTTAAACCAGCTCTGTAGAAAAGGCTGGTTTTATTTCCCATAAGCACACTCTACACAGATAGACTATCTCTAATGCAGAGGGGGATTTTCAACATCGCAGTCAGTTACTCAAATCGCACCTCTCAAATGCTAACCACAAGAGTTAGTTTGGTGTTTGCATAGTCTCCTATAGACATGGAGAGGTACAGAGGGGGATGAGGTTAGACAAGAGGAACAACATAGTAGAACGTAGACTATATCAGTAGTGGTTACATCTGCTACTGGTTAGAATCGGCACATTTTCTTTCAGCTCCTCCAAAGTAGCTGAGATTAAAGGGGCGATATGGCGATAAAACTGGTATCGTGGCGTCATCTGATTCTTAAACATTTGTTCCCGCCCACTCCTCCTATTGGTCAGCCTCCAGGGAGTGACAAGTCTGAACTCGTAGAAGAAGAAAATAGCTTTAGTTGCCTTCTAAATATATAATAACAGCAAAATTAAGTGTGGTGAAATAAAAAATAGGAGCTAGGCGTTAAAAAATTGTGACGTTTTTGTCGTATCACATCACTAGCTGGAATAATGAAAAGGAAAGTTAAGGATTCTTGATTTTTTTGATAAAATGACATTAATTAAAATTGCATTAAGACTCCTTCCTTAATATAAACTTTTCTTATACAAATATCAAATCATTTTAACAGTTGCAATTTAATACATCGCTCTATTTCTCTAATAATTGTTTAAAATGGGAACACAATGTAATGTACAACACAAGTATAGTCTGGAAGACAGCCACCCACAGCCAGCTCAGACAGATAACGATACCTACACTGTCTGGAGGAGGCTCAGGGGAGAAATCCAATATCCTAAGACATGAGCTGAACACTCCTGTACAAACCAGAACAGGACCGCATGAAAAACTCAAATTATTGATATGATAACTGATTATTTATGTCACTGTACGGTCCAAGGGCTAATACAAAGGCCAAACAACTCCAGGTGAGCCAGGACCAGACAAATCTAGATTGAAAACCATCGCTATAACCCAATACATTTGCAGAACATTTTCCCAAGTTGAGGCCTTTTCTGTGGTTGTCATTTGGCGAAGACTTGAGGTTTTCTGCTGGGAAGAGTCACAGCATTGCCAGGAAAACTCAAGCACCTTCCTTAGATGACTTCCTGATGTGAGATGTATCAGCATGTCGTGTTTTAACCATGTATGTTTTCTTTTAACTGCAGCGAATTGTATTAAAATAGCAGACAGGAGGAACCGCGGTGGGAAACAGGGAAGCGTGCGTTTGTCAATTGTGATAAAAAAGGAACAGAGGTTTTTTGAAGTTTAAATGTAATTTTGGCAGGAGAAGAACTTTAAAGAAGTCTACAGTGTAAAAGTTGCATGTGCTGTTAAGTGTATAGATCCATATATGGGCGTATGTTTCAGCTAAGCAATCATGTGGCTAAAGTGGGTCAGTAGGGCACAGCATAATACAAGTGTGGTGTCGTTAAAGTGCATATGACGGCTTTTCATGTTTTTCTAATTATTACTTTGTTTGATGGGAGTTGTACCCACTGCAATATATGTTTATCATAGTTTTATATAATTTACGTGGCAGTTTGTGTAAAAAAGAAACGTCCAAAAATAAAAGAAGTAGCACTGAGGTCTAAAACTGAATATCTCAACCTATGTCATCATTATGTTTATTAGTATAATCATTACCTCTATGTCATATCTGCTGCCCATGATAAAATATGTTAACTTAAATTGTTTTTGTGAAATGCGAAGTCTAGCCGGTCACATGCACTTTTAAAAACATTTGAATCATTTTCACGTTAGACTAATATTAAACAAATAACTTTGCAGACTGTTGCCATAGCGATGTCAAAATCCTGTCTGACAACACTGACACCTGCAGCAAATGCACTAAACTTTGTATCAAGATCCTCTGTCTGGATCTGAATGTGATGTGGCTTGAAACTTGAGCAAAAATAACAGGTCCCAAACACTGCAGGCTAAAATGGTGCACAATGACTGACAGCTGATGTTAGTGTATAAAAAACAAATAAATATCTATGCTACATTTACACTGTCCTTATGAAATGTAGGCTAAGCGCTTATAAATAAAATGCATTATTATTATTATTATTATTATTATTATTATTATTATTATTATTATTATTATTATTATTTATTATTATTAATATTAATATTAATATTACAGTAACAGGCGAGCGAGCATTACAGCTACAGTTCTTCAGTTACTCACTTTTTGGTTTGAAAATCAAACACCTAAACAGGAAAATGAACTCTCGTATCGGTCACAGACTCATGTAAATCTGTGTTTGTGTTTTTCAGACAATCTTAAACCTTTTTGGCAGTATTTGCTAACGTGTGCGTTGTGTCTCCATGACAACTGCTGAATATTCCACCCTTAAGATACATGTAGAACACCCCAGGCGTGATGTCACTGTAAAGTATCATCACTCAAGATGAAAACAAAGACTTGCAAATAGCCTATGCAAAGTTGCTTGAGTAATATGCATTCCTAGATGCTCCAAAGCAATAATGATAAAGTTGATTTTAGTGTCATACTTGATTAAGTCATCAAGTTAAGACAGGAGCAAGTGGATTCAGCAGCACAAAGAACAAGTGGCCTATTCAGTGCCAATAAGTGTAAAACGGTGAATTAAAAGGGCTCTTGCACTGGGCCAAACTGCTGTCAGGAGGCTCTGCGGTCCTCACTGCAGCATGGGCATCTGGCAGCACATTAAGAGTTTTACAGTAGAAATGCCAAGTGGGAGACTGGGAAAACTAAAGAAGGCACTGTGTTTTCTTTCTTTTTCAGTGCACTGAAAATGACTTGTCCACTTTGGCTCTTTAAACACAAAGTATGTATTTTTTATGTATTTCACTTAAAACGTTCCTTCTGTAATTTATCCTGTTAATGCCCTAATTTGGGTGATTTGATTTGTGCCATGAATAATGAATGTATACTAAGAGAGTTTTTATAAACGTTGACATTTCTGTTTTACACAAGAAAAGTGCTTGTTGGTAGCCTCACACTGTTCCAGTTGTTGCAGAAAATAGATTACTTCTCAGCAGACAAAAACACATTTTATTGGATTTGGACTTGGCAACTGTGTATCTCAAACAACTTGTTTGACAAAATTGCAATGCCAGTGCACAATTTAAAAATTTGTACTTTCACAAAATCTTAAAAAAAAAAAAATAAAAATAAAAAAAAACACCAAAAATGACACAACACATGTACAGTACAGAAGATTTCACATTTGAGCAGAAACTTTCCAACTCTCTGCCCCCTCAGACACCCTCACACATGGATAACGCCCACTCCTCTCAGCTCTGTCCTGTTCTGGGCCTCTCAGTCTCTGGTGTCAGTCACACAGAGGTCAAAGTTCACTGCTCGTCCCGCATGTCTCTTTCTCTACAGCCCCCTAGGGGACCATGGCTGCCCTCCACACACTCACTAAACGGACACATGTTTCCAGATGGGACAGACTTGGACACATTGACTTCCTCCTGCAGCTGTTTCAGATCTGAGGCCTCACGCTGCCAGTTAATTGCTGTTCTACAAGTTGGCAGTGTTTTCCTTATTCAGATAATAAATGCACTTTCAGTTATTCTCTAAATTTAGCAGCACCAAAATTGTACAAATGAGACAATTTCTGGCTGATACTTCTGCTGCCAACTGCCAACAACAGATTCTCTTCACTCATCGTAAGTGAAAACGTTAAGTAACCTATTAACAACCACAGTATTCAAAGTGGTATATACACAAACACACACAAGCTACACGCAGACTGCAGTTTTATATGCACTTACTGTAAGCTAATAAATAGGAGCGGAATAAATTGGGCTTATTTAAATCATTGATTGGTTAACTTTTATGAGCTGAGGAGGAGCACTATTCAGACTTTAATGAGTGTTTAGCTATGTTATAATGGTTTACCTCATCATAATCTTAATCCGAGTTGTATTTTGATTCTTCCATGTTTGAGTAATCCTGTATTGTCCTGCATTTTTGTTTTCACTGACCCCCTATCTCCACCCTGTATTTACATGGGAGTATTTAAAAATAAATGTTGACTGTACATTTAAATGAAGGTTTCAAGTGATTCAACTTCTCTTAACTCCCCTCTGTTCAAAACCTGATAGAGTGCAGCAGTGCGGCTCTAAAAGCTCCCATCCCATCACGGGACACTCTCAGGTCTGTTAGTGTAAAACCATGAGTCAGCCTTTGCTCTGGTCTCATTACACTTATCTGTGTCCTGTCCACAGCTCTGAGCTCTCACACACCACACACTGAGAGAGAGAAAGCTACCACACAGCGCGAAAAGGTGCAGTAATGTGGATGCAAGCTAATAGGAGACTGTTATAGCGTTTACACCTTAAAAACCTAATGGGGAAATGTAAAGCTATTAAGTCTGCTGCCAACTGTGAAACATATAGCAACCCCTCTGCTGTTGTATTTTTTTCATCAAGAACTAAAAAATTCTATCTTGTTTCCTTATTATTTGTAAACCCTTCAAATATGCTCTAGATTCATTTAAAATACTTGATCAATTTGCGTAGTAATTTTATAGCTATACTTTAAAGGTGCACAGTATAACAGCAAGCAGGTACCAGGTCAAGTTACAGGTCATATCTGTGGAGAGAAGACGTGTTTCAAGTGTTTCAAGGCATTTTAGCAATGAAAACACCAGTAACTAAATAAATAATAGGTTTAATGCTTCTAACTACACACTCCCTTGATTCTGTTATGCCTATATGAAACTCTTATCCAAATTTGAAAGCTCATACCCTTAACTTCAGGCTGTGTGCACACATTTGGAGAGAGGCAGTGTGTCTGACTAAGTGCTACAGAAACTCTCCCACAAGACGCTAAACACATTGAGAAAAGTCGGTGTAAGCAAATAAGAAGCACTCCAGCGCTCACACATGAGACCTGTGATGTGCTGACGAGGCTGAAGTCAGTGCCAGAAACTCAACAGTCTGACACAGAATGGCCGCCCGTGTGTCCGATCCACTTATCTTTACTCGTGCGGGCCAAAGAGAAGCTAATGAATATTTAAGACTATAACTTTTACTCAAGTCATTTAGTACATTTGTTCTTTATGGAGGAATCATAGGGGATTGAATCTGTCATAGAAGTTGTAGCAATAAGCTGTAGTCGAGGTAATCACAATAGCAGCAGTAGCAAAGGCAGCAGTAAATTATTAGTAAAAGTTGCAGTAGTATTTGTTGCAATAGTAGTTAAACTCTGATTAATTTGTATTAGAGGGGGGGCTCATAAGAGACTTTTTGCTTCTTGCCCCCCAAATTACTGTTGACGGGCCTGGTAGTAGGTAGGGTTGTGCAATTAGTCACATTTCAGTCGAGATCGAGATTATAATTGTCAAAAAAAATTGTGTTTGTTTGTTTTTCTTCACATAACCCAGGTATATATTGTCATTATGTAATAGTAGTAGTAGTAGTAGTAAAGCATTAAACTAGTGCCCTTTTCCTATGGACTAGATGTAGAAATGATTTTACCCAAGTCGACTTTTAGGCTAGAGTGCTCCTTTTTTCCTATAGAACAAAGCATAGCCATATCTCTTCCTTCTTTCTGGTCCGTTTAACAGAGAGACAGTGTGTACAGTGAAAGAGAGAGGGAGAGAGAAAGAGAAGGAATAGGAGAGAGAGGGAGCATCTCCACAACACAGGGCGGTTACCACAGAAACCACACACCAAACCAAACAAACAGATCGGCCTCAGCAGAGACAGGAGAAGACCAAAGACATCAGCAAATACATGAAAACTGTACAAGGATTCAGGCGACTTCTGAATGTGCAGGGATCAGAAATCTGCCAAATACACAGCCCTATTACACAAATGCATTAGTCAGGAACAGGAATTATGTAAAAACGAAAGTAAAAATGTAGAGAATGCATGGTCCAGACGTACAAAAATAAAACAACTAAACTAAAATGACTGTGTTGGAGTGTTATCACAATACTAACATTTCAAGTTTCAGTACTCAAGAAAAAAGCTTCACACTCCATATAATACCACGGTGAGAAAATACACAATTTAAAAATTTAAAAAAGAGATTTCAATGTAATAACTTATTATTATGTATTATTTTATTTGGTCAAACATTATTCAACTTGTAAAAGGTTGTACATAACATTTCTGTCATGACCGAAAAGGTTTAGGGTTGAAATGACATATAATGCCTAAATTTATTTAATAATAACTCACAAGAAATCCAATAAAAGCAGCATCAGTTCTACAACATATGACTCAATATGTACAAAAGAAAAAATACAGACTACAGCAGTTCACATGAATCATTCCTGAGTCCAGTAATTTTCAAAAAGCAATGGTTCACACCTCTTTTTAAATGCTTCTATTGTGTAGGAGCTTTTTAATTTATCATCAAGGTTGTTCCACACACTAACCCCGTGAACAGAAATACAATGACCTTTTTTACTGGTTCTAGTCCGACTTCTTTTGAATATACCTGTTCGTCTAAGATGATATTGACTCTCTCTCTGTTCGAATAAGAGCCGTAAACAAGGGGGAGCTTATGATTATATGCCTTATATATCATTACAGCTGTGCTCAAATCTTTAATATTACTGTGTGGTCTTAGTTCTGATATAGATCAAGATAAAAGTATCCGGGGATTAATTTTTTTGATAAGACTATTGGAGAGTGCAGCATGTGATCTGTAAATCCAAATCTTCTGGTTGAATCTGATGATAATAAAATCTAAAGTAGGCGTATTGTTGGTTCTTTTACAATTACTAAAATTCACTAAAACTTACATTGAAATTCTGGACAAAAGCTTGTGCATATCGCACAAACCACTTACACACCTACGCTAAAAGTTGAACGGCGACAGTAGGTTTAGATATTTCTATTCATGTTTGTTTACTTTTGTCAGCGGCGTCCTGAAGTGTCATAGAAATGACCTCATGGTTTTCAAATCCAATGCAAATCCTTCTGCATGTTATTCAAATGGGTACGAGCATCAAAGCAACATCTTACAATAAGTCACTGAACATGTCCTGGGACGCTCCACTGGGTCAGGCAGAGGGTCCCCGAACAAAGACTGGAGTGTTTGCAGTAATTGTACCTAAATGTGAAGCACTCATAGGATTAGGATAAATATAGAGCACTTAGATTGTGCATTAGGGCTTATCTACTGTCAGTCAATGTTGGGTGGGCAATTTGTCTCCCTCTGCCTGAAAAATGTAGGTCAGAAATAATTGTATCTCACAGTTTTGAATAAATGTAGAAAAATAAATAACCTACAAACCACCACTGACTGGAGACTGCTGGGACTTGAATTAAACTGTGTCTAGAGGTACTGTATATAGTCATTTTAAAGGTACCTTTTGAGATGTTATTGCTTTGCCTATAGAATGTCCCACAGTATGGCATTAAACATATGTATGAAGACATGCAGATGAGACCACCCGGCCAAATTACAGATCCACAGGTCAGATCTGTGGAGAGGCGTCCCTGCTTACATTAAGAATGCATGTTGTTCCTATTTCATATTTTGTACAATAAAAACACCCATAATCAAATAAATGCTACATAGATGCGTTCAATGCCATATTGTAGAACATTCCAGGTAAAGCGATAACTTCTTAATGGAGACTAACTTGCCAGACTCCCACCAGAAAAGTTACTTACTGCAACTTTAAATAAGATAGTTCAAAATCCAAAAGTGGGTTACATGAACATTATGGTTAAGCTAATAGATAAAGATAAAATATAAGTTATGTTCTGCACACAGTTACAAGACAAATACAAGTGCAATCATCAGTGTCTTTACCCAAAACCGTGTGACTTCATACATACCAAAATCCCACAAGGACAGAGGCTGCACATAGTGAATTACTATGAGCCTGGTCAGAATAAACCTGTGATTTTAAAGTCTGACTCACTCACACAGACTGACCAATGTAAACAGTGTGAATTTACAAGAAAATCATGACTCAGGGTTCTCACTCAGCAACCTGAAGTATGCATAAAAACACTGGTCAAAGCAACACTATACTGATTTATTTAAAGTTAACCCAGAGCTAGACCTGGTTTAGTCTTGGTGGTTCTCTCATCTCGCATCCTGGTTTTGTACTTGTTCTGGTTTGGCTCATAAGATTTACCATACCAAAGTTACAATTTAAACTTTTTATTTTTGTTTTATTATTCTGGTTTGGCTTTAGATTACATACAATGTCCATATGTGTTTCATAACTTCTAGTTCTAAATTAGATGGTTACATTTGAATTCATGCTTCACACTACACTGAGTGAGGTGTATGAGATAAGAAGAAAGTATCTGGGTTTCCATGGGCTTCAGAATAATGAAAAATGAGCATTGCTGCCATAGTAATGGTGAAAAGTCCTCAAAATGTCACCGATAACAGTGAGCTGGAACCTAACTGTGTGCCTGGGCAGCGTTTTTCTTGCTGACCGATGACTACCACATGACCACAGAAGTGCTGAGGTGGGCGGGGCTACACTGGGCTCACACAAAGACCCTATTTTCACTGCATAGACGTACATACAGTGAGTGTTAAGGCCATTGAACAGCATTGGACAAACTGTGCTGTAGTTAATGTGACGCAGGAATGACTATGAATGAATAATACTAGGTTTATATGGTTTTAAACTCTGCACAGGTTTGAGGTCAGATACCCTTAGTAATGCAAGAAAGGCATTGGTTATTATTATGGTATACCATTACACATTCCCATTCAAAAATTGCTGAATTAAATGTTGTGTTGTTTTGCATTTTCTTCAAACAGCCAAAAGAATTCAGTGCCTCTAAACTGTAGATGTAGAGATCCCCAACATCACGTGGGTATTCCCAGGAGTCATGCATACAGAGCAGTATTAGAAGATGAATCAGCAGTAAACCTTCGCTTAAGTTTTACATTTGTTTTCCAGTAATAAAAGCAGATGTTAAATGGTTTTCGGTAATCTTAAAGACCCTATTTACTGTAAAAGTGAACCAATTCTCCCAAATTTCACATGAGGTCAAGATTTTCCGCTAATTAACCAGATATCACGTGTGAAGTGAGACACAGTGAAGTGATACAGATCAGAGTGAGAACAGAAACTCAACTCATGTGCCAATACTGCTAAATGTGGCCTTACACTGTACAGCAGGTGGCAGGTTAGTGGTGCGATTCCCATGGATAAAAGCTGTAATTGTGTCCTTGGGCAAAACACTCAACCCGCCTTGTCCCACATGTAAAGTGCTTTGAGATCCTTGAAGCTGGAAAAGCACTACAGTATATGAAAAAGTGACCACTTACCATTTACCATGCATTCATTTAAATATGATGACAAACAAGATTGATTTTACATCTTTTAATTTGATTCATGCAATTATTTTACAGATACATTGTAATAATCAGAATGTCATGCTTTGAGTTGTGACTGTAAGGGTCACAGAGGAAACTTTTACAGTTAATGAAAGATGAAAGTGAAGGCAAAGTTCAAGGGGAAATAATACCGTGCGAAAATATTTAGCGTAGAATGACTGACCATAACCTCTGAGTCATATTCTTGACTTTACTGTTAACCTATCCAGACTGTATGATTTGAGCACAACATGCAGCAATCAACAATACATTTTTTATTATAACTGTTATATTTGGCATTGTGTGTTTTTAAAATTGTTGTAAATATTTAAAAAAACACCAGAACTGATCAGACAGAAATGAATGTGTACAGCACTAACAGTAATAACTAATGACAACTATGGATAACCTTAATGCTATATATGCACAAAATGAGAATCGTGGATATATTTTCGCTTCATTCACTTCAAATTTGCATCGCATGTAGTGTAGAACTAGACAATATGGCTTCACTTCAGTTTCACAGCAGGTAATGAATGACTGCACTAGAGCCAGTATAACAGTGAGTAATGCTGATGCAGACAAAAGCTCAGGGCCCAGTGTCTCCTCCCTGTGCGTGCACTGGTCTGACCGGACAAGGCAGACTGTACAGTACCACAGCCTAGTGACAGTAGTCGAGGAATGTACATCGTAAAGTAGAACAGACAATAAATTTCAATACTAAGGTCTGGTACAACATTTTAATTTCAATACCATGATGATAGTAACCATGATGACGTCTACTTCTGATTTGGATCAAAACTGTTCTAAACTATTCGGGAATCCAGGAGTTCACGAAAGGTCCAATTGTGTCCCATTTATGTGATTTTGTGATTTATGTGAAGATTTATGTGTTTTATGTGAAGACCCAGGACACGCTGGAGGGACTGTGTCTCTCAGCTGGCCTGGGATCGCCTTGGGTCCCACTGGAGGAGCTGGAGGATGTGTCTGGGGTGAGGGAAGTCTGGGAGTCCCTGCTTAGACTGCTGCCCCTGCGACCCAGCCCCGGATAAGCAAAAGAAAATGGATGGATGGATTATGTGATTTTAATTCCTGTACAGATTTGTATCGATTAGTATCTACTTCTGATTTTTTTGACAACCACAGTAGACAGAAGTGGATAGTAGTGATAGAAAATGAAGTACACTATACAATAGTGGATACAGAAGAGAGCAGTAGACAGTAGTATTAGCAGTAGCAGTGTTAGTAGTAAACAGATTAAAGCTCTTGGTGAGTGGATTGGTGAAGGTGTGGTTGTAAAGGGAGGTGTCTGTTGCACTGTTTGTAATGAGATCTTCAAAAGCACAAACATATGCCGGGTGCAAACAAAGAGCAGAGTGTTATGTAACAAGGTGAACAAGTATAACTGACAAAATTAAGAGATGAAAGTGAAACAACTTATCTTTATGGAAAGGAAGTTTGAGGAGAAACAACGCCCTTCAATTCAAAGTATAACTGTCTACATCAGGACTAAACAGGGTCATTAACTCACAGATGGCACCAATCTAGCAGCGGACAATTGGGGGGTTCATTTTTTTTTTCTTTGTATACATAGCTTTACATTGAAATAAGAAGTCATTAAAGACATTTGGTTCTTCTGTCAGTCCACACCTCACTGTGATTGATTAACTGACTTTTAAAAGGCAGATTACTATTTGTATTTGTAGCACACCCATTCACAGACTAAACTCAAGTGTTTTGTAGTTGTAATGCAAACATCACAGTCCTCTCTCTGGCAGCAGCAGTGGACTCTGGGTGATCCGATCAATAGCCGTTGCTGATTGAAACTGAGCCATTCGATACTTGTCCCACTTTAGACTGGCGCAAGAGGGCAACAGGACTCATCGCCCCAGGCCTGACTCTGCCCAAGGACTTCATAATACTGAGTAATGGAGATTCATACCACAAATCATCACTGTCGACTCCACAGGGACTAGAGCAGGCTCCATCACAGATGCCAGGCCTAACAAAGAGGCTATTTCTGTATATCATATATTTAGTCCATAATGAAATTTAATGCTTCTCATAATTACTGATTGCATCAACGTTCTAAAGTCTGTTTTGCTTCTATAAGGCAAAGCAGTTATCAACACACTGGGCTATGTCATTGTTATTTTTACACTGCGTTAAAAAGCTGTTGCAGCCACCCACCATAAATGTTTCAGTGACTATTTTAGACATTCCCGTATCTGTGGTAATGTTATGCAATGTAGATGTATGCTGCAAACGTTTATGTGAGATGATCTACCCTCTAACTCTAGCGGCTACTTTACAATAACACAAATAAATAAATGCATTACTCTGTTATTACTCTATCGTTGAAGCTGGGGTACTGTATTTTGTTTTTTTAAAATAGTACATTCTGAGTATATGGTACAATCAACACTTTGTGACAAAATTACACCATTTTACACTCACTGCAGCTAATAATAGCGTTTTTTTAAAAGCCAAAAGCAGCGATCTGATTAGATGTGCTTGGGCGGTCCACCACAGTTTAATTTCTCTGTCTGGAAAAAAAACAGCGCCGAAATATTTATCGCATGTGGATATTAACAATAACAGGCCGAAGGGTTTGTGAGAGCTAGGGACGAATTAGATGGATTAAAGTACCTTGTTCCACCTTCTGCGTGAAATTCAGGTACTCCAGCTTTAAGATCCAATGTTTTCTCATCTTTTTTCTCATATGGTTTTGTAGTACTGGAAACGCTGTGTAATTATTCTTATGTTCGAAAAAATGCAAACCAGGTGACGCTTGCGTTTGTCCCATAGCAACAGCAACACCATGGACCACCCATGGCAAAGCAGCTCCATCTGAATTACAGCTAATCGCTCCCACTGTAAATAAAAGGCCAGAAACATCCCGCAGGGTCTCTTTACGAGGCTCTGAGCAAATAACAGACCGCTACCTCCCTTTGAGAGATAATATAATAGCGACATTTAGCCATGATGATGCAAAGATGGTGATAAACAGATACAATTCAGGAGACAGACAAAGAAATATCCTTTAGTGATTCTCCCGTGAAGGTTTGATGGATGGGCAGGCACAGATTCATTTTGTATTAGGTTACACTGCTGTTATGTAACTGGGATGGAGTGAGGGAGTTGAGAAACTTGGTTAGCGTCTCCAGCCTGGAGAAAGTTGGAGAAAAGTCAGAAACTCATATCTTTATGCAATGTCTAAAGTATTCAGAGTTTTGTTATAACTTCTTGACCCATTAAACTTTTGTTGGGTGACATAAGTGGCCCCTGAGTCTGAAACAAGAGAACAGTCATGTAAGTTGTTGTAGGGCATTCTGGTTGTGTAATTTATTGACAGGCAACATGCACATTTAACCTTGTGTTTTAAATAATTTGTGATTTTAGTAGGCGAGTGTTGCTTCTGCCAGAGTTGGGTTTTTTTTGGGTTTTTTTAGTATTTTAAATATTGTTATATAATTGAATCAACTGGACTAAGCCATACATACTAAGCAATGTATACTTTAATCATACTTCTTTCACCCCGCATTATGCAACTTTTCTGGTGGATCATATGCTTACTTTGCCTGGAATGTTCCACAGTATGGCATTAAACCAACATGAGCAGCCTGGACATGGACATGCACTGAATCACAGTAAGAACACAAGTTTTATTTAGCAGTAAAACACCTTTGATTTGAATGCAAGATACATTTAATGTCATACTCTGAACATTCCAGACAAAACAAAAATATCCATGGGCAGAACCAGAAAAGTTACATAATGCACATTTAATAACATCCTTTCATACATTCTTTTTTTACATGTTTGTCAATCAACACATAGCAGGTCATGTGATATCTTCAAACAGTAAGTGATGATAAATAATTAAAAATGCCAAAGGATACCCCTGCCCAGGACTGTTTCTATGGACTATCCTCCTCCTCTCCTCCTGACCCCCTTAAGCTCCTCCTACTCCTCTTTTCAATGCCTTTTACCTGGGTATCTGTTACACAAGCCTGCTTTCACTTTAGCTTTATACGCACTGCAGCTGCTACCGAGTGCAGTCTAACACGCTACGCTAAATACTGGCTTCAAAGGGACTGTGCATGTTCTCAAAGACCCATGTGGTTTGATTAATAGCATTAGTGGGAAAATGGTGCTGGAGAATTCCTGCTTTTCGACGGATCGGCCTTTAAACCTTATTGGAGACATGTGACCGTAAATACATACAGCAAGTCCAGACAGGGTCCAGCAGTGAGAGGCAGTTTTGAGATTTTTTTTCCTTTCCAGTCTGAACAGGAAATGCACCTTGACCCCAAATCCCATGGTGAAGTGGGGGGATCCAAAAAACAGCACTTCTAGAGACTCCACATTTACGCCAATTAAATGTTCTGCAGACATAATATCTTGGCAAAAGTTAATGGAAATGTATGAAGAGTAGCTCAAATATAGTCAGTTACTATTTGTACAATTGGATATCTACTGCTGTGTGTTTTGTTATGTTCACAATTATTATTACCTTTACAAAGACGGGACAGTAGCCTTCTGAATGAAGACTATTGGTGTAAATGTAATAATAATATCGGTATTTAGTTCTAATTATGTTCCAAATCTGAGTAAATTCGTGTTTTGTCCTTTAATCTAACTTAACACACATTTTATACAGACCTTGGGCCAGTGCATTGGCTTATGATGTACAGTGCATGGATTACAAAAATTGGGAAGAAACTGGGACTTATTCTGCAATTAAATCTTGACTAGATCAGGACCAAACCAGGACTAAAACAGGACCAAACCAGGACAAGTGTGAACGCACCATGAACTACAAACTTTGGGTCAAACTTCTTTTAAAATTGTGAAACTTTGTTGTTCCATCTCCTAAAGTCATACATTACCCAAAGTCCCAGTCAAACAGTCAATGATACAACTGCTAATGCAGCAGAACCCAGTGAGGCGGTCCTATCTCTTTCACAATCTGTGGCCTTCAGACTGTTTAAATGACCTATAACAGAGTAGAACCCAAGCCTGAATCCTGTTTGCTCCATCTAAATACAGAGCCGCAGCCTGAGAAAATAAGCACCAGAGGAATTTGAATAGAGGCCCGACATTTCAGCGGCTCTGATAAGGCAGAGGTAATTGGGCACATTTGACTTTCCAAACAGCAGATTCTGAAACGCCACAGTTCACGGACTGGAGGTGAGAAGGTCTTAACATGGACAAATATGGATGAAATTAACCCGAAACAAGATGCGTTTGATGAAGGAAAGAGCGCATTCAGAATCATGTGATATCAGGGAGGAAAAATGTTTTATTGCAAACAAACATGGATCTGGTGAAGAAGTAGGAACGGTAAAGTATCAGACTATAAGACAAGCTACACCTGTTGGTAGAAGTCCTGAAACATATGGCTTCAATGTTAAATTTATTCAAATACTTATTTTTATAACATTCAATAGAATAATTTAAATAAAAAATAATAACATTTATTGGTTTCTACTGCAGATTTGAGATTCTAGCTCCGTATTTTGATACTTAGGGAAGGCTGTATACTTATAATTGATTTTGATACCATGATATAAACTGTTATTAAAGTAATTTCTATTTTAATACTATGTTACAGATCAGAACATTTTCAAACTACTCAAGAAAGGTCCAATTTTGTCCAATTTTATGTTCTAAGTTAATAGTTTGACAGTAGTTTTAGTACTTGTAGGTATTGGTATTGATTGGCATTTTAATGGAACTGCAACGTAACTGTGAATAAAAGCGTTTTTCAATTAATGAAGTAGATTGCAGAGTTAAATTTGAACAAGCTGCTAATGACTTTGGTGCATTTTACAGGTAGCAGTTGGAAAGTGGAACGTTGTGGGTTTTACATGTTTTATGAGTCTGACATCACTAAGCATGTTTAAAGTTTAAATATCCAATTATCCTGTTATGGTACTGCACTTTTTCCTGCTCCGGTAGTAAAAAAAGCTCTTTAAAGGTTAACTATTACAACTACTACTACCAACCAAACATATTAGTACTATAGGTCACACCAATGTATTATTTCCACAACCACAATAATTGTTACCAAAATGTAGCTTTAATTGCAGCTTTAATTGCAGTACTTTGTGTTTTTTCCTTTATAGGTTAATGACACTTGTTTAAAATCACAATGCAAATGCCTATTAAACATGACCAACACACTTCCTATTGAAAGTTAAGTGGCCAAAATCCAACTCAAGCTTGATTCAAGAGTCTCATGGTAATACAGCCCCATCCAGTCCGAGCTGAATGTTAAAAATGTCACCACTGATTGTTACAATATGAACTGCATAACATTTTGAAGGAAAAATCTTTCTCATTGGTTCAAGTCTGGCTTTTTGAAGGCCAGAGTGATAATAGATTGGTGACTGTTTTGCATTTTATGATAAAAACAACACATTTTCATAGCTTTTAACACTATTGCGGCATATGTGTAGGCATAGACTTTGGATAGCATCATGTTTAATCAATTCTGCTGGATAAAATTAAATAACTAAACCAAGGCCAGACACACTATACTTTGCAATTTGTATATAATTGGCATATTTGTGATTTGAATAACTGACAATATTTGGAAGACTTATAGGCAGTTGTCTGTTCATAAAAGTGCACATTTGCGGGATAATGATTATTTCCGTTGGCATATTGATGACCTAGTATATAATCAATGCATTAGCCTAACTAGCACATTGTTCAGCCCTAAGTTAAAAGGCAGGCTGTATACAACTGACATCTCTCAGTTGTGACTTGAATAAAGGAACAAATTTGAAAGGCTTATCAACAGTTATTTTTAAAAGTGTCCCTTTGAGGTATAACAATATTATAATGTATTTCTTCTCAATTATTTATATGATCATTGCTCAAATTTCCCTCAAATAACATTACAAATACTCAAGCATGCTTATCTACGTTTCCACTAGATGTTTGACAATAGCTCTTGACTCAGGGAGACCCAAAAAGCTGCATTGTTGGTTTCACGGGTGTCACCCGATCCACAGCTGTCACACCTCATCACTCTGGTTTTAAGCACAAAGAGGATGAAGAAAAGGTGAGTTTGTTGTTTGACAGTCTCTGCCCCGGAACCACCACATGAAAGGTACAGCTAGGTGAGTCACAATAAGTGTAAAGTGTTAAATTTGATATATTATTGAAGCAAATAAAGACAATAAACGATAATGAAACTAATTTATGCCACTGACACAGTAACCACCCAGATTTAAACAACATAAACTCTGAAATATTATTTTAAAAAATCACAAGCTGTAATAAATAAACAGCAGAATGTAACACTTTAGTAGTTAGTTCACATCTGTAATGAGTCTTAGAAGTTATTTATTCAACCTTTTACTGCTTAAATCTTATCATATAAACAAAAATAATCAAAAGATTCAGAGACTGCACTTCAGGGACGTCCAGCTCTGCGCCAAAAGCATCACAGCAGTCAAGAAGTCAGCACAGTGTTCCCATAATGTGCAAGAAAGTACATCAACTCTGACTAAGAAAAGTTACACTTCATACTTCATTTATAATGTCGCAATGAACAACCAAGTAAGTTTGACATTTTAACCTGACTGTGCAATAGCCGTTGCAACAAAAAACTGTGATGTAAGCTAAATGACAAATCTTAATGAGAGAGAAACTGAACAGATAATGACCATATACGGAAATGTGTAAAAAGTAAACAGCATCTTTCAAGACATTGCTCAAATATAGCCAAAGGCGCCAATGGACCAATGAAGCGTTAAGTTGTTTACAAATCGTAGTTGGAAAATTGAGAATATAGCATACTATAAACGAAAAAGCCTAAAAAGGAAATAGCATGTTGGTATTTCAAACTAAACAATATGTTAAGCAAGTAAACACATTTTATGGTTGCTGAACAATACATAGGCTGTTTTCAAATGTGATATCTGCATGATGTCACATACACAGATGGTATGCATGTGGGGGTTTTCTATACTGATTGCCTGCACTGTATTTTCAATAAAAGTCAAACAGGAAAATCCAGCCGATCCAGCTTTTTCCGTTCTAATAGCGTTATTGATACTCTGACTTTACACATCTGCTAATAACTGTTATTTATCTTTCAAATAACAGCTTCATGAATAAAAGTTCAAACATTATGAGGCACTCTAGGCCACAGTCAGTCTGTAAATAGTTTTATTACATCCAATTAAAGGCCAAACCAGAATATTGGCTTAACTGGTATCATGGAACCGATACTCGACCCAGCAAATGAGTCAGTGTTTAGAGCCATGATTTTATGACACCACTCCTATACAATTTATATGTCTCCATCTTAAACAAGGCTCTTGTGAACAGGATCTTCTGGTGTCATCTGAAAATCTGCAATAGTCTAATGAAACTAAACACTGACTATTTCCAAAACTGGTCAAATATTACAATATTGTCTAACAGTTTAAGATCAGATTTGTTCAATTATGATGCCAAACCAAAATGACTGCCTGCTCAGCTTCCAGAAGTAAATTTTCCATACATTTTTCTCATAGGCTTTTCGAAAAATTCTGATATTAAGAGTTTAAAGGCATTGCAGAGGCTAACCAGCTACGCACTAACTAATATCTATAACGCTTTTGTTTTAAGCCCCAAAAGGCTGTTCAAAATGCAAGATTCTGTGAAATTAAAGTTATAGGTCTTGAGGTCATTAGTTATTATGTGGCTGATTATCCCCGAGCAAGCTTTCAAACTTTTAACATTAATTTATGAGAAGAATGAATGGGAAATTTAGGTCTGCAACCGCGGGGTGGAAGGACACTGTTGAGCTCAATAGTAATTTGAAATTTCCATGATGCAATCTGCAAAATCTAGTATTTTATAACTGTGAGTGACTAGTGCTGACAAGACGAGAGCTAACTGTATGTGCAACATCATCATGGCCCGGTCCCACAGTTTACACAAAGGGTGACGCACCATCATGGTTTATGTAGTGCAAAAACAGTTCAGCACATAGCGCCTTGGTGTAAGAAAGAGAGAGAGGGGGAGAAAGGGGGGCAACTGGCTTCAAAATGTACTGCTATGTGAGGTGCATCATGGGAGGAATGTGATGACAGGAAGTAAACGTTGAGGTAGACAGACAGTTGTTCAATGGGCCAGAGCTGACTCCATTGTGCAGTATTGTGTGGTATCGTTGAGCTATATTGTGCAACCCGCTGCAAAGCCAGGAAATGTTGTATTGGTTTAAGTGAAAAGTTACTCAAGTGCTTTTTAGTGTTGACTCAGTTTCCTGCAAATTTAAACAACCAGACCCTCAAAATCACAGCTGCAAACTGCCACTACTTCCAGACAAATATATTATAAACCTGTATTAGTCATTTAAATGCTTTGCTGAAATAATGTCGCTTAAAAATTAGCTGGCGACATGGGGGAGTGTAATTAATGAACAATGTTGCACAGTAAATAACTTTGTGGTTATTTCCTGTATCTGAAAAGAACCTGACAAACAAGAAAATTAAAGGTGCATTACGTCACTTTTTTGGTAGGAGGGCCATACTTGTTTTTCGCCTAAAACATGCTACAGTATAACATTAAACTTTAACTTTTCTCTCTAAGATATCGTATTACTTCACACAAATCTGACTTTTTTGGTAAGAGGACCGTACTTATCCACATGGAGGTATTGTTTTTTTCCCTAAAATGTGCCACAGAAAACTTACGCATGCATCTTTAATGTAAATACCTGTCTTTCTGGTTGTGTACTTTTCACACGTTGCAGACAATACGGCTTCTAAGAATTTCACTTCCTTCCTCCACATACTTGCATCACTGTTGTTTTATAACATTTAGTTTTTCACTATTTTGCTGCAACACGTCAGAGATGTCAACCAACCGACCAGACAGAGACAGCACCAAAGTTATTTTGAACAAACTGCTGCAATATATGTAGCTTTGTGGGGCTGGCTGGTCCCACAAGTAGACTAGACACCATAACTCGAAAGCATACATAAAATCAAGTCCCATGATTCTGGGGGAAGGGTATCCAGGGAAAACCATCCAGGAGTTGATTTTAAACTAAATTTCGATAAGCATGAGGCTCGATTCTCAGTAAGAATATTATAACAGCCATAGATCCACAACTGAATGAGAACTCAACCAGAACTAAACTAAACTAGGACTAACAGAGTCTAAACAAGCAGGACAAACTCAGATAAAACTTGAACCTGTCACTAAATCTTTCCTGCAAATAAGCCTGATAATCATCGTCACCTGCACCACAACTTAAAAACCACTATTGACATATATAATGGATAATATTTACAGGGAGGAGTGGTGTCTGTGTGTTTGTTGTCCTAGATTTCACCTGTGTGTCCTTATCTCCGAGCGGCTGCACAGAGTCAACCCAGGGGAATGTGGGTGTGTGGAGAGGATGATGATGATGATGATGATGGGAAGGATGAAGGGAGGGGACCAGCTCAGTGCTTTGGGGTGTGGGACACAGGAAGTGGGAGGTGTACAGACCAAGGTGCTCGTGCTTATGCCCTTATACGGTCTTTGACAATTTATGAATAGAAGGAGTCATCACCTGCTGCAACTCCACCCTACTTGGAAAGGACAGTAATGATGTTCTCAGTTCTTAACCAATGTAGACATATGGGTTGGAACACTGCCAGAATCAGCATATTAAATTACTAGATCTGTCTTGTTTAGTTTCGACTTTCATCATTTTCTGTCTTCTTTCTATAAAAAATATACTCTGATGAATTGGTGTAACTGCGGTGCCAGCTTTGGGCCCAAAAAAAGTTCTAAGAAAGTTGTATTTTCAACTTTCAACTTACATTTTAAACATGTTTTAAGTATATAAACCACATCATCAAAGGATCAAAGGATTCATAGCTCCAATAGAGTAAAGGAAAGAGCACAGTGTTCCTTCTTCATAACCGGTATGGTACTTTAAATGTTGTTATAGTAGCTTTATTCAATTGCTTTCCCTAACATGTAGAACAGAAACACCTGGGTTTTTCAAAGACATTAAGATGGTGAGATAAGACGTCACAAACTCGTCTTCTACACCCAGCGGTCACGTCTAGGCATGTGTTGGACTGCAAATATTTCATACACTCCCAGACATGCTATGAACCTAGATTACTAAATACCTCTTACAAAACACCATGGCGGTTCGCCTTTGTCAAAATGTACCGTGGTTTTCAATGCAAAAGGGATTCAAGATAAGCTAAAATTTACATGGCTGGGTAAATTCATGTTGTTTTTTTCATATTCTTGGTTTGATTGTGAATTTGTACCAGTCTATCCACCAGTCGATTTATTTGGCAACACATATAAGAGATTTAGTTTATATTTAAACATACTATAAATACTGATAAAGATCAAGACATTAAAAACCTATACTGGAAATGTCCTATTCATGTGATTCTTTGAGTATTGATAGCTTTTCAAGTGTGTATCTAGCCTCTAGCTGGCTCACTTCATTTACAAATTGTTTAGAAATATAAAACGTAACTTGTACTACAGTGAAATGTGGTGGCAGGTTTTGTTGTATTGCTTTAGGCAGACTAGAGATCCTCAAAAGCAAATAAATCCATAGCCTGCAGACTACACTGAGTCCCAGTTCCTGAAACATGAGCACTGCAAAAGAGAATTGTTATTTCATACCAGAGAAAAGTGGAACATGTTGTTTAGACGGAGATGTTTATCACTGCAAATATGAAAAACAATATGAGGAGAATGCACTGGTTTAAGGTTGACAGACAACACTTTACTTTCAATACACCTGAGCAGGAGAAGTCTTTTGAAGGTTACGTAATGGTTTTCTTATCTGGCAAGGGGTATGCCTTCTATTTTTGTAAACAGCCAAATCGATAATGACCTCAGTCCACCTGCAAATAGATCACAATTTGGCCTATTTTGTATTCTTAAGCGATTCTCTACTAAAACAGGGAACTCGAAACAGGGAACTCGAAGAATTGAAAGACGCATAAAAAGCATTACACTACATTTTTATTGGCTTAGTAGAGTCCACTTTATATGTGCTAAATAATTAAAAATTATTTAAAGTTTGGTTCAAAAGTCCGACCTGATTCCACTTAGACCTGTTTCCTCAGAAATTGACTGAAGTCTGCTGTAGACCTTCGATTTTAGACTCTGACAGACTTCAATTAATAAGCTACTCTTGGATCAATTTAGAGCAACAACAAAACAGCAAAATAGATTTTAATCTGCAGTGTTCTCCCATGACAAACAGTGCTTGCAACGTAAACTTGCCCACTTTCTACAGCTAGTAAAATGATGAGCCCCAGACATTGTCCATATGGCGTTTTATGCCTGAGCCAAAATTCGTGGTAGAATTAGTTTACCCTACAAAGATTCATTAGTTCAAAACATTAGTGTAACTGTATAACGATCAGTTACTAATAGTTTTTCTCAATGGGGAGCCACATAAAAGCCCATGGTTTATCTGCTGATCTCTTTAAGCTCTGGAAGTAATGGGCGTGGAGCAAGCTACAGGCCTTGAAGCTCAGCCCAGAGGGAGCTTGTGTGTCGGGGCAAAGATCTGGGTGACATCTGGGCCTTTATCACTGATGATGGATCCATTTACAAACAAGGCACTGGAGTAGGAGTAGTAGGAGTTTCACACCAGGTAGCATCTCAGGAAGTGTTGTCTTTTGTGGACTGAAAACCAGGTCTGTTGTGAACACAAAACTTGGTCCAACTATTAATTACGCAAAAATCAAAACCCTTAAGCAAAACATTAGAAGAAGCAGAATGACTACTGGCGCAAAACTATTATTTATTTACGTACCCCAAGCCAGAATTAAAAGGTGCACTATGTAACTTTCCAGCAAGACAGGTTTAACTCCAAACTGTGAAACACCAGGTAAAGCAATAACATTTCTGTGAAGACAAGCAAGGACCCCTATATAGTTAAATAGTACATCTTAAAATATCGTGAGACTTCGCTTGGAAGGGAATCTGGAGTACAATGGAAAAAAATGTTTCATCTATACACAAAGTAAAAAAAAAAAAAAAAAAAAGTCATGTTAAATGGTTCTCTATTTAGTGAATGAAAGACTACATGGGTCTCTGTGTCAATCTCCCATGCGGTACCTCTACTGTCCATAGTTGCTGAGACAGGCTTCAGTTCAGTTCCCTACAATGACAAACTAAGATTACTGTAAAAGGAACGGATGATGAATACACATTTCGCACATTTCAAATACCGCCCCTCATCGTCATTATATTTCTGAATGGTCATGCTGCCACAACCACTGGCCTTTCTCTCTTGTAGCTGACCAGTGCAGAGTAAGCACGTCAGCCACACCTGACCGCAGTCCTGCATACCATCAGCGTGTTTCCCTGTTATTTGCTCTGGGCCCGGTAGCAGTCTGACGATGACATAATCCAGGAAACTAGAGCTTTTCAAACCCGGGCAGAAAACTGTGACGGGGAATAAACTTTTTCCAGCAGCGGCAGCAGCTCAGCACATGAGAGGGGCTGATTATTACCATTTTTGGGCAAGCTCGCTCCCATACAAGCCCTGCCCTAACCACAGAGCTTACTCACATTCCACTGCAACTTTTTCTTCCCTCCTAGTTTTTCAAACTCCAGAAGTAACGTGGACAGCATCACTGGAAATACGTCTGTGTCTTTAAATACTTTTCAATTGTATGAAATTATGGAAAAAATCAGGTCCAAATAAAGACATCTGCTACTTTCCTGGTTAAGTAATGCCTACAGGACCAGGACTAAGTCAGGTCTGAACCAGGGCTGCATGTATGTGATAAAGCTGTCTAAATCTTGTATTAACCATGATTACACCAGGAGAGGGCAAATGAACCAGACCAAAAATAGGACTAAAATGGGACTAGCACTATCCTAAACTCCAAAATGCTCCAGGATACTACTGTCTGCATCACCAATACTGCCCTCCTCATAGTCTTAGTACCACTGGTGTAGATGGAACCTCCAGATTTACTATGAGAACTTGTATAGAAGGACACTGGCTAACTTTGGGGTTGCCCAAACGGCTCTTAAAATCACCCACATACAGCCCGTGCCAAGAACCACATGTTGCAGTGGTAGGACGCACAAAAGTTGGCGCCTAAACAGTGCAAATTAGTAACAGACAAACATCCACCCCCCTCGTGCTTTGTTATTACCCACGCAGACCATAGTAAACCCGGTCTAATCCTTGCCCCCATCATAAGCAGAAGCCATATGACAGGACAGGCCGCCGGGGTCCGTCCAAGCGCATGTCTGGCATCTGTTGCTTGGGAAAGGTGGGCAGCTTTAATTGCCTTCCTGCCCCCCGTCTCTCCTCCCTCGTATTGCCCCGTTGCCGCAGAGATAATGGGGAGGTGGGCCTCGCGTAATTACGGCTACAGGACGTTTCATAAAGCCATACAGGATGTGTGCAAGTGTCTCCAAGGGGTGATTTCACGAGCGGTGGAAAAAGTTTGATAGCAGCCTTTAGCGCAGTAATGATTGGCAATGCGCAATTACGCACGGGTACACATCCAAATTCCAGTGTCTTCCCTTATTCTATAGTAGTAATATGACTTCCTGTTTCCATAGCCTCCAAGTCAGCTAGATTGTGTCTTATTCCAAGCATCTGGACATAGTTTGTACGCTTGGAGACACCGCGTATCCATCCATTACATACAAGTTGCATTGGATTACTTCCTGGTAGTGAAACAAATGCCTGTTTAAGGACGAGCTACACACGCCACATCCGCACCTTTACACTGGCTTTTGGGCTTACCTTTCGTTGCTGCTTCTCCCATGCAGGATCCAAGAGCAGATCTCGGTCCCAGTCGTCCTCTTGGTCCCTGTAATCATGATCTCCGTCATAGGGATCCATAGTACTGTTTTGGAAAGCTTGTATTCGGGGTGGAAAGAGTTTGTGGTTGTCCGCTGCCGGTGATGTTACAGCTGTAGCCTATAGCCAATGTGTAGTACCTCTCCTCCGCGCATTCAAGACGCACAGACTGGCTGAAATGTACGGTCCACCCCCGGCTTGCCTCTCTCACTAACTCGCTCACTCTGGCTGCGTTTGCCCTTCCAACTATGCCTCGTATTTCTTCCGCTATTTGTCTACTTCTCCTCTGGCAGGGCTACTCAGCAGTTAAGGCAAGCAGGCGCGTAAGGAGGAGGCAGGTCCACACAAGCAAAAAACTTTGGTTCAGACAAATTGAATCGATAACTGGATCCGCGCTGTGATTGGACAGATCCGGAGGCAGGTCCCGCCCCCATTGATGCTGATTGGCTGGCTGCGCTGTCACCTTGGAGGCTTTACATCCAAGGTTGAGTGCGTGGCTTGACTGATCCAGCAACTCCAAAGCGTCTGGGGGTAATTAGCCCACAGTAACAACAAAACACAGATAATGAATGAGGGACACTCCCTAATTCAGTTGACAGCTACAACTTTTGAAGACAGAACAAAACAGTAGGTCAGAAAGGCTCAAGAAACTAAACTAATGCTGAAAATAGGCTACCACAAAATAGATTACAATGTTGTGTTGAGGAGATGTACAATAGAAGTGTGTTTTAAAGCTAATTTGTTCTTGTTAAAGCTGCACTATGTAACTTTTATTTTTTCCACCAGCTTGTATCCATGATGTTATTGCTTTACCTGAAAAGTATGGAATTAAACATATCTATCACCAGTTACAAGACCTAATATTAATATTTCAAGCCTTATTTAAAGTATGAAGTCAAAACTATGTTAAATGTGCCCATCTGAATGATCCATATTGACCACTGACCCTCCGTGTCAAATATTTTTGAAGATATGGCCCTCGGTGACAAGAGTTTGGGCACCCCTGCGATAGGAGAAACTGAGATAGGCCTGTGTTTTTAAGTTTCCTGTTAGATGCAATATTTTGAGAACTTTTTCCCATTCAAAAGATATATGTAGTTTCAAGTTTTCATCATTCTGAAATCCATAGTAAGCTTTTAATGAAAATATAATAATAGGCCTACAAATACCTTTTCGAATTCATAATAATGATCATTCACATGCATAATGTTCTTGTACTTTTTAAAACAATCATCAATCCAAAGCGTCATCTCTGATCTCTGTGTCGTCAGCTCGCTCTGTAAATCTCCCCTTATTCCCACACACTTGATGGAGCACTCCTTTTTGAATGAGCTCCTCTGTCCAAACCACTTACTCTTAACCCCGGTGCTTCTTTCATTTGCACATAGCTGTCAATGGGGGAGAAAGGTGAGTCTAGCCGTGGGTCAGATAAACATAAAGGAGCTGCTACAGGTCTGGAGCCTTGTAAGGTAAACTGTACAGAATGTCACACAGCCCAGAGAGGACGGAGCAGGAGGGATCGCCCCAACTGCAGTTATAGGGAAGTGTGCTCTCTCCTTATATGGGCACGGCTCTGAGTACAAGCCGAAATGTTTGGGAAGGTGATGTCACATACAGGGAGAGCAGGATAAACCACCCAGGACTAAGCACGAGCTAAACCTGAACTAAACCAATGGTAAACCAAGTCTGAACTATCAGGACTAAACCAGGAGTAAACGCTGAACTGAACTCAATAAAACTAAAATAAGACAGAACATACTTAAACCAAAATATAAAAAATGGCTGAACTACTAGGGGTCAAGAAGGTTGTCCCATAAAAAGCACCCTTGGCAGCCTTGTTATAATGATAAAAGTGAATTGCAAAAGACAGCAGAACTAAACTACAGCTCTTTTCCATTAGTGGATTAGCATAAGTTTATTAGGCTGAAACATGCCTTTGAATAAGAGGAACGTATTAAAGTTTAATTCAGGCCGCACCTGGTCAAATACTTTCTATGACGTCATGTAATGCTAAATAAAGATGTAACTACTCATCACAATGTACATTAGGGCTCTGTTTAAATTGAAAACACTTTTACTTTACTTTACGTTACCTTTACAGTTTTTAATGAAAGCTCATGATGTCATTTTATCTAAAGAGTATTTAAACATTAAATCATCCTTGTGAAAAAGATTTTGAGCAACCAACTTGACAAATAATTATCATAAAATCTGAGAATGCTTCAGGCACTTAAACGGCCGATATTACGCCATTTTCTGATCTATGTTATAATGTTTCCTCATCACAGACCTGGAGTTGTGTTTTGTTTCATTCACACACAAATCCTGCATATTTAGGCCGAGTTATTCGCTCAAACAAAAAACATTCTGTTCCACCTTGTGATGTCATACAGGAAGTGCTCTATACACCTTAACCAGCATCATCTGGATAAATTTCAGCCTTTAAAATTTCCACTCTCTACTAAACAAATGGTAGCTGTTAACTTGAAAAGTACCACTTCATGACATCACAAGGTGGAACAGAGCATTTTGAGCTTTGGAGATATAGACAGACTAATAAAGAGTTACTTAAACATGTGTGGATGAAACAAAACTCAACTCTGAACATGTTTTTGATGAGGAAACAACATTACAACACGGCTTAAAGCTCACATGAGTCAATTTTACATAATATAGGACCTTTAATTGTGAATTCTATGCAACAATTGTTCTGCCAAGTGAAGAAGTCATGTACCAGATTCACTTTTGGACCTCATGACTACAACTATGGGGGTTAATATTACTGCTATTATGTTATTCTGGTGAAATAACCTCCAATTACAATTACACACCACATTCATAAAAGTGAGTGTTTGCTTATGAGCACAACAGCAGCATGCAGTGCCAGAGATTTAACCAGCAACCTTTTGATTTAGGGGAGAATGGCTTAACAACTCTTTCAAATAATCATTTAACCAATAAAAACATAATCTTTGCTTGCTTTGGGGTGGTAAAAAGAATCGTTTGAGTTATTCTTTCATAAGATCTGAATCTGAGTTACCAAAGCCACACTGGACCCCCGCAGAGCAATAACAGGGGCTGTAAATGGTCGTTTGACAAGGGGCTAATTTCCTCCTCAGCGGATGATCGACTGTTAAATGCTCCAGTTCACTGATTATAATTAACCATTCAGATGCGTATCATTTTCTTTTGGCAGTGGCACCCTCCGAGACTCCACACTGCGATTCAGGCAGAACTTGTATTGCTGGGTTTCAAATGTCATCACAACATCCTAAAGGCCAATCACATGTAATACACATGGGGGCAGGTCACTTTAATATGGCTAAAATGCAGATTTTTGTTGTGATTTACTGGGTTTAAGGGTCCAGTCACTAATAGAAATGATCAGGTTCAATATTTGTGAATTTTCTTTTTAGTTTTTCTCAACAAAAAGTACAATGTAATCAACAGGGAAAACTGGCCCCCATCTTGCCCCCCCCCCCCCCCATCTGGGAGTATGATAGAAGAAGTTACAGAAAAGTTACATAGTGCTCCTTTAATCTTGGTTCAGTTCCGTAATAATTATTGTTCAAACTTGGTTAAGACTCAGCTTGTGGATTGGCTTGTGGGTTAGAATTTTTGAGGGTTTGGTTCAGTTCTGTTTTAATCTTGCTTAATTTGACTCAGCTTTAATTTCCATTTAATGCATGGTGATTTTGGTCTTATTTTAAAACTCCATTTCTCTGGTGGCACTTGGACTGGATCCCTGGAGCATGCTTTGTGGGTTTATATGAAGAGTTGCAGTGCTGGACCCTGGCAGTGTCCCAAACTATGCCAGTGATGTTTGGAGGGGAATTCTCAAATACCAGAGCTCAGTGCTGAAGCTATGGTCCATGTATGGGATCTTAACCAGGGTAATCCCACTGGGCTGATGGAGGCTAGGAAAAATGTTTGGTTTTGATTCGCCTTTATACCCAGAGCGTCAAATATAAAAGGGACATGTCCAGAAATTCAAGCATAAACAGTTTATCTTTCAATTTGCCTGTATAGTTGCATGCATTTCCCATAGAGATGCACTGTGCGTCCATGGATCCTCCTCCAGAAAGGTTTCAAGCAGGAGATGCCACCAGGCCATGTTTCAGATCAGCTCTGTGAAGAGACGAGCACATTCAGTTAGAATGTATATTTTTCAAAGTCATTTTTGATTAACTATGATGACATAAATGTAAGATACACATGTTTAATGTCACAATACAGACAAAGGAATAACATCTCCAAGGCTCCTACCAGAAAAGTTACATTTGGTATGGTTTTAAAGGTGCCCAATTATATATAATAATGTTAAACTATTCCATTGTTTTTATAGGGTTCAGCTTCATTTTTATGCCAGATGTAAAAAAAAAAAAAAGGTACAGGGCGGCCCAAAAGTCACTGACACTTTTAAATCCTCAATAGCTCCTATAATTCTTAAGTTATACTCACCAAATTTTAACAGCAGGTAAACTAAACCTTCCAAGATTTTTGGCAATATATATATTATAATTGTTCACTTACACTTGAACTTATCACTACTTAAACTAAGTGCTATATTTGCTCTTATTAATGTCTGAAGGGTAGTTCTAAATGAAGGGTAGTTCTAAATGCTCTGAAACAAAAGAGTTATGAATTTTTTTTCAACTGTCAGCGACTTTTGTACTTTTTGGGTATAACATTGAGTTTTAAATTGTTAATCGCTGTGGCAACATAGTCCTAATTTATTAAGACTATGAATGAGGCCAAATATATACTATCACAACATTAACTAAAATGTTCAAAACTAAATATTATTACATTGTAGCAACAGCCTCGTGATTGAGAATACAAAATAACGTGATTTCTGCTTTCCTGGTAATAGCCCGTCCTACGTGCCACCGAACTGCAGCCTGCTAATCCCAGGCCTGCTCCAGCGGCAGTGCTCAGAGCTGTGGTTGTCCCGCACCCCTCCCTGTTTAAATGTGGCTATAGAGGGGTGTTTACTGCTGTTAACCCTGCCTGGATAAATACTGATAGAATGGCCCATTGTACACCAGCTTCTGCTAATGACCACCACTGCTGCCTGGACACATTTTCAACAATACCACTGTGTTCTTAAGGAATACAAATGAACGCAATAGACAATATAAAGCTGGAAATGAATCGTTTTTGTAAGAGCTCTAAAAAGCTGACAGTAGCGAGCGATTAATCAACACAACATATGGAAGTCAGCGGGCACACTTCACTTTTAGGATCAACAAAAACAAGATCTGCCCCGACATAATGACCACATACTAAAATGGACTTACTGCAGGCCCAATTTGTAGCACACCGTGATATGCTTAAATTTAGAAATCTTGGACCACATGGACTAACGTTCACTTCTTAGTTGTCGCTGGAACACTTTCGCAAAACTTTGAACAGCAATTTTAATGTATAATACTCAGTAGTTTAGTTATCATAGCTTTGTTCCTTGTAGCTCACTAATTTTGAGGACAAAAACAAAAAAAATTACAGATTTTTTTTCATTTGACTAAGATTTTTTATTATTGTTAATGTGGACTGGATATGGTATGAGTCTGACTGAAATGAACCCTTCCCGTCTGTTCACACTTTTAATTAGCGTATGAAAATATTTGAACATTTTATCAGAAATTACAGTACTCATTACCCTGACAAAAAACAAAGAAAAATATTAGTTGACAAAATTAACCTACTGTCTTTAGTGAGATAAAGAGATAATCTGTGTTTTATTTATTTATGTGACAGTGCATGTTAATGAGCATCTGTAACAGGTACCTTGTAAATGTGTCACATGTCATGATAAATACTAGATCAATGCATTATTCAATATATGAAAGTTGGAACAATATTTTTTTGGGATCAGTTTTTATTGTGTGTGCATTTTCTTTGCACGACTGGGAAATTTAAGGTAACTTCTTGGCTGAACGATAAGATTTAAGTCGTAAAAGGTTGAATTACTAACTTCTACATGAAAACTTGCTACTAAAGTGTTTCATTCTGGTATTTATGTATTGCAGCTCATCATTTTTTAACCATATCTGAACATTTTTAACATTTTTTGTGGTTTAAATCTGGCTTTGGGTTATTATGTCAGTGCCACAAGTTAGTTTCAATATTATCGTTGATCGTCTATAATTACTTCAGATGTATATATTGAATTTCAAAATATATTCTCGTTACAGGCCTAGATGTGCTCATTTCCATTTAAAATGTTATGCCTTTGACAAGCTCCCATTTGCAAGTCCCAGTCCCAGAGCAGTATAGGGGTGAAATGAAGGGTGTCCACTTCCTGAAGATAAGTACTGACCGCAAACTGGACCAAATAGGAAACGGACAACAGAAGAGTGCAAATGTCCCGATAACTCTTTTACAACACGCCTGCCAAACTTCAGATTAACAACACTCTCTGCCAACAGGAGGGGAGGCCATTTGCTCCTTTTGTTATGGGTCTTAAGAAAAGCCCTGTGGTCCTGTGAGAGAGAGGAGCAGACACCAGTTCGTTTCTGCAGACTCAGATGATGTAATGAGCTCCCTGGACAATCGCCGCTGTGTTGGAGATTTGAATGGGAGCTCAATAAAAAGTTACTGGGCTATTTGGGGATTGAAGAGGCATTACAACATTGAGTATATTAAGAGAGTCAACTAGGAAGGCAAAATCTTGTGTTTGACTTTTTGGAATCGCATCTACTAAAGGTCAAATGTTAGTTATTAGATTAGATTACAGAAATATGAACAAGAACAAGCAACTCATTAAATAAATGTATTAAGTCATCCTTTCCCCTTTATTTTGTTGAACCAGAGAAAATATTTTAAATTTAAACTAATATACAGTCAAAACACTGAAATGATTATCCTAAATATCGTGCCTCACGATTGTTCCATGAAACTTTTTATAAACTCTTATTTTGTATTTAAAGTAAATGATTTAGATAAGATAATCTAATTATGTATTTTATGTCAAATGAAAGTACAGTATTTCACAGGGGAAAAGATGACTTAATGAAACGTTGAACCTAAATAAATATATTGAGTGTAATAATCTAATAACAGAATATTTGGAATTTGGAATAACAAACAATATAGTTATTTTACATAAATATTTCCCTTTTAGTGTGTTGAAATACTAAATAATGTATTCAAAAATACTAGCTTAATGCTTATTTTCACTAAATGTCCACACTTATAACAGCATATTTTGTAACGCTGGCAAAGCTTTTTAGTTAAAATTGATAATGCATTCCTCCAGTCTGCACATCGCTTCAGGTCACGGCCAAATGAACAACACAAAACAGACTTCTCTTACCGCTACCATGGCAACCAGCACCAAGTCCACCATCATTTTAGGGTTTTCTTCAAATCATTTCAGTCATTTCAGTCAAAAAACATATGTTAAATTGAGATAACACATTTACCACAACGAGAGGGAAGCCCGAGGAATAAGAAGCACATTAATAAGAGAACAAATGATTCTTTAATTGCATGAAAACAAAATAGTAGTTACCCAGAAGGCTGGATAATGGAGGGAGACATTGAATTGAAGCATCCGGTTTGAACAAATGGTGTTGCTTTTTAGGATTTATGAGGAGACATTTTACACGGCCCATTGTTCATGAAGTGCCCGAAGCAGCTCGAGAACATTTAGAAACAAAAATAAGCTCAGATCCGATTTAAGCTTGGCGTTAAATGTTTAAAATAAATAGCAGACAAGCGTTAGTCCTTTGTAATAGCTTTTTCTCGTGTTAGTTTGCTCAAAAAGTCAGGGTGGAGTTACAAATTCAGCATGGGAAGAAAGAAAATTCACTTAAAATACCTCTGTTATCAACAATATTGTACAACTGCACAATTTTAATGTCATGTTGGTTAAACCTCAGACTGTTCAATTTGTTCTGAAACAAAAATCATTCCCTCTTTTCTTTCTGAGTTTGTTGTTAGACTACAACCCAAATTATAGTTGTATAAACCATAGAAAAACACTTTGAAAACGTAAGCATTTGAGTCACGTTGATGAAAAATAATTATGTTTTGAGTTTTTTTCTCAGAGGAGGTGGATTCTCCTTCCTCCACGTGAGTTCGTTTCAAGTTGCTGTGCGTCTTTGAACGGGACAGTCCTGCCTCTTCTTCTGAATCAGAGGACATTTGCGAGACAGTCCGGTGCTGTCCGTTCAGTCCTGGACTAAGTCTATTGGCCTGTGAGTTACTACTGCCCATATCCAAGTTGGGACAGTCCATTGCCCCCCGTAGCCCCCCCTCAGTCCTCAACTCTTCCTCTTGATTTGACTTGTCTCCTACTTCCTCTTGCTCCAGACTCCCTTGGGACATGACTGGACTGGGACACACAAAATCCGAAGGGCTTAAACATTTCTCCTCTTTCTTTTCCTGGTTTTACTTCCAAGTTTTCCTCATTCGATGTAGAGGAGGAGATGTCGTCAATAGAGATAGAGGGGGTAGCTGCAGGAGTCTATGGCTGAAAATAGTGATTGTACAGATTCAGGCCGGTCTCCAACTCTCGATACAACGTTCATTCTCCGCCGCCGCATAACATTTCGCCTTCGGACAGCACTGCGGCGCTCCTCATCATCACTGCTCGAACTCGAAGTGGATGAAGAGGAAGAGGAGGCACCGGCAGGTAGAGACGGAGAGGTGGAAGGACTGGACAAAGTGGAGTTCTCTCTGGGACTGGGTGATCTGGGTCGGGGCATTGGGTCCAACCAAAACTCACTGGAATCGGAGTCTTCATTAACGAGAAACGATGACTGGGGTCTTTGAATCCTGCTGCGTTGTCTTTTCCGCTCCTCGCCTTCACCATCAGACACATCCGGAGCAGCCAGTGAAGAAGACGAGGAGTTGTCTGAATCGCTGTTTTGGACCGTGGGAGGGGCAGGTGTGGCAGGTGTGGTCCTGGCAGCGCGCCGCCCCCTAGCATGAAGCTGCATTATTGCCTCCTCGCTGAGGTCACTGTCTGAGTCGGAGCTCCAGCCCTCGATCTCTCTTCGCACCAGAGAGTCAAAGAAGGCCATCATGCGGGGGTCCTCCTGGATGGACTGGGACACGTAGTCGTGGGACAGGCCGCTGCCGCTGTTGAGCACCAGGCTGATGTACTCTTCGTGGGTGTACAAGCTGCGGGATGAGTCCTCCACACGACCCTCCAGGTCCCCCAGACTATCGGGCTGCTGATATGGACTCCACAACTACAACACACAGAGGAAGAGACAAAAATTAAACACCTCTATATAACCACATTTTAGGAGAATGAACAGAACAGGGTTAATAAATTATTGTCTTTTTATTTTGTCTTGAAAGTGAAAATTAGGGCTACAAGTTGTAAAGCAGTCAAATAAAAAAAATGCAACTTGGATGGCTGCAATTAGCACATCACAAGATTGGAATTATTTCAGTAATATTTGTCCTTTGCAAACAACAACACAACTTGTCCTGTCTTACCTTATCTTAAAGCTGCCAACCCTGTAGTTTAAACCTCTACATAAATGCTCTGGAATGCATGGGATTAGTTGTAATAGTTCAGGCGTAAACTTTGAACAAAATCCTACAAGCAAAACATAAATCGCATATTGAATCGTAACTTGCAGATATATTGCAATTAGTTGCTTTTCCCAAATGGTTCAATGTAAATCCATTATGTTCAACAAGGGTAAATATTATATCTTACATTTTATACAATAGAAGTATACGCAATGAGCAATACCCACCTCTATAGCTGTATTTTAGTTTTATGTTCATCAGCACAGGGCCCTTAAACATGTTTTATTTGACTCATTCAGAACAACATAAGAAAAGGACCAAAGAAAGAAGGAGCATAACAAAGGGAGTATGGGAAAAAGCCCATGGTTTGATAACATCTGTGGCATATATCATCTTTCACTACATACAGAAAAACGCACAGGGGAGGCCTACTGCTGCTGAGAGACTACTACACACTGATGACGGCCATCTTTGTTCAGAAGAATATATAATTATGAGCATATTCTTTCTTATTCTACCAACAAGGACACAATGTTGACAGTATGCTTTCTACTAACAGCTAAAGCCTGTCTACCAACAATAAAAACATCTAATCTATCATGAAAACATACACAATAACATCCAAAGATCTTATAACATTACATATTATAATTTAAGTTTAGGTTGAGCCGTGGTCTGGGCACCATCTTGTGATAGAGAAAGCTAGTGCCTTGGCAGTGATTTACTCTGTGTTTCTACCTTCTATGCAATTGTGTGTGTATTGTATATAAAAGTAGAGTACTGCTAACCTATTCAGCATCCATGTATGGTAGCATTATAGTGCAGTCTACGTCGTGTCTATATAAAATACAAGGCTTTGATAGTAGAGTATAAGGATCCACAGGTGGAGTTTTGAATGAGACATGGGAGTTCAGATCAGTGGCTGCAGGCTGCTCTGTTGTTCGGGTCAGAGCTAAGAAACAGTGAATCATCTTTGCCCAGACAAAAGCAGGAACACATCTGTCTACGAGCGAACTGTATTCATACTGTATATATCTTAAGACCTAAAGCAATGTCAGTGCTTCAGCTAAGATCTTTAGTCATTTCAGGTTACCAGGAAACAACTGTGTCAAAACACAAACTTATTACCGATGAGTCACTGTATATTAATAATCATCACATTATTGACGCATAACAAGTCCTAAATCTGAATTGACAAGGACACTGGAATTCTATGATCTAATTTTAGTCAAACCTTTTCATGTCAAGGTTTTTTGATTCAGTTGCGTTGTGTTAAGTTTCACACCGTAAGTTCAGTACCGCATAAATATATCCTCGCTCTTCTACATGATGTGGCTTTTTAGAGGCAATTTTCAATGAGTAAAGAATAGTATATTTGACAGAAGAATGCAAAATAGCTGTATTCTTATTATGCCATTAAAGGTGTTCTATAACTTTTTTGTTTACCTACTAATCTGGCATTTGTTGAATTACCTGTGACGTGAACTGCTTGTCTCCATAATTTTAATGCCATACAATACTACCCTCCCACCAGAAAAAGCTACGGATAGTATAGTTTCAACGTAGAACCAGGAAGTGCACTGTTAACATATTAGTTGTCATTAGTGTTACTGTGACTGCATAACGCTGCTCTGATCTCTGAAACTTGTGAAACCTGCTTGTAAGCTCATTGCGGTGAATAAAAAAACAATGGTAGGAATGTGTCCGGAAAGTGTGGAATAACTTTGGACCAGTACAAAGTAAGAGTCTAAAAAATTAATTAGATAAATGTTTCCCATTTTAAGTCTGTAAAAATCAGGTTCAACAGCATTAAGAAGGAACTATAAAACTGACAAACCTTGATGACTTTCTCCACCCCCGAAGAGCAGATCATGTAGGTGTGAGGGTTAAAGCGGACCTGGTTTACGATGGACCTGTGCCCCTTCAGTACCATGACGCCCCCATTCACCACACGCCCAGGACCACCTTAAAAAGAGAAGAGGAAAAAAAACAGATCTGGTCAAACTCTGTGCAGCATAAATCATAGAAGCCCATCAATGTCATGTTCCATATTAAAATAAACATGCACGGCTGCAAAAACATGCTGACTATTACATGAGCTGCTGCTGAACAGATATACAGACAGTAGTAATGCAATGCTAACAGTATGCTGATGGTCTGACACTGGATATGTCCGGACCACATACTTTCTGAGTTGAGTAACGCCAGAGAAAATAAAATGCTTAAAAGTGTCGGGATTGGGATACACAGAGACAAATGGGTGCATATTTTTGGGTTGTGGGATTGTGCTCAGACAGGCAGTGAGGGGAGGGAGATCTGACATGCCAATAAATACTGCAAATCAAATCAAAGAGGTTGAAACAAAAGGTTGAATTCTGCGGCCAGTGGACACACAAGTCTTCGAGTGGGGTCTGGTCTGCCTGGTCTCCCTGTGGTACTGTGGGTTCTGACTGGTTCCCCACAAAACCTTTGAAAATTCACCAACATAATGTTCCTTTGAAAAACTACCAGGTTGTGCCTTGAGGGATGTGAGATTATTATTTATATTTATAACCGTGTTTTATTTTATCTCAATACTTGTAACCCCGTAGCTTTATACTTCCTTAAAGGCCAAATAAGAGTCAGGTTTACGGAGATGAAAGCTCACTCACAGTAAGGACAAATGATTTTTGATTACTGGTAGTCTATTTCTGGGCTTTACTGTGGCTTTAAAAGTTCAGATTCACTGTAAAGGAGACATACGCAAGAGATGCATTAAGGGTTTCTATGTGTGATTATGATCCAATATATAATCAGCCAGTGACGCTACCTGTTTTCCTATAATCTTGAAACTACACTTTACAATTTTTTATCAAGCACCCACTATCTAATGTCAGGTAAAGAAAGTGTCTCAATCAATTACTGGACCAAAAACAACTAAAACAATTCTGGATTAAAATGTAGACCATGTAGAATTGACATTTATAATATGAGTGATTAAGAATAATAGTGGTTCCCTGTGTATGGAAAAGTGCATTAAAACTAAAGGAACTGAGGGAAAACCACAGCGTGTGCAAAGAAAAGTCCATCTTTCTTTCTGTGGTTGAACAGAGATGAGACAGGAGTTTGTTTGGCCTCCTCTGACGCCGCTCAAATTCTTAACCTTCAAAATATCAAGGCAACGATATTCTACTTTCTCTGTTGGACTGACTGCAGGCAAAGCTGCATGAACTCGAATACAACAATGACATGAGGGATTAATTTGGCTTATTTGAGATTTATATTTGACAACTAATAAAATCTTGAAACACAAAATCTAATTGATTAGTATTTGTGAAGCATATTGATTACACAAATGAAAAAACTGGTTTTGTAAGATAGTATTATAGAATGTGTTAATCGCAGTCTCTGGTGTGCTACTAAAATGTCATTTTTAAAATAACTGAAACAGCATCTAACTACTGCATTGTACAACCGCAAGTTAATCTTTGTGAAGTAATTTCAGGTCTTCAGTTGTGTAGTTTAACGATTTTTATTCTTAGGCCAAAACTGTCGGGTAAATCACGCCTCATTCTTTCCTGAAACAACCACACAGCTTTTTTTTTGTTTTTCCAGAACATTCCAACAGTAGCTCACCTGCTTCTGGGTCTTTTGGGATCTTCCACATGTAGAGGTTAAAGTCGTCTGAGCCAGACAAGATGTACTGTGAAGAAACAGAAAAAATACTACAAATGAAATGATTTGTCACACTGTATATCAGAGTTCGAACTAAAAACAGAAACTGTAGCGATTCATCAGAATAAGTGAACCTGGTTGACTATTAAAATAATTGTAATGGTATTTTCAAATGTTCATCAATGATACACTTTTGGCAATAAACATCTAGCCTTCTGTCACAGTTCAACCTTTATTTGGTTAAAAAAATGATTTTCAGAAATGTCGAAATAGATAAAAGAAACAAAATAGCATAGAATGCATCATTTGCCTTGTCAACTAATTTTTAAAATACATTTTGTTGACTAGTAGACTACTAAAATAATGGTTAGTTGCAGCCATACAGACATCTAAGCAGCGCTGGTATGTAGAGCAAAGGCAGTGGTTATCTCAGGGACAAGTTTCCTCTTGTTTGATTTAAACGCCTTCTCGTTTTGGTATGGCATTTTGACCCTGACAGGCTCCTGTACTTCTGTTGCTACACAAGGGTAGCATATGGTTCTACTTATAGATGTCTTTGCAGGTACATTTTGACAGGAAAAAAAATAGACCTGAGGCAAACATGTGTTAAACTTGGGAAATGACTTGCTACATTCATACATGTGTGGGAAAAGAGGAATTACAATGTTTATTTTAAAAAGGTCTTAACTAGAGATTTTTTTTTTAAGTAAAGTGTCTCAAATGTTCTGTAATAAGTCTGTGCCCATCCCAAGCCTGGATAACTGAATGTAGAGTAATTCATGTAAAACCAGTGGCAAATCAATATGAACACAAGGGGCAAGGGGGGTTAAGTGTCTTGCCCAAGGACATAACAACAGCATTCAACTATGGGGGAGCTTGAGTCGCACCGTCAGGGGATCAGTGGATCTGAACGGCCAAACCTTGGATCAGTGAACGAACACTACCACACTGGGCAACGGTCGCCCATATATACTGTCTCAGAGTTGTGTCCCATAGAGCAAATATGTGAGGTTAGATCTACTTGACAAGATACACAAATGTTAAAAGAAAATGTTCCATATATGTTTTTCACTTTTTAAACATTTCTAATCAATGACTAAAACACCTTTAAAAGGGTGTAGGTTGTGTTAGCTCGTGTTAGCTCATAGTTTGCCCACCTAACTCCCATGAAAAACATACTTTTTCAAAACACACATTTAGAATCTACTAAATGATTACAGAGTGTTGCTTTAGCACAGTTTGACACTTGTACTGCGCTGTTGGGTCCAATCCTGCCTGTCAAAGTTTGGATTACTTTTGTGGCATTACTGAGACCACAGAACCAACAAACCCAAGTTTAGTTCAAATATGTTCCAGTCCTGAACGTGTATTTATTTTTCATTTAACATGCTTTAGAGCCGCTGCTTTAACCCTGGGCTTGAATGACCTTTTATATAGACAGAACGTGCACAGAACAGAAAAGTGGAAGACTACACAGTAGCGTTGTCAAAAATATAAAAAATCAGATACTAATCAATACTACAAGTAGAATCAAAACTAGATACTCATTTGAGCAGGTATCAGTACTAAAAAAGTTACATTCACAAGACAAAAATGTACCTTTCCTGAATACATTTAGCATGATTTTGAGCTGTATCAGAACAAGTATAAGACCACACAGAGTAGTATACACCCATGGACCACTATGGAACCTACCTATTGACCTTATTCAGCCCTGTCCACTTTTGCCTCTAAATGTTACTAAACTGAAAGTGCTACAACAAAGACTGTGCGGTTATGTGGGAATAACAGTCATCTCAATGTAGAATGAAAAAGACAAAGGTTTTGTCACAAATCAGATCACAAACATCTGATCACAAACATCTGATACATAGTAGGTTGATTTGTATAAAATTAAATGTTCATGTGGCCAACAAGTCAACACTGCACCTATTCTTGGGGAGGCTTTAAAACGGCTTTGTAATCCATATAGAACTGCTGTCAAGATAAACAGACCTATAATACACCCTGAATGACGAAGGTGGTGCCCGGGCCAACTTGCAGAATAAAGTGAATAAGGCCACATGGTAATATAAAAGAAAATACTATGATTCAGTGTTGAAAATGACATTCTTATTGCCTAAAGAAGGAGGCTTTTTATTACCATCATGGCATCGAAATCGAGTATCAAGTATCGAGTCTATTCCTTAGTTTTTCTAACTCAAGTTTTAAAAAATGTTAGTATTGTGACAGTAATACTCAATGCAACAGCTTCTTATTGATTAAAACTTTTATAATATCCATATATTTAAACAAAAATGATTTAGAAACTACCATATTTTGACTTTAAATGCATGGCAATTCTACAATAAGTAAGATTTATGACAGCACTATATACAATAAAAATGTTATGTTATTTTAATTTCCAACAGATAAGATTTAAATATCAGTTCATTGTTACCTCTAGTGTGTTATTAAAAAATATATACATTATTAAAACAAAACATTAAAATAACTAGAACTAGAAGTAGATAACTAGATTAAATAACTATAGAATACATTTGTTTAATTGGCATGATTTAGTTTGACATTTTATTACTTCATCCAATTAAAAGTAAATCTGTTGGGTGTTACTGTGGTTACAGTGAAAGTATGTGTTGATGTCAAGTATAGTAAAACCATTATGAGTGCAAGTCAGCCTCAGGACAGTCGCAGAACACACCTGGATGCCCCTCCCACTTCACAGACACATGTCACTCAAAAATGTAGCACCCGCCCCCTCTCTCCTCACCATCCATTTTAAACTAGTCATCAGTCGGCACGTTCGCTTTAGCACTACCCTGACAAAATCTCCCCTCAGTGTGGAGCAGGGTCTAAGCAGGACACAGATTAGACTGGTTTGACCCCTGTCTGCAGTCTGTCTGAAGTGTCCTGTACAAACAAATGTGGAATGTGCCAGGAATCTAACAATGAATTAGAAATAGGTTTAAAAACAATGGGAAAGATTTATACAGTGTAAAAATGTGTCTTTAGTTTAGCATGCACTGTAATCAAATGTGTTTTTTAATATTCATGGAATTTACACAGACACAAATATGGGTCTGATTTTTTTTTAAAGAAAAACATTTATTGGACTTCACTTGTGGCTACCACTGCCAAGTCCAGGAGCAGTCCAAGTTTGTCTCTGGTGAATCCATTAGAAGACTTTGTTTAGTTCTAGTTTAGTCACCCTTCTGTTTTTTTTTGTAATGCATTTTGACTTGTTTTAATCACTTACTACAGATGCACTCCTCTAATGATAAGAATAATGATTATACATAGGATTTATAGGGCATCTTTCAAGACACAGAATGCGCAGATCAGTGCATCATTCACTCCACGCTCCATGCTGGCTAACTACTATTGTAGCCAGAGCCTAGGGTAGACTAACCTTTTTGACCTCGGGACCCAACTTTTTCTTTAAAAAGTAACCTGGCTCCCAATCTCATATTAAATGTCTTAAATTCTTCCAGTTTTGTGGCCCTCAAGAAGGTGCTCGCAGCCATACTTTGGGCCCCAGCCCTATTGTAAAGAATCACTGGAAGCAAGGCTCTGCCATCTTCACCTCGACACTACACACACCACACTCGTACTAGCCAATGGGGGTGAAGTGTCTTGCCTTAGGACACAACAACTGTTTCCACAAAAGCTACTGCTGCCCCACTGTGGTACCTAATATTATAACCAAAGCTATCAAACAAAGCTTAAAACATGCAGTTTGCAAACTTTCAGAGTGGGATCAATGTCGCTATAAAATGTAATGAAAAATATGGGACGACATTTTAAATGTGTACTTTCATATATTATTGAAAACTAAAGACAAGACAAGACATAAAACTGCAAGATCATAGAGTAGATATCATTGCATGTTGTACACTATTCTATATTACCCATTGAAATGTGCATATTGTTTCTTCTTAAAAATATAGTAGCTGGGAGATGGGCGGTGCAGTTATTTGCTTAAAAGCATGGCACAAGTGAAGCCGTAGTTCTGGATTTAGAGAATCACTTTTCTACATCGCTCATGTCTTGTGTAATGTTTTGCCTAAATCAGATCCGACTGAGCTCCTCCGCTCCTGACACTGAGGCTAATGCTAACATAATAAACATGACTGCAGAGTGAAGTCATGTCTGAAGACCTACACGATGAGTCCGCAGCTCCTGGACTCGAACCACCTCAAAACCACAAATTCACACAAGCCGATTCACGTTCTGCATCCCTCTATTTTTACAGCTATCAAACACAGATGTTTGCCATAAATTCAGCAACCACAAGGTCAGAGGTGACTTTTTATTCAATTTCATACATGTTTATACCGTGTCCACCTAATGAATTATTGCCTACAGTAGTGCCTTTACATGCCAACGCACACTTGCTATGCTTCCCCATTATGGCAGTATGTATACTTCAACTTCTGACTGAGGGCTACAAGATTAATCGGAAACTAATCTAAATCATAATTTGAATAGACAGAAATTGCTACAGCTGCAATTTTTGAAGTATCATAATTTCCTCAACAAACAACAAAATATCCTGTCTTATTATGCATAAAACTGCAAACACTGTAGTTTGGAGCGATCAAACATGTTCTGAAATCTGGCTGTTGTATAAGTTCATATTTCAGCTCTTGTAAAAGTAATTTTCATCATACGCTTTTAATAGTCTGAATGCATTGAGCTACCATTATGGTTTAACCCAAATGTAGTTAATATTTTAACACTAAGAGTACCTCTGCTGACAGTTCAGGGGCACTGACCTGGTCCTTGTCCCCCGCAAAGCAGCAGCTCTTCATGGTGCAGGAGTTGAAGTATCCCTGGTTGTCGAACTGGAAGCTGGGCAGGCGAGAGTGGAGCTCGTACAGGACCGGGGGCAGCCGGCGCCTCAGGGCCAGCAGCTGCGTCCCAGTGCTGTTGAATCTGACGCTCATGGCACTCTGCAGAGACATGCTGCCTCCATAACGCAGGAGAGAGCTGGGAAAAAGGGGAAAGAGGAGGGAATGTGGTTACTTTGGGGAAATTAACTCAATTTGTCTACTATCAATTGAATATATTAAAAAGATATCTCATGGATCAACATTTTAGGTCTTAGTTCATTGGTAGTAATAATTAAGACAAGTAATAACACTGTAGTAGAAATAAAAGTAGTAGTATTGACCATGTTACTTCCTGCCCAGTTTTGCCTCTAAACGCTACTAAAATGTTAAGCGAGAATCCCATTCATTTTAATGGAGATAAAATATGGTATAAAAGTAGATCATTTGTGTAAAATGTTCAATGATCATGTGTACCAGCAACTCAACAGTGCAACACATTTGCTATCAAGGTCGTCAGCTCCGTGCAGAATGATGAAAGGCAAATGAAAATGGTGGTATCCAAGGACACTTCCGGAGTAAGGTGAATAGTAGTAATTGTAGTAGAAGTAGCAGTAATGATGTGAGTGAATAATAATAATAATAATAGTAGTAGTAAAAGAAGCAATTACAGCAGCAGTAGTAGTAATTAGTAGTAGTAGTTGTGATAGAAATAACAGTGGTAGTAGTAATAGCAGTAGTAGCAGTAGTAGTAGAACTAACCGCAGTGAAAGTGATAACACCAACAACAATTTCATCTATATTCTTTACATTGATTTTTGATGATCAATTAAATTGTAATATTTTAGTTAGTAGTTTGTGATATTTTTGAGATCCAACTTCCTTTTTCAATATAGCATTTGCAGTATATGTATTTAAAAAAAAAACAAACAAAAAAACGACATACTTTTTACACAGTAGTACAAATATACCTCACCTCCACCACTTGGGGAATGCTGCAATACAGTACATAATTAATACTGCCAGTGTGTGTGTTTTTTTTTTCTTCGTTTTTTTTAATAAAGTAGTCAATATTTAATCTAAGGGAAACTAAACAATTAAGTGTTTGTAATGTATAGCTCACATTCAGTAAATCTGAGTTGATCTCTACACACAGCTCCACAGTGGAGAGAGCTGATTGCTTTTATTGGAAAAGGAGTATTTTGTGTTTGCTCATAAACTCCAGTAAACACACTGACTGCAGTATTCAGAGCCATTAGATCTCTGTATAACGTTTGTAGAGGAGGTTTTCATGATGCTGGCACTGGACCAGGGAGGAAGTGCTACGGATTCAACAGTCTAAGAGCTACACCTGGTGGCAACAAATAGAAATACAAGTGTTCTTGCAATTGCACTTTTTAGGGTTTGTATTCTTCCTACAATCATTATCCACCACTCGATATACTTAATTGGTATATACAGATTAAATTTAGAGTAGCAATGTTTCTTATTATTTTTGTTGTCATTTCTCTGTAAGTACCTGACAAATACTTGTGTAATCATTAAAACAATACTGGTTCCCACTTTCAGTAATAAAAACACATAGTTTAGCCTCAGCCCAACCTAAAATATCACAACTACTTTCAATTGTAATACATTTGCATAATAATTCCCTGCTACACCTTTCTCAGTGTTATGTCATAAATGCTACCTGCGAGGCTTGCGGATGTCCCACAGACCCACCCCCTCTTTGGAGTTGGCCGTCGCCAGAAGTCGAGGCTCAACCGGGTTAAACATGACACTGTGAAATGCAGAGGGGTAGCTGGCCAGGCAAAACGGCTCTGAAAAGAAAAGAGTGAAAAACGATTATGAAACAAGGGAAGAAATAAGCATGCATAGCAAAAGTAAAAGTATAAAAGAATGGTGAAGGTAAAAAAAAGCTTTAAGTTTTATTTCCGTAAGCTAATTCAAAACATTTCATAAACCAACAGAGGAAGCTATGACATTCTTAGATTCAAACTACAACCTGAGTGCAGTAACAAACAATTTTAAAAGCTTGTGAGCTGATGCAAATAACATATTGCTAAAGGTATAATTAGGTCATTGCTGGCCTGGTCACACAGATGGTCAGAAATAGAAAGAGATGACGCTCGACCAAATGACCAATGCAACAAGACCAGTCATGCAGAACTACATGCCTGTTTTAGTCAAATCCACTTCACCAGAAAAAGTAGTAAAATATTTATTTAGTTCTTGGGAATAGTCATCTGAATTTTAAAAATGTAATAGAAAGATGCACTATGTAACTTCTGTAACTTCTGCTGAAGAGTGCGGCTCCATGTTACTGATTTGAAAGAATGTTCCAGAGAATTGCATTAAATGTCTCTTCACCATGGAGACAAGTAGGTGTCTCCAGTAAGAATGCATGTTTGTCCAAGGTAATTCTGTGAAACAGAAACATCTGTAATTGTATGCAAGACATGTTTTACTGCCATACTGTGGTGTATTCCATCCAGAGCAATAACATTTCCATAGAGATAAGCAGGTAACGAACCCCCAATAGAAAAGCTACAAAGTTCAGTAAACTATTCAACAAGATTGTTCTGTGAGTCAAGTATTAATTGTAGTGTTTACACGGAACATATGGCTTCTACCCCTTCAACTCTCGGTCAACAACATCTGATATCTGCTCTTCCTTTAGTTTGCATACCTCCATGTGGTGGCTCACGAGTGTCCCAGATCAGCACACGGCCGTCATCAGAGGAACTGGCAAAAACATTGTCATTGACTGGACTGACTGAGAGGCTGTACACTGCATCGATGTGGAGGAATACATTCAGAGTCTCCCTCTGCAGAACAATAGATGAAAGTTACTTGGTGTACTGGCTTACCTGAAAGCCTATTTCAGCATTTGCACTGGGACTTATTCATAGGAGGATAAAAATGCAGACCACAGTGTTTTCTTAGGGTTGTTGCTTTTTTTGGCTACAAAAATCTAACTGTATTATTTAAAAACCCAAAAGGGCATGTTTTAAAATGTAGCTTCTATTGGTGCTTCTTCAATTTCTTACCTTTCCACATCATGAAGAATCACTTGTTCATCATTTCCTGCAAGACAAACACACAAAACTTGTTATTAGCTCAACTTCAATATTTTAATCATTATCATGTAGGTAATATTTATAATAATTGTAGTTTTGTGTTCCACATTTTGTCCTTACTCCAGAGAAGACCTTCTTGTTGGTGCTGTCAAAAAGCAGGCAGAAGATGTTGGAGAGGTGCTCTCCTTCAGTTTCACAGGTTTGGCCCGAGAGTGGATGGCTTTCTCTCCAGGTGCCACAGGAGAACTCTCCGGTCATCTCTCCTGCAGATCAGGGCAGACAAAAGAAATCATTTATAATAATTTATTATAAAACTGAGTAACAGTGCCATAAGAGAGATTGGCACCATTTCAGACTATGTTTTACTACATTTCTGTTGATTGCAATTGTTTGGACAAATATTAGATATCCGTGTGCATTCTCTGCTGTAAGCCTGGGTTTAACCCACATTATGTGTTGTTTTTGAATCATGTGCGCTGTTGCAGAGGGCAGCCATGACAGTGTTTTTGTTAAATGCCAGTAGTGCTGTTGGAGTGACAGATCAGGCTGGCCCATGCAACAGTTGTTTGTGTTGGGCTTAGTTAGCTTATCTGGCTATTAGCTCGCACGGCGCTAAGCTATTTAGCATGTGCTAGTTTTGATAGGTTTCAGCTGATTGCCACCTAGCCATAGTTAGCATGCTAACAAACTAGTGCAAGGGATTTGTCAACTTACCAGAGACTAGCCATTCTCCGCCGTTGTTGGAAAACTCAATGGCGTTGACACAGCCGAAAGTGTCCCGAGCATATCCTTCTTGTAGAGGCTGGTGCAGGCCCGCCAGTCGCAGCCGCTGGAATTCCTCCTTCATGAGCGGCTGCCCGGTGAGCTCTCTGCGGGACAGAAAGCCCACGGAGGAGCGCATGCCGCAGCCCCGGAGCTCCTTCATTTTCACATGCACAAACACGGCCTCTAGGCTTTGTCCTCGCCGCGGCTCATCGCTGGTTCTGTTGTGACGGCTGTAGTGGAGGGTGGCAGTGGGCTGGCACAGCTCTGCTGGGCTTACATTCTGGAGAGCAGCCCATGTCTCGTCCTGCCGCTGTGTGTGCGCTGTTTTCGGCTGTGGCCCCCTTGTGTTTGTGCTGAGGTCCCGGAGCAGCGGCTTCCTGCTCGGGCTCAGGACCTCTCTCCTCCCCCCTGCTGTCACTCAGCATCCACTCAACATCACTACTGAACCACTTTACGACGAGCAAACTTACATAATACTGTGACCTCAGGCTGCAGCCCCGCCCTTGTGTCAGAGAACACTTTTATTGTCATAGAGGGAAAAATATGAGTTTGAGTTACAACATTACAACAGCGTTAACACTGCATCTGGAAGAGCATTAAGGTGAATTTGGGACTAATTTATAGTCATCTTGTAAAAGAGAGTGGCTCATAAAACTTCCAAAGACTATAGGCTACATAATTTTAAACACTTTATTCACTGTGGGTGTCAGCCAGTCCCGTAGGTGGCAGCGTTTTATTCAGATAAACGGTAGTTGCAAATAACAAATGGTACATTCCACCGGGTTTTATACATCTACATTGTTCCTTAAAGCAGATCTATTGGGCAAAATCGTTTTTAACCAAGATTTGACCATGTCTAACGCTTTTCCCCCTCATCATTTACTCACTGGGAGTTGCATTTGGAGAGAGTCGTGCTTTTTTGATCAATCTTTAACCGTTTATTTTGAAGACGCCATATTGTCGATCAATCAGCCGTTTCTCCGCACCCGACAAACCGACACACACCCCACAGCAGCCCTGAACCACGACGCTCTTCTGCTCTACTCACAGCGATAAGAGGATATTTATGTTTCCTTTTGTCTGAGCCATTATTTTAACATGTCTGGATCGTGGAGAAAGTGTTTTTTTTTTTGCTGCCAGGGAAAGGCTGTTCTGTACACCTTCCCTAAAGAGGAGGACACACTCGAGGGAAGTGGGCAGAGTTCGTGTTTGGAGACCAACCGTTCAAAAAAAACTCTTTTTGTTTGTGCGCGACACTTCACCAACGAGTGCTTCATAAATAAAGATTTGGGGGAAACTGGGGAAAGTCAGCCGTTTAAAACTCTAAGACATGGAGCTGTCCCAACAATAAAGTGTGTGTTCTCCTCCGGACTCTAAACCCAATCTTCCATCAGTAAGTCAAACAGTAACAGCTAACTGACATATTTTAAACCGATTTATAGTAATATACCTAATGTAGTGCCCTGCTATGATTATAATATCAGCCACAAATGGAAGGAATGCTGTATTTACGTATATATCCCATATTTTAAAACGTTTTGATGTCCAATTTACATATTGTATTATGTTGTTGAAATCATGGATCTTAATGTATAGTCTCTTATTCTCTGCTCACAGTACAACAAAACACCTCACAAACCATCCACAGCGCCCCCTCCTGGCACATCAGGGGTACAACAGGCACAAATAAACAATAGCTATTACACTATATTGTGTTACAGAAGTGTTATTTAATTTTATGACAGGAGACATTTTGTGGCTCACTCACTGATGATAGCAAACATATGAATTGTTCTCTTGTCTGTGTAATCCCTCACTCAGTTGTCCAGGTCTGATCCATAGCAAAAGATGAAGTTTAAATCTCAGCCGGACAAATCGTTGTAGGAGTGAAGACGTTTCGCTGCTTCATCCAAGCTCCTTTCTTCAGTTCTGACTTCAGTTATGATTCCATCCTCAGACCCAAAGCAAACAAAGAGAACTATATGAGGGTCATTAAGGGTTGAATAGGGTTCGTTAAGGCTGCCACACTGGGAGACAAGAGCTCTTTACAGTTTCAGTGTAGTTAGCCCGTCCCTTCAGATAGACATAAGGCAGTGTCCACCAGCAATCTGATCAGAAGCGGCTTTGAAACGAGCAGCAAATGTCTTCACTCCTACAACGATTTGTCCAGCTGACAAATTAAAACTTAGTCTTTTGCTATGAATTGTTCTCATGTTACCTTACAACCTTACCCCACCTCTGCCTTTGTTATGATAATTTACCTGTCTTCTGTTTCGTTCAGTGCTCATCTGATAAATCTTCTACTCTCAAAACTAAGAGATCGGTGGGAACACAATTATCTATGGGGAATTACAGTTTCCAACAGCAGTAGTAAAGGAAGTATTGTTCATTTTCACATGTTTCCCCCTTTATGTCCCTAAGTACGAATGCTTACTTGAACACAGGTGTCCAGGTCACTGCCAGTTACATTAAGCCGAGGGTACAAACACTGAGCAGCCATGGGATCCACTGTCCTCAACCACCGTAACCAGCCATCTTGTTTGGTAAGGAGACCCAGCAAAAAGGCCACGTGTGGAGGTCAAGGAGGAAAGAAGAAAGGAGGGCATTTCATTCGCTGTCCCGTTAACACAGGATTCCACATTATGAACCAGACATCTCTGTAACTGATGTATCTGATATGAGGTAAACTGTAATTTTGATTCATCATAAAAAAGATTCATCTGACCAGTCTATTATTAAAAAATATATATTTTTTGTTTTTGACAGTGATTTACGGATTCAGTCATTTTGATTGATTGGATGCAGCAGTACATTGTTTTTGATAGTTGTCTTAGGGAGCTCTTTGACAAATGCCCATCTGCACTAAACATGTGTGTTCTGCAACAGAAGATGTGGGACATTTTGTTGCCTTTGTCCAACAATGTCACACACTTGTTCATACCGTCGGAGTTGGCAGAGCCAGCCCATGAAGAACGCACCCCCCTGGGGAATCTGCAGCTGTCCGCAGCGGTGTACTCTCTGGTGGATCGTTTTGTGCAAATGTCAAATGTATCTAGAATAAGTAAGATCATAGGTGATGTTGAATGCAGGTTATCTTTTCTAATATTTTACCATTTTAATCAGATTTGCAAGTCCCTGAATCTGGAAGTGGCACCAATATTGACCGCTTTTCGCAGACATGCTCGCACCTATTTTGGAACCTGCCATTTACCACAAGTGGAAGGTGGGCCAAGAAAAACTCCTTTGTGGAAATGCAAAAGCAAAGGAAAAAGTTGCTGTTGTGTGGAGCTATGAGGGTAATATTCAACCAGGATAATCCTTTCCCCCTCAAAACACTAGCTCATCTAGTATAGATCCTGCATATAATTTTTCTGTCCAGGTCACTCTCGAAATTTGGCACATACACACTTATGGAACTGGAACCACAAGATTCTTGACGCTTCACTTGTTCGGTAATATTTAAATTCCATAATCTCGCGTCATCTTCATAGCCCGTGTTGAAACCTGTTTGTAGAGTCCCCTGAGCACTCTCAGGAAAGTATCCTCTGACCCATGCTGGAAATCCTTATGTCACTTTTGTTTTGGGTGGGGGGGGGGGGGGGGAGTAATGAGTAATTGAGTAATGGTCAAACTGTGTAAACCACACAGCTTAGTTGCTTGATAATGTTCAGTGTTTACATTTTCAGTGTTTTTTTCTTTAGAGCAATGAATTGGTGGGCACTTTCATATGAGACGGAAGGACTGAACGATGTCTTGATCATTTGGATCAAATTTAATAAATTGGACTATACGTCACCGACAGACATTCCATATTCAGAAATATACGTTGCAGGAGAGAGGAGTAACACAGTACCATGATAAGTTATGGCATCTTGTGAAAAAGTACATAAATCAACCGAAATTAATGATATTTATTATATAAAATATAAGAAAATATGCAGCATCCTAACATATTCTATTTGCAGTCCTATCCACCAAGTGGAAGCCACTGCCAAAAGCACGGATTTGCACTATATTCACAAAGGTTTGCCATCCATCAAAAATCACCTGGATTGGTCGCAGGTACTTCCACAACAGGACAAAAGAAAAAAAAAG